>CM065589.1:21611603-22211603 GCA_033119425.1 Bufotes viridis
GAGTTATCCCGAAACGCGTCTGGTCTGGATCGCCTATTAAGAAATAACATCATGAAGTCTAAGCATGGCCATGCTGTAAAATAGGACTACTTGCAATATCGATAAAGTACATCCCCATGTGAGGAACGCGTCTCCCAGGTAACAAGGGGAACTACGCCGACTATCGCGAGACCTCAGGGGAACCGGCCGGGTAAGCACGGCGGAAGACGCCATCTCCGCACACACGTGTGGCGTTCCTTTCCATCCCTCGATCCATTGAATGGAGGTAAGAGGAATATACTCTTATCCGCTTACTTTTTGATCCATGAACTTTTTGATCCATGAACTAGGATCGGACATTAAGAATTACATACGGACTCTTACAATCTTGAGTACACTAAGCTTATGTCACATGTTGGTGCAATGAAAAACGACTAACCGCCCTAGTGCACTTTTGGATGGACAAGACAAGAGAGACTCTGATTTTGAGGCTATAACTCAATCATTACGGCTGCAGCCATATAGACCATTAAGTCAGAACCTATCTCTCGTTTATAGATCCATCATAACCATATTTTATAATATAGGAGTGTATTGAATGCATGATCTGTATTGTATATTTTATCAAATGTATATTTTACATTTTATTTCTTTGATTCTATTAGGTCATTTCTACAAGTCTCAATTGATTAGTAGATAATTTTATTAAAAGTTTGATACTTTCCATTACAAGATGGAGTGCTCGCCAAATACTTGATTTCAATTGTTTGTTCACTTTTAGAGGGTTGGTGTCCCTCTGCTTGGCTTGCAGCACCATCCATACAATCACCTGAGTGAGCCACCGTTATAATTTTTATTTACTAGAAATCAATCAAGCTTATTGCCAAGGATAGCGAAGGGAAAGGCTAGGATTGCAAAGAAGAATTGTATGTGTTGTGTAGAATAGAGAGAAGCAGGGCAACTGACATACAGGAGAAAGGAGACATGATTACTGCAGCAATACCGTGGTGTAGCATCAAGCCTCCATTTACATATTTACAGTTTCCACATGGTCGCAATTTACTCTTTTTGCGGGGGTTTCATTTAATTAAGTAGCATAAATGTCATTACTGCAGCAATACCCATGGTGTGGCAGCAATTTACCTGTGTGTGTTAAGTTGGAATTGAGCGTCAAGCCTCAATCGTCCAGTTTGCACATGGTTGGAATTTAAATTTTTTGGGGGGATTGTTAAATGTACTTAAACCAGCATATATATGTGATTGCTACAAGACACAAGGTAGAGCAGAAATCTACCTGTGAGTGATAACGAGAATTTGAGCATCAGGCCTCAATTTTACGTTTATGTGAATTTTATTTCTATACTGTTGGAATTTAAATGTTTTTGGGACTTATTTAATTTAACCAGCATATAGGTGATTAACATCAATACACAAAATGGGGGATGTTTTCTTCTGGCAGAAAGGGAGGAAAAATTACGTTATTACCAGGAAACACTGTGTACGCAGCTTGCTGCAGCTTATGGAGAGCAGACAACTGCTGCGAGCGTGTCTGAAAGGGAGGACCCCCTCCGATCCCCGGAGAGTCACCCCCCTCCCGAAGCCACATGTAGCAGCAGCAATTTCAGTTTTCTCAACAGAATGGCACAGTTTTCCATTTAACGCACCTAGCTGCGGCTAATCAGCAAGCCGACATCTCCTGCCTCAACGCCCAGGTTCAGGCCTACCTAAACTATGGCCAGTCTCTGTTACATACCCAGTTCCCTAACCCCATGAATTTCTGGACAGACAGACTGGAACAGTGGCCCAAACTGGTACAGTTCACTTCTCCTTTCTTGCCCAGCCTCCAGTGTCATCTCGGAAAGGGTTTCCAGCACTGCGGGGGTCATGGTTACACCCAAACAGACAAAGTTCTCCGCCACTGTCCAAAACATCACTTTTGTGAAAATGAACCAAGCCTGGATTGAACAGGATTTTCACAACCCTCCGGCTGATTCTGATGTATAGAACTCACCCACCTCACCTTGCTGCCGGTGCCCTCTTGCCCCTTTTGCTGTCTGGCTACCTATTATCACGTTCTGTATGGCTGCTGCGGCTGTATCATGCTACTAATGCCTCTCAATCATTAATTTACGTGTATTCCCTTCCCACATGGTTGAAATATAAAAATTATTTTTATTTTTTTTTATTATTTTTTTTTTTGGGGGGGGGGGGGGGTTTATATGTATGAAATATTCTCACAGCCTGAAAGAACTTATTAAGAGAAAATTCGTTCCTCCTCACCACCCCGATCTGGCTCCCCGGTCCTGTACGGTACACAACCATCATCAGAATCCTCCCCCTCCCTGACACTTTTATCAGACCGTGAGATATCATAGTGGGCTTATGGTCTCCCTCCCCTGAAGTCACCTTCACGTCATCCTGCTGCGACTGAGAGGAGTGAACCATCCAATCGACAATCTCATCCTCCTTCTCCTCAGCTATAATGTTACTCCTTTCCGAAGGCAGGAGGGACAACTGTCGCCTACTACTACTACTACCTCTAATTCTGGCCGGATAGATGGTGCTGCTACTACCCACATTCTGCCTCTGTCTTTCATTTGTAACCCTTCCATAGCCCAGACATTTCTGGGCCTCCCTCTTAGATAATTTTGTGCACTACCCTATGTATTGGTGTAGTTATCATGTATATATGATGCCAGTGTGAATATAATCAACGACCTCCCCCCAACAGAACTATGGGGGTCATTTATTAAGCTTAAATATACCTATTTTAGGTGCAGTTTGCGACTTCTCTCCGCTCACGCCAGGTCTAAAAAAGTTGGCGTGGTGGGGGAGGGGCCAGCAGGTCCGTCTCATTTACCATTTTCTACGCCTGTTTTAGGCATAGAAAAAGGTCTTTATTTAGGACAGCTAGGAAGCTGTCTGACATTTAGCACTGGCAGAGGATCTACCGGAGTTAAGAATAGGCGACGGCCTCTTCATACCTTCGGTGGATCCACCGCCAGCTTAGGAGTTTATTAAGACTGCCGTCTAAAATGTCGGTCTTAATATATCTACCCCTATGTGACTATAAGAAAACTGATTTAGGTCTAAATTCGTTATCCCTTACAGATACTTTTGTGTGCTGGCCTGTGTATTAGTTCTGATTACCTATATTCTTGTTTTATTTCTAATTAACAATCCTCAAAAAATAAATTAAATTCCAACCATGTGGAAACTGAAAATATGTAAACGGACGATTGAGGCTTGACACTCAATTTCAACTTAACACACAAAGATAGATTGCAGCCATACTGTAGGTATTGCTGCAGTAATCGAAAATATAATATATTAAATATACTGAACCCCACAAAAAAAGGATTTCGGTAGAAATGGGGGGAAAATGTAAGTAATTGCTTGCAGGTAGCTGCTTTTGATATGCATCTGCACTTCTAATAGTAGGCACAGCCACAAGTCCTGTCTTCTCTCTCTCCCCTGTCTGTCAGCCGCCTTGCTTCTCTGTATTGCACACAACACACACAATTCTTCTTTGGAATACTAGCCTTTCCCTTTACTGTCCTTGGCAATAAGCTTGATTGATTTCTGACTGTCCCTGATTGATTTTTCACTCTCCCTGACTCCCTAAGACCATTTTTCAAGCAGACAAGACCCAACCTCCCTCATTCACAGCCCAGCACAGGATGCACTAGGTGCACCTCTGGATGCGGTGACCACTACACCTACTAATGACCACTAATGATAATAGTGATAATAGCCACTTGTGCAATCTTACAACTTGTAAATGGTTCCCTGATGGAAGTTTATAAAATGGGAGATAAGATTTAGTAATTAGTTGCAAGTCGTCTCCTCAAGGGTCCTCGTATTTAGAAGCATACAATTCCAGCTAATCCCTGAGTTACATTAAGATCCTATTAGACATGGCTATTCAGCAATTTCTGGATGAAGTATAACATATTCAGTGGAACAGATGCTGAAGATCCCCGGGTGAGAAATCTACCGATTATATCCAGGCTGTAAGGAGGAACAGGAAATGTTTGAGACTTTCATGTTGTCATATATCCTTAAAGGGGTTAAATGTGGTTTTAATATAATTCCGCATGAAAAACAGTTAACTTTGTAATTTTATTTCTGTTATTCTCCAGTTGTGAGATATTCTCTTTACTTCAAGGGCATCTGTCAGCAGTTTTGTCCCTATGACACTGGCTGACCTGTTACATGTGCACTTGGCAGCTGAAGGCATCTGTACCCATATGTACCCGCATTGCTGGGAAAAATGATGTTTTAATATATGCAAATGAGCCTCTGGGAGCAACGGGGGCGTTGCCTTTACACCTAGAGTCACTGCTCTCTCTGCAACTGCTGTGCCGTCTTTGATTGACAGGACCAGGCAGTGTAAATGTGATCACACCTGGTCCTGTCAATGTGGAGAGAGCGGCAGTTGCAGGGAGAGCTGAGCCTCTAGGTGTAAGGGTAACGCCCCCGTTGCTCCTCGAGGCTCATTTGCATATTGTAAAATATCATTTTTCGGGACATATAAACATGGGACCAACACAGATGTCTTCAGCTGCCAAGAGCACATGTAGCAGGTCAGCCAGTGTCAAAGGTACAAAACTGCTGACAGATGCCCCTTCATTATAATGGCACCTACCCATGGCATGCGCAGAAGCTCCCGGCCCCCTCGTATCTGCGTTGCTGCAGTGTCCATAACCCCTGGAAACGAGCCGTGTATAGCAAAGGAGGCAATATGGACACTCACA
This sequence comes from Bufotes viridis, assembly GCA_033119425.1. Classification (NCBI taxonomy): domain Eukaryota; kingdom Metazoa; phylum Chordata; class Amphibia; order Anura; family Bufonidae; genus Bufotes; species Bufotes viridis. The sequence goes on from CM065589.1 coordinate 21,616,340, forward strand.
ATAAATAAGTAAGGGCCTTGTAGTAACTGTGTCTACATGATAAATGTTATTTTCTAAAGTGGGACAACCACTTTAATGTAAGCACCCAAGGGGGTCTACAGCAGAAAGGGGAATAAACATAAAGGTCTCTAGGATTTATGTTAACCTCCCTAGAGATATTGTGTTGAAAGTGTTTAACCCTTTCCCAACCATCTTTACAATTGGGTCTGTAAAGATGGCGTCCGCTCGCTAGAGCTATACAGCAGACAACCAGGGTTAATGCCTGCGATTGGAGGTAATGCCGATTGCAGACAATTAACCTCCTAAAAAAGATCACTGAGGGCAACTTCCTGAAACGTAACTTTTAATCTACATACAATTTAAAATGAAAAAATTAATAAATATGATCACCAAATGGACCATGATATCTGTAGTGCAATAAGCTGTCAATACACTGGACGGTTAGGAAAAAATCAGGACAAAATACATTTGGGACAGAATGAAAAAGATATCATGTATCTGTCCCTATTCTTCATACACCTTGGAGGTAGGTGTACTCTATCAACATACCTCAACTAACCTGTCCTTATACAGCCCTATCACTTTCTGACACAACATACAATGTCCCAATTAACCTCCTACCCTGCGGCTCCTAAGGGGGCAACTTTAGGACCCATCACATGGTCAGAACACACCCCTGGGGCAGTTACAGTACATTGGATGATAATACCGGGCACACATGCCAATGTTATTAGCGCCATAATGACACGCTTCTAAAAAAAAAACACTTTTGCATGATAAGCGACATACACACCTAACAGAGGGTCAGTCTCTGACATACGGGGAGGCACACAAGGCGGCGATGCGAGGGCATTGTATTGCCCTAGGCACTACACTTAAGACTTAAGAAAGACACTGTGATTGGCACACGGGTCTTAAGAGCATGCCTGAATCACTTGGGAGTGACGATAGCCACTCAACCTACCCGTTGTACCCTTAGGCCTCTTTCACACTTGCGTTGTCCGGATCCGTCGTGTACTCCATTTGTCGGAAGTGCCCGCCGGATCCGTAACAACGCAAGTGACCTGAAAGCATTTGAAGACGGATCAGTCTTCAGTATGCTTTCAGCGTTACTATGGCAGCCAGGAAGCTATTAAAGTCCTGGTTGCCATAGTAGTAGTGGGGAGCAGGGGAGCGGTATACTTACAGTCCGTGTGGCTCCCGGGGCGCTCCAGAATGACGTCAGAGCGCCCCATGCTCATGGATCACGTGATCCATGTGATCACGTGATCCATGCGATCCATGCGATCACGTGATTCATGCGTGTAGGGCGCCCTGACGTCACTCCTCGGGAGCCGCACGGATGGTAAGTATACTGCTCCCCTGCTCCCCACTACACTTTACCATGGCAACCAGGACTTTAGCGTCCTGGCTGCCATGGTAACCATTGAGAAAAAGCTAAACGTCGGACGTTTAGCTTAAGGCCGGATCCAGATTAATGCCTTTCAATGGGCATTAATTCCGGATCTGGCCTTGCGGCAAGTGTTCAGGATTTTTGGCCGGAGCAAAAAGCGCAGCATGCTGCGGTATTTTCTCCAGCCAAACAACGTCCGGTCCTGAACTAAAGACATCCTGATGCATCATGAACAGATTTTTCTCCATTCAGAATGCATTGGGATAATCCTGATCAGGATTTTTCCGGCATAGAGACCCAACGACGGATCTCTATGCCGGAAAACATAAACGCTAGTGTGAAAGAGCCCTTAAAAGTATTGAGGATGTTCTTGCACAACTTTGAGATTTCCCTCAGTAAAGTAGCGGGACAGAGGTATTACACTTGGGGTAACAAACCTCACTTCCTCTTAGCCAAGCAGCTTAGCAATAAAATGGACCAATCAAGTCCCTACGTTATTAAAGGGGAAGATAGCCCTTCCCTTTATGAGCCCAGCAGTGTATCTGCCATCACCTCTATGAGTGTGTTGGCAATGTTGCCACACCCCAGATGATAAGGACGTTGCTTCATTATGGTCAGACCAAAAGCGATCGGACGGCTGGATAATATTTCATAGAAAAAACATTCATTTACCTTCTTTTTTTTATATGTTGTATGGGTTTTTAATACATAAAATAAAAAATCATAATAAAGTCTTTTAATAGTTTATTAGAAATGATGCAGACAATTAAAAAAATCCCCATCAATTCCAATACAAAGCAAGTACAGAGCTCAGAACTAAATTATTTCATGATGTCTTAATGGTTCGCTAATTCGACAATGGTTAATCAATTCGACCGGATAGGAGTGCGTAACAGGGATTAAACTGATAGGAATAGTACTAGTTAAGACACCACTCATATAGGGTGTCACAGCACATTGCTCTGTGCACGCGCAGTGCCCCAATTTGGGAGTAAGAGGACCGACCAAGCTGCTTTTTCCATCTCCTGGTTCCTGAAATCAATTCAGTTTGGTGTATGAGAGTTTGGTCTGTCACTGTGAAGGCAGTCGAAGGTACCCGGCCTAAATTTTTTTTTCACAAAAGGCAATCCCTGATATGGGATGTAACAGGGATTAAACTGATGGGAATAGTACTGCAGAAAATACCACTCATATCGGGTGTGACAGTAAATTGCACGGCGCAGACGCAGTGACCGTGGATTAAAACAGAGTGGAGGGAGCCAGCGTTTTTAACCATCTCCCGTTCGAAAAATCAATTCAATAAATGGCCCCCAGATTGGGGACGTTAGAGGGATTAAACTGATGAGAATAGTACTACAGAAAATACCACTCATATCGGGTGTGACAGTAAATTGCACGGCGCAGACGCAGTGACCGTGGATAAAAACAAAGGGAGGGAGACAGCGTTTTTTAACCATCTCCCCGTTCGAAAAATCTATTCAATTCACCTTTCGGGGACACTTGGTGTTGTACGTGGCTGGGTGGAGGAAGAAACCTTCAATGACATCACCGGGACGTGGCTAGCTTGGTATCCAACCTTGTGCAAATGAACTGTTTGCGGTTGTTTGCGGTGCATTAAAAGGGAGTTTGGTCTGTCAATGTCTGTGAAGCGGGCGTAACCCTTACACTACCTGATCGATACAACATCATACCTGATCGTATACACACACTGGATGTTTTAAAGCATGTTATTCCAAACAATTTAGGAATGTTAGTTGATTTATGCCCTTTATGGATTAAAACCCGACTCTGCGTCCACTACGTAATTTTCCATGGGAGTTTTGCCATAGATCCCCCTCCGGCATGCCACAGTCCAGGTGTTAGACCCCTTGAAACAACTTTCCCATCACTATTGTGGCCAGAAAGAGTCCCTGTGGGTTTTAAAATTCGCCTGCCAATTGACGTCTATGGCGGTTCGCCCGGTTCGCCCGTTCGCGAACATTTGCGGAAGTTCGCGTTCGCTGTTCGCGGACGGAAAATTTTATGTTTGCGACATCACTACTTGTACCCTATTAAGAACGGTTTGCTGGAATTGCAGAACTGTATAATGGCAATTTGGGTCCCCAGTCAGTGCAGCAAGGTGTAATAGGATTGTTCCTATTACCCAGGCTGTAACCTCCCCTACTGAACCCTGTTCAACACAAATGCTGGTGGAATGATTCCTCCCTTTCCTTTCCCTACACCTCGAGTAATCTTTCCCTGCACTTGTCAATCATTTTTTTTTCACCACAATCAAGTCCTTCCTATCACTGTCCCTAGTGTCTGCAGACATGTCTCTCCCTGCGCTACGCACGCTGGTGAATGGCAGAAATCTAAGATGGCCGCCGTATTTATAGGGCTGTGACATCACAGGGCTGGCTGCTGATTGGCTGCATGCATGTCAGTATGGGTGATCCCGCCTTCCCAGAGTTCCTTGCCCCATGTCCTCACACGTGTAGCAGCCATTTTAGGAAGAAATGTGATTTGTTACCACAAAGCGCGAGGAAATTTGTATTCGGTGAGAATCTAATTTTTCCTGAAATTCGGATCGAATTCCACTTCATCAGCTTTGATTCGCTCATCTCTACTTAGATGTTTAGAAGCAAATCTTAAAATTTTTAAGAAAATTTCCAAAACCCAATTTTTTCATGGACCTGTTCAGTTATGAAGTCACTTTGTGGGGCTTACATATTAGAAACCACCCATAAATCACCCCATTTTAAAAAACTACACCCCTCAAGCTATTCAAAACTGATTTTACAAACTTTGTTAACCTTTTAGGTGCCCCACGGAAATTAAAGAAAAATGGGAATGACATTTCAAAATTTCACTTCTATTAGCAGATTTTAATTTTGATCTATTTTTTCTGCAATACATCAAGGGTTAACAGCCAAACAAAACTCAAAATCTATTACTCTGAATCTGGAGTTTACAGAAACACCCCATATGTGCTCAAAAATTGATGTATGAGACCACAGCAGGCTTTAGAGTGGAAGGAGCGCTGTTCTTTACCAGCACTGGGAGATTTATTTCAGTATCATTACAGATCACATCTGCTGTATTCTGTAGTTATGAGTTAGGTAACAGCACCATCTAACGGTGGTAAAAATGTATTACACTTGTGTTTGTTGTTAATAAAGATTATTGTATTTGTGGGAGTTGCAAAGCATTGTGGGTAGTGCAAGGCATTCTGGGAAGGAGAAGCCCAGTCTTCTGTCTTCATGTTACAGGAGATCAGCAGAGCTGTCTCCTGCATTTCTCCTGCTTAAACCCCACCATCTTTGTGCAATTATATCTGTTTTACCGCAATTCACAATCCTGTTGACCAATAAACAAGTTAGACTACAGAAAACAGTCCTCTTATTTGAAAGACAAAGATGGTTTATGCTGAATGTCAGACTGCACACTGTGTGAACGTGTATATAGACAGAACAAGCACCATAGGGCGTTAGGAGAGCAGATTTAGCTGGAATGGCAATTGGGAGCCATGTTACATATGAAGACACCCTGAGGTGGCCCTACAGTGGAAATCCCCAAAAAGTGACCCCATTTTAGAAACTACACCCCTCAAGGAATCTTTAAGGTGTGTAGTGAGCACTTTGACCTCAAAGGTCTTTCCTAGAATTATGAAACACTTGGCAGTGAAAATGAAAAATTGCATTTTCTTCACAAAAAAGTTGTTTTACACCCACATTTTTCACTTTCCCAAAGGGTAACAGGACAAAATGCACCCCTCATTTTGTTCCCCATTTCCCCCCGAATACGCCAACACCCGATTTGTGCTCAAAAAATGATGTATGGACGCACAGCAGGCTTCAGAGTGGAAGGAGCACCATATAGCTTTTGGAGAGCGGATTTAGCTGGAATGGTAATTGGGAGCTGGTAATTGGAATGGTAATTGTGGCCCTACAGTGGACCTCAAAGGTCTTTCCCAGAATTTGGAAACATTATCCAGTGAAAATGAAAAATTGCATTTTGTTTCACAAACCTCATAGAGGCAAACTCTATGCAAACGCATGTCATTTTTAGACTGATCAGGATCCTGATCAGTCTGAAAAATGCACTGCAATACCTGATCCGTTTTTCTGGTGTCATTTTCTGTCAATGCGGTAATTTTAATGCCGGATCTGGCACTAATACATTAAAATGGAAATTAATGCCGGATCCAGCATTCCGGCAAGTGTTTCAGAATTTTGGCCGGAGATAAAACTGCAGCATGCTGCGGTATTTTCTCCGTCCAAAAACTGTACAGTGACTGAACTGAAGACATCCTGATGCATCCTGAACGGATTTCTCTTCATTCAGAATGCATTAATAACCGGCCAATCGCAGCACTTGTAGCTGCAGGGGGGCGGTGCTGCACCATGCTGCCCTTACCCAGCATGGATGCCTGCCGGTAAGAGCAGCAATGGTGCCCCCATTCCCCCGCGATCCTGCCCCAGCGCCCGGCGGACCATGCTGGTCCTTAAGTGACGTCCAGCTGCACCGTACATGTATGGCGCGGGTCCTTAAGAGGTTAAACCATGTATTAAAAACTGTCAGATCGTCAAAAACTCACCAACCGCACCTACTCCCCAATTCTGAGGAATATTTGAGTATAGGGCCTCCACATGAAAAGTTACGTCATACCTTCCGGCCATTCCATCTCCTTTAAAAATGTCCACAAATGTCCTGAATCAGGACATGTCATGTCCACTACTATTGGTCAACGCGGGGGTTTCATGGGGTTTTTCTGCAATTAAGGTAAAAAATAAAAGTATCATGTCGATGGAAATTCTTTCTGTCTTTGTAAGTATATTTAATTCACATGTCTGACTAATTGTGGAAATGTATTGTTAAACACCGGTAATTGTGTGTAAAATTTAAAAAAACAAACAAAAAAACAGTAATACTTACCTGATCCATTTGCTCATGACGGGCCAGGTGCTGACATCTTGCTTGAAGATCTGGTGCGAAATCTTGCGCGGCCCATGATGACCTAATCACGGTGGCTGGCGTGGTAAGATATTCAAGCAAGATGGCGGTGGCTGGCCCAATGTGAGTAAATGGATCAGGTTAGAATGTTTTTTTTTGTAGTTTTTTACACTATTTCAGGCTAAATCGATTCGATACCACAAAGCACGAAGAAATTTGGCTTCACAGGGAAGTGAATTTATCCTGACTTCGATTCACTCAACACTAGTTTTATTAGGATTATAATTTTTTTCTTCATTTCTAATGCTGTTTTGTCTAATGCTCATATTTCTCCTTTTAGTTTTATGCAGATTTTTATTAGCTTCCATCTCTAGGTTCCTAAAATCATTTAGTACAAGTTTATTAAAAGTTTCTATAAAATGCCTGACTAAAAAGGGTTATCCAAGATTGAACAAATCTCGGTTGCATGTTTTAAAGAGTCGCTGTACTTTCACACAATTTCTTTTCATTTTATAGAAAATAGTGTAACTAGCACATTTCTAAATCACTTCATTTAAAAAATATGTCTGCATCCTCCTGAAAAAAAGCTGTAAAGTCAAGACTAGAGATGAGCAAATTATTCAAAAGTTCAATTCGGCTGCTTTGCCAAATAAATAAAAAAATTCGCTTTGTGATGACTTACTTTGTCACAAAGCACATTTTTTTGAAAGTAGTGGGTACAATGACAGGGAGGGGAAACCGCCCCCGTCATTGTAACCCTCAGATGCCACATTCATACATGATCGTGGCATCCGATATAAATAACAGAGTGTGCAATTTAAAAAAAAATTATAATTTGCTCACGACAGGCCTGGCACGGGCACATTATACAGGATTATTTGCGAGATCTTCATGCAAGATTGCAGCTGCCGGCCCATCGTGAGCAAATGGATCAGGTAAATATGATGTTTTTACACTATTTCAGGTTGAATCAATTCACTACCACGAAGCACGAGGAAACTTGGCTTTGCAACGAATCAAATTTATCCTAAATGTCCAGTAGAGATAACCTGTCTAAAAGGGACGTATTAGCACTACGCCACATGTTCAGGAGTTTGCCTCCAGTGCCTGAATATACATTTAAGCAGCTCGATCACCTGCATGAGAAGTACCCACATTCCACTGCAGACATGTACTATATCTACAGCAACCTGTCCTAAAACGATGCAGAACTTAGCCTGTCGTTTAGGGTTTGCCCTGTTGGTTGCATTGCTCTACAAGAAGTGTCATACTCCATGCCTGGATGTTTATGTACAAGTCAGCTAGAGAAGCCTAAGATGAGGAGGACTATTTGAGACAGTTTGGCCCTTTAACTACCTGTGCAGCTGTGAAACCGGTAACATCTATGGAAAGTGCATTTTAAGAACATCTGTCAGTCCACTGCATGCGGAGAACTGTCCTGATCTGTTTGCATTTGAGGTCTTCAGTAAAGAACTGTTCTGCTGTACAACTGCCTCCTCATTGCGTCCTGCACTACTACACTGCAAAGAGTTGGTGTGACAAACGGGGACCCTGCCTCAAAACCCTCACATCAAGGACACCTCAACCATGATCAGGCAGGAGAACCCCAGAACTTGAGTGTGCCCCGAAGTGAAGAAAAGGTGCACATTTCCCATCACTGCATGCCGTCCAAGGGAGCTTCAGAACCGTGAGCACAACTTGTACTACTACTACTACTACACCAAATAACGCTTTGGTCATTTATCTAGATTAGCTATACACGCTCCTTTCTAGACCTTCTCTAGAACCATAGAAAATACTTTTAGAAACGCACAAAATAAATTTACCACATAGCAAACGGCAAGAAACTGGAGTGAAAGCTGTTAAATTGCAGATAAACGTATAGGACCCCCTGACAATGTCTGAGTGTGATTTATACAGAATTGCACTGCTTCTCAGTCGTTACATTCCTTCCTTGGAACAACTTGATAGAACATGAGATAGAAATCAGAATAATTATCCAACAGTTACCTTGGTAATCACAGCAGAAGATTCTTCTCAAACATCCTGAAAAGGGAATTCATTATTTCTACACATTACAGAAAGACGGGTGCTCCCCACCCGTCACAATGAACAGTCAGAATTATAGAATCAGGTTTGGTCACCTCTACCGAATATCCGGGGTGGTCACAGTAGTAGCTTGAAACGTCTGCTATAACTGGGGTATTCAGGAGTGTAGCTAAAGGATCATGGGCCCTGGTGCAAGAGTTCAGCTTGGGCCCCCCTTCCCTCAGTGCTTTGTGGTAGGGGCAGGAATTCACATAGCCAAAAGGCAAAAATTGAAACGGCACACCCCACCTGCCAAATTCTTGACCTAACCCCTTCCCTCCGGCCAGAAGTGTAACTTGACCAGCATGCACTTTCTATAATACTGGAGTCTTCTTATGCAGCAGAAGGGTCTTTGGGCCCCATCAGGCTCCTGGCCCCAGTAGCAACTGCCACCTCTACACACCCTATGGCTACGCCCTTGGGTGTATTCTTATGTGGCTGTAGGGCCTTTGGGGCCCCTAAGGTACTAGATACTGGTTGCAATTACTGCCTCAACACTCCCTATAACAACATTCCAGATGCATACTTGACAACTTTCTTGCTGATGCTTCTAGGAAACCTGGATTTGTGCTTTTTCGGGACAATCAGACTGCAGGGACTGGTACAGGACAGGAACGTGATGGCTTCTGATTGGCTGATCACATGTAGCTTCCTGTTAAAAGAGCAGACTGCACTGATACCGCAAAATTTGTAACAGAACCTCCGACCATCACTCATCATTTGCGGTTCAGTTCTAGGGCAAAAAATGTTTTCAACTCAAAGCTCCTGGCTCTTGTACCACAGCAACCCCTGCTATCACTGCAGTTACTTCTTATGCACTTTGCTGGTGTATTGGCCTGTGCTGGCACTATACGCTGCCAAAATCTACTCCTCCCAGTCCCAGACCACTTTCACAAATATAAACATAACATATTTCAGCTATGTTTCCAGATAATCTAACACATTGACGCTCCTAGACGAGGGGGTGACCAACAGAAGAAATTAAAGAACAAAGAGAGCCTTCTGGATACATACACTTCAAACTCTAGAACCAAGGGGCCTCAATAGGGACTATGAGTTAACGTCCTTTATTTGAATGTATTTGATGTCTGCTATTGCCAGGCGAATAATCATATACTTCTATTTTACAGGCACATTAACAACTACTCCGGATCCCCACACCATTGCCATCTTCTACTATCCTTTTCTTTTACTTATCTGGGTTACTTATCTTGGTTAACAGTCTACTACACCCAATAGTCCTTGCCTCTTTTCTGCATCCACTTCTGCCTCAATTTTGTTTGTTTTTTCCTTCTCCCTTTTCCTATATTTTTTTATTTTTCCTAATTTTCCTATTCCCTTTTTTCTATTTTTCCTAATTTTCCATTTTCCTAATTTTCCTATTGTTCTGTTAATTTTCTTAATTGTCCAAATTTTTCTTATTCTCTTTATTTTCTTATCTTCTTATTTTATCATTATTTTAGTATTTTTTATTATTCTCATTTTCTTATTTTTATTTTCTTAATTTTCTTAATTTTCCTATTTTTCTTTATTTTCTCATTTTTCTTATTCTCTTATTTTATTAATTTTCTTTGTTTTTTCATTTTCTTAGTCTTCCTTTTTCTCCTATTTGTTCAATACAGTATTCTTGTCTCCTTCACTATAGTCTCTGAATACCATACTCTTACTATTCCCCTTTAGCCCCGATGAGGTCCACTGTGGAACGCTTCGGCGTCTACTTCCTCTAAGTCCCGATGCATTCCACAATGGAACGCATTGTTATCCATTGATATCTGACCACAGGCGCCGCGGGCGGAGCACTCCGCCTCCACTATACCACCATTATCTCCCCACACCCTTCTGCTACTTATTATTATTAACGATTGCAGGAAGAGCTTTTTTACCTTCCAAAGCAATGTGTTCCAGCTTGGAACGCACCGCCATCTTAAATCCCTAATTATCTCTCCTATGGTGTGCATTCCACGGTGGAAAGCATCGCCATCTTTACCAACTATTCGATAATTCTCCTAGCAACTTTACCTAGTTGTTTTAACCCATATACTATATAGGATTATTTATATGAACATGTACCATATGTTACTCCCCTCCAGTCCCCATTTATTTTCTTTTATATAATTCGTTTTTTCACTCACTCTTCCACTAATTACCATACACAGGAAACAGACACAACTAGACTTCCTGTCTATAGGATATATTGACCCCAGGAGATCATACAATGACATTTTACCTTCCTCAAACCATTTTTTCCTCTTCTTGTCTTTTAATGGCAACTAGGTGATTTTCTTACTCTCTCGTTTTACTATCAAGGGGACCTAGCAGACTACAATCGAACCTACAGCTGTTTATTTTATAAATTGCCTTCCTAACCTGGATTTACAATATATTGTTGTATGCTCTTTTTTACCTGTTCAGATCTATACCGCCTTTATACATCTGAAAAGGATCAGTCCATAGATAATGTCTGCTTTTACACGTATATGTAGACCCATACGTCTAGATCCATCCTCTATCTGCAGAGTGCTTTTTTATGAATATTGCTCCAATTTTGTATGTATTGCTCCAATGTTGGTTGTGTCGTTCATACTACTGTTCATTGATAAGACGTAGGACTCATACGACACTACCAGCCCCAAGAGGGGATCTGAATACTTACTGAATATCTTCTACCCTAGTAGTGCTTGCTTGTACTCTCTGTTCCACCCAATATGTTATGGATGTAGTCTTTTGATCCTAGAAGGCCATCCTGAAAGTATCGACAATATCACAGACAGATGTATAATTTTTGTTCTCTGTAATCAACACTATACTTCAATATACGGAAATTCTAGAGAACGCTAAAACATAGCTTTTATTGGTATGTACTAAAAACTATTATATGTGAGGGGGATACAAAATGCTAAATCCAAGCATAGAAGGAAAAAGGCAAAGAAACATAAAGTCTGTGAACAGCACTAAGGCGGCTCAATCTTACTTTGCCTATATTCCACTAGCTGGATCGCTCCCACACTTATGACCGCTCACACTGGCTGTATACAAAATGCCAGTAGAGTGAGCGCTGCAAAGGGGGGGAGAGAGTTAAAGGCAGAAGAACGCTTCACGCTGGATACCCCGGTCATACATCAGGATACACCGGATCAGCTGTGAATGCAGCGCTACTGCAAGGACAAGACACGTGGGGATCAAGGGAATGACTGAGACCGACGACATCAGTCATCTCTCACAAGCATTAGTGAGCCCTCCCTAAAGCTGTCTGCCCACTGAACAGGCTACTATTGCCCTGACCTATCTTCCTAAGCTCTGGCTCAACGTTTCATCTGAAACGTTGAGCCAGAGCTTAGGAAGATAGGTATCCTGATGTATGACCGGGGTATCCAGCGCGAAGCGTTCTTCTGCCTTTAACTCTCTCCCCCCTTTGCAGCGCTCACTCTACTGGCATTTTGTATACAGCCAGTGTGAGCGGTCATAAGTGTGGGAGCGATCCAGCTAGTGGAATATAGGCAAAGTAAGATTGAGCCGCCTTAGTGCTGTTCACAGACTTTATGTTTCTTTGTCTTTTTCCTTCTATGCTTGGTTTTAGCATTTTGTATCCCCCTCACATATAATAATTTTTAGTACATACCAATAAAAGCTATGTTTTAGCGTTCTCTAGAATTTCCGTATATTGTCTTTGCTTTTTGAACGCAAATTCTTATGAAAATTGTTGCCACCAGTGATTGTAACACTATACTTCAAACAAAACCGAAGGGGTGCCTAAGTTTATTTTTCTTACAGATATCACACACCTATCATTAAAGCACAACGCAGGTAATATAAACAAGTACCTTTATTAATTCAACAATTACTTAAAAACATGATCCACAATGTCAACTGCAATGAAAAGTTCATAGGCACAAACAGAGATGGGGAGGAAAAAAAGCTCCCTAAAAGTATATGGTCAGTAATATCATAATAGTGTTATACAGGCCAAGGAGGCAAAATGAACCATAGTAGAATACAAGTAAAGTGCAATCACTACAATGATAACAACAGCATGTGCCCCCCTCCCTGTGAGTAACCATGTATACAGACCACAAATTGCCCGACGATCGTTTCGCCAGCTGCTTCTTCAAGGGCGAAGAAGAGGGTACTCAAGAGATTACTGCATACAGATATATACAGCCACCACTAGAGTGACCTCAGGAGATTACTGCATACAGGTATCTACAGCCACCACAGGAGGGAGCTCAGGAGATTACTGCATACAGATAAATACAGCCACCAATAGAAGGAGCTCAGGAGATTACTACATACAGATATATACAGACACCACTAGAGGAAGCTCAGGAGATTACTGCATACAGGTATCTACAGTCACCACTAGAGGGAGCTCAGGAGATTACTGCATACAGATATATACAGCCACCACTAGAGTGATCTCAGGAGATTACTATATACAGATATATACAGCCACCACTAGAGGGAGCTCAGGAGATTATTACATGCAGATATATACAGCCACCACTAGAGGGAGATCAGGAGATTATTACATACAGATATATACAGCCACCACTAGAGGGAGCTCAGGAGATTACTGCATACAGATATATACAGCCATCACTAGAGTGATCTCAGGAGATTACTATATACAGATATATACAGCCACCACTAGAGGGAGCTCAGGAGATTACTGCATACAGATATATACAGCCACCACTAGAGGGAGCTCAGGAGATTACTGCATACAGATATATACAGCCACCACTAGAGGGAGCTCAGGAGATTACTGCATACAGATATATACAGCCACAACTAGAGGGAGCTCAGGAGATTACTGCATACAGATATATACAGCCACCACTAGAGTGATCTCAGGAGATTACTATATACAGATATATACAGCCACCACTAGAGGGAGCTCAGGAGATTATTACATGCAGATATATACAGCCACCACTAGAGGGAGCTCAGGAGATTATTACATGCAGATATATACAGCCACCACTAGAGTGACCTCAGGAGATTACTGCATACAGGTATCTACAGCCACCACTAGGGGAGCTCAGGAGATTACTGCATACAGATATATATACAGCCACCACTAGAGGGAGCTCAGGAGATTACTGTATACAGATATATACAGCCACCACTAGAGGGAGCTCAGGAGATTACTGCATACAGATATATACAGCCACCACTAGAGTGACCTCAGGAGATTACTACATACAGATATATACAGCCACCACAAGACGGAGCTCGGGAGATTATTACATACAGATATATACAGCCACCACAAGAGGGAGCTCAGTAGATTACTGCATATAGATATATACAGCCACCACTAGAGTGACCTCAGGAGATTACTACATACAGATATACAGCCACCACTAGAGGGAGCTCAGGAGATTACTAAATACAGATATATACAGCCACCACTAGAGGGAGCTCAGGAGATTACTAAATACAGATATATACAGCCACCACTAGAAGGAGCTCAAGAGATTACTGCATACATATATATACAGCCACCACTAGAGGGAGCTTAGGATAATCCTGAATACAGATATATAGAACTACCAATATGGAGTTGGTTCCCCCTTTGTTCTTGTGGGAAGGCTTTCTACAAGATTTTGGAGATTTTTGCCCATTCATTTAGTGGTGGCTGTCTAAAATAAACTTTCTTTGTTGTCCATAGCAACCAATTACCCCAGTGCAGCTTTCATTTTTGAAAATAAGAATACTAAATGTCAGCTTCCCTTTGATGGGTTGCTATGGGCAACAACTACAGTTCCAGAAGTCTCCCATACAGGAATATATGTTGTATGTTAGGCAGTCACCTCACATGGAGTAAGACTCTGTGTCCAGAAGTGATGAAGCATCCGAGCCGGAAGAGTACAGCATTGGAGAAGACAACAGTGGAGGCGAGCAACTTTTGCAATAGTGACAACAGGAATGGCAGTTATATTGGTTATCAGGTCACCGCTAGGAATGAGCGAACCTGAGGTTTTCAGGTTCGGGTTTGGCATTTGAGTTGTGGTGGAATTACATTATTTATTCCGTTATCACGGAATATAACGAAATTTTTGGATGGAATGCCAAACTAAAGCCTTAAAAAAGCATTCCATTTTACATTCCGTCATAAAAGAAGTCTATGGCCAGCATAAGGATCCGGCTGGTTTCCTTTATGCAGGACAAGACTCCTGCATTTTACTGATTTTAGGTGTTCGCCAAGAATTAAAGGAAAATGAAGATAACATTTCTAAATTTCACTTTTTTGGCAGATTTTCCATTTTAATCCATTTTTTCTGTAACACATCAAGGATTAACAGCCAAACAAAACTAAATATCTATTACCCTGATTCTGCAGTTTACAAAAACACCCCACATGTGGTGGTAAACTGCTGTTAGGGCACACGGCAGGGCGCAGAAGGGAAGAAGTGCCATATGGTTTTTGGAAGGCAGATTTTGCTGGACTGGTTTTTAGACACAATGTCCGATTTGAAGCCCCCCTGATGCACCCTACAGTAGAAACTTTCAAAAAGTGACCCCATTTTGGAAACTACGGGATAAGGTGGCAGTTTTGTTGGTACTATTTTGGGGTACAGATGATTTTTGATCGCGCTATATTACACTTTTTGTGAGGCAAGGTAACCAAAAAATGACTGTTCTGGTACAGTTTTTATTTTTTTACAATGTTCATCTGGCAGGTTAGATCATGTGCTATTTTTATAGAGAAGATTGTTTTGGATGCGACAATATCAAATATGTCTACTTTTTTCGTTTGTTTGTTTCAGTTTTACACAATAAAGCATTTTTGAAAAAAATTATGTTTTTGTGTCTCTATTTTCTGAGCACCATATTTTTCATATATCTTGTTCAGGGGTTCGTTTTATGCAGGAAAGTTGACGTTTTGTGTTGCTACCATTTTTGGGAACATATGAATTTTTTGATTATTCAATATTACACCTTATGGAGCAAGGTGACCAAAAAATTGTTTGTTTTGGCACAGTTGTTTTATTTCTATTTTTTTACGGCGTTCACCTGAGGGGGTAGATCATTTGAAATTTTTATAGAGCAGGTTGTTACGGACTTTTTAAATTTATTTAAGTTTTAGACAATAAAAGCATTTTTTAAACAAAAAAAATATGTTTTAGTGTCTTCATTTTCTGAGAGCCTTATTTATTTATTTTTTGGGTGATTTTTAGGGACTCATTTTTTACAGGATGAGATGACGATTTAATTGGTACTATTTTGGGGTACATATAACTTTTTGATCGCTTGTTATTGCTCTTTTTGTAATGTACAGTGAGAAAAAAATTCTTTTTTGGCACAGTTTTTATTTTATTTTTTACGCTGTTTATCTGACGGGATAGATTATGTGATACGTTTATAGAATCGGTCGTTATGGAATCAGCAATTCCTAATCTGTGTGGGGTTTTTTCTTTATTTTAATTAAAAAAATGGGGAAAGGGGCGCTTTTTTCTTTTTAAACTTAAAACGTTTATTTTTATTTATTTATTTTACTTTATTTTTGTCCCACTCTGGGACTTCAACTTTTGGGGGTCTGATCCCCTCTGCAATGCATTACAATACAACATCTGTATTGTAAATCATTGCCTGTTAGTGTATTACATGGCATGCCTGGAAATTAATCTCCTCGGCTTCTGTAGAAGGCAGGTCCGATGCCTCTGTTGCCTTCTCACTCATCTGGTCCCCGTCACCGCAGTTCGGGGACCCGATGGGAACTCTGAACACCTTCTATGCCGCGGTCAGGGTTAATCTAATGGCATCGGCTTTTATAGAGATGCCGGCGGATACAGCAGGGGCCCGGCTATCAGTGACTGCCAGGCCCCTGCACTGATCAGACACGCACCGCTCCAGTGCCCGCCCAATCAGCATGGAGAAGTAGTACGTCAAATTGGGTGAAGTCACTTTCCGCTATGACGCATTAATATGTCATATGTTGGGAAGGGCTTAAAGTGTAAGTCATTTATTTATTTATTGTTAATGTGTAGAGAAAGTGACATTGACCATTTTTCTAATACTTTAATTACTGAAATCATACATTTCTATTTGAAAGATAGCTCTAAAGCGACGCTCTCTGTCTTTTGTGTACATAACTGTGAAGACGCGCTCCACACTGACTGTGTCATGTAAACAGAAGATAAATGGGGCATCACCAATGGGCCACTTTAGAGATAGAAATGTACGATTTCAGTAATTAAAGTATATTACAAATTGGTTGGTATCACTGCCCTTACACATTGCCAGAAAACAAAGAATGACAGTTACACCTTAATATGCTGAATTCATGTTACCTAGCAGGTCCTCTTACCTGCTTACTACCGCTATATGTATGTGTGTGTATATATATATACTGTACATTATTATACCACATCTGGATAATAGAGCTGTAGGTAGAATGTCAGGTGCAGCGCCCATTATGACATCATCATTCTAGAAGGACCAATCAGACCAATCACAGCCGCTTTGGCTGAGGTATCACTAATTATGACATCACAAAGACATGACTCTGGAAAGACCCCAACCACGGTCAGTCCAGCGCCATTTTCTGGTGGAAGCTACAGCCAAAACTTCTCTAAGCGGAGGCTACTTCCAAAAACTCAGTCAGTTCCCAGGACCATTACCTAAGCGGAAGCTCTGCCGAAACTTCTCTAAGCGGAGGCAACTTCATAACCAATTGGTCCACAGGGACATTACCTAAGCGGAAGCTCTGCCGAAACTTCTCTAAGCGGAGGCAACTTCATAACCTATTGGTCCACAGGGCCATTTCCTAAGCGGAGGCTACTGCCAAAGCTACTGCATGTAAACACCAAGTGCATCTTCTGATATAGTAGAGTCCATCCGATTCGTGGACTCTACAATCTTCTAAATTACTGCCTACAACACGGAGCAATGAGCTACCGGGAACTCCTGCAGCTGGCCATTGACCAGAGCTCATGGATGAGCCAATCAGGAGATGAAGGTAAGGGGAATTTTAGGGACCGTTACCTTGGGTGGAATATCTTATGTAGTTTAGTCTCTCTCACTTTCTCTCTCTCCTCCTCCACTGTCTCTCTTACCTCTCTAACATCATTGTATCCTTGTGTCATTCCTAGGCATTGCTGATGGAAGACTGAGGTCTCAAAGGATTAGACGGCGTCAACCAGTTGAGACTGATGATGACCACGAGAATGTCCCAGACAGAGGACGAAGACGTGGTCGAGTTCCACCACGCCCCAGGCCGGATGCGGATAGAAGCCGGTCCCCAATACGACCAGCCGAACAGCCTGAAACAAGTGGCGTTCGTATAAATGATGGGACTGAGCTGAGAACTGCTGGAGAATCCCAACCCAGGACTGATCTATCTACCCTGGAAGAACCAACACCAGGTCCCAGCACCAGAGAGCCGCTAAATATCCTGCAAACATCCAGAGACCGAAGCAGATCTCCTCAGCTAACATCTGAGAGGCTAGAGGAACCAGCACCAAGCACCAGCCAACTGGTTCCCAACATACAGCCAACTGCACAGGCTACAAACAACAGGCCTGTGCGAGGAAGACGTCTGCGAGGCAGGAGGGCCAGGCAGATTCAGAGACTCCCATCTAGAAACTTCACTGATAATGAAGACCTCCAGTCCTGCACCATCTGCATGGAGGACTACGAGATTGGAGAGCAAGTCACCGTTCTGCCATGTTCCCATGTATTCCACCTGCCTTGCATCGCACGCTGGATTCGGGCAAATCCACACTGCCCCCTGTGCCGCGTCCGCTGCTTTTAAGAAAATGGATGAAGGAGGATGTAGGTGGTGCAGAAGACACAGGTAAGTCCAGTGTCACTCAGACTCCATATAGTAATGTAAGTGAGGATACAGTGAGGTCTGATTATGTTTTGTTTTGTCTCCAGTACCATCCAGTCTTCTACTTCTCCTTCACCAAGGACGCCAAAAAATCTGCACCAATATACCCAAAGATCACCCAGATGACGGATGACCTCTGAAGAGTTCCACCTTGGATGCTTCACATTCATCCTCTGCTGGATTCTACTGACCATCACTGACCAACAGAGAAAACCAAGAAGTGTCTTCTGGAGAGTCTCCTCCTCAACATCATGGGCAGCACGGTGGCTCAGTGATTAGCACTGGTGCCTTGCAGCGCTTCATCCCTGGGTGCCAATCCAACTAAAGACTACGTCTGCATGGAGTTTGTATGTTCTCCCCGTGTCTGCGTGGGTTTCCTCCGGGTACTCCGGTTTCCTCCCACACTCCAAAAATATACAGATAGGTTAATTGGCTTCCTAATAAACTGACCCTAATTATGTATTTTAAATAAAAACTTTTAAAAATTACATCAAAATTGGAGTCCTGTGCATATCTACTTTTCCTTTTTTGTGGGGAATAGGGAGGCTTTGGCTGTTGGGGGGGGGGGGGTGAATGGCTTTGTTATCCCCAAAAAATGATTTAACTTGTATCCTCAGGAAAGGTGATAACAGATGGCAGGATATTCAGCCTCTGAAACGTCCATGATCCTGAGAATGAGTGGTCCTCTCTGGATAGTGCACTGTTCTATGTCAGCTCTACAGAAGTGAATGGAGATTGGGTGACATGTGCACTGCTGCTACATTCAAAGAGGGGACCTGGGGACCCCTAGCTATAAATAACCTCTGTAAATGGAAATATGGCCATCACAGATGGGGCTGGGCTCAGGTCCCTTCTCTATTACCATTCTGCTGTAATAAATAGCTCAAAGATATAGCTAGCGTGTCGCCCATCAATGGAGGATTGATGATCCCCTGGTGTGCACCACTCCCAATTGTATTGATGTCCGCAGGAGGCTGCGGCTGGTGTACGGGGTAATTATAGTTATAATGATATTTATGAAGTACAGTATTTGGGGACATCGTGCCGCACAGTAGGTAAAGTAATTGGAATGACGGGGCAGCAACAGGCACAGAACTGGGGGTATCAGCAGGATCGGGGGTTTGTGTAGGTTGGGGAAAGGTAGGGCAGATGCTGGAAAAATAGGAATCAAAGTTGTCTCTGTTACAAACTGTGCAGCACAACTTGTAATTGAAAGAAGTCATCATGGTGGTCAGAGACAGATGGAAAATATGGGAGAAGTGAATGACTCCAAATCAGAACACATGAATGAACTGTAAGTCATTGGCGTTTCCTGCAGTGTAATCACTTCTATAGTCTGCAGACCTATGTAGAACTGGTATCTATAATTCTGTGCTCACTGTATGGGGTAATACTGGTGACTGTATAGCGGTCTGTGCAGTAATAGTACGGTTATATTATTCAGTCACTCGTTAGTGTTATTGGTAGTAGGCATGGTGTGGCATTCCCTGGTTTTGGGCTCACTCTGGCCTTAGATATGTTTTGCTCATCCCTTGTGCTGAACCCATAGCTACACCTCTGGAATAGCATTGATAATGGGATGTGTATTAATAATGAGAGGACCATGGCGGGATGTGTATTGATAGCATTACTGGTGTTCCAACACTTGGTCTGGATGTCAGAGGGCCTTATAGATGGTCCACAATGATTACTTTTGAGCTATTGTTGGCGGTGAAGGGTTAACTGGGCTCAGTCAGTGGTCAACATTGGTCAACCAGCATCTCCACGTAAGCTTGCAGTGCAGGATGAGCCTTATGGTCACACGCAGGAGAGCCACTCTGGACAGAGACACACAGCAATAGTGTAAGGCTAATTTCACATCTGCTTCAGAGCTCTCCAACAAGCTGTTCTGGCAGAGAATTGTCTACCAGAATTCTCCGGGTCTGGCATTGCTAAATACTGCTGCCTGCTCACCAGACCCTATTGACTATAATGAGACAAATATGCACGTCATGTTTTTTGCCTGGCCGATTTCTGGTATTCTCTGCTGGAACAGCCAGCCAAAGACATGAAAGCAGTCTAAGCTGGGAGACAATGCAGATTCCTGCATGTAGCTAGCTATCGCTGGAGGTGCATAACACTCGCCTTAAAGGTGAATGCTATATTGGGCAGTCAATGCAGCCAAGTACCACAGAGGAATAGAGACCAGGGTATAGGGGTAGTCAACCACCTGAAGCTAAATCATGTACATGACAAAGACCAGCCAGCCTGCCACTATGTACACCACACAGGAATAGTCTGTGTCACAAGGAGAGAGATAACGGGACTGTGGAGGCACAGTGCAGATTGTGTGCAGTAATTGTGAGGATAGAGATACCATCAGGGCATGGTCTTTTAAAGCAGTTGTCTAGTTTCCTATATTGATGACCTATTGCAACAGGCGCCTCCACCTAGGTCCCTCTGGGTAATGCGACCCAGGTATAAGAATGCCGAATGGTATAGTGCGGCCTAAAATGTCCCTTTAGATGTGTCACGGTGCTCCTACCTGGATACGGCTGGACCCCAGGCTTTGGCTCCGAAGCAATGAATCCCACTTCTCTCCGGGGGGGGTTAGAATGGAATGTAAAGCTCCATTCTACCTAACTGCAGCTCTGCCATGTTTGCTGCCACTTGCTGGTGAACCAGGCACACTACATATGAACAGTTACATAACATTAGAACTGCACAGTGTATAGGTCCTGGAATAAAATGCATAGATGACAATATGTTAGCCCATTAAAGACAGTAGAGGGGTGAAGAAGTGGTAATGCCACTCTGGAGCGTTACATTCCCCTTTACTGAAAACCAAGCCGCCCTCGGATTATGCTTAGGGTGTGTTCTAAGGGTATCCAAGGAAAAGTTAAAGTGCTGCGTGAGAATATAGACTATTACATACATTCATAGACTAACATAGCAACAGCTACCACTAGTTTCCTACCCTTATGAGTAGGGTGTCTATTCACAGTTTGCCCTCTCAGTAATAACCAGTGAACCAACAAGACTGCACAAAGCACTCAAATACTCCACAATGTGGCCATAGTCGTATATGGAGTGTGGGTTGTCATGTACTGTAATCCCTCCACGATGCTATGAGATGCCCGCAAATAGAAGGGTGGCTTGATCCTTTATTCCCTTCCAAGCGCCAAGGTCTATTAATAGCTTTTCGCACGGTCACTTTGATGACTAAACAGGTAGCTACAAAATTTTCCTTTAGGCAGTGCACAAGGCCTTAGGACATAGACAGACTAGGAGAATGCCGAGTGGTATAGCGTGGCCTAAAATGTTCCTTTATTTGTGTCACGGTGCTCCTACCTGGATAGGGCTAGACCCCAGGCTTTGGCTCTGAAGCAATGAATAGGGGGAATAATTAAGGAATTTGCAAGAAAATTGAGTCCAGACCTTGTATATAGTTGAACAGGAGCTTTACTTGAATAAACGTTCATCCCAGACAATCTTCAAGCTTTATCTTGGTCGCAGCAGGCTTTAGCATTAAAGTTGGCAGACAAACTCATCTCTTTTTCTCTCCTACTCTGCTGTACCGACAGGCTGGCTGTATAACTTTCCTTCTTCTGTTTGCTGCACTACTTTCTTTGTAGTCTGGTCTGTCTCTAGATTAGGCCAGGGAACTATGCTCCTGGCTTCTGAGGCTTTAAGCTTTGGGCTCCATGGCCAGCAGAGCTGAGGATGCTCTGGGTGGCGTGGGCACGTCCGGCAGAGATGTACTAGAAACTGGGACCCACCCTTCCTGCAGGAAGTGGAACTAGCCCACTTCTCTCCGGGGGGGTTAGAATAGAATGCTCCATTCTACCTAACTGCAGCTCTGCCTTGTTTGCTGCCACCTGCTGGTCAACCAGGCACATTACATATGAACAGTTACATAACATTAGAAATGCACAGTGTATAGGACCTGGAATAAAATGCATAGCTGACATTATATTAGCCCATTAAAGACAGTAGAGGGGTGAAGAAGTGTTAATGCCACTCTGGGATGGTACACTATCCCCAGGATAGGTAATCATTATCAGATCGGCGGGAGTCCAACTTCCAACACCCTCACGATCGCTGTTCAACGAGATGCAGCACTCATTCGAGCGCTGCATTCTCTTCACTGTTTACCTGCCCATCGTCGACTTCAAAGTAGCAATCAGATGCTATTGCAGCTCCTCCGCCAGTAAGTCTGGCCTAAGTATGAGTAGCTGCATGAGTCTGTGCACTGTGAGGTTTACTACAAGGATCCTACATCCCTTCATGCTGAGGACAAGGGCCAAACCTCTGAGGGAAAGTGGTAAAGAATCTACTGTTAAGGGCCATTACCAAAGACTGGTGTAAGGACAGATAATAAAGGTAATCGCTCGTTTATGGCAACAGACCTTACTGCTTGTGGAGAGGGTATATTGCTTCAGCAGCCACACTTCTATAATGGACTGACTAAGGATGAGTGAACCAGTTCGGACCGAACCGAAGTTAGTCTGAACTTTGCTATGTTTTGGACGGCAGATGAACCCAAATCTTTCTGGGTTTGTGTCAGATGAATCCACATGAATGCCATTTTAGTCCACATGTCGGCGGTAAAAAATGCGATAAGGATGAAGAAGAAGAGTACTCACATGGCCCTGAGAGGAAGTGGGAGGGAGAGCTTGCCCTGATTGGCTCCTAGGTTGACAGACAGCCTGAATGAGCCCGCAGCAGGCAGGGAGGTGCCCCAGTAGAACAAGCAGAACACCATCCTGTGCTGGACTGTGAATTAGGGTGGTTGTGTGTGATAGTGTCTGCCAGGAAAACTATCTTAGGGAGTCAGAGAGAGGGAAAAGTCAATCAGGGACAGTCAGAAATCAATCAAGCTTATTTACATATTTACAGTTTCCACATGGTCGCAATTTACTCTTTTTGCGGGGGTTTCATTTAATTAAGTAGCATAAATGTCATTACTGCAGCAATACCCATGGTGTGGCAGCAATTTACCTGTGTGTGTTAAGTTGGAATTGAGCGTCAAGCCTCAATCGTCCAGTTTGCACATGGTTGGAATTTAAATTTTTTGGGGGGATTGTTAAATGTACTTAAACCAGCATATATATGTGATTGCTACAAGACACAAGGTAGAGTAGAAATCTACCTGTGAGTGATAACGAGAATTTGAGCATCAGGCCTCAATTTTACGTTTATGTGAATTTTATTTCTATACTGTTGGAATTTAAATGTCTTTTGGGACTTATTTAATCTAACCAGCATATAGGTGATTAACATCAATACACAAAATGGGGGATGTTTTCTTCTGGCAGAAAGGGAGGACAAATTACATTATTACCAGAAAATACTGTGTTCGCAGCTTGCTGCAGCTTATGGAGAGCAGACGACTGCTGCGAGCGTGTCTGAAAGGGAGGACCCCCTCCGATCCCCGGAGAGTCACCCCCCTCCCGAAGCCACATGTAGCAGCAGCAATTTCAGTTTTCTCAACAGAATGGCACAGTTTTCCATTTAACGCACCTAGCTGCGGCTAATCAGCAAGCCGACATCTCCTGCCTCAACGCCCAGGTTCAGGCCTACCTAAACTATGGCCAGTCTCTGTTACATACCCAGTTCCCTAACCCCATGAATTTCTGGACAGACAGACTGGAACAGTGGCCCAAACTGGTACAGTTCACTTCTCCTTTCTTGCCCAGCCTCCAGTGTCATCTCGGAAAGGGTTTCCAGCATTGCGGGGGTCATGGTTACACCCAAACAGACAAAGTTCTCCGCCACTGTCCAAAACATCACTTTTGTGAAAATGAACCAAGCCTAGATTGAACAGGATTTTCACAACCCTCCGGCTGATTCTGATGTATAGAACTCACCCACATCACCTTGCTGCCGGTGCCCTCTTGCCGCTTTTGCTGTCTGGCTACCTATTATCACGTTCTGTATGGCTGCTGCGGCTGTATCATGCTACTAATGCCTCTCAATCATTAATTTACGTGTATTCCCTTCCCACATGGTTGAAATATAAAAAAAATTTTTTATTTTTTTTTGGGGGGGGGGGTTTATATGTATGAAATATTCTCACAGCCTGAAAGAACTTATTAAGAGAAAATTCGTTCCTCCTCACCACCCCGATCTGCCTCCCCGGTCCTGTACGGTACACAACCATCATCAGAATCCTCCCCCTCCCTGACACTTTTATCAGACCGTGAGATATCATAGTGGGCTTATGGTCTCCCTCCCCTGAAGTCACCTTCACGTCATCCTGCTGCGACTGAGAGGAGTGAACCATCCAATCGACAATCTTATCCTCTTTCTCCTCAACTATAATGTTACTACTTTCCGAAGGCAGGAGGGACAACTGTCGCCTACTACTACTACTACCTCTAATTCTGGCCGGATAGATGGTGCTGCTACTACCCACATTCTGCCTCTGTCTTTCATTTGTAACCCTTCCATAGCCCAGACATTTCTGGGCCTCCCTCTTAGATAATGTTGTGCACTACCCTATGTATTGGTGTAGTTATCATGTATATATGATGCCAGTGTGAATATAATCAACGACCTCCCCCCAACAAAACTATGGGTGTCATTTATTAAGCTTAAATATACCTATTTTAGGTGCAGTTTGCGACTTCTCCCGCTCACGCCAGGTCTAAAAAAGTTGGCGTGGTGGGGGAGGGGCCAGCAGGTCCGTCTCATTTACCATTTTCTACGCCTGTTTTAGGCATAGAAAAAGGTCTTTATTTAGGACAGCTAGGAAGCTGTCTGACATTTAGCACTGGCAGAGGATCTACCGGAGTTAAGAATAGGCGACGGCCTCTTCATACCTTCGGTGGATCCACCGCCAGCTTAGGAGTTTATTAAGACTGCCGTCTAAAATGTCGGTCTTAATATATCTACCCCTATGTGACTATAAGAAAACTGATTTAGGCCTAAATTCGTTATCCCTTACAGATACTTTTGTGTGCTGGCCTGTGTATTAGTTCTGATTACCTATATTCTTGTTTTATTTCTAATTAACAATCCTCAAAAAATAAATTAAATTCCAACCATGTGGAAACTGAAAATATGTAAACGGACAATTGAGGCTTGACACTCAATTTCAACTTAACACACAAACGTAGATTGCTGCCACACTGTAGGTATTGCTGCAGTAATCAAAAATATAATATATTAAATATACTGAACCCCACAAAAAAAGGATTTCGGTGGAAATGGGGGGAAAATGTAAGTAATTGCTTGCAGGTAGCTGCTTTTGATATGCATCTGCACTTCTGATAGTAGGCACAGCCACAGGTCCTGTCTTCTCTCTCTCCTGTCTGTCAGCCGCCTTGCTTCTCTGTATTGCACACAACACACACAATTCTTCTTTGGAATACTAGCCATTCCCTTTACTGTCCTTGGCAATCAGCTTGATTGATTTCTGACTGTCCCTGATTGATTTTTCACTCTCCCTGACTCCCTAAGACCGTTTTCCAAGCAGACAGGACCCAACCTCCCTCATTCACAGCCCAGCACAGGATGCACTAGGTGCACCTCTGGATGCGGTGACCACTACACCTACTAATGACCACTAATGATAATAGTGATAATAGCCACTTGTGCAATCTTACAACTTGTAAATGGTTCCCTGATGGAAGTTTATAAAATGGGAGATAAGATTTAGTAATTAGTTGCAAGTCGTCTCCTCAGGGGTCCTCGGATTTAGAAGCATACAATTCCAGCTAATCCCTGAGTTACATTAAGATCCTATTAGACATGGCTATTCAGCAATTTCTGGATTAAGTATAACATATTCAGTGGAACAGATGCTGAAGATCCCCGGGTGAGAAATCTACCGATTATATCCAGGCTGTAAGGAGGAGCAGGAAATGTTTGAGACTTTCATGTTGCACTTCTGTTACATTATATCCTTAAAGGGGTTAAATGTGGTTTAAATATAATTCCGCATGAAAAACAGTTAACTTTGTAATTTTCTTTCTGTTATTCTCCAGTTGTGAGATATTCTCTTTACTTCAAGGGCATCTGTCAGCAGTTTTGTCCCTATGACACTGGCTGACCTGTTACATGTGCACTTGGCAGCTGAAGGCATCTGTGTTGGCCCCATGTTTATATGTGCCGCATTGCTGGGAAAAATGATGTTTTAATATATGCAAATGAGCCTCTGGGAGCAACGGGGGCGTTGCCTTTACACCTAAAGGCTCTCTCTGCAACTGCTGTGCCGTCTTTGATTGACAGGACCAGGCAGTGTAAATGTGATCACACCTGGTCCTGTCAATGTGGAGAGAGCGGCAGTTGCAGGGAGAGCTGAGCCTCTAGGTGTAAGGGTAACGCCCCCGTTGCTCCTCGAGGCTCATTTGCATATTGTAAAATATCATTTTTCGGGACATATAAACATGGGACCAACACAGATGTCTTCAGCTGCCAAGAGCACATGTAGCAGGTCAGCCAGTGTCAAAGGTACAAAACTGCTGACAGATGCCCCTTCATTATAATGGCACCTACCCATGGCATGCGCAGAAGCTCCCGGCCCCCTCGTATCTGCAGTGTCCATAACCCCTGGAAACGAGCCGTGTATAGCAAAAGAGGTAATATGGACACTCACAATAAATAAGTAAGGGCCTTGTAGTAACTGTGTCTACATAATAAATGTCATTTTCTAAAGTGGGACAACCACTTTAATGTAGGCACCCATGGGGGTCTACAGCAGAAAGGGGAATAAACATAAAGGTCTCTAGGATTTATGTTAACCTCCCTAGAGATATTGTGTTGAAAGTGTTTAACCCTTTCCCAACCATCTTTACAATTGGGTCTGTAAAGATGGCGTCCGCTCGCTAGAGCTATACAGCAGGCAACCAGGGTTAACGCCTGCGATTGGAGGTAATGCCGATTGCAGACAATTAACCTCCTTAAAAAAGATCACTGAGGGCAACTTCCTGAAACGTAACTTTTAATCTACATATAATTTAAAATGAAAAAATTAATCAATATGATCACCAAATGGACCATGATATCTGTAGTGCAATAAGCTGTCAATACACTGGACGGTTAGAAAAAATTCACAACCGTTGGCAAAAAAATCACAACAAAATACCTTTAAAGGAGATAATCTTGCCCTTACCAACACTGCTCAGCCCAGAGATACACCTTGATGGTAGGTGTACTCTCTCCACGTACCTAGGCTAACCTGTCCTTATACAGCCCTATCAGTTTCTGACACAATATATGACGTCCTAGACTGGACCATGATATCTATAGTGCAATAAGCTGTCAATACACTGGACGGTTAGGAAAAAATCAGGACAAAATACTGACAGAATGAAAAAGATATCATGTATCTGTCCCTATTCTTGCCTTTACCCTCAGCCCAGGGATACACCTTGAAGGTAGGTGTACTCTATCAACATACCTCAACTAACCTATCCTTATACAGCCCTATCAGTTTCTGACACAATATATGACGTCCTAGACTGGACCATGATATCTATAGTGCAATAAGCTGTCAATACACTGGACGGTTAGGAAAAAATCAGGACAAAATACATTTGGGACAGAATGAAAAAGATATCATGTATCTGTCCCTATTCTTGCCCTTACCATCAGCCCAGAGATATACCTTGAAGGTAGGTGTACTCTATCAACATACCTCAACTAACCTGTCCTTATACAGCCCTATCACTTTCTGACACAACATACAATGTCCTAATTAACCTCCTACCCTGCGGCTCCTAAGGGGCAACTTTAGGACCCCTCACATGGTCAGAACACACCCCTAGGGCAGTTACAGTACATTGGACGATAATACCGGGCACACATGCCAATGTTATTAGCGCCATAATGACACGCTTCTAAAAAAAAAATAAAAAACCTTTGCATGATACGCTACATACACACCTAACAGAGGGTCAGTCTCTGACATATGGGGAGGCACACAAGGCTGCGATGCGAGGGCATTGTATTGCCCTAGGCACTAGACTTAAGACTTAAGAAAGACACTGTGATTGCCACACGGGTCTTAAGAGCATGCCTGAATCACTTAGGAGTGACGATAGCCACTCAACCTACCCGTTGTACCCTTGAAAGTATTGAGGATGTTCTTGCACAACTTTGAGATTTCCCTCAGTAAAGTAGCGGGACAGAGGTATTACACTTGGGGTAACAAACCTCACTTCCTCTTAGCCAAGCAACTTAGGAATAAAATGGACCAATCAAGTCCCTACGTTATTAAAGGGGAAGATAGCCCTTCCCTTTATGAGCCCAGCAGTGTATCTGCTCAATGTTCTTCCTATTACTCAAGCTTTTTACCTAACAACCTCCCTACTTAGGCGGAATCTAGAGAGCGCTTGTTACAGGCGTATCTGACGTCCTCTAATCTGCCCACTCTCTCGGAAGAAGCAGTGAGAACACTCAATGAGCCGAACACCATGGAGGAGATAGAGAAGGTCACTGACCATCTTCCAGATGCTAAAGCTCCAGGGCCAGACAGGTTTACATATCGATACTACAAACTCTACTAGTGGATTAATGTCTGATATTTATGCAATCCCGACCGGGTGACCTGACATACGTACATTCTTCGCTAGGAGGAATACTTGGGTAAGACACTGCTTGATAACACTTGCCGACTCACTTGAAGGAAGTCAGCAAAGTGACATCCAAGGAGAACCATAAATTACTAATGCATTGGTATCACACTCCCGACCGCCTCCGTAAGTTGAATCCGGCAGTACCAGAGGTTTGTGGGAGGTGTGGTTCCTCTAGAGCAGGGATGCTCAACCTGCGAACTCCAGCTGTTGTACATGCATGCTGGGAGTTGTAGTTTTGCAACAGCTGGAGGGCCGCAGGTTGGGCATCCCTGCTCTAGAAGAACACTTCCCGTTATTTTTTGGGAATGTACGCCCATTTTTGTGCACTCTTGGTAGAGATGAGTGAAGCTTTGAAAATTTCAGTTTGGTTACTTTGCCGAACTTCAACAAGAAATTCGATTTGTTACGAATTACTTCGTCACAAATCGCTTTCCGTTGTATGGAGCGTGTGCAATGATGGGGAACAGCGATTGAGCAGCTCCCTGTCATTTGACCCCTCAAATGCCGCATTCAACACTGTTTGCGGAATCTGTAACTCACATTAAGCTTTCCAGAGATTAATCGGGGTTTAAAAAAATATATACTCACCTCATCCACTTGATGATGTCACTGCACGCGCCCAGCGTGATCACGTGATGAGGTCATCGCGCTGGCTGCAAGTCCTTTGGCAGGTTTTCTTCAATCAAGACGGGAGCGGACAGCCTCTCAATGAACAAGTGGATAAGGGGAGTATAAAAAAAAATTCAGCCATTATTTTAGGAAAAATGAATTCGTTATTATCACCAATCGTGAGTAAATTCAGCTTTGTGCCGAATAATATTTTTCCTGAGATTTGGATCGAAGTCAACACTAACTGTCAGTACTCTCATCCGTGACCTCCTGGGTTGCAGCATTCCCATTGATCCCCTGTCCTATCTGTTGAATATCACATCCACGCCTCTTAGGAAACATTCGCTCAAACTGTTAGTACAGGTGTTGATGGCAGCTCGTTGCCTTATTGCTCGTTTCTAGAAGCGCGCTGACCCTCCAACGCTCTCAGATCTTTGTGCTAGAATAGCAGACATTAGAACTATGGAATATACGATGGCATTAATCGGATCTCTTTCGTTCTATCTGGGATATCTAGGAGACCTATTGGATTGCTAAACAGTTGCGATCTCTGATTTTGGAAAAGTAGACCCACACCTTTACCCTGTCCAACTCCTTTTGTTTCAGTGTTTGTCTTGTCGATTTTCTTGTCTCTTCTGTTTATTTCCTATTTTCATATCAGTACGGAATTGGCTGTATCTCTTATTTCGAAGTTCTTAGCCATGAATGATGCCTGTTAGATGGTCAACTACATTTTGGTTTATTTTGGAATTGGCCATCTTCGGCCATCTATGGTTCTCTTGTTACTACCCATTTCTGTGATGTCACTTGTGTTTTGATACAGATTGGCTGCACCTTCGTATAATTTTTCAATAAATATACAATTATAACAAACAAAAAAATAAAAACAAAACAAAGTACAACTTGTCCTGCAAAAATCGTCTATCTGAATGGAAAAATAAAAACGTTATGGCTTCGAGAAAGGCAGGGAGTGAAAAATGAAAATGCAAAAAACTGAAAATCGGCGGGGGTAGAAGGGTTTCGTGCTTCATTTCTCCTGTTGTGAAGCTGCAGGGAAATGAAAGAAATTAACACTTGTCATAAGTTTCACCCCCAAAACGTAGCTGATCACTAGGGGTCTCAGCGGCAGAACAGTAGATTATCACAGTATGCTGTCCGCTCAAGGCTGAGGGATTCCAAGTTGTAGCCAGGAGAATTGTAAACGCAGCTTCGGAAGTGACTGTAGCATGAAAGTAGCTGAAGGTCAGTGTTTTACAATGGAGCTGGAGCTATACCAACTCGGCTGCGATGAGGCTCATTATTTCTATGTAGACGCTTTCTAGTGAAGACTCAGGGACATGACTGCTCGACTTTCCAATATCGCGCCCGCTATAAATATGGATGGATTTTCTGAGCTGATTTGCGTGGACATTCTGTACACTCAGCAAATAATAAAATGCTTTCATGCAGTATAATAGAATTTCCAAGCAATTGGAGCCAATGTCGAATCCACATAACTTAAGTATCCGATATGGTAATGCACACGACTGCCCCAGACATGAAACAGGCAATGAACTGCATTGTAAAATGCCAATTGTAATTCTCAATATTACCATGAAAAGGAACCGGATGAGGAGACGGTGGCATTAAATGGCGGGTTTAACACAGTCTAAGGGCTCATTCAGACGGCCGTATGCTGTCAGCAAAAATGAGGATTAGTTTTTTTGCGGACAGTTCAGCATGTCCGCAATAAAACGGATTGCATTCCGTTTTTTTGCTGACCCAAAGACTTCAATGGGGCCATGTCCTGATTTTCACTGACAAGTATAGGACATGTTTAATTTGCTTTGCTAAGCCATGCAATGGAAGAAAAGGGCCCCATACAAGTGAATGGGACACCACCTAATCCGCCAAAAAACGGATCCACATTTTTGAGGACAGCATATGGCCATCTGAATGAGCCCTTACACAGATGGATTATTCCACCTGTATCTCAGATGTAGACAGGCTTTGCTTTACCTGGGGAAAAGATTCACAGTGATTTATTGGCACCCCAGTGTTCACAGCTAATCTGAAAGGGCTCTCGTCAATCATATATTGATGGTCTATCCTGAGAATGGGCCATCAATATTAAAATCCTGAAATATCCCTTTAACCGTGTTGTGGTGGTCACTCCACCTGAGTTGAACTGTTATGCTTATCTCTACCTGTCTTTTAAGAATAACCTGCCAAATGTGTATACCTGAGTAATAGCACCATATCTGGCCCTCATATGACTTGTATTAGGCATCTTAGCAGTTTTCCACTCTGTAGACTCCATCTCTAATTGTCAGTTGTATCTGAGCTGGTGGGTGTAGACCAGCTGTATTTATGTCTCCCATAGACTGCACATAAGAGACAGGAGATTCTACTTCCTATCTCTGTTTCTCTCTCACTCATAATCACTCTGAAGCACCATATAGGACATTATAGTGAAGCACTGAGCAGTACAGATATGAATCAAACACTTGGGGTGGGATTATAGCTGTTAAATCATGTCTGCTTCTCTCTACTCACTGTGCTGCTCACTACTCCTTCCTCTCCCTCCATAGATTTATATGGGATGATGTAATCTGATCCCTCAGTGAGCAGGCAGCCTGCCCTGGTCTCTCCAGATGGATTGATCACAGAATTCAGAGAAAGGATTAGTTTTGGAAAGAAGGGAGTAAGAAAACATGATAACTGGAGAACATGGAATTTTTCTTTAGTAAGATATATTACAAAGTTTTTTTTTAATTATAAAGTATACTTGACGCACTCAGTGGGTCGTTCCTGGAGTAGGGTTCCCACCCCTTAAATCAATGCTTAAGAAGACTCCAGTTTTTTGAAGTTGCATAAATTCATTTATTGTTGAATATTGCTGCGGCAAAAAATATGTGACGTTTCGACGCACATGCGTCTTCTTCAGACTAATGCCGCTTGGGATGTGGGAGGTCAGCGTCTGAGTAGTAGATAGCGGTTTCACAGACCAGAGCGGTAAAACCGTCATCTACTACTCAGACGCTGACCTCCCACATCCCAAGCGGCATTAGTCTGAAGAAGACGCATGTGCGTCGAAACGTCACGTATTTTTTGCCGCAGCAATATTCAACAATAAATGAATTTACGCAACTTCAAAAAACTGGAGTCTTCTTAAGCAAAGTTTTTTTTATTCACCTGTATTGATTTAAGCAACAGTGACCATTTATGTATGCCATGTAGACATCAGAATGTATTATAAACATGTGGTATAAATGCAATGCATTGTATTGTAAATGTGTGTGATCGAAGAAACACTGCGACCTACTGACCAATTATATTATTACTGTTGGACATACTTCCAAACTATCCCGTATCCCATTTCTGCGACTGTCCCATGTTCCCTGGACGGCTGTGGCATGACCTGGTTTCCACTGTATTTGCATCCTGAGGATGATCATACAGTTGAACGATAGTGAAGCAGATTCCTTCAAACAGAACTTGGTGCAACTCAAGCCAAAGGAGCATGTGTTGTTTTTCTGAAAGGGACAGAGTTATATTTGCCTGTTGCCACGTAAAGAGACAGTACCTAATTAACCAGCTATCTCTACCTAAGCCTGTGCCGTCAATGAGAGACTGTAACCACTAAGACTGCTACTGTCAAAAGACTGTTGTAACCATCAAGCATGTTGCCCTACTTGAGTCAAGTAGAGTTCACCTTGTTTAAAGTGGTTGTCCCACATGGACTTTTTATGGCATATCTACAGGATATTCAATAATCTAGATCCAGGTCCCACCATTAGGTGCAGGTGCTGTCTCGTTTCTTGAAGACTAGGCCCAGTCTAATGCCACTTGGAATGGAGAGGTGGCCATGCATGTGCAGCAATCCCCCGAGGAGCAAGTGTAGAGGACGGAGTGGTAGTGGCTCTGATGAGATGTTATGTCACGGTGTACTCCCTCAGGCTATTGCTCCTTGGTGATTTGTGCAGTGGAAATGTAGTTTTCAAGAGTCAGGACAGAAGTAAATGTATAAAAGTCACTCTTTACTGTGTTTTAGTGGAAAATATAACTTGTGGCACATACAGCAGTAGTAATTACAAAGTACAAATTCTGGCACCAGTTGAGGAGGTATGGTGGCAGGTTGGGTGCCAATAGATTGGCACAAGCAGGCAGCAGTGGATATAGGTGTCCACTGTAAGACAGGCTTGATGTTAGTCTGACCTAATGATGGTTCAAGGGGTTGGGTGTCTGAGTTGTATTCCCTCACCTTGCAGCAGGGTCTGTAAACCTGTTATTTCACTAATCACTCTGCTGTCTTGACACACTGATTCTTTCTTGAAGCTGTGCTCTAGAATTTTGCTGAGTATTGGTCTCACAAGAGAATTAGATACGGTTCCTAGAAATAGGAGTCCTGCCATGTGTTTCCTATCTCCTTGCTGTCTGGACAGGAACTCCCTCTCTTGGCAGGAAGCGGGACCAGACCATTCCTACCAAGAAAAGAGGAACAGGGTGGTTAGCCCTGTTCTTGACAATCATTGCCAACCATTCCTCCTCTGGCTGGAATAAAGGTATAAACACATGAAAATACATAACATGACAGCACATACATTTGCAGATACCTCCAGGTCCGGGGTACTGCACAACTTTTTTCTATTTACTTCTATGGGATTTCCAAAAAGGGTCAAGCATGTTAGGGGAATTTTACTTCAGAGTAATGCCCCAATGGCCCCAGTGCAAAATCTTTATCAGGCCCCCCTCTTCCCACTTGTACTACTGCCATCACTACTGCAGCAACAGGGTCTTTGACTCCCCTCAGCAAGGGTGGCATGGCCATAGACCCTACAGGGAGATCTCTGGGTGGGCCAATGCCCTTGGGGCCCAGCTGAGCCCGTCTCATAGCTGGTGAACACTTGAATACTCCAGCGAGGGTGGCAGTATTTTGTGCCACACTGTGGTACTTGGTCCTGCAGGGGCGGTATTTTGTGTTGTACTATGGTATTGCTAACCTGCCTACTTGTGTTGTCCTTGCTTAATTGTTTTTTGCCCCGTCTTATGTCAATTTGGACTCATCTACAACATGGGCCCACATTTAGGCTTCCAGGGCCACTTTAAGATCCCAGACCGCCCCTGTCCCTCGGCCACCAGGGCCCAGGTGCAAGTCTTACTTCTGCACCCCCTGTGTCCGTGCCCCTGAGTTAGCATCAATCTGATTATGACACAGGACAGGAACAACATAGATTCTGCCCGATAATGCATTGGTTTGCGGAAGCCCAAAGACTGACATTAGCTTAGCACTTGGGACATAATATTCAGGACACATCACGGTGCAATATTTTTATTTCATATTTTTTTTCAAATAGCTGATCTTAACCATTGCTGAGGTTTTTCCGAGAACTGAACATGGAGTTTGGCCTCTTGTATGTCAGCATCCTCCATCTTCATGTTTCCAGTAGGAAGGATATGTCAGTGGCTATGATTTCCCCCATATGATAAAATCTTATCTGTTCTAAGATTACAAGCTAAAAAAAAAAAATTGTGACTCATATCAGATATTCACAGACTGGATGTGATGCTATAATCCCTGACTTTCCCACATACAGAAGACTGGAGGAAGAGGCCGATCCTAAACGTAACGCATCAAATCCAAACCCTACATGATGGGACTTTTTGCGTCCTAATATACATAATACTGATGGAGAATTATAGAAACTAGCGCAACTGGAGTAACCAATCAGCTTATGCGTCATTGATGTGCCCCTATGGGGGGAAAAGTCACAACCCTTAAAAATCCAATCCCCAATAGCTATACCACTGGCACAAACTTCCAAGGTTGTTCATAGTGCATGGGAGAGCGGTGGAGGATGAAGTAGTGGTGGTAGCAATAATAGGGGTGTTAATAGTCCTTTCTGTTGCTTGCCCGAGCCATGCAGTGCTTGGAAGGGTGCACCTTTTCTTCCCTTCGGGGCACACCCTGGTTTTGGGGTTCCTGCCTAGTGTTGGGCGGGGTCCCCTTGGAGGTGTGAAGCAATTGCGAGGCTGGCTTAACAGTAGAATAGTGCTTTAACTGGCAATCAAAGGTCCAATACGGTATTCCCAGCAAACTTTGCATGGATCAGCAGATCTTACACAGCTTTGTAATTGCACAGATATTACAGTTCTTATGGCTGCAATGGTAGTTACCCGGCCAATTTTCCTTCTCTGGTGCACTGCATTTTCCTCTTTAGCATCCAGAAATAGGCACGCCTATTTGGACCTTAGCAGATGCCTCTAAAGCATGTCCAGTCTCCCAAAGCCTTTCATCTCTTGGACAACTTGGCAGTGGAGTCCATAAGCTTCTCAGACAAATTATCTCCACAGTCTCAATTTTGGATGCACCTCCTCTCAACACTGGCATGCTCCACCAAATGTCACAATTCTCTTTTTCTCCTCTTAAGTTGGTTTAAAGCTTTCTCTTTACATCGCTTGCTCCTTCAAAGGTTCAATACGGTATTCCCAGCAAACTTTGCATGGATCAGCAGATCTTACACAGCTTTGTATTTGCACAGATCTTACAGTTCTTATGGCTGCAAAGGTTAGCGACCTGTGAGGTCACGGACATAGGCAGGTAGACCGATGGGAAGAGATTTGTACTCACAGTTATAAAGTCCCTGGGCAGGCGTGCGGTTAGTGATGGAGAGGTCAGCACGTGGGTCCTCTGGGGCACAATCTGGTTGAAGGGACACAGGCCAGGTGGTATGTGAGGTGCACTTGATGTTAAGGTTTAACGTGCCTGTGGCGAGGTCCCTTGCAATTCGTGATGCCAGTGCCTTTTACGATGGCACAACCGATTTGTAGCAGAGATAATTGAAGTACAACGGATTCCGTTGATCATTAACTTCTTTACTGAGCGGCAAATTATGTACAGTTCTTTATGTAATTCCGTTTTGAAGACAAATGGTATAAATGCAGTGATTTTCCTGGTACGCAGGCTTGGTAAAGAATAGGCTAATCCTAGCAAGGTAGACAGGGGGTAAGATGCTTAATGGACAGGACTTGACTTGATCCCTGGTAACTCAGTAGCTGTATTGGTGCGGTGATTAATAATCCGACTCCTGCACCTCGATTCTCCCAAGGCCCAAATGCAGAAAAGGTTACTTTATCTTTGGGAAAGGCTCCTCTGAAATATATGTTCTCTTGCTGGATAGTTGTCTTACATAAATTACACCACTAGCCATTGCAGGTTGACTAGCCTCCTCACTTAAGGAGGTCCACACTACAACTCTCTGACTAGACCCAGGCCTGACTATATCTCTACAGGGTGGTCCCTAGCTCCCTCTAGTGGCTTGGAGAAATACTCACACCCTGACAGGCCTGTAACAAGGAAACTCTCTGCCATTTATATGCAATTATGACATAATACAAGGTACTTGGAACGACATGTTGCATACAATGACTAAGACATCATTGTGTAGTGCCCACCCACACGCAGTGGGACACTACATAACCCCTTCCAGTAAGAGTGATTTTCTTTTTTTTCTTTATTTTCCTACTTTTTCTCTTTTTTGTCAACATAACTGAGGATTTGTGTGGAGGAGTTATATGTTACAATGGCACCATTTAATGTTCCAGTGATCAGCGAAATGCAGCTTTACAGACACTGCTGCAAGGTGAGGGACAACAGCTCAGGCACCACCACCTACATAATCCATCGCTAGGCCAGACTAAGGCCTTTTTCACACTGGCGTTTTATCTTTCCGTCCTAGAGTTCCGTTCTCGGGGCTCTAGGACGGAAAGATACTGATCAGGATTATCTCAATGCATCCTGAGAGAGAAGAGAGAAATCCGTTCAGGATGCATCAGGATGTCTTCAGTTCAGTACTGAGACATTTTTTGGCCGTAGCAAAATCCGCAGCATGCTGCGGATTTTGCTCCGGCCAAAAATCCTGAAGGCATGCTGGAAGGACCATCAAAAAGCATTAATCCGGATCCGGCTTTAAGCTAAACGTCGTTTCGGCGCATCGCCGGATCCGACGTTTAGCTTTTGTGAATGGTTACCATAGCAGCCAGGACGCTAAAGTCCCGGCTGCCATGGTAAAGTGTAGTGGGGAGGCAGGGGAGAAGTATACTTACCGTCCGTACGGCTCCCGAGTCCCAGGGCGCTCCACAATGACGTCAGATCGCCCCATGAGCATGGATCACGTGATCTATGCGCGTGGGGCGCTCTGACATCATGGTAGAGCGCCCCGGGAGCCGCACGGACTGTAAGTATCTGCTCCCCTTGCTCCCCACTACTTACTATGGCAACCAGGACTTCAAATGCTTCAGTTGTCTTGCGTTGTGACGTATCCGGCGGGCATTTCCGGCGACAGAAGTGCACGCCGGATCCTCACAACGCAAGTGTGAAAGAGGCCTAACTTTAAGCCTGTACTACAGTGGAACCTATATCCACAAGTGCTTACTACTGCCAACATATTGCCATCCAACCAGCCAGTATGCCTCCTTATCTGGTGCCAGACCTGCTCTTTGTATTTATTGCTGCCGGATGTGCCACAAGTTATATTTTGCACTAAATAAAGAGAGACTTTTAGACATTTACTTCCGGCCTGATTCTTCAAACTACCTCTCCACTCCACCGATCCTCATGGAGCGACGGCCAGAGAGAGTACACCGGGACACAACTCTTCATCAGGGCAACTGGCATTTCCATCCTCTGCACCATCTCCTCAGGGGCTCACTGCACATTCACTACGCGGGAAAAAGCGGTGTTTTTAACTTTAAGTATTTTTGCTCTTTTTCATTTTTAATCATTTTAACAGGTTTTTTACATTTTTTTAGACCCCATTGGGGAATTAAACTTGAAATCCTTTGCTCACTTGTACTATACACTGCATTTCTGCTGTAGTGCACGGTATGGTAATTTTACTGAAATCCGGTTAGGGCATGCGTTGGAGACTCATTTCATTGGAGACAAAGAGAACAGACAAAAAGTCACCTGTTATAAACGGACCCCATTACAGTCAAAGGGGTCTGTTCAGCTCTGTTGGTTTCAGTTATGTGTTGAATCCGGCACTTTCATAATACTTCCAAAATAATTACTGCAGATGTGAATGTGGCAGTAAAATGGCAGGGGCATTCTGGGAACATATTGCTGAAGGTCCGTTTCTGTTTCAGCATGGCTAAGCCCCAGGGCACAAAGCAAGCTCCATAAAGGCATGGTTGGGTGAGTTTGGTGTGGAAGAACTTGACTGGACGCACAGAGCCCTGACCTCAACTCCATCCAGCAACTTTGGGAAGCACTAGAATGAAGACTGTGAGCCAGGCCCTCTCATCCAGCATCAGTGTCTGTCCTCACAAATGCTTTTCTGGAAGAATGGGAATATTCCCTGTAAGAGGGTGCAAGGTGTTGTTTTTGATAGCAGGTACGTGTCACCGAGGTTGCTGGCCTCGGTGAGGTAAGAGCCGGGGTTTTTGGTCTGCAGCAGCTAGTGCTGCTCTGTTAAATAGCATGGCTGCAAAGCCGATCCGGGCCGGCTCTTACCGGGAGCAGCTAAAGTGTAGGGTGGGTGGCTGCTCCCCACGGTCCAGTCCATGTTTTGGGGCTGGGTATAAAACGCAGCCAGCAGCTGTGTCTGGGGGTGTGTGATTATCCTGGAGCCTGCAAACAGGGCTGAGGAATTCTCTGTCCTGGAGGAAGGAGCTCAGCAAGGTGGTGTTGCCCTGCGACCTGAAGGTGGAATCGCCTGCGGCTGAGCCGACTGCTAGGTGTGAACCCGCACTTAAACCACCCAAGGTGACTGGACCCTGTGTTGGCCTGTTTTTGGTTTTTCCACATGATTTCTGTTGTGTATGAACTGTCACCAAGAGACTGTTTTCATTTCTGGTGTGCAAGTGTGAATAAAACACTGTTTGATGCACAATCTGGACTCCTTGTTTTGCCTCTAAACTGCACCCGCACCGCTGTCTACCAGAGCGACTCCCACATTTGGTGTCGGATGCGGGCATGCGCAGTGAGGCTGGCGTGAACGCCGAACTTTGTTTTTGCTGGGCAAAAGTGAATGTCCTATATTAAGCCGGCAAAGTTGCAGCCTGTGATCCCCGACAAAATGGAGGCGGCTGTGAAAGCCCTCATAGAGGCTAACGTGCAGCAGCGGGAGACCAACCAGCTACTGCTACAGCACGTGATGGCGTTGCAAGCGGCAGGAGCGTCCCACCGCGTCCACGATGCCCGGAAAGCTGTCCGTACCGCGATCCCTAAGATGACCCCTCGGATGATGTTGAGACCTATCTGGCGGTGTTCGAGAAGGTGGCCGTGAGGGAGAAATTACCCCGAGAACAGTGGGCAGAGGTCATCGCTCCGTTCCTGGCGTCTGGACCCCAGCAAGTATTTTTGACCTCCCAGGTGACCAAGCAGCTGACTACCCGACTGTGAAAGGTGAGATCCTGGCAAGACTGGGGGTGAATGTTTTGGTCCGGGCCCAGCGGGTGCATCAGTGGGAGTTTAACCCGGCTGAACCCGCCCGGCCACAATACTATGACTTGCTACAACGGTTGCAAAAATGGCTGCAGCCAGACATACTGACTCCCACTGCTATGCTCGACCGTCTGTTAGCCGATGTCTTCTGGAGGGCTTTGCCTTACCCTCTCCAGCACTGGATCGGCCAGGTATCGCCCACCAATGCCCTGGAGATGGTCGACCTGGTGGAGCGGTACGAGGCCACCAGAAACCTGCAGGGGAGTCTTGCTGGGAAGGGGTCAGTTAAACCCCGGAGGCCTCTGCCCCAGTTCCAACGTCCGGCGACAGAGCGGCCTGCACGGAATATACCCCTGCGAGCCCGCCTCCCGTGGTATGCTGGAGGTGTCAGGAGCCCGGCCACATCAGGGCCGACTGTCCGCGTCGGGATGAGCTGATGGAGGTGAACTACGGGGTCGCCACTCCTTGTATGCACGGAAGCTGTGCGCAACTGGCACCCGTGAGGTACAAGACCATAACCACCTGTGTCAGGTAGAGGTGGGAGATTCGTTGGCGGTGGCTCTGCTGGACTCCGGGAGTTTAGTCTCCTGGTAAGGGCTGCCCTGGTACGGCCTGCGGAGTATACTGGCCGTAAAGTCGGGGTCCTGTGCATCCACGGAGACCTGAAAGACTATCCCACTGCACTAGTGACTTTGTCCACAGCGGCTGGTAGGTGGACCCACGAGGTGGCTGTCGCTACTACACTCCCACACGAACTAATACTTGGGAGGGACTTCCCGGTTTTCCGGCGCTGTGGCCGGCAATAAAGGTATCTGAGGGACCCGAGACAGGGGTGACCCTAGCAGAGTGGCCTGATACCGCTGGAAGGCCAGAACCCTGGGAGCCCGAGTCTGAAGGGCCGGCGGTAGGGGTGACCACTGCTCCGGCGGTAGAGGGGAAACAACCCCACTGAGTGTAATGGTGGGAGACACGGAGGACTTGCCACCGGGACCTGAGTTGGCAGACCTCAATGTCTCCGGGGAAAATTTTGGGACCGCACAACACCGGGACCAAACCCTAACCAAGGCCTGGGAGAATGTGCTGCAAATTGATGGTAAACCCCAGAAACCAGGGGCTGAATTAATGTTCCCACGATTTATTGTTCTACAGGATATGTTGTATCGGGTGAACCAAGTCCGAGGTGAACCTGTTGAACAGTTGGTGGTGCCCACAGCGTATCGCAAGCTTGTCATGGAGCTTGCCCACCAACATGTTCTTGGGGGACACCTGGGGTGGCAGAAAACCCAGGACCGCATACTGCAGCGGTTTTATTGGCCCGGTGTGTTCAAGGAGGTAGAAGATTATTGTAAGTCCTGTCCAACCTGTCAGATAACTAGCCCCCAGCCTCATTTCCGTAGTCCTCTGGTACCTCTGCCAATTATTGAAGTACCGTTTGAGCGAATCGCTATGGATTTAATTGGGCCTGTACCAAAGTCTGCCAGGGGCCACCAACACATTCTGGTAGTTCTCGACTATGCCACTCGGTATCCGGAGGCGGTGCCTCTGCGACATACCTCAGCTAAGCTCATTGCCAAAGAGTTAATGGAGATGTTTTCCCGTGTGGGCCTGCCAAAAGAGGTTCTGACAGACCAAGGGACCCCTTTATGTCCAAAGTAATGAAGGAACTGTGTAAATTGTTGCGTATAAAGCAGTTACGGACGTCCGTTTACCATCCGCAAACAGACGGTCTTGTTGAGAGGTTTAACCAAACTCAAAAAATATGTTAAAAGGGTGGTGTCTAGAGATGGGAAGGACTGGGACCTGCTTCTGCCCTATCTCATGTTCGCAGTGCGAGAGGTACCCCAGGCCTCTACTGGGTTCTCGCCCTTCGAACTGCTTTATGGCAGACACCCTCGGGGCCTGTTGGATATCGCCAAGGAAGCATGGGAACAACAGCCTGTCCCCCACAAAAGTGTCATTGAGTATGTCACCCAGATGCAGGAACGGATAGAAAGGGTGTTGCCGCTGGTCCGGGAGCATATGGAGGCAGCGCAACAAGCCCAGAGTAGGGTGTATAATCGTCAGGCTCGGGTACGGGGCTTCCATCCGGGAGATCGGGTTTTGGTTCTGGTACCCACCCTTGACAGCAAGTTCCTAGCTAGGTGGCAGGGCCCCTATGAGGTGATCGAGAAGTAGGGGAAGTAAATTACAAAGTACACCAGCCAGGCGGCGCAAGCCGGAGCAGGTGTACCACGTGAATTTACTTAAGCCGTGGAAAGATAGGGACACAGCCGACGACCACAGCCCCCGGCCAGGGCTTCTAGGTGAAAAGGGTCCAGCCCCACAGTTCGAAGCCTGTGAAGCAGTAACCACGGTAAAATTGCAGACAGCCTGTCTTCCAAACAAGTTCAGGAAGTCAGGAGTTCATCAGTCGGAACACGGATGTGTTCTCGGACCTCCCTGGCCGCACGTCTCTCATCCAACATGACATCGTCACTGAGCCTCAGGCCAAGATCCGGTTAAAACCATACCGGGTACCCGAGGCTCGGCGACGGGCCATCGCGGAGGAAGTACAGTTAATGTTGAAGCTCGATGTCATTGAGGAGTCGAAAAGTGAGTGGGCCAGTCCCATAGTCCTAATACCCAAGCCGGATGGGACGTTGCGGTTCTGCAACGACTTTCGCAAGTTAAATGAAGTATCCAAGTTTGACGCGTATCCCATGCCCCGAGTAGACGAGCTGGTTGAAAGTTTAGGACAAGCCCGTTATTTTTCTGTGCTGGACCTCACTAAAGGGTACTGGCAGGTACCCTTAACGGAGTCGGCTAAGGAAAAACGCATTTGTTACCCGCAGGGCCTGTATCACTACAAGGTGTTACCCTTTGGCCTGCATGGCGCCCCGCCACTTTCCAAAGGTTAATGGACATAGTGCTGCGACCACATCGTCGGTACGCCTCGGCCTACTTAGATGATGTAGTCATCCACAGCACCGACTGGGAAAGCCATTTACCCAAGGTGCAGGCGGTAGTGGATGCCCTGAGGAAAGCCGGACTGACCGCTAACCCAAAGAAGTGCTCCATAGGGTTAGAGGAGACAAAATATCTGGGATATGTAATTGGGCGGGAGTCATCAAACCTCAGGTAACCAAGGTAGAGGCCATTCGTAACTGGCCCCGACCGGTCACCACCAGGCAGGTAAAGTCGTTCCTGGGGATTGTAGGTTACTACATGAGGTTTGTGCCCCACTTTGCCACAATAGCAGCGCCGTTGACAGACCTGTTGAAGGGGCGAAAGTCTGGGAGGGTTAGCTGGAGTGAGAAGGCGGAGGAGGCTTTCGCCGCGTTGAAGTCGGCCCTGTGTGGGTCCCCGGTTTTGGTGACACCCGACTTCAACAAGGAGTTTGTCGTACAGACCGACGCCTCGGAGGTAGGCCTCGGTGCGGTACTGTCTCAGGAGGTCAACGGGGAAGAACATCCCGTTGTCTTCCTGAGCCGTAAGCTCAATCCCGCCGAGTCCAGATATAGTATAGTGGAGAGGGAGTGCCTGGCTATCAAGTGGGCACTCGAAAGTCTCCGCTACTACCTGTTAGGGAGGAGGTTCCGTCTGGTGACCGACCATTCCCCCTCAAATGGATGAGTCAGGCCAAGGAGAGGAATGCTCGGGTCACCAGGTGGTTCCTATCTCTTCAGAATTTCAAATTCTTCGTGGAACACAGGGCAGGCCGCTTGCAGGGCAACGCAGATGCCCTGTCCCGCGTCCACTGCCTCACGTGTGTTCACCCCCTCAGGGTTGAACAAAGGGGGTGTGTAAGAGGGTGCAAGGTGTTGTTTTTGATAGCAGGTACGTGTCACCGAGGTTGCTGGCCTCGGTGAGGTAAGAGCCGGGGTTTTTGGTCTGCAGCAGCTAGTGCTGCTCTGTTAAATAGCATGGCTGCAAAGCCGATCCGGGCCGGCTCTTACCGGGAGCAGCTAAAGTGTAGGGTGGGTGGCTGCTCCCCACGGTCCAGTCCATGTTTTGGGGCTGGGTATAAAACGCAGCCAGCAGCTGTGTCTGGGGGTGTGTGATTATCCTGGAGCCTGCAAACAGGGCTGAGGAATTCTCTGTCCTGGAGGAAGGAGCTCAGCAAGGTGGTGTTGCCCTGCGACCTGAAGGTGGAATCGCCTGCGGCTGAGCCGACTGCTAGGTGTGAACCCGCACCTAAACCACCCAAGGTGACTGGACCGTGTGTTGGCCTGTTTTTGGTTTTTCCACATGATTTCTGTTGTGTATGAACTGTCACCAAGAGACTGTTTTCATTTCTGGTGTGCAAGTGTGAATAAAACACTGTTTGATGCACAATCTGGACTCCTTGTTTTGCCTCTAAACTGCACCCGCACCGCTGTCTACCAGAGCGACTCCCCACATCCCCTAGACACCATCCAAAATCTCGTAGAAAGCTTTCCCAGAGGAGCAAAGGGAGAACTGACTCCATATTAATTATGGATGCAGAAGGAGGGCCTTAAAAGCTCCGGTAGATGAAATGTGGAGGCATCTAATGCTTTTCTCCTTATTATGTATGTTAGATTGGTGGCCTCTGAGCTCCAGATCAGAGGTCTGACTGCTGCAATAATTCTTGAGCACCCTCACTGTGGTCATGGGGCTGGCATGTCGGTGGAGAGGGTCCCCCATTCTAGAGATTGGTGGGGGTCACAGTATCGATGTAGAGACTGACCATCCATGAGTTACACATGAGCCTTTCTAGATTCAGTCCGAGGTCTTAGTAATGGAGTGAGCATCTTGTTCACAGAGATGTGAACAGCTGTGCGTTGTATAATGTCCATGAGAATGACGGTTCCTTCTGCCAAAGCATTCCCCGAGACTGAGCAATGTGGACATATTTAACGTCTCAGTCACTGGCTGCCAGGGTTCTCCCATAACTGATCCCACATGTGCCTAGTTCCCATCTTGTTTGTAAACTGCGCTAATTGTTTACATGGAAGCCGCTCCCCCCGTGAATCCGATTTCTTAACAGAATTTCGGTAATAGATCTGTTCTCTAACATCCTGTGTGATGGAGAGGCAGCAGCTGGAGCACTAGACAAACACCCTCCCGTCATATACAGCTGGGGACATTT
This sequence comes from Bufotes viridis, assembly GCA_033119425.1. Taxonomy (NCBI): domain Eukaryota; kingdom Metazoa; phylum Chordata; class Amphibia; order Anura; family Bufonidae; genus Bufotes; species Bufotes viridis. The sequence goes on from CM065589.1 coordinate 21,661,274, forward strand.
ATTACTCTGCAAATTATTTTTAAAAATTGGTGTTTGTTTTTTAAAATTGCCCTAAACTTAAAGAAAAATGTTGCATGTAAGACATTGTTACAACAGATATAGCTGTCAGCAGAGACATAACTGGAAGCTATTGGGCCCCAAAGCAAATCTATAATAGGGCACCTCCAACTATTACATGTAATTCAGGCACAAGGGCCGGGTGTGACCATTATTTCTAGAACACTATAGGAATGTCCCTGATGACTAGTGTTGATAACGAATTGCGAATTTTAATCGCGAATATCGGCACTTCAAGAATTCACGAATATTTAGAATATCGCGGAATATGTTCGTAATCACGAATATTATTTTTTTTTAAATACCAGTTTATACAAATTTTGATGCAAATTTTTATGCAAATTTCTATGCAAATTTTTATGCGAATTTTCGCAAACAAGAAAATAATGAGTCATAAAAATTCGCATAAACTGGTATTTGAAAGCTATGTCGTTATTAATGACGTATCTTTTAAATACCAGTTTATGCGAATTTTATGCACATTTTATGCAAAATTTGTATGCTAATTTTCGCAATCAAGAAAATAATGACTGGAGATTACGAATTTGCGAATTCTCGAATATATGGCAAATATTCGGCCAAATATTCGCGAAATGTCGAGAATTCGAATATTGCCTCTGCCGCTCATCACTACTGATGACCAGCGGTTCAGATTGAGTAGTGTTAGAAGTTACTTCCACCTGGTTCCATCCAAACTCATTGCTAAAAGAATGTTCCAGCTAATCAAATATAGTTGGCGGCGAGGTCAGAAGGGCTTAAAAACAAAAGAAGATATTCTCATCTAAACTGTTCTGCCCGATGCTGCCGTTTCAATGCTGCCCAGGTCCTCGCTGCTCTCTACTTTTGTCTCCCATCCTGGCACATAGGAAATGCCTCTCTGAGCTAATCACTGCCGAGGCACGTCAATGATGTGTCCAGTCATTGGTCAAGAGAGCATTGCTAGTTATTGGGAGCCCCCAGAAGTACAGAACAGGGGGGACCTGGGCAACGTATAGAAACGGCAGCATTACATATTTTATCCCCCCCACTAGCAATAATTTTTGTTTAGCTGAAACCCACCTTTAAAGGATAACTCCACAGCAGTCACAAGTTCACAACCATCTAACTTCTGTCTGGGTGACCGTTTTTCTTGTACATAGCTTTGTGAACAGTAGTAATATCTATATGCATCTGAATTCTCACAAGATGATGCCACCATATGTCAGAACTAAGTTATTTTTAATTTCCATTGTCTTGCCCAGCTCTGTGCTGCACATTTCTTTTGATGCTGCCAGGGATTACCATGTAAAAGATATCAGCTCCCCTGATTTCTCTCCCTTCTCACAGATACTTCCTCTATTCATGGCTGCGTGCATACCCCTCTATTACCATTTTTAAATGCCCCTTTACACTGGACAATCTAGCAGGCATTTGCGGGGAGGTGTTTCTTTCCTGCAAGCACCTGCTCATCAGTGGAGGAGAGAACTATACTTACATGCAGCAATCTCCTTCACAGTATAGGGATGAGGGATCGCTAATGCCATCTCTCGTCCCCATACAGAATCATTGCTTGGCGGCGTCAGAGTGCTGTTTAGATGGTACAATCCGCTGCCGGCTAATGATGATTATGGTGTCCGAACAAACAATCACATTACCCCATGAATGAGTGTTTCGTTCATTGATTGGGTAATCAGTAACAACTTTACACCTGCAGACAATCACTAATGAGCGTTCCTACGAACAGTCATTAGCAATTATCTTGTCAATTTTCGGTCAGTGTAAATGGATCTTAAGGTCGGGCTCTGATTACTCCCTGTCTGCTCTACTATTAATTTGCTTACTGACTCTGCATTATGATGCATGTGAAGAGCATAGTTGCCGAAAGTCCTGAATTTGCTAGAGGCTGTCTAGACAAATCCTGGCACAAAAAGTGGGTGTTCCAGGGTGGTTTTGGGCATGCCCTGGGGAGGGGATTAAATGCCCCAAATTTACCAATACAAGTGTTGCTAAGTGTATGGATATGTGACGTCCTGTACATCGGGAGACAGAACATCACAGTGTCGCTTTCCTATTTTGATTTAAAATGTCTTTATGTCCTGCTCCTTCTTCTTTTGACCCTAAACACCTTTTTTTTTTATAATTATACTTATAGTACCCCAGAGAGGGCACTGCCATTCTTACACCTAGCTACTGTCTCTAATGGCTAGCAAAGAATTTCATCTATATATTTATTTCCAGGTCCTCTGATTCTGTGCCTTAATAACATTGTTTTGCAAAGGTTATTACATATAATGTGCCTGGTTGTCCAGCAGTGTATCTGGCAGGGTACTTTTAGATAGAATGGAACCATTCCATTCTCCCCCTTTTGGACAGAAGTGGGCTAGTCCTGAGAAAGTTATAGGGGAGTCAAGAGTGAAGAAGTGGAGTTGAGAGCTGGATTGAGAGAGTGAAGTAGCATGGTGTGGTGAAGGAGTGTATCCATTCACTGCTGCAGGAGCTTTCGGAAAGTAGCTCAAAGAGCAGCCCACTCCTGATATAGAAAGGGACTTAATACCTCTTAGAGGCAAAATGGAGCCAAGGGTACCCCACTCAACCTTACCAGAACAGAGGCGCACATCTACTTTATGTGTGCACATGCGTCATTTGTGAACTGTGGGCTTTGGCTTCTTCAACTGAACTGCGCCATTAGTATGCGCAGTTCAGTTGACTTCGAACTGGCCATCTTCCTGACATGCGTGGTTCAGTTGAAGAAGCTGAGGCCCACAGAACTTCACAGAAGATTTGAAGAGGCATCATGATGACGTTGAGGAGTTTAGGCTAGGTTAGGAGGTTGAGAGAAGAAGAGGAGGGGTGGAGTACCGTTCTAATGGGCGCCGCTGGGCTTGTTTTGGTACAGATCTTTGGGCTCTTTGGTTCATCATTAGCATACTAAACTGCTTTTAGCGATACAAAGAAGAGGGAGCAGGACATAAGGATATATTTGGAAATCACGATAGGAGAACTACAATGTGATTCAAAGGGTTAAAATCAGTCACCCCTTGTGATAGCTTTTCTTTTAACTATGTGTTCAGGCTACCGAATGTCATGCAAGCAGAAGATGGACTCCAGGAGCAGGATTAATGCCTGTAATACTGTCTTATAGAGGCATTTATGCTGCAGACACTACAATAGTAAGTGCCTTGTCTATTTGCAGATACTTTTAACCCATTCCTGACCGCCGTAAGAATATATATGTTGGTGGTTGGGACTTTAAAGATGGTTCCAGCTTGCGAGTGCAGCAGGTGCCATAGCTGCCGGGTGTTTGCTGTTTTAAACAGCAGGCACCCTGGGCTAATGTATGCGATAGACAATAACGCTGATTGCACACATCTAACTCCTCAGATGCTGTAGTCAAATGTGACCACGGCATCTGTGGGGATAAAAAATCGGAGTGCACACTCCCGGCCATGTACCAGCTCCCCCTAGCGAGGATTAGTGGAGCTGGATGTTGTGTGCAGCAATACGAGGATCAGAGCGTATGGGAGAATCAATCTAGTGATTGCTTGTTACAGTTCCCTAGGAGAATTATTAAAAAGTGTAAGAAAATATTCAAATCACCGCCCTCTCCCAAAAATTAAAATAATAATACATAAACAAAAATATAAACATCATGGGCATCACTGTGTGCAAAAACACCCGTAGTATTAAAATCTAAAAATATTTATCCCATACAGCAAACTGCGAAACGGAAAAAAGTAATTATCACCGATTCGCTGTTTTTAGTCGCTTTGTTTTCCACAAAAGATTGAATAAACAGTGATCAAAAAGTCAGACACCCTCCAAAATGCTATCAATAAAGTACAGATGTGGCACACAAAAGAGCCCCCACACAGCTCTATATACATAAAAATAAAAAAGTTATGGGGGTAAGAATGCGATGGTACAAAGAAAAAAATTTTCTAAAGATTTATATATTTTTTTCAGTATTACAACATAAGAAAAACTATACATATGTGGTATTATTGTAATCATACTGACCCATAGAATGTGAATAACAGGTCAATTTTACAGCATAGGAAACACTGTAAAAACAAACCTTAAAAGTGTGGCTGACTGTATGCAGTAAGCTCCTGAGCTCCCTCTAGTGGTAGCTGTATATATCTGTATGTAGTAATCTCCTGAGCTCCCTCTAGTGGTGGCTGCATATATCTGTATGTAGTAGTCTCCTGAGCTCCCTCTAGTGGTAGCTGTATATATCTGTATGCAGTAATCTCCTGAGCTCCGTCTAGTGGTGTTTGTATATATCTGTATGCAGTAATCTCCTGAGCTACCACTAGTGGTGGCTGTATATATCTGTATGCAGTAATCTCCTGAGCTCCCTCTAGTGGTGGCTGTATATATCTGTATGTAGTAATTTCCTGAGCTCCCTCTAGTGGTGGCTGTATATATCTGTATGCAGTAAGCTCCTGAGCTCCCCCAGTGATAGCTGTATATATCTGTACTCAGTAAGCTCCAAAGCTCCCTCTAGTGGTGTCTGTATATATCTGTATGTAGTAATGTCCTGAGCTCCCTCTAGTGGTGGCTGTATATATCTGTATGTAGTTAGCTACTAACCTCCCCTAGTGGTGGCTGTATATATCTGTATGCAGTAATCTTCTGAGCTCCCTCTAGTGGTGGATGTATATATCTATATGTAGTAATCTCTTGAGCTCCCCCTAGTGGTGGCTGTATATATCGGTATGCAGTAATCTCATGAGCTCCCTCTAGCGGTGGCTGTATATATCTGTATGCAGTAATCTTCTGAGCTCCCTCTAGTGGTGGATGTATATATCTATATGTAGTAATCTCTTGTGCTCCCTCTAGTGGTGGCTGTATATATCGGTATGCAGTAAGCTCCTGAGCTCCCTTTAGTGGTGGCTGTATATATCTGTATGTAGTAATCTCTTGAGCTCCCTCTAGTGGTAGCTGTATATATCTGTATGTAGTAATCTCCTGAGCTCCCTCTAGTGGTGGCTGTATATATCAGTATGCAGTAATCTCCTGAGCTCCGTCTAGTTGTGTTTGTATATATCTGTATGCAGTACTCTCCTGACCTCTCTCTAGTGGTGGCTGTATATATCTGAATGCAGTAATCTCCTGAGCTCCCTCTAGTGGTGGCTGTATATATCTGTATGCAGTAATCTCCTGAGCTTCCTCTAGTGGTGGCTGTATATATCTGTATGTAGTAATCTCCTGAGCTCCCTCTAGTGGTGGCTGTATATATCTGTATGTAGTAATTTCCTGAGCTCCCTCTAGTGGTGGCTGTATATATCTGTATGCAGTAAGTCTCCTGAGCTCCCTCTAGTGGTAGCTGTATATATCTGTACTGCAGTAAGTTCCAAAGCTCCTCTAGTGGTGTCTGTATATATCTGTATGCAGTAATGTCCTGAGCTCCCTCTAGTGGTGGCTGTATATATCTGTATGTAGTTAGCAACTAACCTCCCCCTAGTGGTGGCTGTATATATCTGTATGCAGTAATCTTCTGAGCTCCCTCTAGTGGTGGATGTATATATCTATATGTAGTAATCTCTTGAGCTCCCCCTAGTGGTGGCTGTATATATCTGTATGTAGTTAGCTACTAACCTCCCCCTAGTGGTGGCTGTATATAACTGTATGCAGTAAGCTCCTGAGCTCCCTTTAGTGGTGGCTGTATATATCTGTATGTAGTAATCTCTTGAGCTCCCCCTAGTGGAGCTGTATATTTCTGTATGCAGTGATCTCCTGAGCTTCCTCTAGTGGTGGCTGTATATATCTGTATGTAGTAATATCCTGAGCTCCCTCTAGTGGTGGCTGTATATATCTGTATGCAGTAATCTCCTGAGCTTCCTCTAGTGGTGGATGTATATATCTATATGTAGTAATCTCTTGAGCTCCCCCTAGTGGTGGCTGTATATATCGGTATGCAGTAAGCTCCTAAGCTCCCTTTAGTGGTGGCTGTATATATCTGTATGTAGTAATCTCTTGAGCTCCCCCTAGTGGGGCTGTATATATCTGTATGCAGTAATCTTCTGAGCTCCCTCTAGTGGTGGCTGTATATCTATATGTAGTAATCTCCTGAGCTCCCTCTAGTGGTGGCTGTATATATCTGTATGTAGTAATCTCCTGAGCTCCCTCTAGTGGTGGCTGTATATCTGTATGCAGTAATCTCCTGAGCTCCCTCTAGTGGTGGCTGTATATATCTGTATGCAGTAATCTCCTGAGCTCCCTCTAGTGGTGGCTGTATATATCTGTATGTAGTAATCTCTTGAGCTCCCTCTAGTGGTGGCTGTATATATCTGTATGCAGTAAGCTCCTGAGCTCCCTCTAGTGGTGGCTGTACATCTCTTTATGTAGTTAGCTACTAACCTCCCTCTAGTGGTGTCTGTATATATCTGTATGCAGTAAGCTCCTGAGCTCCCCCTAGTGGTGGCTGTGTATACCTGTACACATTGTCTCTAGTTTAATGCAGTGGATTTGCAGCTTTTGTCAGCAGAACAGAGCTCCAAGAGTAAAGTGGCCATTTATTCCTGTCGGATATACAGGGATAACTATTAGTAATTATTGTGTGAGTAATAACAATGTGACCGGGTTTAACATCTGCAGATTCAGACAAAATTAAAACTAAATCCATAGTGTTTATTGCATAACTCCCCATGAGTCACTGCGCTCCTCGCACACAACACCTTCATCATCTGCCAGTTGTTTGCTCTCATTTCTAGAAAACGGCTTCTTGTTTGTTTTCAGTCCTCTGATTGCACATTTGCTTGTGGTCACATTCTACCTTTCTGTGCAGTTGGTGGTCTGGCCCTCTGTATAAAGTACAGGGATTGCAGAGCGTCCTTAATGCATTAAGCATGATGCCGCCTACGTCCACTACTTTACTTCACTTTTAACCCACAATGACCCAGACAATGTTTTTGTATCACTGCATTCCCTTTGCCAAACTTTTTTTTTCTTTTCCTGTCCCCTTAGTTTGTTTTTGGCAGAACAAATTATATTTTTAACCCCTTGAAGACCATCAAATTTTCAATTTTCGTTCTTACTTTCTTCCAAGAGCCATAACTTTTTTAATTTTCTATTCACATAGGCATATGAGGACTTGTAAAAGATATCAGCTCCCCTGATTTCCCTCCCTTCTCACAGATACTTCCTCTATTCATGGTTGCGTGCATACCCCTCTAGTACAATTTGTAAATGCCCCTTTACACTGGACAATTTAGCAGGGAATTGCGGGGAGGTGTTTCTTTCCTGCAAGCGCCTCCTCATCAGTGGAGGAGAGAACTGTATTTACATGCAGCAATCTCCTTCACAGTATGGGGATGAGGGATCGCTAATGCCATCTCTCGTCCCCATACAGAATCATTGCTTGTCGGCGTGAGAGTGCTGTTTAAAGGGCACGATCCGCTGCCGGCTAATGATGACTTTGGTGTCCGAACAAACAATCATATTACCCCATGAATGAGTGTTTCGTTCATTCATTGGGTAAGGCCTCTTTCACACTGGCGTTTTATCTTTCCGTCCTAGAGTTCTGTCCTCGGGGCTCTAGGACGGAAAGATACTGATCAGGATTATCCCCATGCATTCTGAATGGAGAGCAATCTGTTCAGGATGCATCAGGATGTCTTCCGTTCAGTATGTGAACGTTTTTTGGACATTGACAAAAGCGCAGCATGCTGCGGATTTGTCTCCGTCCAAAAACCTGGAAGACATGCCGTAACGCCGGATCCGGAATTAATGCCCATTGAAGTGCATTAATCCGGATCCGGCCTTAAGCTAAACGTCGTTTTGGCGCATCGCCGGATCCGACGTTTAGCTTTTTCTCAATTGTTACCATGGCAGCCAGGACGCTAAAGTCCTGGTTGCCATGGTAAAATGTAGTGGGGAGCGGGGGAGCAGTATACTTACCATCCGTGCAGCTCCCGGGGAGCTCCAGAGTGACGTCAGGGCGCCCCACAGGCATGGATCACGTGATCGCATGGATCACGTGATCCATGGGCATGGGGCGCTCTGACGTCATTCAGGAGCGCCCCGGGAGCCGCACGGACTGTAAGTATACCGCTCCCCCACTCCCCACTACTACTATGGCAACCAGGACTTTAATAGCGTCCTGGCTGCCATAGTAACCTGAAAGCATTTCGAAGACTGATCAGGATCCTGATCAGTCTTCTAATGCTTTCAGGCGACTTGCGTTCTGATGGATCCGGCAGGACGGAAGTGCCCGCCGGATCCTCAGAACGCAAGTGTGAAAGAGGCCTAATCAGTAACAACTTTACACCTGCAGAAAATCGCTAATGAGCGTTCCTACGAACAGTCATTAGCGATTATCTTGCCGATTTTTGGTCAGTGTAAATGGATCTTAGGCCTAATTCACATGTCCGTATTTTTTTTCCGCATTATTTCCGCAAAAAAGATATGCGGACTCATTCATTTTAATGGGTCCGCAAAAGATGCGGAGAGCATTACGTATGCTCTCCGCATCCGCAAATCCTTTCATTTCCGCAATGCAGTACCGTAAAAAAAGTAGAGCATGTCCTACTTTTGTCCGCAAATTGCAGACCGTAGGCCCACTGAAGTGAATGGATCCGCATAAATCCGGATGACATGCGGAAAGGTTACAAAACTCATCCGCATGTCATCCGTATTTGCGGATCCATAATTACAGATCCACAGGAAATGAAAAGTTACCCGGGAAACTTTTCTTGTTCTTCCAGATTTTTGCCGAAATACGGAAACACGGAAGGTATACGGAGACACTAAAAAACAAAAACTGAAGAATTTTGCAGAAACACCGATCCGCAAAAAAACAGACCGTGATTCTGGAAAGAAAAATGACTGATGTGTGAATAAGGCCTTAAGGTCGGGCTCTGATGCATGTGAAGTGCATAGTTGCCATCAGTCCTGAATTTGCTAGAGGCTGTCTAGACAAATCCTGGCACAAAAAGCAGGTGTTCCAGGGTGGTTTTGGGCATGCCCTGGGGAGGGGATTAAATGCCCCAAATTTACCAATACAAGTGTTGCTAAGTGTATGGATATGTGACGTCCTGTACATCGGGAGACAGAACATCATAGTGTTGCTTTCCTATTTTGATTTTAGAATATCTTTATATCCTGCTCCTTCTTCTATTGACACTAAAAACCTTCCTTTTTTTTTTTTTACAATTATACTTATAGTACCCCAGAGAGGGCACTACGATTCTTACACCTCTCTACTGTCTCTAAACCTCAACCCTACTGGAGAGAGATCAGTGGTGGTGAAGGACCAGAGGGATTTTATTATTATGTGATCAGTGCAGGAAGAGACAAAGTTCAGCAGTGCAGAGGCGTGGAGAAGGATCTGGATGGTCATCATCATGTGATAAGGGAAGGAGGAGAGAACTCAACAGTGTAGAGGTGAAGGACCTGTGGGATGTCACAATGTGAGGGGGCAGAGATCCTCAGCACTGCCTGGAGTAGAGCTAAGTGGTTTCTCTTCCTCTATAAGTTGTCAAATACTAGGAGTTGTAGTTCTTTCCTTATTCTCATTCCCTGTAATGTCCTCTGAAAACTCTGGTCATGCTGGAATGTCTACTGTCTACTGATGCCCTATAATAACAATCTGGTCATGTTGGGAGTTATAGTTCTCTCCTGTTATAGCCATCTCCATGTAATGTCAAATGATGCCCCATAATAACAGTCTGGAAATGTTAGGAGATGTCCTCATATCCCTCTCCCTGTTATGGCCACTGATGCCCTGTAATAACAGTCTGGATGTACTGGGCGATGAAGTTCCCTCCTCTTAAAACTCTTTCCCTGTTATGTCCTCTAATAGCCCATAGTAACATCTTGGAAATTCTGGGAGTTACCCGTGTGGCGGTTGACCCATCACTGCTGTCAAAATGGATGTTCATGCGGGAGACCAGGGACCTTTAGAGCCAGCAGTGGAGCTAGATTATATTTGTGGGGATCAGGTAAGTATGGTCACCACTGTGGGTCTGGTCACGAGCTGATCCTGTGCCACATGTGGCGGGTGCCTGCACACAGCAAACATACATGATTCGCCAATGTGTAAATAAGGCCTAACTAGGCAGTTTAGTTATTCAGCTGTATTTTCTATGGCTGGAACTATGGCAGGTGCAAGTACCAAATCTATTTTGTACTATTAGTAACTAGGAGATTCCTTCGAACAAACTGACCATGCTCACTGTGTAAACAAGAATTATCCAGACTCAACCTAGCCCTCTAAACCTAAACTTCCTGGCTCAGGTGCACTTGCATCAGAGGGGGAAGAGGGAGAGGAAGAACATTTGGCTGCAGCCTGAGAGAACAATGCACTGCTTTTCTACAGTTTTTTTTTTATTCCTTGACTCCAATTGGTAAGTATGACAACAAGAGCAAATAGCAAAAGACACATAAAGATATTATGTTACATTTTTTTGGTTGTTCTTCAGTGGCATTTTAACATATCTTTTTAGTTACTAGAGCAAATGTTTTTCTGTTACAAACCACCAAATCCTTTGTATAGACGTAGAGGTACATGATAAAATCATAATGCCTCCAGTCACTGCTAGAGGGAGCTCACGGTTGACTGCATAAATATTTTCAGTCACCGATAGAACGAGCTCAAGAGATTGCTGCATACAGATATACTATAAGACAGAGTTCAGACTAAGCAAATATATTTCTACACTCAGAAGTGTAGGTTAAAAGACAGCTGCACAATACATCACAAACTAACAGAAAAACAAAAAAGGGGCTCATTCCAGAAATAGGAATGAAGGAAGCTCTTAGCACACATTTTTGATCAAAAGTATGTCGGGCCCAAGTGCCACTTCACGGCGACTTCCGCACAAGGGTCCCTAACACTACAGATACTGCCTCTTATAGACTTACCAGTCTCCTTATTTTCAGGGCATTGCAGGAACCAGCTAAATTGCTTTTGTGCTGAGAAGTCCCAGGAACTTGGGCGTGGCTCAGTCCAAAAGAGGCGCCACCCTCAGCTGGTTCCTGCAATGCCCTGAAAATAAGGAGACTGGTAAGTCTATAAGAGGCAGTATCTGTAGTGTTAGGGACCCTTGTGCGGAAGTCGCCGTGAAGTGGCACTTGGGCCCGACATACTTTTGATCAAAAATGTGCGCAAAGAGCTTCCTTCATTCCTATTTCTGGAATGAGCCCCTTTTTTGTTTTTCTGTTAGTTTGTGATGTGTTGTGCTGCATACAGATATATACATCCACCACTAGAGGGAGCTCAGGAGAATACTGCATACAGATTTATACAGCCACCACTAGAGGGAGCTTAGGAGATTACTACATACAGATATATACAGCTACCACTAGAGGGAGCTCAGGAGATTACTGCATACAGATATATACAGCCACTACTAGAGGGAGCTCAGGAGATTACTGCATACAGATATATACTGCCACTACTAGAGAGAGCTCAGGAGATTACTGCATACAGATATATACAGCCACCACTAGAGGGAGCTCAGGAGATTACTGCATACAGATATATACAGCCACCACTAGAGGGAGCTCAGGAGATTACTACATACAGATATATACAGCAACCACTAGAGGGAGCTCAGGAGATTACTGCATACAGATACATACAGCAACCACTAGAGGGAGCCCAGGAGATTACTACATACAGATATATACAGCCACCACTAGAGGGAGCACAGGAGATTACTGCATACAGATATATACAGCCACCACTAGAGGGAGCTCAGGAGATTACTGCATACAGATCTATACAGCAACCACTAGAGGGAGCCCAGGAGATTACTACATACAGATATATACAGCCACCACTAGAGGGAGCACAGGAGATTACTGCATACAGATATATACAGCCACCACTAGAGGGAGCTCAGGAGGTTACTACATACAGATATATACAGCCACCACTAGAGGGAGCTCAGGAGATTACTACATACAGATATATACAGCCACCACTAGAGGGAGCTCAGGAGATTACTGTATACAGATATATACAGCCACCACTAGAGGGAGCTCAGGAGATTACTGCATACAGATATATACAGCCACCACTAGAGGGAGCTCAGGAGATTACTACATACAGATATATACAGCCACCACTAGAGGGAGCTCAGGAGGTTACTGCATACAGATCTACACTGCCACCACTAGAGGAAGTGGTTCCTCCTTCTTTGTTGTTATACGTTTCCTAGTACAGGTTCTTTATGTTATTGTCCTTATATAAATTATGAGAATATCCAGTTCTGGACTTGGAGAATGTTCATGACTAAGGTTGTGCACAATGTTTTTTGTACTTTTAATGCTCCAGTAATATGGACATTACAACTTGTCTTCATTCAGGAATAAAGATTTCCCAGTTTTACTGCTGTAATATAAACTTCTAGAAGATCAATTATCTGCTGATGATAAAGTGTCAGCACAGGCAATGTTTAGCTTGTTGGTGGGAGTTGTGCAGGAGCAGAAGCTTTTACTGTAATGAATGTCAAGGGCTCTTTTTTCTCTTCGCTCTTTTTTGATGAAACAGATTATATTAGACGAATCAACTAATTCGGCATAAAATAGTTTTTTACTCATATTTTGCAATATACTGACCCCTTGTGGGGTAACCTTGCAGTGCATTTCATCCAAGAAGACCCTAAACCTGCACTGCGGGGGTGCACCTAGCCTTTCTGCTGCCTGAGGCAAAAAAAATTAAACTTCACCCCCCCTGCCAAATTCTCAACCTAACCCCTTCTCTAAGCTGATACTGTACCAGGTTGCCCCCATAGTAAAAGTTCTCTCCAAAGTCCCAGTGGACATTTCTGTAGTTGCTGTAATAAACCCGTACTGTCTTACCACAGAGCACGTTTGCATACAACGCTGAAAAACCTGTTATATAATTTTTGGGATGACATAGTGCATTTCTATAGTTGCTGTAATAAACCCGTACTGTTGTTCCACAGAGCACTTTTGCATAGAACGCACAAAAACCTATTTTAAAATTTAGCAGTGACATACTGCATTTCTGCAGTTTGTTGCAATAAATACCGGATTTGTGCTACATCGCAGATCTGAGGCCTACCCTGTATTTCAGTAATTTTAAGTTACCCTAGAACTCCGCATTTACATAGGTTTTGTGGTAGATAGCACATTTGCGGTGTACGCTGCATTTCTGACAGTCAAATAAAACCGTTAACTTTTGCTTATACATTGTTGGTTTGAAAAATCACATTTTTGCTGATAGTGAAGTAATTGTATTGAATTGCTCCGTTACACTGTTGTGTGATCTAAAGAGATGTATTCTGTTTATGACACGGGCGCTGTCTTACTGTTAGTGAACCTAATTGTTGACTATTGGCAGTTAAATAGACACCGGAGACAAACCATCTGTTAGTTTGGTGGGTGAACGCAAATAATGAGGAGAACATCAAATAAGGGACATGGACATGGTCGTGGTGGTATTGGTGGAGCTCCTGTTGCTGGGAGAGTACGTGGCCGTTCAGCGCCAACTACAGGTCCAAGTGAAACACCTTCCTCAGGTGTGAGTAGGCGACAGAACCTGCAGCGTTAACGTTTTAAATTGTTGGGTGCAAAATTACCATTTTTGCCAGGTACAAACCCCTGCTCTGCATAGGTGACAGGGACCGAAAATTTTAAAAATCTTCTTTTAAATTGTTGGGTGCAATATTACCATTTTTTGCCGTGAATAAACCCTTCCTCTGCCTGGGTGCCAGGGGCCTACATTTTTTAAAATCGCCTTTTCTATTGGTGGGTGACATGAACCCCGTTTTGCCGTGAATTAACCCCTCCTCTGCCTGGGGGCCAGGGGCCTACATTTCTGATAATTGCCTGTTCCATTGGTGGGTGACATGAACCCTTTTTTGCCGTGAATAAACCTCTGCTCTGCCTGAATGCCAGGGGCCTACATTTTTAAAAATCGCCTGTTCCATTGGTGGGTGACATGAACCCCGTTTTGCCGTGAATAAACCCCTCCTCTGCCTGGGTGCCAGGGGGCCTACATTTTTTAAAAACGTCTGTTCCAATGGTGGGTGACATGAACCCCGTTTTGCCGTGAATAAACCCCTCCTCTGCCTGGGTGCCAGGGGCCTACATTTTTAAAAAGTCTGTTCCAATGGTGGGTGACATGAACCCTGTTTTGCCGTGAATAAACCCCTCCTCTTCCTGGGTGCCAGGGGCCTACATTTTAAAAAAAACGTCTGTTCCATTGGTGGGTGATATGAACCCTGTTTTGCCGATGAAAAAGCCCTGCTGTGCATTGCTGACAGGGAACCAAATTTGGCAAAAACGTCTGTTCTATTGGTGGGTGACATCAACCCAGTTTTGCCAGTGAAAAACCCCTGCTCTGCCTAGATGCCAGGGTGCTACATTAATAAAAATCGTCTGTTCCATTGGTGGGTGACATGAACCCCATCACACTACCTAACACCCTGCACTGGAATCTATCAGCTACACTACATCACTATATAACCTACACTGGCTATCTCCCACTAACTATCTGTATTATATATATAAACTAAACTAACTAACTAACTAACTAACTATCTAATTCAATGACACAGTAAAGCACAGAGCACAGCAATGACACTGCTGTCTCTCTCAGAACTGTAATAAACTACAGATAATGGCTGAATGGTAGAAAACTTTCCTATTGGTTGCTAGGGATGTTGCTAAGTTCAGACAGAGACATGGCAGCCTTCTCATTAGCCCACAAGCAAAAAGGGAGGTTACTGATGAAAAAAAATGAGGATTATTAAAAAATATAAATTTATAGCACTATATTCTAAATATTAGCAAATTCTCGAAGTTGCGATATTCGCGATTAAAATTCACGATTTGAATATTCGCGCCCAACACTATTAGCTAATAAATTAATTAGTCCATGTCCATGCGCCCTGTTATTTGCCCCATCCAGGTGCATCTCAATAAATTACAATATCATTGAAAAGTTAATTTCATAAATTAAATTCTAAAAGTGAAGCTCATACAGTATATTCTAAACAATCCATTAAACACAGAGGGATCTCATATATTCTATAGATCCATTACACACAGAGGGATCTCATATATTCTATAGATCCATTACACACAGAGGGATCTTTCATATATTCTATAGATCCATTACACACAGAGGAATCTCTCATATATTCTATAGATCCATTACACACAGAGGAATCTCTCATATATTCTATAGATCCATTACACACAGAGGAATCTCTCATATATTCTATAGATCCATTACACACAGAGGGATCTCTCATATATTCTATAGATCCATTACACACAGAGGAATCTCTCATATATTCTATAGATCCATTACACACAGAGGGATCTCTCATATATTCTATAGATCCATTACATACAGAAGGATCTCTCATATATTCTATAGATCCATTACACACAGAGGGATTTCTAATATATTCTATAGATCCATTACACACAGAGGGATCTCTCATATATTCTATAGATCTATTATACACAGAGGGATCTCTCATATATTCTATAGATCCATTACACACAGAGGGATCTCTCATATATTCTATAGATCCATTACACACAGAGGGATCTCATATATATTCTATAGATCCATTACACACTGTGGGGGTTTAGCTCTGGTCTCGAGGATCGTTCACATACAGACTGTTGTCCACTGCAGCTTTAGGGGCCAAACATCGCTTTATTGTCTCAGCATCAACATAAATAAATGAAATGCAAAACAAACACCTGCCCGGCTGGGCTCTAACTTAACACAGTGTGTCCCTGACTCACCTACAACACTGTTCACACACACCGCACCCGTGCGGCTTTTCCAGGCAGCCTGTTCGGTTTCACAGGGGTCTGAGCCCTCCAGCTTGGCTCCAGCCGTGGGTCCCCAAACAACAGCCCTCAGCTCCCAGCACTATTAGCAGCTCCAGGAAAATCACCCCCAGCTGCTAAGGAGGCTGCCTTTTTAAAGGGCCGGATAAAGTCCGGACTGGACCGTGGGGAGTAGGCACCCACCCAGCTCTTTGCCTACTCCCAGTAAGAGCCGGCCCGGATTGGCTTTGCAGCCAAACTAACTAACAGAGTCTGACAGCACTAGCTGCTGCAGACAACAAAATCCGGCTCTCACCCCACCGAGGCCAGCAACCTCGGTGACACGTACCTGCCATCGCTCTCTCCTATCAGCCATGAGGCCTGTCACTGCCTCACATATCCCCCCTTTGTTCAACCCCGTGAGGTGAACACTAGCACCCAACCAAGGCGCTCGTGAGAGGGCATCGACCTGGCCTACAGTCTTCCCCTTATTCCGCCAGACCCAGGCTAATAGCGCTTGGTTTCTCACCCGCATGAGTTTAGTACGGGGCAGATAAGACCTACGGGATTTTCTTGCCCATCTCATGACCCGGTACTCTCTTTCACGAATGAGGATGATGCGCTTTCGCACCCGTGGCCTCTCTCTTTTCGTTTTCTTTTTCTCTCCACATTTCGCATCAGCACATGTTCCTCACATCCTTTCTTGGACTGCTGCATCTCTCGACTGAACTGTTCCCTCACTTGGCCGACTCTTCTTTAGCCTTATCTTTGGTCTTGGGAACATCTGAGGACTTCTCCCACTCCAACTCATCAGCATCAGCTTCTTCAGCCTTTGAGTCTCTTTTGGAGTCTTCAGTCACTTTGATAGGCTTTTCATCCTTCTCGGACACAGCATCACATACTTGCATTCTTAGCTCCGCCTCCTCCTCTTTCTCTTTAAGGACGGAGGTACTTGGGACATCAGAGTCCGTATCAGACTCATCATCTTCTGGCAATCCCTGCCAAGGTTTATCCAGGATATGGTTCTCCTTTCGGGCAGGATTCAGGAGAGTCAGCCCATCGGAGTAGACAGCACCCTCATACTGGTCGTCGGTCCCCCGTATTTCTTCCCCAGCAGACTGCTGGCTTTCTGGAAGGCATTGACAGCAGAGGAATGTCTTTCACGACCAGGTCCTGGCCACACACTGCCACGAGTCTCTGGGCTTCTGCATCCACCTCAGCACCATCATCTGGTTCAGCAGATACATCTTTCACCTTCTCTGCCTCGGCCGGCACCACGGCGCCACCATCTCCAGACCCATTCCTAACAGGCTCTGACTTCTTGGCATCTTTTAGAGGAGCTTCCTCTTCAGGTATCTCATTTTCTTCCACCTGCTGCGCAGGAGAACGCTTAGGCCTCTCCAACTCATAGACGTCATCTTTTGAGCTCCTGAGATCTTCCATCTCTGCTCTGAGTTGCTTGTTCAGCCACTCCAATTCATCTCGCTCCTTAGGCGCTTTTTCAAGGGCTCTAGCCAAGGAGAGGGCCTTGGTCGTCTTCTCAGTTTTCCCCACCAGCTTGTTAGCAGCGCCCCCCTCTTGGGCCTTCTGTTCCAGCTGCTCTTCACTCTGTTCTGGGGTAACAGCAGGTGTAGGAGTACCACCATTCTTCTTTAGACACTCTGTGGGATTTTCACCCAGGGACTCTTCAAACCCATTGTTGAGGTCTACTATAGACTTTTGTGTCTTTCTGGAGTCTTTTCCCTTCCCCAGGACACCAGGAGGTAGACCCTTCAGTTCACTCGTCTTTTCCGGGGTCTCCTCTTTTGACCCTTCTGCAGCCTTCTTCGGTGACTCTGTGACGACAGCTAGTCCCTTCTCTATCGTATCTAGGGACCATGTGGCGAGAGGGAGGTCAGCCTCCTGTTTGCAGCTGTACTGTCCTGTCAGGTCATCTAAGACTGTCTGGATATGAGCTTCAGACACTAGGCTGACGTCACCCGACTGAACTCTCGTCTCGTCAGATATAACTGTCACCTGGTCGCTACTAGTAACCACTTTAGTTTGGCGAGACCTCGACATGGCAGTTTCTCTCTCTGAGTTGCTATCGGTCACAGAACGTGCGTTATATATACCGCTCGTGTCATTCTCAATCCTGTCCTCTAGGGGCACCGATGAGCTAATCCCCACCTGGGACATTTTATTAACCATGGAGATCTGTGGAGACTGCATATCCACTTCTAGTACGTGTGGTACACCCTCTAGGCCTGCCCCATGTACTTGCACATTTTTCACAGTGGTTTCCCTCAGTGGTGAGCTCTCAACATCAATTAGCATTTTTATACCATCCACATTTTTACCAACAGGGGAGCTTCTTCCCTGATCACACCCTTTAAAGGAGCAGGTATATCATCGTCACACATATCATTACACATTTCAACAAACTTTGCACCTTCCCTTGGCACCGTGTCTGCACCATTATTTCTAACGGTCATTTCACTTAAACCATTGCTTTCTATTTGCATTTGCCTTACACCTTCACTTAAAGGGACAGGTACAGGTTCTGTAGGAGCTTCATTACTTCCCACAGAAGTGTCTCCATTGCCCACATTACATCATGCATGAGCACATTTGCAACATCAACTCCATCAGTCCCTGTTCCCACCGTGGTCTCACCCTCCGTGAGGACCACCGGATAGTCCACAGTATTCACATAATTGTCCCGGACAGTTATCATTCTACCTCGTACCCAGGCTAGCATGGGATCTCTGATTTTCGCCATCCCAAATCTAGCCTTGGTCACAGGCACTTTAGACAACACCCTGAGCTTCTCCTCTGCAGGTTCCTGCGATGGAGCAACCGCAACAGGCCTTCCCGCCTGTTCAGACACAGCATTTTCCTATAGTCACTCTTTTTTGAGACATTTTTACGCTGCAGCGCTTTATCACTCACCGGCCCGGCAGGTAGCAACTGCCGCCGGCTCACTGTCACTGGGTCTGCCACAAAATAATCAACCGGAACAGTCTTACCGATTGTCGTCACTGACTCGGCACGGTCATCACCCGTCTCCTCAATGCAGTAGTAGCCATGGGAGACGCCTTGGACTTGTCTCCTGTCTTTTCCCGGACGGACATTCCAGCCGCACCCTTTAAGATTCTGTGCACAGTCGCAGGGAAAATAGGCACTCCTGAGAAACGCACCACTCTCCAGCTCTTTGTCTTCCCGACGGTTGCCCTTGGCAACGGCATGCATATTCTCCTCCAACACTGCACTCAGAGCCGCCACTCCAAGTGCCGCACTCGGCTTTCTCACCAACCGATCAGTCTCCAGCACCAGCTGCTCCATTACACCCTCAGTGGCCTTGGTTTTCCGCCAAACCGGGCCACTTCTCACATCTGGTATCACCATTGGTACAAGCAGCTTCCGCCACACGTGCTGAAGTAGTAGCTGGTTGGTCTCCTGGTGCTGCAAGTTAGCCTCCACAAGGGCTTTTACAACCGCCTCCATTGTGTCAGGAAAAAACAGTCCACAATCGCATGAGCGGCACTTGCTTCACTAGACAAACAGGCTTCCGGCCCTTTAAATCACTGCATAGCAAAACAGCAATTCCTTGGCAACTTTCACAGCACCTGCTCTTCTCAGTCAGGTCGTTGCCCCTAGCAACACTTTGCCTTTTCCAGCAGGGACGACTTGCCCGCATCCGACACCAAATGTGGGGGTTTAGCTCTGGTCTCGAGGATCGTTCACATACAGACTGTTGTCCACTGCAGCTTTAGGGGCCAAACATCGCTTTATTGTCTCAGCATCAACATAAATAAATGAAATGCAAAACAAACACCTGCCCGGCTGGGCTCTAACTTAACACAGTGTGTCCCTGACTCACCTACAACACTGTTCACACACACCGCACCCGTGCGGCTTTTCCAGGCAGCCTGTTCGGTTTCACAGGGGTCTGAGCCCTCCAGCTTGGCTCCAGCCGTGGGTCCCCAAACAACAGCCCTCAGCTCCCAGCACTATTAGCAGCTCCAGGAAAATCACCCCCAGCTGCTAAGGAGGCTGCCTTTTTAAAGGGCCGGATAAAGTCCGGACTGGACCGTGGGGAGTAGGCACCCACCCAGCTCTTTGCCTACTCCCAGTAAGAGCCGGCCCGGATTGGCTTTGCAGCCAAACTAACTAACAGAGTCTGACAGCACTAGCTGCTGCAGACAACAAAATCCGGCTCTCACCCCACCGAGGCCAGCAACCTCGGTGACACGTACCTGCCATCGCTCTCTCCTATCAGCCATGAGGCCTGTCACTGCCTCACAACACAAAGGGATCTAGTTCACCGTTTATTACTTTTGATGTTGATGATTATGTCTTACAGCTAATGAAAACTCAAAAGTCAGAATCTCAGAAAACTAAAATATTATGTAAGACCAATTTAAAATATAATTTTTAATTATGATATATTATTATTAATTATTTTTAATACAGAAATGCTGGCCTGCTGAAAAATCTGTGCAGTATATGCTCTCAGTACTAGGTCGGGGCCCTTCTCCTCCTCCTGCCACTCTCCAGATCTACTTAGATTGCAGTTGCTACGTACCATGTCTGAGAGAGCGTGATATCCCCACGTCCCTAGCAGTTACTCGTATGCTACAGATGGAATCACGTCAGGCCAGGGGGCAGCGGAAGGGCCATGGGCAATGAGCGCTTTCATTGTGGCAAAGGGGTTAGGTTAAGAAATTAGCATGGGAGGGGGGGGTGCACCGTTTCAGTTTTTGCCTCAGGCAACAGAAAGGCTAGGTGCACCCCTGGTGCCATTTTGAATTTTCTCCATTACGCCATTGGCCGTATGGGATAAATCTGGTTATAGTTTAATAGTACTGGCTTTTTCGGACTCAACAATGCCAATAATGCATTTTTATGTTTTCTCTTAACTTTTTTTTTAAGTCATCCTAGGTGACTATATCTGGCAATTGTGTTCTGTATTCTAATTCAGTGCAGCCACCTGCTGGCCTGTATTGGAATATTCCAGTGATCGCTATCAGAGTCTAAATGAGGCTCCGAGATATAACTGTATCATAACAGCCTCCCCGATCTCATCCGGTGAACGCTGTTATGGGCGCAGGAGAGCACGGCTCTCATCATGGTGGACCACAGCATTTGAGGGGTTAAAGTTCTGCGATCAGTCTTATCACCGATAGCATACATCCTCCCAGGTCTCTGCTGTTTGAAACAGCAGAAACTTGGCGCTATGCCGCCGGCTGCACGTGCGAGCGGGCACCAAGCAGCTTAAGAGTCTCTGATGGGCAAACAGCTTAGTGGTTACAGGTCTCTGATGTGCACACAGCTTAGTGGTTACAGGTCTCTGATGGGCACACAGCTTAATGGTTACAAGTCACTAATGGGCACACAGCTTAGAAGTTACAAGTCTATGATGGGCACACAGCTTAGAGGTTACAAGTCTCTGATGGGACCACAGCTTAGTGGTTACAAGTCTCTGATGGGCACACAGCTTAGAGGTTACAGGTCCCTGATGGGCCCACAGCTTAGTGGTTACAAGTCTCTGATGGGCACACAGCTTAGAGGTTACAGGTCTCTGATGGGCAGACAGCTTAGTGGTTACAAGTCTCTGATGGGCACACAGCTTAGTGGTTACAAGTCTCTGATAGGCACACAGCTTAGAGGTTACAGGTCTCTGATGGGCAGACAGCTTAGTGGTTACAAGTCTCTGATGGGCACACAGCTTAGTGGTTACAAGTCTCTGATGGGCACACAGCTTAGTGGTTACAAGTCTCTGATGGGCACACAGCTTAGTGGTTACAAGTCTCTGATGGGCACACAGCTTAATGGTTACAAGTCTCTGATGGGCACACAGCTTAGAAGTTACAAGTCTCTGATGGGCACACAGCTTAGAGGTTACAGGTCTCTGATGGGCACACAGCTTAGTGGTTACAAGTCTCTGATGGGCACACAGCTTAGTGGTTACAAGTCTCTGATGGGCACACAGCTTAGTGGTTACAAGTCTCTGATGGGCACACAGCTTAGTGGTTACAAGTCTCTGATGGGCACACAGCTTAGTGGTTACAAGTCTCTGATGGGCACACAGCTTAATGGTTACAAGTCTCTGATGGGCACACAGCTTAGAGGTTACAGGTCTCTGATGGGCACACAGCTTAGTGGTTACAGGTCTCTGATGAGCACACAGCTTAGTGGTTACAAGTCTCTGATGGGCACACAGCTTAGAGGTTACAGGTCTCTGATGGGCACACAGCTTAGTGGTTACAAGTCTCTGATGGGCACACAGCTTAGTGGTTACAGGTCTCTGATGAGCACACAGCTTAGTGGTTACAAGTCTCTGATGGGCACACAGCTTAGAGGTTACAGGTCTCTGATGGGCACACAGCTTAGAGGTTACAAGTCTCTGATGGGCACACAGCTTAGTGGTTACAAGTCTCTGATGGGCACACAGCTTAGTGGTTACAAGTCTCTGATGGGCACACAGCTTAGAGGTTACAGGTCCCTGATGGGCCCACAGCTTAGTGGTTACAAGTCTCTGATGGGCACACAGCTTAGTGGTTAAAAGTCTCTGATGGGCACACAGCTTAGTGGTTACAAGTCTCTGATGGGCACACAGCTTAGTGGTTACAAGTCTCTGATGGGAACACAGCTTAGAGGTTACAAGTCTCTGATGGGCACACAGCTTAATGGTTACAAGTCTCTGATGGGCACACAGCTTAGAGGTTGCAGGTCTCTGATGGGCACACAGCTTAGAGGTTACAGGTCTCTGATGGGCACACAGCTTAGTGGTTACAAGTCTCTGATGGGCACACAGCTTAGTGGTTACAAGTCTCTGATGGGCACACAGCTTAGTGGTTACAAGTCTCTGATGGGCACACAGCTTAATGGTTACAAGTCTCTGATGGGCACACAGCTTAGTGGTTACAAGTCTCTGATAGGCACACAGCTTAGAGGTTACATGTCTCTGATGGGCACACAGCTTAGAGGTTACAGGTCTCTGATGAACACACAGCTTAGTGGTTACAAGTCTCTGATGGGCACACAGCTTAGTGGTTACAAGTCTCTCATGGGCACACAGCTTAGAGGTTACAGGTCTCTGATGGGCACACAGCTTAGTGGTTACAAGTCTCTGATGGGCACACAGCTTAGAGGTTACAAGTCTCTGATGGGCACACAGCCTAGTGGTTACAAGTCTCTGATGGGCACACAGCTTAGTGGTTACAAGTCTCTCATGGGCACACAGCTTAGTGGTTACAAGTCTCTGATGGGCACACAGCTTAGAGGTTACAGGTCTCTGATGGGCACACAGCTTAGTGGTTACAAGTCTCTCATGGGCACACAGCTTAGTGGTTACAAGTCTCTGATGGGCACACAGCTTAGAGGTTACAGGTCTCTGATGGGCACACAGCTTAGTGGTTACAAGTCTCTGATGGGCACACAGCTTAGAGGTTACAAGTCTCTGATGGGCACACAGCTTAGTGGTTACAAGTCTCTGATGGGCACACAGCTTAGAGGTTACAAGTCTCTGATGGGCACACAGCCTAGTGGTTACAAGTCTCTGATGGGCACACAGCTTAGAGGTTACAAGTCTCTGATGGGCACACAGCTTAGTGGTTACAAGTCTCTGATGGGCACACAGCTTAGTGGTTACAAGTCTCTGATGGGCACACAGCTTAGTGGTTACAAGTCTCTGATGGGCACACAGCTTAGAGGTTACAGGTCTCTGATGGGCACACAGCTTAGTGGTTACAAGTCTCTGATGGGCACACAGCTTAGTCGTTACAAGTCTCTGATGGGCACACAGCTTAGTGGTTACAGGTCTCTGATGAGCACACAGCTTAGTGGTTACAAGTCTCTGATGGGCACACAGCTTAGTGTTTACAAGTCTCTTATGACCACACAGCTTAGCAGTTTTAGTCTTTCACTAATAGGTACTAAAACGACCCACAATGGGTTGACAGTTTTCCATTTTCTTGCCTTTTTCAGTAGAAATTACAGGACTTTGCGCTGCCCCACAATCCACAACTACTTGCAGGTGGTATGACTGCAGTCCCAAACCTCCCTGTTGGGTTACTTCTCTTTTCAGCAGGTTCAACTCCAACCAGAGATCCTCCTTATTGCTAACTAATAGTAGGTGCACCATGGTTCAGCAGCACTCTCCATACACTGACTCACTGACCACGCAGTGTTATGACCCTTTCTAAGATGCAATTTTAGCAGCACAATGCTTATGCATCTGCTCAGCCAACCTGCATGCCCACCACTGACAATACAATGCATCCACTGACAATACAACGCAACTGATTAAGTTCTCTGACGGCCCTCATTGGGGCACCTCCTTACAAACATATGTAAGCATAATTTTTCCTATGTCAAGGCCTTTAAATAAGGATAGATTTATACCCCCCCCCCCTTTCCTTAGCCCACAATTTTGTGGCTTATAATAATTCTGCTTGGCTCTGCTTCCCCCTGGTGGCTCCTAATAAGTACTAGCGTTGTATGTTGGCTGTAATTCTTCATTTGTGCTCTGCTGCCATCTGGAGAATTTTAATTGCTACTGCATTCCTTTCCGATTGTAATTAATTATCCAAACTCTACCTCAGTGACCAGCAACCTCTGGCACTCCAGGCACGGTGGACTGGGAACTTAAAGTGGCCCTGGAAAAATGAATAAAAGTGGCCCTGTTTTGTAGTCGGCTGCAAATTGATGGAAGGGAGGGCCAACACAAGTAGCCAGGCCAGCAATACCATATTATACCACCCCAACAGAGCCAAATACCACAGTCCATCATAAAATACATCCCCACGAACTTCCACTGCCGGCCGTGCGGAGGGCTAAGGTGGTCCCGTGGGCATCGGCCCTCCTGGAAATCTCCCTGTAAGGTCTATGGCCAATACGCCCCTGACTCCAGGTGTTGTGAGACTACATCTCCCATCATGCACAGTTACTTGGCTGTTCTCTGAACTGATACATTAAACTGAGAGAAAAATCTGATCATTGCACCAATAATTGATTTGGCAAATATGTTAATGCTGTTGTATCTGGAGAATTGATATTGTGTTTATCCTTTTATATTGGGATCTTTATTATTTGGTGTACCTGTGGTAGTGGATATATAACGTTGTTAGAGACCACCTTATAGGAGTGGGCCAGTCATCCCCAATCAGGGCCATCCTAGGGCGTGCAGGAGGTTTCTGACAGGGGATCGCCCCTATTGAGGGCGGATATTCCGTTTTATGGGCAGCGTTTACAGCATAGGGTGAGAGTTAGGGACAATTCCCTATTCATGACCCGTACCTATCTAAACTGCCCTATGTACCATTGTGAATTTATTTGTTTTGGTTTTTTTTTCATGATAATTTACTGTTCTGGGTTATTTTTTAATGGAATAATATTAACCCTTTCAGGCACGGAGGTTTTTTTAGTTTTTTTTTGTTGCATTTTCGTTTTGCGCTTCCCTGCATTCCCAGATCCATAACTTTTTTATTAGTCTGTTCACATAGACATATGAGAGCTTGATTTCTGCGGGACAAGTTGTAAATTCCAACGCCACCATTTAAGATCGCATATGATGTAGTGAGAAGCGGGAAAAAAATTCCAAATGGGGTGAAATTGCAAAAAGAAAGCAATTCCACCACGGTTTTACAGGTTTTTTATTTACGAAATTCGATGTGCGATAAAACTGACAGGTCACTTTTATTCTACAGGTCAGTACGAATCCGGCAATACCTTATATGTATAGTTGTTCTTGCTTTTTGTTTTGATAGTAATAAAAAAATTAAAAAGTGGGAAAAAATCTGTTTTATTTTTTTGTCGCCATATTTTGACTCCTATAAGTTTTTTGTAATTATCTGTATGGGGCCTCATTTTTTGCGGGGGTGATCTGAACTTTTCATTGATACTATTCTGGGGTGTACAGTATTTATTTAATTTTTTTTAGGTAATGAAGCGACTAAAAACGGCGAATCGGCCATTTAGACGCTTTTTTCCGTTTTGATGTTTGCCGTATGGGGAATATATTTTTATATTTTTATACTATGGGCGTTTTGGCACATCGCGACACCCATGATATGTATTTTTTTTATTTTTTTAGTTCTTTTTTTATTTTGGGAAAAGGGGTGATTTAAATTTTTATGTTTGTTTTATTTTAAAACTTTTTTTTCCAGTTTTTAGCATGCAATCATTAGATTGCTATTCTCATAGACCCCAATGCACTTGCATTGGTATCTATGAGAAAATTGCTAGTTTCCCATGGAAAGGCAAGGGCTCTATAGGAAATACTATTGTAGTGTACGGGAGTTGTACTGCCCGTCACTACGGAAGGGTCACTTGGCTGCTGTCGCTCCTCTCATTTTAGGAGGAGGCTGGTAAAGGTCCTATTTGTACCATGCAATGTAAATCAATGTAATTTATGGTATTTGATTCCCCTGTTACTGTGAAATGTGCTATGTGCAGGCCGGCTAGGGATGTAATTCCAGCTCTAGTCACTAGAGGGAGCTAGGTTGCCCTAGTCTATATAAGGCCCAGTCAGGGGAAGGGAAGGCAGTCTAGAGTATGCCTTAGACAAGTGCAGGCCATGTGCCTGTGAAGGCCAAACCCAGGCCTTATGGCCTGTGAGGAATCCACCCTAGGAAGATGGTGCCCTAGGAGAAGGAGTGCAGACCCTGGAGTCTGTGAAGGCCACATGTCTCAGGCCTAGGCGAGTTCAGCAGAAGTCAACCTGGAGGCAATCCCTAGAGCAAGAGGTACTAAATGTCAAGAGGAGGTACATTATAAGCTGGAGATTCAAGGATATAAGCCAGAAGTAGGGCATTGGGGCCTTGAAGCATCAATTCCAGTCAGGACGAGTCAGGAAGAAAGTAAGGTTCACCTGCAATTCCAAGTCCTGTATTATCACCCTCTGTTTTACCTTGCTGGATGTAAGACCACTGCAATTGTGATTGTCTGCAAAAGGAACTGTTGGAAAGACTGCTTACTGTATCATCACTGTTTTCAGTAAAGTTGGAATTCTGTTTTCAAGTTACAAGTCTGCACCTCTGTTATTCCTACTATAAATACGGTGTGCCACCGTTTACTGGCACTGGCGTCACGACACATCAGGGACCCAGCCATAGGCACGTTAAACTACAACACCAAGGGCACCTCACATTCCACCTGGCTGTGTCCCGCAAGAACCCAGAGAGTGCCCCAGAGGAACAGCGTGCCGGCCTCTCCATCACTGGCATTCCCCAGGTTAGTTCCATACATTGCCCTGACTTGGGGATGCTACATTTTAGCGTCACGAACAGGATACGCACGTTTTACGGACTGTGAGCAAAAACGTGAACTTTGTGCCTTAACCAGTTTGCCAAGTGACAAAACGCCTGTTTATTTGAAGTAAACTTTGTGGACCTAAAACGTACAGAAAAGTGTCCCAAAAACTTCTAAAAGCGCTGTGCAGTGTTGCGCTATCAAGAGGAAGAAAATCGCCACTTCAAAGTGCATTTTTGTGGACTTTTATGCTGTTTTACTACCGCTGCTTGCTGTCATTGAATTGATGCATCATGGCGTCCAAGATGGCCGCCGGCGCTATTGGACTTCTTCTTGCGCCATCACTGTCCTCAGTGGCGCGAAAATTTGGCGCCAAAACCCTCCAAGAAGGAGGAGGAGACGACCTGGAGGTAACGCCTTCCCTTGAGGATTATAATATGGACACCGCCTACCCTATACTGGAATACCTAGGGGCGTGCAAGAATCGACGGGGTGGAGCCTGCTGGAACAGTGGCTCACCCTGCTACGGGGTTTCCTACCTGAATCGGAGGGATCCGGAGCCGTAGTTGGTGCAATGGAGGCGACCCCAGGAGCAACTAAGGAGCGCCCTGCGCCCCAGCGTATACTCCCAGCGACATGGCCCAGACCTGTCCATGGCCACAAGCCGAGCCCTGCCGTTTCCACCCGCAGCAGAAGGCTTTCTCCCGCGGAACCTCGCGTGGTCGGCCCTGATGGCCGAGATCCGAGTGGCGGCAACTTTAAAAACCACCACTCAGAAGAAATACTTCGAGGAAGTCACCAAGCGGATCTATGAGGATTCCAGGGACAGCAAGCCCCAGCTCGAACGCCGCACCGGAGTGGTACTGGAGTTTGACAAGGTCAGAGGATTTGGATTCATCCAAGAAACCGGCACCAACCGGGACTATTACGTAAATCGCCGGTCCGTCAAGCGCAGCTATCTCCCGGGCGACTGCATAATCTAGCGGTCGGAGAGAAAGTGGAGTTCACTCCCGCAGAGGGCCTGCGAGGCCCATATGCCACTGCGGTGACCCGTCCCGGACCGGTACCGGAGGACTGGGAAGAAGCAGAAGATCCGGTGGAGGCAGAGGACCCGCCGGGACCCATCCGGAATACGTACCAGGAGAAGAGTTCCTTTCTCGGCCCGAACATTTTCTGGCAGCCGACGATCCTGGACAAGCCTCCCAGTCCTTACCCCTCTCCAGAGCTGCCGCGACGAGAGAAGACAGCCGCTGATTGGGCGCGGATGGCCCAGTTCAGTGAAGCCATGGATGACCTGCGGAAGAACCGCCAGGATAGAACCTCATCTGAGCCTGCTGCAAGTGTGCCGGAATCCAGCAGTGAGATCTCCGCCCTGGAGGAGCGGATCGCTTCCTTACAGGCTTACCTGGATGGCCTGCGGCAAGTGGCAGATTCTAAGAAGACAGCGCAGCAGTCCAGCGGCGCGGATAAATTGACTTATGCCAGGAGCCGAGTCCGCCTTGACGGGAGCGTTATGTCCCGGCCAGAGGAAGTGTCTACCCCAGCGCCGGCCCGTGTCCCGAGACCAGCAGCTCCTGTGTGTCCGCAACCCAGCGGGCCAATGAGGTGGGTAGGCCCAATACCGGTGATGTTTCCAGCCCATTCTTTGTGGTGGGCACCCCCTCCAAGTGGCCCTGGTGCATGGCCCAGACTACCTGCAGCACAGGGCTGCACAACCTCCGACGAACGGGGCTCATTTGATACCTACCTGTGAGCAGGCCTGCTAGGCCATTTTTGCTCATCCTCACAGGGACATCATATTTGTTGCAGGAACTGTTCCTTTAAGTTTGCCAGGCTGGTAGAGCTTGCTGCCAGTTCCCCACGGCCGGTGGCATGTTTGACAAATAAGTTGCCACTGTGGAACCACTGCTCCCAGCCTGCCTCTTTCTGTTCCGGGACATCCTGCCTGCTGCTAACATTGTGGCGTCAAGTACTTTAATAACTCCAAGTTGTGTTTTTATTTGCACCTTATCCCTTTTTAACCCCCATTTCGGGTTGAAAAGGGTTCTTTTATGTCAGCACTTTAAATATACGCAGGACTTGCCAGGAAGGTGTTTCCCTGGTATTGTCAGAGTCCTGTATTGTCATTTTATGTATGTGCTGCTGACCGTATTTATTGCTAAAACATATTTTATCTAAGTCTATGTGCCCAGAGATGGACTCCCTGTGTGCGAGTCTCTGTGATATGCTTTTATGGACTCACTCATTGTCATGGACTATCCTGGTATTCCCTAACATCCGCTGTGCCAGGTCAGCGCCCCAGTTCCACTCTTTATCCTGAAGAAAGAGAGCGACGCCCCTTGTCACCGCACTTCTCCGTCAGTCAGCTGGACCTGATGACAATTGTCGATGCAGATAGAATTGAGTACTGATGAGTATGTATGCCTGCATGTTTTTCTTTTGTCTCTTTCAGGTGGAAATTCCAGTAGGGCGGTACCCTGGTAGAGTACGAGGGCGTACTCAGCTTAAAGCAGCGGGGTATGTAGTGTACGGGAGTTGTACTGCCCGTCACTACGGAAGGGTCACTTGGCTGCTGTCGCTCCTCTCATTTTAGGAGGAGGCTGGTAAAGGTCCTATTTGTACCATGCAATGTAAATCAATGTAATTTATGGTATTTGATTCCCCTGTTACTGTGAAATGTGCTATGTGCAGGCCGGCTAGGGATGTAATTCCAGCTCTAGTCACTAGAGGGAGCTAGGTTGCCCTAGTCTATATAAGGCCCAGTCAGGGGAAGGGAAGGCAGTCTAGAGTATGCCTTAGACAAGTGCAGGCCATGTGCCTGTGAAGGCCAAACCCAGGCCTTATGGCCTGTGAGGAATCCACCCTAGGAAGATGGTGCCCTAGGAGAAGGAGTGCAGACCCTGGAGTCTGTGAAGGCCACATGTCTCAGGCCTAGGCGAGTTCAGCAGAAGTCAACCTGGAGGCAATCCCTAGAGCAAGAGGTACTAAATGTCAAGAGGAGGTACATTATAAGCTGGAGATTCAAGGATATAAGCCAGAAGTAGGGCATTGGGGCCTTGAAGCATCAATTCCAGTCAGGACGAGTCAGGAAGAAAGTAAGGTTCACCTGCAATTCCAAGTCCTGTATTATCACCCTCTGTTTTACCTTGCTGGATGTAAGACCACTGCAATTGTGATTGTCTGCAAAAAGGAACTGTTGGAAAGACTGCTTACTGTATCATCACTGTTTTCAGTAAAGTTGGAATTCTGTTTTCAAGTTACAAGTCTGCACCTCTGTTATTCCTACTATAAATACGGTGTGCCACCGTTTACTGGCACTGGCGTCACGACACATCAGGGACCCAGCCATAGGCACGTTAAACTACAACACCAAGGGCACCTCACATTCCACCTGGCTGTGTCCCGCAAGAACCCAGAGAGTGCCCCAGAGGAACAGCGTGCCGGCCTCTCCATCACTGGCATTCCCCAGGTTAGTTCCATACATTGCCCTGACTTGGGGATGCTACACTATGCAGCAGCCTGCTGTCAATCACAAAGACAGGGGCTGCTGCACACAAGCTTCGGCTCCTCCGATCGCCACACGGGACCCGGAGCATCACCGGAAGCGCTCAGATGCCGTGGTCAGGATTGACCACGGCATCTGAGGTTAAATGTCTGCAATCGGCATTACTGCCGGTTGTGGACATGAGCCGTGGGTGTCAGCTATAAGAAACAGCAGGCCACCTGCGGCTATGGCACCCGCAGCACTGAGGAGCGGGCACCATCTTTAAAGACCCTGCCCAATGACGTACATGTACGTCATTGGGCGTGAAAGAGTTAAAGGCTACGTTTTAATAGGGTTAGAGTCTGTAAGATATGAGCTGGCAATGTACTACTACCTCTAGTAATTGGACCCTCTGACGGGTTACTGTTTTAGGGCTCTTTCACACTTGCGTTTTTGTTTTCCGGCATAGAGATCCGTCGTTGGGTCTCTATGCCTGAAAAATCCCGATCAGGATTATCCCCATGCATTCTGAATGGAGAGAAATCCGTTCAGGATGCATCAGGATGTCTTCAGTTCAGGACCGGAACGTTGTTTGGACGGAGAAAATACCGCAGCATGTTGCGCTTTTTGCTCTGGCCAAAAATCCTGAACACTTGCCGCAAGGCCGGATCCGGAATTAATGCCCATTGAAAGGCATTAATCCGGATTCGGCCTTAAGCTAAACGTCGTTTCGGCGCATCGCCGGATCCGACGTTTAGCTTTTTCTGACTGGTTACCATGGCAGCCAGGACGCTAAAGTCCTGGTTGCCATGGTAAAGTGTAGTGGGGAGCGGGGGAGCAGTATACTTACCATCCGTGCGGCTCCCGGGGCGCTCCAGAGTGACGTCAGGGCGCCCCACGTGCATGGATAACGTGATCGCATGGATCACGTGATCCATGCGCATGGGGCGCTCTGACGTCATTCTGGAGCGCCCTGGGAGCCGCACGGACTGTAAGTATACTGCTCCCCTGCTCCCCACTACTACTATGGCAACCAGGACTTTAATAGCGTCCTGGCTGCCATAGTAACCTCAAAGCATTTTGAAGACTGATCAGGATCCTGATCAGTCTTCTAATGCTTTCAGACAACTTGCGTTCTGACGGATCCGGTGGGACGGAAGTGCACGCCGGATCCTCTGAGCGCAAGTGTGAAAGAGGCCATAGCTGTGAAGTCTCTGAACTAAAGGGAAAGGAGCATGCTGGGAGTTGTAGTTTCACAACAGGTTGTTGATCCCCCTTCTTGGATATTACAATCGATCTGAATGCGACCCCTGACTTTCCCAATTAGAATTCTTTCCCCTGGAGTTTTTACCATTCCTTTAAATGAATGTGAATTTTTTTTACTTGAAATTGTAATTAAATGTAAAAAATGTAAAAATAAATATATATATATTTTTGTGGGATAAGTTGTATTTTAATTTTCCATTTAATGTTCTATATCAGGGATGGGCAAACTGCATCTCTCCAGCTGTTGTACAGCTACAACTCCCACCATGCCCTGCTGTAGGCTGATAGCTGTAGCCAGACTGGGCATGCTGGGAGTTGTAGTTTAGCTGGAGCCGCAGTTTGCCCATCCCTGTTCTATATAATTTGTAGAAAACAAAAAAAAAAATTCTGTGCTGGATCCACCAGATACGGGTTTTGTTGATGAGGCAGAACTGGAGTCTCTCTGCACATTCCTCGCCGGCTGCAGGAATTTATCGCTTACGTTTCCTCGCTCCCAATCATTCACTTCCTCCAGGACAGGAAAGCGGCGGACAATGGGCAGGAATTGGCACGGGCCCCGCATAACACGCCGCTGTCACATGACATGCCGCGTCCTGTTTTTGGACATGTAACAGCTTCACTCTCCTGGTGTGAACCGCATCCAGAGCCAAGATCACTGTGAGGACAGTCCTGTAATGATGACGGCAGTCCCAGGTCTTGCATCTGTATCTCCATTCCGTAGCAATTTGCGGACCGCATAACAGCGACGGTCGTGTGCATGAGCCTTGAGGTTGACAGAGCTGAGTCTAGCGGGGAGGCTAAATGCACCTTACTGAAGAGGCAAAACGTAGGGAACTGCAAGTCGCTGACCCTTTCCGGTGCCTTAAAATCACGACCTCCGCCATACATGAAGTGCAGAAGTCGGTACTATAAAGATGGAGCCCGCTTGTGCTTGTAGAGGACGCCCTAGCCGCCGGGTTTCTGCTGTTTCACAGCACCATAAGCAAGATCGCATACATTTAACCCCTGAAATGCTGTGGTCAAATGTAACCATGACCTCTGAGCGGTCTGAAAGCGAGAGCCGCACGCTCCCAATCCCATAACAGCGTTCCCTGGCTGAGATCGGGGAAACTGATAGATTAGGGTTACTGATGAGCGAAGTTTTGAAAAATTTGACGAACTGTGCAAAGAAATTTGCTTTGTAGGAAATGACTTCGTCATGAAGCGCATTTGTTTGTAAGCAGTGGGCGCAATGATGGGGAAAGGTGATTGCGCCGCTCCCCGTCATTGTACCCCTTAGCTGCGGCACTCATCCGATATTAGAAACACCAAAAAGACCATTTATTTTGCCCAGAAAGTCTTCTAAATAATACACTTTTTTTGGGGGGCTTTTAGCCACTCATCCAATATTAACGCTAAAGTGTAAAATTAGAAATATTTAAATAAAATCATACTTGCCTCATTTATTTGATCGCAAAGAGCCGGCCGCCATCTTGATTGAAGATCTAGCTCAAAATCTCGCAAGGCCCATGCGAGCTCTTCAATCAAGGTGGCGGCGGCCGGCTCTTCGTGCTCGAATGGATGGAAGTAAGTATGATTTTTTACATTTTTTTTTTTACTGCCGTTCAGGGAAAAATCGATCTCTGCCACGAAGCTTTAGGAAATTCGGCTTCACGGTGAATGGAATTTTCCTGGAAAAATGTAATAGGCAGAAGCCTCAAACAGTCTTTGGCAGCCATTACTAAAATATACCAATACAGACCACTAGGTGGCAGCACTGTATTGTCATATTGTAAATGAAGTATTCAATGATGCTATATAACCATCACAGAACACAGTGGGCAATCTAATGACTGCCAGTTATAGTCACCCACGGTGACTTAAATAAAGTAAAAAAAAAAAAAAAAAAATTGAATATTTTTTTTAAATAAAAATATTTTTTTTAAAAGTTCAAATCACCCCCCTTTCCCCAGAATAAAAATACATAACCAATAAAAAGTACACATCATAGGCATCACCTATACTATTCAAATAATAACGAGAGAGAAGAAAAATCGTTGATTTGACATTTTTTGTCACTTCAATTTTATAAAAAGTGATCAAAAAGTCACATACACTTGAAAGTGGTGTCAAAGTACAGATCAACCCACAAAAAATGAGCCCTCACACAGCACATAACTCCGAAAAACTTATAGTTATAGGGGACAGAATATGGAGATTTTATCAATAACAGCGACACGTAGTGAGATGGGACTATATAGTTATGTTCAGCTGACATTGGCACATCGCTAATGACAGCATTGTTAGTGCCCATGTTACTGCTGCTGACCCCCTTTTAAATGTTTTTCCAGCTTCCCACTACATTGTATGCAAACGTCAATAGTGCCATTAGAAAGTACAACTTGTCCCGCAAAAAATAAGCCCTCATAAGGCGATGTGAACTGAAAAATAAAAAAGTTATGACTCTGGGAGTGCGGGGATTGAGAAAAGAAAACGCAAAAATAGAAAATCACAAGATCCTCTGAGAATGAAGATGGCACAAAAAGAGCAATAACTTATCTTTGTTACCGCTCATAAACTATCAACCAGAATCTTCCTCAGGTCTGATTAATGTGATCCAAAATCAGCAAATGATCATTTAGGAGAGGAGAGAAAGGGACTGGAGACTAAGCTGTAAGAAAGCCCAACAGAAGTGATTGGAAGCAGACTTAACCAAAAATTAATTGGAAGCATACTTTTATCACATAAATGACATACTGCAATTAAATATGATAATATGATCAAAAGTGTCAAAATACTTGAAGTGATACAGTTTTGGCCGCCTATGGCCATTAATAGGGTGAGCTCAAGAGCTTAAAGGGAACCTGTCACCAGGATTTTGGGTATAGAGCTGAGGACATGGGCTGCTAGATGGCCGCTAGCACATCCGCAATATCCAGTCCCCATAGCTCTGTGTGCTTTTATTGTGTAAAAAAACAGATTTGATACATATGCAAATTAACCTGAGATGAGTCCTGTCCTTGAGATGAGTCACGTACAGGACTCATCTCAGGTTAATTTGCATATGTATCAAATCAGTTTTTTTACACAATAAAAGCACATAGAGCTATGGGGACTGGATATTGCGGATGTGCTAGCGACCATCTAGCAGCCCATGTCCCCAGCTCTATACCCAAAATCCCAGTG
Source organism: Bufotes viridis (assembly GCA_033119425.1). Classification (NCBI taxonomy): domain Eukaryota; kingdom Metazoa; phylum Chordata; class Amphibia; order Anura; family Bufonidae; genus Bufotes; species Bufotes viridis. Next base: position 21,696,228 of record CM065589.1, read on the forward strand.
ACAGGCTCATTAATATACAGATATATACAGCCACCACTAGAGGGAGCTCAGGAGATTACAACATACAGATATATACAGCCACTACCAGAGGGAGCTGAGGAGATTACTGCATACAGATATATACAGCCACCACTAGAGGGAGCTCAGGAGATTACTACATACAGATATATACAGCCACCACTAGGATATGCTCTGGAGATTACTGCATACAGATATATACAGCCACCCCTAGAGGGAGCTCAGGATATTACTACATACAGATATGTACAAACACCACAAGAGGGAGCTCAGGAGATTACTACATACAAATATTTACAGACACCACAAGAGAGAGCTCAGGAGATTACTACATACAGATATATACAGCCAACACTAGAGGGAGCTCAGGAGATTACTACATACAGATATATACAGCCACCACTAGAGGGAGCTCAGGGGTTTACTGCATACAGATATATACAGCCACCACTAGAGTAGCTCAGGAGATGACTGCATACAGATATATACAGCCACCACTAGAGGGAGTTCAGAGGTTTACTGCATACAGATATATACAGCCACCACTAGAGGGAGCTCAGGAGATTACTGCATACAGATATATACAGCCACCACTAGAGGAGCTCAGGAGATGACTGCATACAGATATATACAGCCACCACTAGAGGGAGCTCAGGAGATTACTGCATACAGATATACACAGCCACCACTAGAGGGAGCTCAGGAGATTACTACATACAGATATATACAGCCACCACTAGAGAGAGCTCAGGAGATTACTGCATACAGATATATACAGCCACCACTAGAGGGAGCTCAGGAGATTACTGCATACAGATAGATACAGCCACCACTAGAGGAGCTCAGGAGATTACTACAAACAAATATATACAGCCACCACTAGAGGGAGCTCAGGAGATTACTAAATACAGATATATACAGGCAACACTAGAGGAGCTCAGGAGATTACTACATACAGATTTATACAGACAACACTAGAGGGAGCTCAGGAAATTACAACCTACCAATGTATACAGCCGCTCTAGAGTAAGCTCAGTGGTTTACTACATACAGATATGTACAGTCACCACTAGGGGGAGCTCAGGAGTTTACTGCATACAGATATATACAGCCACCACTAGAGGGAGCTCAGGAGCTTACTGCATACAGATATAAACAACCACCACTAGAGGGAGCTCAGAAGATTACTACATACAGATATGTACAGTCACCACTAAGGGGAGCTCAGCAGTTTACTGCATACAGATATATACAGTGTGGTAAGGTGCAAGGTGTCATTTGCGATGGCAGGTACGTGTCACCGAGGTTGCTGGCCTCGGTGAGGTGAGAGCCGGGTTTTTGACTGCAGCAGCTAGTGCTGTTTGGCTCTTTTAAATAGCATGGCTGCAAAGCCGATCCGGGCCGGCTCTTACTGGGAGCAGCTAAAGAGTAGGGTGGGTGGCTGCTCCCCACGGTCCAGTCCGAGTTTTGGGCGGGGTATAAAACACAGCCATCAGCTGTGTCTGAGGCTGTGATTATCCTGGAGACTGCTAACAGGGCTGAGGAGTTCTCTGTGCTGGAGGACGGAGCTCAGCCAGGTGGTGTTTCCCTGCAACTTGAAGGAGGAATCGCCTGCGGCTGAACCGACTGCTAAGTGTGAACCCGCACTTAAACCACCCAAGGTGACTGGACCCTGTGTTGGCCTGTTTTTGATTTTGCCACATGATTTCTGTTGTGTGTGAACTGTCACCAAGAGACTGTTTTCATTTCTGGTGTGCAAGTGTGAATAAAACACTGTTTGATGCACAATCTGGACTCCTTGTTTTGCCTCTAAACTGCACCCGCACCGCTGTCTACCAGAGCGACTCCCCACATTTGGTGTCGGATGCGGGCATGCGCAGTGAGGCTGGCGTGAACGCCGAACTTTGTTTTTGCTGAGCAAAAGTGAATGTCCTATATTAAGCCGGCAAAGTTGCAGCCTGTGATCCCCGACAAAATGGAGGCGGCTGTGAAAGCCCTCATAGAGGCTAACGTGCAGCAGCGGGAGACCAACCAGCTACTGCTACAGCACGTGATGGCGTTGCAAGCGGCAGGAGCGTCCCACCGCGCCCATGATGCCCGGAAAGCTGTCCGTGCCGCGATCCCTAAGATGACCCCTCGGATGATGTGGAGACCTATCTGGCGGTGTTCGAGAAGGTGGCCGTGAGGGAGAAATTACCCCGAGAACAGTGGGCAGAGGTCGTCGCTCCGTTCCTGGCGTCTGGACCCCAGCAAGTATTTTTGACCTCCCAGATGACCAAGCAGCTGACTACCCAACTGTGAAAGGTGAGATCCTGGCAAGACTGGGGGTGAATGTTTTGGTCCGGGCTCAGCGTGTCCACCAGTGGGACTTTAACGTGGCTGAACCCGCCAGGCCACAATACTATGACTTGCTACAACGGTTGCAAAAATGGCTGCAGCCAGACATACTGACTCCCACTGCTATGCTCGACCGTCTGTTAGCCGATGTCTTCTGGAGGGCTTTGCCTTACCCTCTCCAGCACTGGGTCGGCCAGGTATCGCCCACCAATGCCCTGGAGATGGTCGACCTGGTGGAGCGGTACGAGGCCACCAGAAACCTGCAGGGGAGTCTTGCTGGGAAGGGGTCAGTCAAACCCCGGAGGCCTCTGCCCCAGTTCCGACGTCCGGCGACAGAGCGGCCTGTACGGAAGATACCCCCTGCGAGTCCGCCTCCCGTGGTATGCTGGAGGTGTCAGGAGCCAGGCCACATCAGGGCCGACTGTCCGCATCGGGATGGGCCGATGGAGGTGAACTACGGGGTCGCCACTCCTTGTATGCACGGAAGCTGTGCGCAACTGGCACCCGTGAGGTGCAAGACCATAACCACCTGTGTCAGGTAGAGGTGGGAGATTCGCTGGCGGTGGCTCTGCTGGACTCCGGGAGTTTAGTCTCCTGGTAAGGGCTGCCCTTGTACGGCCTGTGGAGTATACTGGCCGTAAAGTCGGGGTCCTGTGCATCCACGGAGACCTGAAAGACTACCCCACTGCACTAGTGACTTTGTCCACAGCGGCTGGTAGGTGGACCCACGAGGTGGCTGTCGCTACTAAACTCCCACATGAACTAATACTTGGGAGGGACTTCCCGGCTTTTCCGGCGCTGTGGCCGGCAATAAAGGTATCTGAGGGACCCGAGACAGGGGTGACCCTAGTAGAGTGGCCTGATACCGCTGGAAGGCCAGAACCCTGGGAGCCCGAGTCTGAAGGGCCGGCGGTAGGGGTGACCACTGCTCCAGCGGTAGAGGGGGAGACAACCCCACTGAGTGTAATGGTGGGAGACACGGAGGACTTGCCACCGGGACCTGAGTTGGCAGACCTCAATGTCTCCGGGAAAATTTTGGGACCGCACAACACCGGGACCAAACCCTAACCAGGGCCTGGGAGAATGTGCTGGAAATTGATGGTAAACCCCAGAAACCAGGGGCTGAATTAATGTTCCCACGATTTATTGTTCTACAGGATATGTTGTATCGGGTGAACCAAGTCCGGGTGAACCTGTTGAACAGTTGGTGGTGCCCACAGCGTATCGCAAGCTTGTCATGGAGCTTGCCCACCAACATGTTCTTGGGGACACCTGGGGTGGCAGAAAACCCAGGACCGCATACTGCAGCGGTTTTATTGGCCCAGTGTGTTCAAGGAGGTAGAAAATTATTGTAAGTCCTGTCCAACCTGTCAGATAACTAGCCCCCAGCCTCATTTCCGTAGTCCTCTGGTACCTCTGCCAATTATTGAAGTACCGTTTGAGCGAATCGCTATGGATTTAATTGGGCCTGTACCAAAGTCTGCCAGGGGCCACCAACACATTCTGGTAGTTCTCGACTATGCCACTCGGTATCCGGAGGCGGTGCCCCTGCGACATACCTCAGCTAGGCTCATTGCCAAAGAGTTAATGGAGATGTTTTCCCGTGTGGGCCTGCCAAAAGAGGTTCTGACAGACCAAGGGACCCCTTTATGTCCAAAGTAATGAAGGAACTGTGTAAATTGTTGCGTATAAAGCAGTTACGGACGTCCGCTTACCATCCGCAAACAGACGGTCTTGTTGAGAGGTTTAACCAAACTCTAAAAATATGTTAAAAAGGGTGGTGTCTAGAGATGGGAAGGACTGGGACCTGCTTCTGCCCTATCTCATGTTCGCAGTGCGAGAGGTACCCCAGGCCTCTACTGGGTTCTCGCCCTTCGAACTGCTTTATGGCAGACACCCTCGGGGCCTGTTGGATATCGCCAAGGAAGCATGGGAACAACAGCCTGTCCCCCACAAAAGTGTCATTGAGTATGTCACCCAGATGCAGGAACGGATAGAAAGGGTGTTGCCGCTGGTCCGGGAGCATATGGAGGCAGCGCAACAAGCCCAGAGTAGGGTGTACAATCGTCAGGCTCGGGTACGGGGCTTCAATCCGGGAGATCGGGTTTTGGTTCTGGTACCCACCCTTGACAGCAAATTCCTAGCTAGGTGGCAGGGCCCCTATGAGGTGATCGAGAAAGTAGGGGAAGTAAATTACAAAGTACACCAGCCAGGCGGCGCAAGCCGGAGCAGGTGTACCACGTGAATTTACTTAAGCCGTGGAAAGATAGGGACACAGCCGACGACCACAGCCCCCGGCCAGGGCTTCTAGGTGAAAAGGCTCCAGCCCCACAGTTCGAGGCCTGTGAAGCAGTAACCACGGTAAAATTGCAGACAGCCTGTCTTCCAAACAAGTTCAGGAAGTCAGGAGTTCATCAGTCGGAACACGGATGTGTTCTCGACCTCCCTGGCCGCACGTCTCTCATCCAACATGACATCGCCACTGAGCCTCAGGCCAAGATCCGGTTAAAACCATACCGGGTACCCGAGGCTCGGCGACGGGCCATCGCGGAGGAAGTACAGTTAATGTTGAAGCTCGAGGTCATTGAGGAGTCGAAAAGTGAGTGGGCCAGTCCCATAGTCCTAATACCCAAGCCGGATGGGACGTTGCGGTTCTGCAACGACTTTCGCAAGTTAAATGAAGTATCCAAGTTTGACGCGTATCCCATGCCCCGAGTAGACGAGCTGGTTGAAAGTTTAGGACAAGCCCGTTATTTTTCTGTGCTGGACCTCACTAAAGGGTACTGGCAGGTACCCTTAACGGAGTCGGCTAAGGAAAAACCGCATTTGTTACCCGCAGGGCCTGTATCACTACAAGGTGTTACCCTTTGGCCTGCATGGCGCCCCGCCACTTTCCAAAGGTTAATGGACATAGTGCTGCGACCACATCGCCGGTACGCCTCGGCCTACTTAGATGATGTAGTCATCCACAGCACCGACTGGGAAAGCCATTTGCCCAAGGTGCAGGCGGTAGTGGATGCCCTGAGGAAAGCCGGACTGACCGCTAACCCAAAGAAGTGCTCCATAGGGTTAGAGGAGACAAAATATCTGGGATATATAATTGGGCGGGAGTCATCAAACCTCAGGTAACTAAGGTAGAGGCCATTCGTAACTGGCCCCGACCGGTCACCACCAGGCAGGTAAAGTCGTTCCTGGGGATTGTAGGTTACTACATGAGGTTTGTGCCCCACTTTGCCACAATAGCAGCGCCATTGACAGACCTGTTGAAGGGGCGAAAGTCTGGGAGGGTTAGCTGGAGTGAGAAGGCGGAGGAGGCTTTCTCCGCGTTGAAGTCGGCCCTGTGTGGGTCCCCGGTTTTGGTGACACCCGACTTCAACAAGGAGTTTGTCGTACAGACCGACGCTCGGAGGTAGGCCTCGGTGCGGTACTGTCGCAGGAGGTCAACGGGGAAGAACATCCCGTTGTCTTCCTGAGCCGTAAGCTCAGTCCCGCCGAGTCCAGATATAGTATAGTGGAGAGGGAGTGCCTGGCTATCAAGTGGGCACTCGAATCTCTCCGCTACTACCTGTTAGGGAGGAGGTTCCGTCTGGTGACCGACCATTCCCCTCAAATGGATGAGTCAGGCCAAGGAGAGGAATGCTCGGGTCACCAGGTGGTTCCTATCTCTTCAAAATTTCAAGTTTTCCGTGGAACACAGGGCAGGCCGCTTGCAGGGCAACGCAGATGCCCTGTCCCGCGTCCACTGCCTCACGTGTGTTCACCCCTCAGGGCTGAACAAAGGGGGTAGTGGTAAGGTGCAAGGTGTCATTTGCGATGGCAGGTACGTGTCACCGAGGTTGCTGGCCTCGGTGAGGTGAGAGCCGGGTTTTTGACTGCAGCAGCTAGTGCTGTTTGGCTCTTTAAATAGCATGGCTGCAAAGCCGATCCGGGCCGGCTCTTACTGGGAGCAGCTAAAGAGTAGGGTGGGTGGCTGCTCCCCACGGTCCAGTCCGAGTTTTGGGCGGGGTATAAAACACAGCCATCAGCTGTGTCTGAGGCTGTGATTATCCTGGAGACTGCTAACAGGGCTGAGGAGTTCTCTGTGCTGGAGGACGGAGCTCAGCCAGGTGGTGTTTCCCTGCAACTTGAAGGAGGAATCGCCTGCGGCTGAACCGACTGCTAAGTGTGAACCCGCACTTAAACTACCCAAGGTGACTGGACCCTGTGTTGGCCTGTTTTTGATTTTGCCACATGATTTCTGTTGTGTGTGAACTGTCACCAAGAGACTGTTTTCATTTCTGGTGTGCAAGTGTGAATAAAACACTGTTTGATGCACAATCTGGACTCCTTGTTTTGCCTCTAAACTGCACCCGCACCGCTGTCTACCAGAGCGACTCCCCACAACAGCCACCACTAGAGGGAGCTCAGGAGCTTACTGCATACAGATATATACAACCACCACTAGAGGGAGCTCAGAAGCTTACTGCATACAGATATATACAACCACCACTAGAGGGAGCTCAGGAGCTTACTACATACAGATATATACAGCCACCACTAGAGGGAGCTCAGGAGATTACTACATACAGATATATACAGCCACCACTAGAGGGAGTTCAGGGGTTTACTGCATACAGATATATACAGCCACCACTAGAGGAGCTCAGGAGATTACTACAAACAGATATATACAGACAGCACTAGAGGGAGCTCAGGAGATTACTACATACAGATATATACAGACATCACTAGAGGAGCTCAGGAGATTACTGCATACAGATATATACAGCCACCACTAGAGGGAGCTCAGGAGATTACTGCATACAGATATATACAGCCACCACTAGAGGAGCTCAGGAGATTACTACATACAGATATGTACAGCCACCACTAGACGAAGCTCAGGAGATTACTACATACATATATATACAGTCACCACTAGGGGGAGCTCAGAAGATTACTGCATACAGATATATACAGCCACCACTAGAGGGAGCTCAGGAGATTACAACATACAGATATATACAGCCACCACTAGAGGGAGTTCAGGAGTTTACTGCATACAGATATATACAGCCACCACTAGAGGGAGCTCATTAGATTACTACATACAAATATTTACAGCCACCACTAGAGGGAGCTCAGGAGATTACTACATACAGATATATACAGCCACCACTAGAGGGAGCTCAGGTGATTACTGCATAAAGATATATACAGCCACCACTAGAGGAGCTCAGGAGATTACTACAAACAGATATATACAGACAGCACTAGAGGAGCTCAGGAGATTACTACATACAAATATATACAGCCACCACTAGAGGGAGCTCAGGAGATTACTACATACAGATATACACAGTGACCACTAGGGGGAGCTCAGGAGATTACTACATACATATATACAGCCACCACTAGGGGGAGCTAGGGAGATTACTGTATACAGATAATACAGCCAGCACTAGAGGGAGCTCAGGAGATTACTGCATACAGATATATACAGCCACCACTAGAGGGAGCTCAGGAGATTACTGCATACAGATATATACAGCCACCACTAGGGGGAGCTCAGGAGATTACTACATACAGATATATAAAGCCACCACTAGAGGGAGCTCAGGAGATTACTACATACAGATATATACAGCCACCACTAGAGGGAGCTCAGGAGATTACTGCATACAGATATATACAGCCACCACTAGAGAGAGCTCAGGAGATTACTGCATACAGATACATACATCCACCACTAGAGGGAGCTCAGGAGCTTACTGCATACAGATATTTGCAGCCACCACTAGATGGTGCTCAGGAGATTACTGCATACAGATATATACAGCCATCACTAGAGGGAGCTCAGGAGATTACTGAATACAGATATATACAGCCACCACTAGAGGGAGCTCAGGAGATTACTGCATACAGATATATACAGCCAATACTAGACGAAGCTCAGGAGATTACTGCATACAGCTCCCTGTAGAGGTGGCTGCATTTCTATATTAATGAAGCTCCTGAGCTCCCTCCAGTGGTGGCTGTATATATCTGTGTGTAGTAATCTCCTGAGCTCCCTCTAGTGGTGGCTGTATATATCTGTATGCAGTAATCTCCTGAGCTCTCTCTAGTGGTGGCTGTATATATCTGTATGCAGTAATTTGCTGAGCTCCCTCTAGTGGTGGCTGTATATATCTGTATGCAGTAATCTCCTCAGCTCCCTCTAGTGGTGGCTGTATATATCTGTATGCAGTAATCTCCTGAGCTCCCTCTAGTGGTGGCTGTATATATCTGTATGCAGTAATTTCCTGAGCTCCCTCTAGAGGTGACTGTATATATCTGTATGTAGTAATCTCCTCAGCTCCCTCTAGTGGTGGCTGTATATCTGTATGTAGTAATCTCCTGAGCTCCCTCTAGTGGTGGCTGTATATATCTGTATGCAGTAATCTCCTGAGCTCCCTCTAGTGGTGGCTGTGTATATCTGTATGCAGTAATCTCCTGAGCTCCCTTTAGTGGTGGCTGTATATATCTGTATGTAGTAATCTCTTGAGCTCCCTCCAGTGGTGGCTGTATATACCTGTATGCAGTAATCTCCTGAGCTCCCTCTAGTGGTGACTGTATATATCTGTATGTAGTAATCTCCTGAGCTCCCTCTAGTGGTGGCTGTATATATCGGTATGCAGTAATCTCCTGAGATCCCTCTAGTGGTGGCTGTATATTTATTAGTATTTATTGAGCTCCTGAACTCCAGTGGTAGCTGCAGGTAGTCAGCATTAAATTAAGGGTTCATTCACACATCCCCAAGTGTTTTGCAGTCCGCAAATTGTGGATTTGCAAAACACAGACATCGGCCATGTGCATTCTGCATTTTCCGGACCGCACATGACCAGCACTTTTAATAGAAATGCCTTTTCTTGTCTGTGTCTGCGGACAAGAACAGGACATGTTCTATTTTTTTGCAGAACGGAAGTGCGGATGCAGAACGGAAGTGCCCTCTCCGCATCATTTCTGGGCCCATTGAAAATGAATGGGACCAGATCCGTTCCGCAACATTACGGACACATTTTGTGGACGTGTGAATGGACCCTTCATGTATTTTCCTTATAAGGGGGATTTGGAGTTCTGTATCTGAACAAAGAAACAGAAGTTCTGACAACTATAACATTTTAGAGAAAATGGACGGCACTGTGCTTTCATTGAGGTCCGGGTGCACGGTCAGCAGGTCGGATCCCCATCAAAATGAAATGAAAGGACCGGCACTCCGTAATTTCTTTGCAAAAAAGACTTCTTTATTTGTCACCCATATGTGACGCGCGTTTCGGCACAGACATGTGCCTTTGTCAGACAACAGGTGATAATGGCGCCATTATCACCTGTTGTCTGACAAAGCACATGTCTGTGCCGAAACGTGCGTCACATATGGGTGACAAATAAAGAAGTCTTTTTTGCAAAGAAATTACGGAGTGCCGGTCCTTTCATTTCAACTCTAACATTTTATCATGAAATTAATCAGCACAGACACGAAGATTGAAGTAGGAGCTTCACTATAAGAAAGCCAAGGGTCCTTCAGGATGTGACCGGTCACATATTTTGCAGACTAGCTGCGCTTCATGGGTGGACATCAGAGCTGTGAGGAGCCTCGGATTTGCATCGTTTGCATGACAGACTCCAACAAAGCTAAGTGTTTGTACAGATGTGAAGCGCCTGAAAATACACAAACAGGATCGGTATCCCCCAATTAGACAGCAGGCACCCCCCTCACATCAACCAGCAGGCAACCACTCACATCACCCAGCAGGCAACCACTCACATCACTCAGCAGGACCCCCTCACATCACCCAGCAGACACCCCCCACCCTCACATCACCCAGCAGGCCCCCCTCACATTACCTAGCAGACACCCCCCACCCTCACATCACCCAGCAGGACCCCCCTCACATCACCCAGCAGACACCCCCTCACATCACCCAGCAGGCAAACAATCACATCACCCAGCAGGAACCCCCCTCACATCACCCAGCAGACATCCCCTCACATCACCCAGAATGAACCCCCCTCACATCACTCAGCAGACACCCCCCACCCTCACATCACCAAGAAGACACCCCTCTCACATCACCCAGCAGGACCCTCCTCACATCAACCAGCAGACACCCCCTCACATCACCCAGCAGGAACCCCCCTCACATCACTCAGCAGGACCCCCGTCACATTACCTAGCAGACACCCCCCACCCTCACATCACCCAGCAGGACCCCCCTCACATCACCCAGCAGACACCGTCACCCTCACATCACCCAGCAGGACCCCCCTCACATCACCCAGCAGGCAAACAATCACATCACCCAGCAGGAACCCCCTCACATCACTCAGCAGGACCCCCCTCACATCACTCAGCAGGACCCTCCTCACATCACCCAGCAGACACCCCCAACCTCACATCACCAAGCAGACACCCTCTCACATCACCCAGCAGGACCCTCCTCACATCAACCAGCAGACACCCCTCACATCACCCAGCAGGAACCCCCCTCACATCACTCAGCAGGACCCCCCTCACATCACCCAGCAGACACCCCCACCCTCACATCACCCAGCAGGACCCCCCTCACATCACCCAGCAGACACCACCTCACATCGCCTGGCAGACACCTCCTCACATCACCCAGCAGGACCCCCTCACATCACCCAGCAGACACCTCACATCACCCAGGATGCACCCCACATCACCCAGCAGGAACCCCCTCCCATCACCCAGCAGGAACCCCCTCACATCACTCAGCAGGACCCCCTCCATCACCCAGCAGACACCCCCTCATCACCCAGCAGACACCCCCACATCACCCAGCAGACCTCCCTCACATGACCCAGCACCCAGCAGACATTCCCCTCACATCACCCAGCAGGCACCCCCTCACATCACCCAGCAGACACTCCCCTCACATCACCCAGCAGGACCCCCTCACATCACCCAGCAGACACCTCCCATCGCCCAGCAGACACCCCATCCTCACATCACCCAGCAGGCGCCCCCTCACATCACCCAGCAGCACCCCCTCACATCACCCAGCAGACACTCCCCTCACATCACCCTGCAGACATTCCCTCACATCACCCAGGAGGCATCCCCTCACATCACCCAGCAGGACCCCCTCACATCACCCTGCAGACATTCCCCTCACATCACCCAGGAGGCATCCCCCTCACATCACCCAGCAGGACCCCCCTCACATCACCCAACAGACACTACCCTCACATCACCCAGCAGACACTCCCCTCACATCACCCAGGAGGCATCCCCCTCACATCACCCAGCAGACATTTCCCACACATCACCCAGCAGACATTCCCCTCACATCACCCAGCAGGACCCCTCACATCACCCAACAGACACTACCCTCACATCACCCAGCAGACACTCCCCTCACATCAGCCAGCAGGCATCCCCTCACATCACCCAGCAGACACCCCCTCACATCACCCAGGAGGCACCCCCTCACATCACCCAGCAGACATTCCCCTCACATCAGCTAGCAGGACCCCCTCACATCACCCAACAGGACTCCCCTCACATCACCCAGCAGACACCCCGCACATCACCCAGCAGGACCCCCTCACATCACCCAGCAGGACCCCCCTCACATCAACTAGCAGGCACCCCCCCCCTCACATCACCCAGCAGACACCCCCTCACATCAACTAGCAGGCACCGCCCCTTCTCACATCACCCAACAGGACTCCCCTCACATCACCCAGCAGACACCCCCTCACATCACCCAGCAGGACCCCCTCACATCACCCAGCAGGACCCCCTCACATCACCCAGCAGGACCCCCTCACATCACCCAGCAGGACCCCCTCACATCACCCAGCAGGCACCCCCTTCACATCACCCAGCAGGACCCCCTCACATCACCCTGCAGGACCCCTCACATCACCCAGCAGGACCCCCTCACATCACCCAGCAGGCACCCCCTCACATCACCCAGCAGGCACCCTCCTCACATCACCAAGCACGACCCTCCTCACATCACCCAGCAGGACCCCCTCACATCACCCAGCAGGACCCCCATCACATCAGCCAGCAGGACCCCCTCACATCACCCAGCAGGACCCCTCACATCACTCAGCAGGACCCCTCACATCAGCCAGCAGACACCCCCCTCACATCACCCAGCAGACACCCCCCTCACATCACCCAGCAGACACCCCCCTCACATCACCCAGCAGACACCACCCTCACATCACCCAGCAGGGTTGCAGAACACATTAATTCGGTGACAGATGCCATCCGAGGAGATCTGAATAACATGCACATGCTGTTCCTTAGATCTTAGTCATCCACAGCATGTATGTGTTTAGATGCTCGGCGGTCCACACTAGGACACATGAAGGCTATATGAGCGGTCGTATGGGGCACTTCTGTTATGCAAATGAACAAAGATGAGGGACGGTCATACCGCTCACCACTGAGCCACTTTGCAAGGTTCCCTTTGTGGGCAATTCATCAAAGTGACCACCCTGCTTCTCTAAGTCCAGTGATGCCCCCTCAAAGTCTGTCAACTGGGGAAAATATCTTCAAGTGTATTCTAGATGAGAACCCATTAATTTGAATGGGGATGCAAAAGATGCGGTTACACAAATGTTATGGTGCCCCGTGCCGTTACATACTTGTTATGACGTCCCCTTCTGTTTCATACTTATTATGACGCCCCCTCCTGTTACATACTTGTCATGGCGCCCCCTGCTGTTACATACTTGTTATGGTGCCCTCTGCTGTTACATACTTGTTATGGCGCCCCTGCTGTTACATACTTGTTATGGTGCCCCCTGCTGTTACATACTTGTCATGGTGCCCCCTCCTGTTACATACTTGTCATGGTGCCCCCTGCTGTTACATACTTGTCATGGTGCCCCCTCCTGTTACATACTTGTTATGGTGCCCTCTGCTGTTACATACTTGTTATGACGCCCCCTGCTGTTACATACTTGTTATGGTGCCCCCTCCTGTTACATACTTGTTATGGTGCCACCTGCCATTACATACTTGTTATGATGCCCCCTGTTGTTATATACTTGTTATGGTGCCCCCTGCTGTTACATATTTGTTATGGTGCCCCCTCCTGTTACATACTTGTTATGGCGCCCTCTGTGGTTACTTACTTGTTATGCCCCCCCCCCTGCTGTTACATATTTGTTATGGTGCCCCCTCCTGTTACATACTTGTTATGGCGCCCTCTGTGGTTACTTACTTGTTATGCCCCCCTCTGCTGTTATATACTTGTTATGATGCCCCCTGTTGTTACATACTTGTTATGGTGCCCCCTGCTTTTACATACTTGTTATGGCAACCCCTGCTGTTACATACTTGTTATGGTGCCCCCTGCTGTTACATACTTGTTATGGTGCCCCCTGCTGTTATATACTTGTTATGGTGCCCCCTGCCATTACATACTTGTTATGGAGCTCCCTCCTGTTATATACTTGTTATGGAGCTCCCTGAGGTTACATGCTTGTTATGGCGCCCCCTCTCTGTTACATACTTGTTATGGCGACCCCTTTCTGTTACATACTTGTTATGGCGCCCCCTTTCTGTTACATACTTGTTATGGCGCCCCCTTTCTGTTACATACTTGTTATGGTGCCCCCTGCTGTAACATACTTGTTATGGTGCCCCCTGTTGTTACATACTTGATATGGCGCCCTCTGTGGTTACTATCACTTGTTATGCCCCCTGCTGTTATATACTTGTTATGGTGCCCCCTGCTGTTATATACTTGTTATGGTGCCCCCTGCTGTTACACACTTGTTATGCCACCCCCTGCTGTTATATACTTGTTATGGAGCCCCCTGCTGTTACATACTTGTTATTGCACTCCTGTTGTAAAAAACTTGTTATGGTGCCCCCTGCTGTTAAATACTTGTTATGGCGACCACTGCCATTACATACTTGTTATGGCGCCCCCTGTCTGTTACATACTTGTTATGGCGCCCCCTGTTGTTACATACTTGTTATGGTGCCCCCTTTTGTTACATACTTGCTATGGCGTCCACTGCTTTTACATACTTGTTATGGTGCCCCCTGCTGTTACTTACTTGTTATGTCCCCCACCCCCCTGCTTTTACACACTTGTTATGGCACTCCCTGCTGTTATATACTTGTTATGGCGCCCCCTGCTATTACATACATGTTATGGTGCTCCCTGCCGTTACATACTTGCTATGGTGCCCCCTGCCGTTACATACTTGTTATGCCGCCCCCTTTCTGTTATATACTTGCTATGGCGTCCACTTCTTTTACATACTTGTCATGGTGCCCCCTGCTGTTATATACTTGTTATGGTGCCCCCTGTTGTTACATACTTGTTATGGTGCCCCCTGCTGTTACATACTTGTTATGGCACCCCTGCCGTTACATTCTTGTTATGGTGCCCCCTGCTGTTACATACTTGTTATGGCGACCCCTGCCGTTACATTCTTGTTATGGCACCCCTTTCTGTAAGATACTCGTTATGGCGACCCCTGCCGGATCACTAGCGCTAGTGGGAAACTAGCCTAATTAAAATTTTGGACCATCTATTCTTATGACTCTATGTCACTATGATACTATGTTATATGATTACTCTCTTATTCCTACTGGAAGTTATGAATGTTTTACCAGCAGTTTCCATTGAAGGTCCAGCTGGGGGATACCAGTTGGGGGTTTGTCCCTGCGCAGTCTGAAACTTTCCAATCAGTGCTGCCAGAGTCAGACTGTGCAGGGCCACACCCCCAACTGCTAACAGCCATCGGGACCTTTAATGTAAACTGCTGGTAATTCCCTTATAGCAGAAATAAAAAAGAGGAATGGCACAAAATAGATCGATAAGAATAGATGCTCCAGAATTGTTGTTACAGGGGAAATGCAAGTAGTTACTAATTTAGACCTGTCTGGAGAGGTGAGAGTTCCCCTTTAATATCCAGAACACTTCATTCAGCATTGTGCTTAGTAATGTGAGCATATACTGTATTTTATTGAGTCGTGAATAATACTCTGTGAATAATACATAGACTAACCCCCCCCCCCCCACGGTCAGCCCCAATCATGTTTTATCGCACTGTACGTACGGTTTATTTCTATGGGGGTATTATTGTTCTTGTTCCTCCTGGCCTCCCCCGGCCTCCTCAGCCTCTAATCACTTCCATATGACTATTTTAAGAAGGAGGCTTCAAAGCAGCAAAGTCCTTGACGGGTTGGCTGAAGGCGCGCCGACGTACACTACAGTCACAGATGTCAGTCCACATTTCACAAGACACCCACTGTCTGAATCTGGGCCTGTAGCCAAAGTGACCTACCTAATACCTCGCTAAAAAAGAGACCAAAATAAGTTGAACTTCGCCGCCTCGCTGGAGTCCCTTTTCTGCCTCCTCTTCACGTCCGAAAATTAAAATGACAAATCTGAAAGTGTGGAGAAAGCACTGCGAAGAAACAGGGCTTATTACGAATACCGTCACATAGCTAGCGTCATGGAGATCGGGATTCATGTGCTTAACAGGGGCAATTCCATGTGGGGGGGGGCATCTGTGTGAACCTACATGGAGTTACATATCTGTGACTGAGGGCTTAGTGTAGGGGGCACCAGTAGACAGCGCCCGCAGGGCACACTCAGCTCTCCAACGCCAGCTGGCATGGTAATGAGATGATACAGGATCTGTGTCTGGCGCAACTGGAGTGACTTCCCATATAAATGAGCCAATAGGCAGAGCAGGGGCGGACTGGGAACTTAAAGTGGCCATGGAATTTTTTTAAAGTGGCAGAGCCAAATACCACAGGGCAGCACACAATGCTGCCTAAGAGGAGCCAAATACCACAGTGGAGCACACAATACCGCCTCAGCAGAGCCAGATTCCACAGGGCAGCACACAATACTGCCATACTGCCTCAGCAGAGCGAAATACCACAGGGCAGCACACAATACTGCCTCAGCAGAGATAAGTACCACGGGGTAGCACACAATACTGCCTCAGTAGAGACAAGTACCACAGGGCAGCACACAATACTGCCTTAGCAGAGCCAAATACCACAGGGCAGCACTCAATACTGCCTCAGCAGAGACAAGTACCATGGGGTAGCACACAATACCGCGTCAGCGGAGCCGATTACCACAGGGAAGCACACAATACTGCCTCAGCAGAGACAAATACCACAGGGTAGCACACAATACTGCCTCAGCAGAGACAAGTACCACAGGGCAGCACACAATACTGCCTCAGCAGAATCAAATACCACGGGGTAGCATACAATACTGCCTCAGCAGAACAAAATACCACAGGGCAGCACTCAATATTGCCTAAGCAGAGCCAAATACCACAGGGCAGCACCCAATATTGCCTGAGCAGAGCCAAATACCACAGGGCGGCACTTAATCCTGCCTCAGCAGAGACAAGTACCACAGGGCAGCACACAATACTGCCTCAGCAGAGCCAAATACCACAGGGCAGCACACAATACTGCCTCAGCAGAGCCAAATACCACAGGGCAGCACACAATACTGCCTCAGCAGAGCCAAATACCACAGGGCAGCACACAATACTGCCTCAGCAGAGCCAAATACCACAGGGCAGCACACAATACTACGTCAGCAGAACCAAATACCACAGGCCAGCACTCAATACTGCCTCAGCAGAGACAAGTACCACAGTGCTACACACAATACTAAATTAGCAGAGATAAGTACAACAGGGTAGTACACAATACTGCCTTAGCAGAGCCAAATTCCACAGGGCAGCACACAATACTGCCTCAGCAGAGCCAAATACCACAGTGCAACACACAATACTGCTTTAGCAGAGATAAGTACCACGGGGTAGCACACAATACTGCCTCAGCAGAAGCAAATACCACAGGGCAGCACTCAATATTAGCTGAGCAGAGCCAAATACCACAGGGCAGCACACAATACTGCCTCAGCAGAGCCAAATACCACAGTGCAACACACAATACTGAATTAGTAGAGATAAGTACCATGGGGTAGCACACAATACTGCCTCAGCAGAGCCAAATACCACAGTGCAACACACAATACTGAATTAGTAGAGATAAGTACCATGGGGTAGCACCCAATAATGCCTCAGCAGAACCAAATACCACGGGGTAGCACACAATACTGCCTCAGCAGAGCCAAATACCACAGGGCAGCACACAATACTGAATTAGTAGAGTTAAGAGTTAAGTAGAGAAAGGACAGGCTCCTGAGCTGTAACAGGGAGAACATTAAACCAAAACGGACTCATTTGTGAGGTCAGGCACTGGTGTTATCGAAGAGGGAGCATGCCACGTTTTATATTAGGAACTATCAACTTTGGTATCTAACCTTTGAGAATGTGCTTTACAAGACTCCAAAAGACATCTGACATTGATTACAGTGGTCTTAAAGGCAGAAATTCACTTTGACATAAGGCCTTGGGCTCAGCTGAATGTAATGATACCTTTAGAGGTCCGTTTCTTCTGCTTTTAATACATATGCAAATGAGCTGTTAAGTGCACAGAGGGCGGTCCCAAGCCGCTCTGTGCACCCTTGCTCCTCCTGCTTCCTCTACCAACCCTTCCCTCTTCTTTTTGAGAGATGACGATGCAGGAACCTAGCTGTGACAATGTTATTCAGACCACATTATTAACCCCCAAAAATAGCGGAATTTATTTATTTATTTTTTTGCACTTTTTGTTACCCGATGCACTGATCATCTGTTCTCTGGCCTCCGTGGTGTCATGGCGGCTGCAGATGTTGTTGTTGTCCTGCTGCTGTTGGAACGAGCTATTGCTGATCTAGGGAGAAATACAGGATGCCCCCGCTGCTTCCTCTCAGAAAGGGAAGGTTAGGAGCATTTCCTCCTGCTCCAACACTTTGTTCCTTAGGGGGAAATAAAATGCCGCCAACCACGACACATAAAGACACATAACGGTGGCGTCTCCAAAATAAATAAACTCCGCGCAGCGCTGATCCCTGGTACCGAGAAAATTGCTGATGGAGGAATAATTATCTCTCAGGGAAATGGGTTTCTGTTCATTTTTGTGGAAATCCGTAAGGAATAGACAGATCTAGAAAAAAGCGAGACTGCGCTGATGTCATCCGTTTGTAAAGATGGGGGTCGCGCTGGTGAGATTACGTAGCCGGCAGAGGCGCGCTTAAAACCTGCAGCAAACCTGAAATTTTCTGAAGCTCCAGGGATGACACATGTGCCTATTTTAGTTTTGTTTTAATATTATTCAGCATTAGAAAAAAATAGTTATTTTTACCCGTTACTTTCTGTTACAATGATGCTACTTCATTATAATAGGGCCCTGGTGCCTAAAAGGGGTGGTCTCACTTCAGTAAGTGGCATTTGTCATGTAGAGAAAGTAAATACGAGCCACTTACTAATGTGTTGTGATTCTCCATATTGCTTCTTTTGCTGGCTGGATTCATTTTTCTATCACATTATACACTGCTCGTTTCCATAGTTACAGACCACCGTGCAATCCAGCAGTGGTGGTCGTGCTTGCACAATATAGGAAAAAGCACTAGCCTATGTACACTCCCATGGTGCCGTCTAGAGATGAGCAAATTTTTCAAAAATTCAATTCGCCATTTTGCTAAATTGTTTGTGAAAAATTTGATTCGGTCCGAATTTATTCGCTGTGAATCGCGTTACAAAACGGCTATTTCCTGGCTTGCAGTAACACGCATAGGGAGTCTGCTGTGGTAGTAAAATAATACTGCGAGTCCGTATGACACGCACATGACAGGTGTTGCTCTTAGAATCACTGCACACTTCACTTATTTGGGCAGTCACGGGGCCAAAACTGACCAAATAACTCAAGAATGAACTCAGCCTTACAGGTCAATGTTAGCGTCAAGAAGAAGCGCACTCCTTTTACACCCTCGTCAGCTGATTCCACATAGATGTCTACAGAACCTGTTCTATTAAACGCTTATACAAGTAGAGCCCCCCTGACAGAGTGGAGAGGGTGTCAGCAGAAGTTTGTGTTGATGTCACTGATTATTTTGCCCTTCCTCTGATCCGTCAGAACAATAACCCCCAAAAACCGGATCCTGTCTTTTGAGCATCCGCCTTCACTCGGTCAGCATTTGGTCAGTAATCCATCAGTATTGCTAAAGCCAAAAAAATAGGAGTGGATCCAAAACAGAGATGACACGTGAATGGAATATTTGCATGTCTTCTGTGTTTTGTACCCACTCCTGCTTTTGGCTACCAAATCATAAACCAATTCTGATGGGACCATACAGACCTTACAGCTGCTACAGAGACAGGATCCGTTGTGCGTCTCATTTTTCTTCCTTCTGACAGATCAGAAGAAGTGTCAAATAAATGATGATGTCAGCCAGGCTGAAAGGCAAAATAGTGGCCCAGTCATGCAACAATGAACGGCGAATATATTTTTATTTTGCCACTAATACATGACAAAAAGGTCTTTAGAACATAAGGGCAAATAAGACCTATAAATATTTCCTTGTAATAAACCCTGTTATTGTCTGCATCACACAGAACTTGCACCCAAATAATAAGAACGGTTTGCTGGAATTGCAGAGCTGTATAATGGCAATTTGGGTCCCCAGTCATTGCAGCAAGGTGTAATAGGATTGTTCCTATTACCCAGGCTGTAGCCTCCCCTACTGAACCCTGTTCTACATAAATGCTGTGGAATGATTCCTCCCTTTCCTTTCCCTACACCTTGAATAATCTTTCCCTGCACTTGTAAATCGTTTTTTTAGCACAATGAAGTCTTTTCTAGCACTGTCCCTAGCGCCTGCTGACGTCTTCCCTGCACTAATCACAGGGCTGGCTGGCTTCTGATTGGCTGTATGAATGGCATTATGGGTGATCCCTCCTTCCCAGAGTTCTTTTCTCCATGTCCTCACATGTGCAGCAGCCATTTTAGAATAAAAATGCGTTTCGTTACCACGAAGCGTGAGGAAATTCGGCTTTGGTGCGAATCGAATTCCACTTTGTGAACTAGCAACTGCACTAAGACTGCCAGATAAAAATGTTGCCCATACATAAGCATTAGGGATTCAAAGTGCACAAGTGAAAGAGAACACATTACCACGGGTAATAAATCACAACATTTAACTCTTTAGCAGTGATCTGCTGGGTCGCTGCTCTTAGTTGATGCAGTCAGTGGTATATACCCTTTATATGCTCAAAGCTGTAATCAACCTGATGATGTGTGAGTCTCTTATCCACCCTTGGTACCTGACATCTGACTCACCATCTTTGGAGATGTTAGGGTGGGTAATGCCGAGCATACAGCCAGAGCATACAGGCATGTCCAAACTGCGACCCTCCCGCTGTCGCAAAACTACAACTCCCAGCATGCCTGGATAGCCTACAGCTATTAGGGCATGCTGGGAGTTGTAGTTTTGCAACAGCTGGAGGGCCCAGTTTGGAATATGTCCTGCATCCTGGATGCATGAGTATTGCAAAGACAGCTCATTGATTTAAAGGAGCATGGTGCAATACTTCACTTCTCCTGTGGTGGTGCTGTAGGGAAAGTGAATGCTTGCTGCAAGGTTCCTCTATACATGATAGCTGCTTGCCAGGAGATCATCTATGGTCAACTCATGATTGGGGAATCCTTCTGGTGAAATTCTGTCCAAAAAAGAGAACCCCTTTAATGAGCAATCCTACAGGTGACAGACCGCTAAGCCTGCATGTGCCTGGGTATAAAGATATTCTGACCATGCATCATGTGAATGGTTGCATCATCACCCTGCAAAATCAGCTGCTTGCCGGGGCCTTCGGTGGCCGACTCAGTTCAAAAAGGGGGGCGTCTGTGACCAGAAAAACCCTTTAAATCAGTGATGCCCAACCTGCGGCCCTCCAGCTGTTGTAAAACTACAACTCCCATCATGCCCTGTTGTAGGTTGATAGCTATAGGCTGTCCAAGCATGCTGGGAGTTGTAGTTTTGCAACAGCTGGAGGAACGCAGGTAATGCGTACCTGCTTTAAATAAACAGAACCCAAGGAATCCCTTTTAAACGTGAAGGGATTTGTGCATTGTGTACAGGGAGCCAGAAATTCAGCAACTTTCCGCCTGCCAGCAAGTTAAACTGCAGCAAGTACACAGAGTACATGGCAGGCGGAGGCCTCACACTTACTGCTCCGGGGGTGAGATGGAAAACATTTGTCAGGCAGCAGCACATCCAACCCTCATACAATGCCCGGCTGTGTATGGGGGAGACAGAACAGGCTCCCAAAAATAACATCACCGCTAATGAGTCCAGGACTCCTCCTCTATTGGCCAGATCTGTGCTGGATTCAGATTGATCTGAATGTCCTAACAGGGACTATTTCTGGACGGTCCATGTGTCTGCACCAGGATCGGCACTGATTGCAGTGGATGGAGCGTGCTGCAGGAGCGCACCAAAGCCTGGAATAACGTAATAAATTAAAGTCATACATAATCTCATATATGACAACCTCTTTCAGCCCTGTACCTTACATGGATCCACAGATCTCCCCATTCATTGCTCCAATTTTTCTGCTAGATTTATTCCAACCTGTCAGTTTAGAGGGCATACCCTTTTTCAGAGATGAGTCCTTTCTGCTGCAGCTGGTGTCAGTCGAAAGATGGAACTGAGAATGTGCTTCAGTCTCAGTGAGCAGGACAGAGAAATTAGAAAAAGAGCAAACAGCAGGTGGCGCTATGCAGAGAGATTTTATTGAATAACTCGGAAGCTATAATACTTTAACTACTTGCAATTACAAAAGTGTTCAGATCCAAGTGCTGGTTTGAAAACTGTAGAATATATTTTTTCATGGGAGAGACCCCTTTAAAGAATGGTGGTGGTCACTAGCCTGGGCTGATATCCCATCTAAAGCGTTCCGTGCAGCAGTGGTGGCTGATTGTTGGGTATAGTGTTGTTGTAATGTCTATGACCCATTAAACTGCTGTTATTATCAGTCATACGATGATGATGAAAACTGGTAAAACTTTTTAACCCTACGGGCAGAAGATGAGATTTTGTTGAGTCGGAGTTTTGTTTTCAGGAAGAAACCCCCCAGTTTTCCCTGTAAATGTGTAACATGGAGGCGTCCTGTGAGCAGGCGCTCTGGCAGGTGAGGTTGTGTTAATGATACAATGTAACAATCGCTGGTAACAATGTAACAATTGCTGCAGCGTCTAACTCTCATTAACCTGACCTTAAATACAGAAAGATTAAAAATTAAGTAACGTGTAACTTATAATAAAGGCGCCTCCTGCTGTCCCAGTAATAAATTAACCCTAGCCTCTGGTGGGGCGAACACATTGTTCCAGGCAGACGGCAAAAAGTCTCCCTTAAAGGGGTTTTCTGATTATAATGATGTTTAAAGGCAGCTTCGGAGGCAATTTTTTTGTGCTTGCAGGTTACTCATTTTTGGCTAAAAATCATTTTTTCAATTGGCCTTTATTAAAAATATTGACCTGTTCTGTCACAAAGGGTTAAGCTAGCTGCGTGACTGGTACTGTCACTTTCACTTTGTGCAGGTCCTCTAATAAACCTTATCTCTAATTTACCAAGAGGAAATAAACACTTATATAAGCCACATTCTTATCAGTAAGATAAGAACTGATCTTACATGTTTAAAATGTCAGAGAGCAGAGATAAGGAGTCCGTCAGCTCCTGGTCTGACAGAAAAGACAGAAAATCCAAAGGTTGCTACTAGAGAATGTCAGTTCTGTACAGAAAAAAAAACAATTAGAATAAAAAAAATTGCCCCTAAAGGTGTACATAGTGTCACGCTCTAGTGTGGGAGGGAAACCCCACACCGAACATAGGAGGGAAAGGGAAAAGGAAATAAAGCCTGGAAACTAGGGAAGCAAGATGGACACCTCCTAGGGGGAACCCTAATCAAAGCCCTGACTGACTACCAGTATGAACAGACCCCAGAGGTAGGAGAGTTCATACACAGGAATACCTAAAGTCCTATCTATCCCTAAAGGACCCTGGTACTAATGACAGGAATGAGACAACCTGTTCCTCCAAAAGGAAGGATGAACGGGAGTCTCCCTAAGGCCTAATACAGAACGACAAGGAAATTCAACACACAGAAAAGCCAAAATACAAAGGTAAGGTAACACTCAACTTCCAAGAAGCTATGGCAGCAGCAGGAACTCAGCCGAGATCCAAACACCAGCTATCCACAGGTCCAACTGAAGCTATAAACCTCTCAGCATTGTGGGAGAATCAACTATAAATTTGGAAAGCTGTTTGAGGAGACGGCGCGCAGTGCGCATGTGCCGTCTCCCTTCTCTCTTCCTGCTCACCACTGTGTGTCTATGGGACAGCAGCAGCGGGCAGGAAGAGAGCCGGGAGACGGACGTGCACACTGCGCGCGCCGTCTCCTCAAACAGCTGATCAGCGGGGGTGCTGGGTGTCGGGCCCCCCCGATCTGATATTGATGACCTATCCTGAGGATAGGTCATCAATAAAAAAAGGCCGGAGAACCCCTTTAAGGGTGTATCCATTACCAGAAACAACACAGACGCCTATTGATCCACAAGGTAAACATGTCAGACCAAACCACGTGTTGCCAGTCTCAAAGATCTCCTGCCACTCACTGTTGCGGGGACGTCCGTATGTCTCGGTACGTCCGTGACACATAGCCTTTATGCGAGTGCAGGCTGCCTCCATAAACAGAAGATTTATATAGATATATACTTACCTGCTTCATGCCGCTACATTCCTCCGCGCTGCCTCCACTGTCTCCATCTTCCGGTCCAAGTACTGTTTACATCTACCACAACATGGGCACCACATCATTGCTGAAGCCAGTCATTGGCTGCAGCGGAGCATGTGACCATGGCCATGCTGCAGCGGATGTAAACACAGCGTGGGGACCGGAACATGGACATAAGAGAAGCAGCACAGAGAATTGGAGCGGCGGGGAGCAGGTGAGTATGAATATTCTGTCTACGGAGTCAGGCTGGGGCCGCAGCAAAAAAATCATTCTTTCCAGGAAACCCCTTTTAAGGGTTAATCCCACAAACAATATTTATCCTCTGTCTGCAGGATAGGTGATAATAGATGAATGAGTGTTGAGGGTCTGACTGCTGGGACCCCCACTAATCATAAGAACCGGGATCGCTGATGGAATGGATGGGGAGTACATGTGTGACCACTGCTTCTTTCATTACTGTGGGACTGAGATAGCTTGGTAGTCCTATAGACAGTGAATGGAGCGGTGGTCACGTACGTGCACTGTGGCGCAAATCACACAGTGGACTAAGGGATCTCTACTCTCATGATTGATGGGGTCCCAGTGGTCAGCACCCCAGCAATCATACATTTATTAACTATCCTATGGATAGGGGACGCATATTGTTCAGTCGATGACTATTGTGCTCTCTGCTCCACTTTGGCAAACTCTTTTTTTTTAGAAGAAACCGTCCACCCCCAAAAAATAAAAATAATAATTTGCTGATCACAGGGTGTGAACCCCGACAATCAGCTGTAATCTGCAGGGCAACCTGACAACCCCCGACAATCAGCTGTAATCTGCAGGGCAACCTGACAACCCCCGACAATCAGCTGTAATCTGCAGGGCAACCTGACAACCCCCGACAATCAGCTGTAATCTGCAGGGCAACCTGACAACCCCCGACAATCAGCTTTAATCTGTAGGGAAACCTGCCAACCTCTGACAATCAGCTCTAATCTGTAGGGAAACCTGACAACACCTGACAATCAGCTCTAATCTGCAGGGCAACCTGACAACCCCCGAAAATCTGCTTTAATCTGTAGGGAAACCTGCCAACCCCCGACAATCAGCTCTAATCTGCAGGGAAACCTGACAACACCTGACAATCAGCTCTAATCTGCAGGGCAACCTGCCAACCCCCGACAATCAGCTCTAATCTGCAGGGCAACCTGACAACCCCTGACAACCAGCTCTAATCTGCAAGGCAACATGACCTCTGAAGAAGGAGAAAATTTATATCCAGCTAGTTAATAGAAATCCAAAATCTTGCCTACTCTAGTGAAATTCCTTGGTGACAACCAATATGGCTGCTGCAGCTCCTATAGTGGGTAATACCAAGGTGTCCTGAGGTCACCCCGTCAATATGCCCTATTAGGGACCCCCTCTATGAGTAAGAATGCTGCCAAGTCTTGGCTAAGCCGACCCATCCATGAGCAGTCCGTCTGCCCAGGGTATAGCTATAAGCTTGGGCGTAGCTAACGGCTCATGGGCCCTGGTGCAAGAGTTCAGCTTGGGCCCTCCTTCCCTCAGTGCTTTGTGTGTCTTCTTATGCGGCACAAGGGTCTTTGGGCCCCCTCAAGCTCCTGGGCCCGGTAGCGACTGCTACCTCTGCACCCCCTATAGCTACGCCCATGGCTATAAGGGAAGTAGTGACACCTGGGACACAGAAGAAGATACAATCATTATAAATTGTGTTGGGAGGGGGCTTGTGTAAATTTTGCATTGGCGCCCAGAGCTTCTACTTACATCTCTGTAAGACCTCTGTCTTGGAGAAGCCAAGGCCCAAAGAACCTAGGAGAACCCAGAGAACCCACAAGAACCCAGAGAAAATGTACAAACTCCATGCAGATGTTATAATTGACGTTGATCTCTTTGAGGATTGTCCATCTCTACTGCTCTCTCCAAGATTTTAATTGGGATATATTATATGAAACACTGCCACTCTTTTCCATGGGCCATGTGGGGTATTGCATCGGAGCCCAATTTATGAGAAAGTTCTGGATGTGTCAAGGAACATGGCTGCAATATGCTAGGTCTAATAAGAATTCCCCCTCCTCATTACAATCCCACCTCCCCCATCAATAAGGAATTATTTACCGCTAGTGACCTTTGGCCTTAAATCTATGGCTCCTCATGGCTGGTTTCATCGTGTCTGCAAGAAAATAATCCAACCTGCTAGTGCTGACCTCACCCATCCCAGCTGTCACTGAGGGCCAGGGTCTCTGAAGGCAATACCAAAGTATCTCACTCAGTCCCTGGGACCCTAATCATACTGCTCAGTCTCCATAGTGAACTCCATCCAGGAGATGCTTGTTTCCTAAGATAATTGTCAGACCTTTGGAAGAAAAAAAATGTAAGATACTGATGCAATTTTGCTACCGTCTTGCACTGCTACTTGCTTCTGGCACCCATCTGGCATTGTGTATACACAGTCTCAGTGACAATGGAGCTAATAACCATCAGGGGCATAGCTATGGGGGGGCAAAACTGACCAAATAACTCAAGTGTGAACTCAGCCTTACAGGTCGATGTTAGCGTCAAGAAGAAGCGCACTCCTTTTACACCGTCGTCAGCTGATTCCACATAGATGTCTACAGAACCTGTTCTATTAAATGCTTATACAAGTAGAGCCCCCCGACAGATTGTAGAGAGTGTCAGCAGTAAGGTTGTGTTGACATCACAGATTATTTTGCCCTTCCTCTGATCCGTCAGAACCCCAAAAAAACGGATCCTTTCTGTGGAGCATCCGCCTTCACTCGGTCAGCATTTGGTCAGTAATCCATCAGTATTGCTAATGCCCAAAAAAAAACTGAAGTGGATCCAAAACAGAGATGACCGAGTCAACCATTCAAGCACCTCTGGGTTGCTGGTCAAGACACGACCGCTAGATGACACCGGGAGCTCAGGCCTCTCGCTGCGACTCCTGCTTCCACGCCCCCTTACTCTGCTGCGACCTCTGCCTGCGCCAGAAACATTTAGGCCTCTGCCCCTCCCTCTGCCTGGCACTTCTCGATCTGACATACTGTTGGATCAAATAAATAAATAAAAAGGAAATTAAAACACCCCAAAAAACTCTGTAATTTTCTCACTTTACTACACAACGGCAAATTATTTTTTTTTGTGCCACTAATACACGCAAAATAGGGCTTTAGAACATATAACTGCACCGCTGAACGGCAAATATATTTTTCTTTTGCCATTAATACATGACAAAAAAAGCTGTAATTTTCACACTTCACCACACAACGGCTAATAAGCCCTTTTTTCCCACTAATACAAGCCAGAAAATGCTTTAGAACATATAACTGCCCCACACAAGGGCAAATAAGACATAGAAATATTTCCTTGTAATAAACCCTGTTATTGTCTGTATCACACAGAACTTTCACCCCAATATCAAGAACGGTTTGCTGGAATTGCAGAGCTGTATAATGGTAATTTGGGTCCCCAGTCAGTGCAGCAAGGTGTAATAGGATTGTTCCTATTACCCAGGCTGTAACCTCCCCTACTGAACCCTGTTCAACATAAATGCTGTGGAATGATTCCTCCCTTTCCTTTCCCTACACCTTGAATATTCTTTTCCTGAACTTGTAAATAATTTTTTTAGCACAATGAAGTTTTTTCTAGCACTTTCCCTAGCGCCTGCTGACGTCTCTCCCTGCACTAAGTACACTGGAAAATGGCAGAATCCAAGATGGCTGAGGCTATTTATAGGGATGTGACATCACAGGGCTGGCTGGCTGCTGATTGGCGGCATGCAGCATGGCATTATGGGTGAACCCGCTTTCCAAGAATTCTTTGCTCCATGTCCTCACACGTGCAGCAACCATTTTAGGAAAAAATGTGATTCGTTACCACGAAGCGTGAGGAAATTCGGGTTCGGTGCGAATCGAATAATTCCTGACATTCGGATCGAATTCCACTTCGTCAGCTTCGATTCGCTTATCTCTAGTAGCTGGGCGCCTGTGTTTTATTTGGGACCTCTTATCTTAGCCCATATGTTTTTTTATTACAGCCTAGCAATTGAAGAAGAGGCCGGTAAGATCCCATCAGTCATATAAGCTGGACTGAGTTTGGACATTTTTTCTGCATTTTTTGGATTCAAGTTTAACCCACTCATTGCATGGACAGCTCAAGTAGGAGACACGGCTCATCGTGGTGGTTCCTGAGGTTGTCCAGTTTAGAAAACCCATTAGAATCCTATTATTGAATTCTGGAATAATGGGGGGGGGGGGTGTTCTATGTTAGGGTCTTTGTCTCTTGGCCAGAGTGGAAAATGGTTACAAAGAGTGTCTCTCGCTCTGGAGGACCTGTCCTGTCCTGTTTGGCACAGACAACCCATAGATGTGAATGGACACCATGTAATACTTCATTTTGTCTGTGGTGGTGCTGCAGGGAAACTGGAGAGGAAAGTACTGTTAATCCATTTGCAAATGAGCAATTAAGTGCACCGAGGGCGAGTCCAAGACACTCCGTGCACCCTCGCTCCTCCTGCTTCATCTGCCAGCGCCTCCTTCCTTTACTTGGCTCCTCCGTAGTCATCTTGCCTGGCCCTGTCAATCAATAGGGTGAGGGAGGGGCTGACAGAGGAAGCAGGAGGAGCAAGGGTGCACAGAGTGGCTTGGGTCCGCCCTCTGGGCACTTCACTGCTCATTTGCATATGGGTTAGGAGTTCTTTTTCTCCAGAATGTCCACAAGAATCAAAAAAATCAAGAGTCTGAAATAACCTCTCACTCCTTTTCGCCTCCAATGTTTAAGGATGAATGATCTGGTTTATTAAGTCTCGCTGGGTCTGCTTCACGGGTCATTGATATTCATTCACCGCAGGACGTCTCTGACTCTATTTTCAAGGGAAGCAGATGATTTATTTTGGCAATGTGCGCTATGCTGATGATAACAACTAAGCGGGCCCGCATGGAAAATCTACATTCTGGACACCCTGAAGATGTATAACGCAATGTCATGTGCACAGGTCCTGTGCTTGGTATCTCAATGGGTGCACGTTATGAACCGGTCGGTGTTTCATCTTCCACCACAGGGTTGGAATGAGGGGTAGGCAGAGTAGGCATTTGTGTAGGGCACTATTTGGGAGGGATGCAATTTCATATTCCCCAGATCCTGACAAAGGCATGTCACCCAGTTACCAGTACTCTCTGCTCTGCACTGATGAGGGGCAATCACCCCGAAACGGCTGTCTGCAGATGAGATGCTGGCTTGTCTATAGTCCTAAATTACGAGGCAATTTAAAAGGTTGAACATTACCGTATAGGATTGGTGTCTGATAACTGGTGGCACCAGAGGTACAGCTTTCTTTTCTTTTTCGAAAGAGAACTAATTTGTTTACTTTAAATTTTAAGGCATGCTGATTTTCTGGGGCCGAAGGTGTGGTAAGGAACTCTAGCTACAGACCTTGTCCGGTGTTTTCATGATTTTTTTCGGCACGGCATGCACACTGCCGTTCTTCCAGTAACCCGTCCCCACTGACTCTCCTTTGCCCTCCAGCAGCGGGTCAGGCGACCAGGGATCCATTCCTCATTTATTGGTTTAAGCCACAGCCTGTGCTTTCCAGGATGGCCCCTTCACTATTCCCATATGGAGTGAGTATGCGCGCTCCCTGACTCTCAAACTGCCAGTGCACACACACCCTCGTCTTCACCAGCCAATAGTTTCCCACCCTGAGTTACTTAGGATTTCATGACCTATGGACGGTGCCTGAGCAATAGGTTCACTAGTCTAATAGTTCCTGCTGAGGTGTGCTGTAACTGATTTTCTGCCAGCGTACGAACCTCTGCCCGATTCCTGACCTGACCTGTGCTTGATTACTGTATTAGCCTGCCCTGACCTTGGACTTGTTTCTCGGATTTGCACATACTGTGCCCCCATGGGATAGCTGTCAACTACACCGGGACTACTTCAGGAGGTTACCTTATGTAGGATGGTTATTGTGGTACTTGTAGTCCGTTGCTGGCATCTTCCATTGTATGCATTTTTTTTGCTGTTGATTGCCATTAGCAACGGACTACAAGTGCAGGATATGCTCCACTATATACATGCAAAACTGCATATGGGTTTGAGCATATCCTGCCTGTTTAACACCACACCACGTTTTCTAATGGTTTGTATATTCTTATGTTTGGAGGTATATAAACTCCAATTTAAATGTGCCTGCTTTTCATCTACAGGCTACATTTAGGTGCACCTGTTAGGCCCTGGGCCATATCAGCCGGTCTCGGGTGGGGCTCACAGGCACCTCCCACCTCCCATTGCAAGCATGGCTACATGCTGGAGGTCACTGGTAAGCTGTTTGTGAGTCAGGCCTTATGCTCCCGTAATTTGCCCAATGGCCCCTGGTATCGCCCATACGGCACAGGTAGGTGAGTGATAGGGCTTCAGGCTACTTGAGAGACCTTGACGTGGTGCCCGAGCTTAAGACATGTCCTCCTAGTAGGATATGTCAAACTAACCTCTCAATTTTAACATCAGTGTGAGGGTTTAGTATTACCGCAGAGAGGACCTGCCTTTGCTATTGTTATGTCTATATTCTTCTCTAGATGCAGAGTCCAGTGTGCACCATATTATAGACCCATGTACTTCGACATTTCTGCGTGGTACAAGTGATGCGAGAGGCACTAAACTGCCTTGCAAAAATATAGAATTCCCTAGAATATCAAGACATTTGCCTGAGTTATAAAACATTTATACAGGTCGCTCCAGTATTTTTATGCTCCTAGAAGTGGAATTTATCCAACAGATTTTTCATACACCAGTCTTGGTAAACAGACCACTTGAGTGAGATGTGCCCACCCCACTTTATCAAGAGGCACAGTAATTCTGGTAAATTGTCCTCCAGTTCATGTGCCAGCTCATAAGTAGAATTTACATCGGTTTCTGGCAGAAATGACAGGGCTCATGCACATGAACGTATACCGCCAGTGCATTGTCCATGCGGCTTGCACTGGCGGATGCAGACCCATTCAACTTGAGCATGTTCTATTTTTTTGCAGTGCGGCGGCACGGACCGAAATGCCAAGGAAGCACTTCCGTGGCCGTCTGCTCTGTGACCCCGCTCCGTATCTTCCGGAATAGGCCCACATCCGTGATACAGTGCGCACACGGCCAGTGCACGTACACTGCGGACCCGCTGTTTGCGCGCCACAATACGAGCACGCCCGTCACACTTTCGTGGGCATGAGACTTTAATCTGATGGATCGTGGTGGGAGGCCACACCCCTCAGGCTTGAGCCCCACCCACTTTACTCACTCGTATTTACTAATATGGTTGAAAAAAGATATAAGTCCATCAAGCTCAACCAAGGGATAGGTGGGGACGCGAATCCCAGAAGGAAGTCACAAATATAGCATGTGCTACAGTTTGCAAAACTTTTTACGCCCCAGCATAAATTGCTAAATTAGGAGCACCTTTCAACATAGCACTTTTGCTTTTTGCAATTTGTTAGTAAGTTGATAATCTTGAGTGCACCTAATTAACATAGCTAACCACGCCCACTCACCGCCCACAAACATTTAGACTTTTTGATGCTAGTTTTCTGACTCAAATGAATCTTCCCCCTTCATGTATATGTTCCTCTAAATATGTCATCATCATAACTTATTATTTGATAGAATAGATGGAAAAAATGCTTTTTGCATAAGTATTCAACCCCTGTGACAGGCACTGTCTAGACCAGGGGTGCACAACGTTTTCTGGGTGGGGGGCCACATTATCAGACTGAACCAACGTCAAGGGCCGAAAATAAAATGTAAAGGGGTATTAACAATTGCAATACTATATTTATGGCATAGACATACATATATGTTACCAGGTGGTTGGGGGCCGCACAGAATGGTATCAAGGGCCGCATGTGGCCCCCGGGCCGCAGGTTGTGCACCCCTGGTCTAGACAAAGGTATCTCCCGGTGTCATGATTAAGGCCTCATGCACACAAACTTTTTTTTGCGGGTGTACAGGCCGTTTTTATGAGTTCCGTATACGGTCCGTATACAGAACCATTAATTTCAATGGGTCCGCGAAAAAAAACTGAAGTGTTTCCGTGTGCATTCCATTTCCGTTTTACCGTTCCGTTAAAAGATAGAACTTGTCCTATTCTTGTCCGCATCACGGACAAGGATAGTACTGCTCTATTAGGGGCAAAAAACGGAATGCACACGGATGTCATCCGTTTTTTTTTGTGGATCCGTTTTTTGCGGACCGCAAAACCATACGGTCATGTGCAATAAGCTTAAAGTCACAAGAAATACTTTTGCAAGGTACTTTTTCAAGTTTCCTGCACAGAGTATCAACCCAGCTTTTCTAGAGCCCCGAAAGTCAAACGTATTTGTTATATGTGGGAGCAACGGCGATTGGATTACTATTTACTTAGTTAAGCTGGGTGACAACCCATGTGTCAACTGAGATAAGGACCATATTGGTTGTCATTAAGCTTTCCCAGTCAAAGTTATAACTTTATAAAGCAGAGTGATTATTTTTATTTAAGGAGCATTTGTCCACATGATCAACCTATTAAACCAGGCATACTGCCTGGTAGGGTTGATCCTGCCGATTAAAGTAATACCTGTCTTGTGAAAATCGGTTCTGGCGTTCGCGAGAAAAAAGACTTTTATTCTTTGTGAAAATAAGGGCTTTGCAGCACCGAGGGGCGTGGCTAGAGCGGTCAGGCTAGGCTCCGCCACTCCTTGCTCTGTAGTCCTCATTTACATAACGAATAAAAGTCTTTATATCTTGCGAAAGCTGCAACCGATTTTCACAAGATAGGTATCATTTTAATCAGCAGGCTCAACTCTACCAGGCAGCATGTCTGATTTAATAGGGTTGATCCTGCTGGACTTGCACTTTAAGGTGAAAACCCTCTGGACTTATATGATACATACTGCAGCAAACAAAGCAATTAAATGTGAGAGCCATGATTCTTAGCAGTCAATGATGGTGTAAAGCAGGGACTGTGAAGTCTATGGACTCCGGCACCATGGGGTAGCTTATAATTAATTACGCTTTGTAATTATCTCGCTGACTTAATGGCTGACTCATAATTAAACTTTATACATCTCTGCACAATACGGCGGCAGCCCCTGAGCACAGGCGGCCACGCTACGTGCTGCCTCAAAGCACAGTATTAACTATTCTCTGGGGGAAAAACTCTACAGCTGCTGTTTTTGGGAAACAAACATGGCTGCCACTGCAGCTTCCACAAGGGTTGTTGCCCAATTTTTACAAATTTCTGACATTTTAAGTAGTTAACAACTTTGCATCTAGTTCTTTGCAAGGATCCCTTTGCTGGGACACCCCTTGAGGACCAGGGGGCATTTCCAGGTGAGAATGGGGGATAACACCACGGAGGGTACTGGCCCTTTAACTGGTGTAGGGGGCCCAAGCACACTTTGAAGTTCTCTGTATTCTTACCTTGCTGCATTAATCTGTATGGTCACACCCTGGATGATTCCCACGTGGCAACTCCTTTACCAAACGTGTTCAGCCAATTAAATGAACTCTTTAAAGGGCATCTGTCAGCAGTTTTGTCCCTATGACACCGGCTGACCTGTTACATGTGCACTTGGCAGCTGAAGGCATCTGTGTTGGTCCCATGTTCATATGTGTCCACATTACTGAGAAAAATGATGTTTTTATATATGCAAATGAGCCTCTAGGAGCAACGGGGGCGTTACCATTACACCTAGTGGCTCTGCTCTCTCTGCAATTTGACAGGGCCAGACATGAGGACATTTTCACTGGCTGGTCCTGTCAATCAAAGTGCAGAGGGAGCGGCAGTTGTAGAGAGAGCAGAGCCTCTAGGTGTAATGGCAACGCCCTCATTGCTCCTAGAGGCTCATTTGCATATATTAAAACATCATTTTCTGAGCAATGCGGGTGCATATGACCATGGGACCAACGCAGATGCCTTCAGCCGCTAAGCGCAAAGCGTTCTTTACTGGACCAGCCTGCCGGCAGTGTGAAACAGGTGGACGCGCTGTTGTTTATCTGGTGCTCTTCTACTGATAAGGACGGGAACTATATCTTCTATCTAGTTTCCTCTCTGCTTCATCATTTCTACGTGACTGTAGAGTAGGGGTGCACAACCTGCGGCCCGGGGCCACATGGGTCCCTTGATACCATTCTGTGCGGCCCGCAACCATCTTGTAACAACCATGTAGGTCTATGTCTTGTGGCTGCTCACATGTATTTTTCATGTATTCTCCCATTAGATGGGAGTCCTGGAAGTGTGACTACACATTAATGGCATATACTGTACGTTCGATACGCCATAAAGCCAGTATTTCAGTTGTTAATACCCCTTTAGTTTTTATTTCCGGCCCCTGACGTTGGTTCAGTCTGACAATGTGGCCCCCACCCAGAAAACGTTGTGCACCCCTGCCCTAGAGGTTTGTTGCTTGGCTGCCCTTGTTTGACTATATGTTTGGTTTCTTTATTTTGTTTCTTATTGATTTGCATGATTTGTTACTTCCTTGTAACCTTTTTGTATTACCTTAAACTTTAAAGGGAACCTGTCAGCAAAAAATAGCATAGTAAGCTGTTAACAGTACCTCCTAGTGCCAGATAACAGTGTCCCAATGCACTTTTTCTTCTTTTTGCAGCACTTGGCCTCACAGAGAAATCAAAGTTTTATTCAGCTGCCGCCCCGTGCTTCAAGTCAGGCTTGAAGTCATGGGGGCAGCGGCCTAGGCGTCTCTCCCCGCCTCCTGCCTCCTTGATTGACATCCCGAATCGCAGTCCCGGCTCCGGCGCGTACATTGAGCAGGCTTCATTTTTTGGTTACAGCGCATGCGCCCGACACCCTGTTCCAATAGCGCCCGCGCCCGGCATCTATGCGTATCGAGCGCGATTGGAACAGGGTGTCGGGCGCATGCGCTGTAGCCAAAAATGAAGCCGGCTCAATGTACGCGCCGGAGCCGGGACCGCGCTCCAGCCGCCCTTTACTGCGCATGCGGGCTTAGAGTGCGGTCCCGGCACTGCGATTCGGGATGTCAATCAAGGAGGCAGGAGGCGGGGAGAGACGCCTAGGCCGCTGCCCCCATGACTTCAAGCCTGACTTGAAGCACGGGGCGGCAGCTGAATAAAACTTCGATTTCTCTGTGAGGCCATGTGCGGCAAAAAGAAGAAAAAGTGCATTGGGACACTGTTATCTGGCACTAGGAGGTACTGTTAACAGCTTACTATGCTATTTTTTGCTGACAGGTTCCCTTTAAGTAAATTACTTCAGGTATTAACCCCTTTGTTACCTTAGGGAAATGGATATTAAACATTCCTGTACCCTGCACCATCAGAAACACAGACATAAACCCCTCCACTAACCTAGATGATCAGGGAAAGGGGTTGTCCATTTATTTATTTATTTTTTATATTGATGACCTTTCCCCAGATAGAAAAAAAAACACAAAGAAACAGCGCTCTGCAAACACAAATAAAGTACAATAATGCCATAATTATAAAAAAACATTCTGGTGCTAATGCTGCGCTTATTCTATAAATTTGAGATTCTTTTGTACAAAATTATTTCGGCCCGTCTGCCGGCGTCAAGGTGATCTCTGTAAGACGAGAAACTAACACTAACCCTGGGTTCACACCTGAGTGTTTTACAGCGCGTTCCTACGCGCTGAAAAACGCTCAACGGGCAAAAACCCATGTTTCCCTATGGGCATGGTTCTCATCTGAGCGTTTTACAGCGCGTACGAACGCGCTGTAAAACGCCCTAAGCCCAAAAAAATACATAAGCTTCTTTGGGGCGTTTTGTCGCGCGTATTGTGATTGATGCCAGAGTGGTCAATCACACGAACGCGCGTACAACGCGCATTTCCTATTTCCAAAAATGGGCTGTAGTACGCGCGTAGAACGCGCATATGAAGTACGCTCGAGTGTGAACCCAGCGTAAATGCTACCTGTTATGTGCCATGCATGTTGGGAGTCTGGGACCACGCCTTTTACCATTTTTGATGCAATAACGGCCTCCATTAAATCCAGGGAATGCAGGAGCCAACATGAATTTTGTGACGGCCAGTATGGCGCTATAACAGGTAGTATTTAGTCTTAGTTTCCTGTCTTATAGAGATCACCTTGATGTTTGTCAGACGGGCCCAAATAATTTTGTACACAATGTATTTGCCAAGAATCTCAAATTTATAAAAAAAAAACGTAACATTAGCACCAGAATATTTTCTATAATTATGGCATTATTGTACTTTATTTGTTTTGCAGAGTGCTTTTGCATTGTGTTCTTTTCTTCATATTTCTAGCCATCGCGACGTGCACCTGTGCATTAGGATGTGCTGACTGACCCCCTTTTTCTATCCCCAGGATAGGTCATCAATATCAGATCGGTGGGGAGCCGACACCTGGCACCCCCGCCAATTAGCTGTTGGAAGACAGGGCCGCTCTCCGTGCCTTCCATTCATTTTTTATCTGCTTGCCATCGACATTGCAGCGGTGAGCAGTGTAATTACAAGTAAGCCATTCCATTCACTTCTACGGGACGGCTCCTTTCTATACATTTGAATAGGATGGACAACCCCTTTAACTCCTCCTCTACGCTAAATCAACAGTGTGGCAGGCACAGCACTATGAAGCGCCTTTTGCGCTGTGGCATTGGAAGAATTTTGATATCTCTAACTTTTAGTCCAACCAGACTGTCTGTTACTCTGCTTTAACTCTTCTAGTCATACAGAAAAAAGAGTTTTTTTTACACTAATACAAACGTAAAAACAAAGGTGCAATGGCACACTGCAGCTAGAGCTCCGTCCTGCCACTATGCTGGATGTTAGATGAGGCATTAGTTTATATTTTGCCCAAATTATGTAAGCCACCCACCACTTCACGGTTGCCTCTCGAGTGGTCCCTAACATTAATTCTTACCTTTTATGGGCCATATCAGCCACACAAATATCAGCACCTGCACTCCCTGGGTTTTGTGTGGCTGATATGGCCCATAAAAGGTAAGAATTAATGTTAGGGACCACTCGAGAGGCAACCATGAAGTGGTGGGTGGCTTACATAATTTGGCCAAAATATAAACTAATGCCTCATCTAACATCCAGCATAGTGGCAGGACGGAGCTCTAGCTGCAGTGTGCCATTGCACCTTTGTTTTTACGTTTGTATGTGTATTTCACCATAGCAACGTGCACCTGCGTATTGGGTTGTGCTGACTGCAATCTCCATTTTTTTTACACTAAGGCCTCTTTCACACGGGCGTCATGTTTGACGCCTGGATAAGAGGCGGGTGCGTTGCGGGAATATGCGCGATTTTCCCGCACGGGTGCAAACGTTTGTAATGCGTTTTGCACAAGCGTGAGAAAAATCGCCATGTTCGGTACCCAACCCGAAGCCGGACTTTATCACTGAAGTCCGGTTTCGGGTCTTCTGGAGAATTTATTATTTTTCCTTATAACATGGTTATAAGGGGAAATAATAGCATTCTTAATAAAGAATGCATAGTAAAATGAAGCTGAAGGGGTTAAAAATAATAAAAGTTAACTTACCTTAGCCACTTGATCGCGTAGTTGCGATCTGTCTTTTCTTTTCCAGCATCAGCTAACAACTGAAGGACCTGTGATGACGTCACATCACATGGTCCAATCACATGGTCCATCACCATGGTAAGATGGACCATGTGATTGGACCATGTCATGTGACGTCATCACAGGTCCTGTAGATCTTAGCTGATGCTGGGAAAGAGAGGAGAGATCGCAACTACGCCATCAAGTGGCTAAGGTAAGTTAACTTTTATTATTTTTTAACCCCTTCCACTTCATTTTACAATGCATTCTTTATTAAGAATGCTATTATTTCCCCTTATAACCATGTTATAAGGAAAAATAATAAATTCTCCAGAAGACCCGAAACCGCACTTCAGTGATGAAGTCCGGCTTCGGGTTGGGTACCAAACATGGCGATGGGGCCTGCGTTGCGTGAAAAACGCACAATATAGAGCATGCTGCGATTTTCACGCAACGCAGAAGTGATGCGTGAAAATCACCGCTCATGTGCACAGCCCCATAGAAATGAATGGCCGTTCTGTCACAAAGGGTTAACTGTTTTTCTTGCTGTGTGACTGGTACTTTCACTTTCACTTTGTGTTGGTCTTCTAATAAGGCTACATGCACATGACAGTTGTTTTTCTCGGCTTCCGTTTCATTTTTTTTTTTGCGGATAAGGGTACTTTCACACTGGCGTTTTGGATTCCGTTTGTGAGATCCGTTTCAGGGCTCTCACAAACGGTCCAAAACGGATCAGTTCAGCCCAATGCATTCTGAATGGATAAGGATCCGTTCAGAATGCATCAGTTCGGCTCCGTTCCGCCTCTATTCTGTTTTGGAGGCGGACACCAAAACGCAGCATGCAGCATTTTGGTGTCCGTCTGAAGAGGCGGAGCCTAACGGATCCGTTTTTTTTTACAATGTAAGTCAATGGGGACGGATCCGTTTTCAATGACACAATATGGTGCATTTGAAAACGGATCCGTTCCCCATTGACTTTCAATGTAATTCACAAGGGATCTGTGAAAACAAGGGAATCCTACCCAAAAAACTGATGGACCATCAGTTTTTTCTTGCGGATCCCGATTTGCGGACAGCAAAAAGCAACTGTCGTGTGCATGTAGCCTAAACCTTATCTCTAAACTACTGACAGGTCATTAACACGTATTTTAGCCACATTCTCAGGGCTCATGCACACGACCGTGTGCTGACCGGGACCGTGCTGCGGACCACAAATTGCGGTCCGCAATGCACGGGTACCGACCGTAGGGCATCCACAGTTTATCGCGGACCCATTCACTTGAATGGGGTCCGCAATCCGCATCCAACGGTCCGCACCGCAAAAAAGTAGTGCATGCATGGCCAGAAACACCACAGAAGCACACCGTAGTGCTTCCGTGGGCTTCTGATCCGTGCTTCCGCACCGCATCTCCCGGATTGCGGACCCATTTAAGTGAATGGGTCTGTGATCCGTGATGCGGCTGCACACGGCCGGTGCCCCGTGTATTGCGGACCCGCCGTATGCGGGTCCCAATACGGCCACGGGCAGCACACGGTCGTGTGCATGAGCCCTTATCAGTAAGATAAGAACTGAGCTATAATGAGGGTTTATAATGTCAGAGATCAGATATACGGAATCCATCAGCTCCTGGTTTGACGGAAAAGACAGAAAATCCAAAGGTTGCTACTAGAGCATGTCGGCTCTGTACAGAAAAAAGGACACAATATTTTTAATAAAGACCAATTAAAAAAATATTTTTTGCTGAAAATGAGCACAAATGCAATAATAAAGATAAAATTGCCCCCAAAGGTGTACATAGCCCTTAAAGAAAGCATAGCTGATGTATATATTCCTCCCCATGGACTAATGTTAAAAATTCAATTTTATCTGTTCAAGCAGAAGTTTGTGCTCCAGAGCTAAGTTTCATACTTGGAAGTTGCATTTTCAGCCATTTCAATGTTATGGTCACCTACCTGCATCCAATCCTCTTCCCCCCTCCTAGTAAATGTTACCCCCACATTCACCTCCATCAGTCTCAAAAGGCACAGGAGGGGCCACATAACAGCCCACATGTTCCCTAGGTGTCGGATCCTTTAAGAATTTCCATTCATTTCAAAGGTTGTCAGAGGTTAGAAAATGTTAATATTGCGCAGTGCGACCAATTATAAGGCCTAATACATCGCAGATGACGAAGAGAGCATCCAACTATTTATTTAAAAAAAAAACTTTTTGGCACGACTGAAATTTTTTTTTTCAGCCTTCTCGTAAGACCCTGCATTTATTTACTGGATTTAGACCTCGCTTCTTCTTTACATTTTTATAAGGTCTGAAATAAACCATCGTAAAGTAGGTCAGGCGAGGATTAGGCGAACAATGGGCTGCACAGAATACCATTACCATACAGTAGGCGCCGTGTCACTTCATTTAGCATTTTTTTTTTTTGTCTATGGGGCCCGATGTCTAAAGTAAGTGATATCCAGCCGCAGGCGCTCCAGCTATATTGAGAGACGGGAGGCGCTGGGCTGTATGTGCTGCTGGCAAAACGTATGTGTACCCCCCTTTCCTGATTTATTTTTATATATTTTATTGATTTTAAACACAGCGCCACTCCTGTCCATGGGTTGTGCCTGGTATTGCAGCTCATCGCCATTAAAGTGAATGAGGCTGAGCTGCAATACCACATGCCACCTGTGGACAGGGGTGGCGCTGTTTTGGAAGAGAGCCATGTTTTTCTAATTAGAAGGAAATAAGTTATCACCTATGTCACCTCTTTGGAAAGAAATTGCCCACCCGCGAGGTAAATTGCATAAAATAAGAATTCCTTCGATGGTCTTTTGTTTGGTTTTTTGTTTTTCTGTGAATTTCTGGAGAAGTTGTGGATATGTTAGGTCACAGTGCTATGATGCTATGGCATCAGATACAGGGGACTGATCAGCCCATGCCTCTGAGAGCGACACCCCCATGATGTCATGAGGTCTGGTGATGTCATACCCCCAGTATCAGATTCATTACCCAATGCTTTTAGTTGCAGCCGGCCCAACAGTCTAACAGCCGGGGGTCAATTTGTAGGGAAAGCTTCCATTATGAGGTCGCGCTCACCACGGTTTCCCCAGTGACATTATCATCAATGACATTCATGTCCATTCTGGGGCTTTAAAGGGGTACATTAAGCATTAAGGGGACTTTCACGTTAAAGTTTTCCGGTATTGAGTACCATTCTAGGGGCTCAATACCGGAAAAAAAGTAATCCGTTTTATACTAATGCATTGTGAATGGAGAGCAATCCGTTCAGTATGCATCAGGATGTCTTTAGTTTAGGCCTATTGCACACGAACGTGTGCACCCCGTGCCCGTATTACGGACCGCATTTGCGGATCCGCAATACACGGGCACCATTCCGTGGCCATTCCGCATCACGGGTGCGGACCCATTCATTTCAATGGGTCCGCAAATCCGAAGATGCGGAACGGTGCGGAATGGAATGACGGAACACTACGGAGTGCTTCCGCGGGGTTCTGTTCCGTACTTCCGTCCCGCAAAAAGATAGAACATGTCCTATCTTTTTGCGGAACGGGCAGATCGCGGACCCATTCAAGTGAATGGGTCCGCGATCCACTGCGGCTGCCCTATGGCCGGTGCCCGAGCATTGCGGGCCGCAATTTGCGGCCCGCAGCACAGGCACGGGGTGCACACGTTCGTGTGCAATAGGCCTTAGTCACTCTTACGGTATTTGCCCGGAGAAAATTCCTGGAACACTTGCCGGAATGCCAGATCTGGCATTATTTTCCATTGAAATGGATTAATACCGGATCCGGCACCAAGTGTTTCGGGAAATCGGATCCGGTTTTCCAGTCTGCGCATGCACAGACCTTTAAAAATGCAAAGAAAAAAAAATACCAGATCCGTTTTTCCGGATGACACCGGAGAGACGGATCCGGTGTATCAATGCATTTGTTAGATGGTTCCGGATCCGACGAAACTGCCTGCCGGATCCTCACAACGCAAGTGTCAAAGTACCCTAGGATGGGAGTTTATATCCAGTCTAGACAATGCTCTGTGAGCTAAACAGCCCAGACTCCAGACTGATACATTGTAACAAACTATCAGAGATGTATCCAATCTAGAGAATGCTCTGTGAGCTAGCTAAAACCATTTGCAGCAGCAGCTGCATAAATCTCCCTGCTAGTTTGTTACAATGTATCAGTCTGGAGTCTGGGCTATTTAGCTCACAGAGCATTGTCTAGACTGGATACAACTGTGCTAGTTTGTTACAATGTATCAGTCTGGAGTCTGGGCTATTTAGCTCACAGAGCATTGTCTAGACTGGATACAACTGTGCTAGTTTGTTACAATGTATCAGTCTGGAGTCTGGGCTGTTTAGCTCACAGAGCATTGTCTAGACTGGATACAACTGTGATAGTTTGTTACAATGTATCAGTCTGGAGTCCGGGCTGTTTAGCTCACAGAGCATTGTCTACACTGGATACAACTGTGCTAGTTTGTTACAATGTATCAGTCTGGAGTCAGGGCTGTTTAGCTCACAGAGCATTGTCTACACTGGATACAACTGTGCTAGTTTGTTACAATGTATTAGTCTGGAGTCCGGGCTG
The DNA here is from genome assembly GCA_033119425.1 of Bufotes viridis. Lineage (NCBI taxonomy): Eukaryota > Metazoa > Chordata > Amphibia > Anura > Bufonidae > Bufotes > Bufotes viridis. Next base: position 21,738,391 of record CM065589.1, read on the forward strand.
TTTAGCTCACAGAGCATTGTCTAGATTGGATACAACTGTGCTAGTTTGTTACAATGTATCAGTCTGGAGTCCGGGCTGTTTAGCTCACAGAGCATTGTCTAGACTGGATACAACTGTGCTAGTTTGTTACAATGTATTAGTCTGGAGTCCGGGCTGTTTAGCTCACAGAGCATTGTCTAGACTGGATACAACTTTGCTAGTTTGTGACAATGTATCAGTCTGGAGTCCAGGCTGTTTAGCTCACAGAGCATTGTCTAGACTGGATACAGCTCTGCTAGTTTGTTACAATGTATCAGTCTGGAGTTCGGGCTGTTTAGCTCACAGAGCATTGTCTAGACTGGATACAACTCTGCTAGTTTGTTACAATGTATCAGTCTAGAGTTCGGGCTGTTTAGCTCACAGAGCATTGTCTACACTGGATACAACTCTGCTAGTTTGTTACAATGTATCAGTCTGGAGTCCGGGCTGTTTAGCTCACAGAGCATTGTCTAGACTGGATACAACTCTGCTAGTTTGTTACAATGTAACAGTCTAGAGTCCGGGCTGTTTAGCTCACAGAGCATTATCTAGACTGGATACAACTGTGCTAGTTTGTTACAATGTATCAGTCTGGAGTCCGGGCTGTTTAGCTCACAGAGCATTGTCTAGACTGGATACAACTCTGCTAGTTTGTTACAATGTATCAGTCTGGGGTCCGGGCTGTTTAGCTCACAGAGCATTGTCTAGACTGGATACAACTGTGCTAGTTTGTTACAATGTATCAGTCTGGAGTCTGGGCTGTTTAGCTCACAGAGCATTGTCCAGACTGGATACAACTGTGCTAGTTTGTTACAATGTATCAGTCTGGATTCCGGGCTGTTTAGCTCACAGAGCATTGTCTAGACTGGATACAGCTCTGCTAGTTTGTTACAATGTATCAGTCTGGAGTCCGGGCTGTTTAGCTCACAGAGCATTGTTTAGACTGGATACATCTCTGCTGGTTTGTTACAATGTATCAGTCTGGAGTCTGGGCTGTTTAGCTCACAGAACATTGTCTAGACTGGATACAATTGTATCTACTTTTCATCTATGAGCAGAACATGATCAGGATCAGTTTTCAGTTTCTGGCTGTTAACAAGCAAATTTTCATACACTGACAGCAAACAGAGCTCTTTAACGTATACAGTGATTAAAGGGGTATTGTCATTTTATAGAATTTTGGAAAATTGCCAGAAAATCAGTGAGGGTCCAACCTCTGGGTTATGAGTGTTCCGAGCCGCATATTTTTCAGTTCGGGCGCAGACCCATTCACTTCAATGGGGCCGGAAAAGATGCAGATGGCACATCCTTTGCTCCGTTCTATGGCCCCGCAAAAAAAATAGAGCATGTCCCATTCTTGTCCGTTTTGCGGACAAGAATAGGTATTTCTACAATGGGCCGCATTCCGTTTTGCAAATTGCGGAACGGAGCGCGGAGCAGCTTTGCGGATCTGCGTTTTGCGAACCGCAAAACACATACGGTCGTGTGCATGAGGCCTTTGTCAGTGAAGATAGAAAGAAACTGTTGCTTTATGTGCCATAAGATGGGCTGTAATTCTGGACCAGAAGACCATATGTTTTCATGCTGCCCTTTTTTAGCTCCTAAAATGATGGTTCTTAGTCATTAGGGTCGTGGCTCGTGTCTAAAGGTGGACGCAAAGAAATAGCTCCTTAAAGGGGTTGTCCAGGATTAGAAAAACATGTCTGCTTTCTTCCAAAAACAGCACCACACTTGTCCACAGGTTGTGTGTGGTATTGCAGCTCCATCCCATTGACTCCAATTGAGCCAAGCTGCAATAGCAGGCATAATTCATGGACAGGGGTGGTGCTGTTATAGGAAGAAAGACGCCATGCTATTCTAATCTTGGCCAACCCCTTTAGGAGGCCAGCCTACAGTAAAGGAGACGCGAAGGTTGGCTTTGCACATAGGACGCCCTCCTGTCCAGATGCAGGTCATGGAGCTTTTCTCAAGGAAATTTCATTCCTACTTGGATGGTCCAGTTGTCCATTAGCATAAAGAGATCAAATCCGCAGAAAACGACCTACAGGGACCTTGCAAAGCATGCCCACAACACACCTACAGGTTTATTTCTGGTCTCAGTTTTCTGATATCCAGGTTCCTAGCAGTGCATGTTATTGTCCAAATCTCTGTAAATGCCACCATGTTTCATCTTTTTAGTCCTCTGAACAAACTGAAGAATGCTGACAGGAAGGAAGACCTCAAGAAGGAGGAATCTGCAGTGTGATTCAGCATTTCTGCACAGGACTTCCTGACCACCCCGGACCCTACATATAAGTGGAGGCCAAACTCCATCCATATAATGTCTACATAGGCTCCATCTCATTCCGTACTGTGAGGCTATTTTCTTTAAAAAAACAAAATTGTCCTATAAATCTCCTGTAAAAGGATAATCTATCAGTGTTTGATTACTTAGGTCTGACCTCCCAGATCCCCACGATCAGCAGAATGATCAGACCACGCTTCGACAAGCAGCATGCTCCATTCATTGCTTAGGGTACTTTCACACTAGCGTTTTGGATTCCGTTTGTGAGATCCGTTTCAGGGCTCTCACAAATGGTCCAAAACGGATCAGTTCAGCCCCAATGCATTCTGAATGGATAAGGATCCGTTTAGAATGCATCAGTTCGGCTCCGTTCCGCCTCTATTCCGTTTTGGAGACGGACACCAAAACGCAGCATGCAGCATTTTGGTGTCCATCTGAAGAGGCGGAGCCGAACGGATCCGTTTTTAATTACAATGGAAGTCAATGGGGACGGATCCGTTTTTAATGACACAATATGGTGCATCTGAAAACAGATCCGTTCCCCATTGACTTTCAATGTAATTTAAAACGGATCCGTTTTTGACTTTGTAATTTTTCTTTAAAACTAATACAAACGGATCCGTTCTGAACGGATACAAGATTTTGCATTATAGGTGCGGATCCGTCTGTGCAAATAAACAGACTGATCCGCACGAACGCAAGTGTGAAAGTACCTTTAGACAGGCACAATGGCTCAACCATACTGGCATATCCCTCTTTAATCCCATTCTAGTGCATGGGGATTGAGCTGCAGTACCAGGAACATCCACCCTGGCAGCTATGGCGCTGTGGCTGCAGATTGGCCATCGGGTACCTACTGATCAAAGATTGGTGGCTCATCTTTTCATTCTCATCACAGTTGGTTGGAGATTGGCATTGAGAGAGTTAAGGTCATGGGGTCAAATCTGAGGAGGTCCACAATTTTTAGTAACCTCTGGTTTTCCCGCCTGCATAAACCATACGTCCATCTTCTCAACCACTGAATTATTCTCTAATGCACCTAAAAGTAAAAAAAATGATGCATCTTTAGAATAATGTGTGCCTACAGCTACTACAAAAACCTAGATGTCTCTATGGTAACAGACTACAAAAAATTGGTGTAGTCCAATTGGTGAAGTGCGGCTCTCCAGCTGTTGCAGAACTACAACTTCCAGCATGCAAAGACTGTCTACAGCTATCAGCCTACTGCAGTGCATGGTGGGTGTTGTAGTTTTGCAACAGCTGGAGAGCCGCACTTTGCCCATCACTGGTGTAGACAGTAGTCAGACCCCGTGTCACTTCCTTCCATCTGCCTCGACTTGCCGGCATACTTTCAAGAGGAGATAGAAGACAGATGGAAGGGAGTATGGCTTGTTTTACACGGGCGTTGCGGGTGCATTACAGGAAAAGAGGCGGGTGCGTTGCGGGAAAATGCATGATTTTTCCGCGCGAGTGCAAAGCGTTTTAATGTGTTTTGCACGCGCGTGAGAAAAATCGACATGTTTGGCACCCAGACCCGAACCCGGACTTCTTCACTGAAGTTCAGGTTCGGCCTCATGCACACGACCGTATGTGTTTAGTGCTCCGCAAACCACGGATCCGCAAAACAAGGAAGCTGCTCCGCGTTCCGTTCCACAATTTGCAGAACGGAACGCGGCCCATTGAAGAAATGCCTATTTTTGTCCGCAAAACGGACAAGAATAGGACATGCTCTATTTTTTTAGCGGGGCCACAGAACAGAGCAACGGATGCGGACAGCACACAGAGTGCTGTCCGCATCTTTTGTGGCCCCATTGAAGTGAATGGGTCCGCGCCCGAGCCGCAAAATATGCGGTTCGGACACGGACCACAACAACAGCCGTGTGCATGAGGCCTTTGGGTTTGGTGTTGTTTAGATTTTATTATTTCCCTTATAACATGGTTATAAGGGAAAATACGAAAGATCGGGTCCCCATCCCGATCATCTCCTAGCAACCATGCACTTGCTTGCAGATGCTTGAGATTTTCATGCAGCCCCATTCACTTCTATGGGGACTGCGTTGCGTGAAAAACGCACAATATAGAGCATGCTGCGATTTTCACGCAACGCAGAAGTGATGCGTGAAAATCACCGCTCATGTGCACAGCCCCATAGAAATGAATGGGTCCGGATTCAGTGCGGGTGCAATGCGTTCACATCACGCATTGCACCCGTGCGGAAAACTCGCCCGTGTGAAAGGGGCCTATGACTGCAGGATCAGTCAACTGTCGTAAACCTTGTAGACACGTAAATCTTCCTGAAAGCTGAAGATGCAAAACAGTAAAACAGTAGAAAATTAATGTAATTCATTGAATTTTCCGTTGCAATAATGGACATCTGGTGGATTATAAAATTGACCGCACATTTATTATTCTGGAAGGAAGGGGTTTATGGGGTATAAAATATTATCTGTCAGGATTTAAAGAGCAGAATTCACATCTAAATGACCCGAATCTGGCCCAGATTTGATGTTCTCCTTGAGTTTCAGTCGGATCTCTCCAGATACTTGGTTTTCCTGCAAAAACAGCGCTAAAAATGCGTGGTATTGCATCTCTGCCTTAGGCCTCTCCCACACAAGACCGCATGTATTTTGCAGTCCGCAAAAAATGGATCCGACAAAAATACCGATGACATCAGTGTGCAATCCGTATTTTGCGGAACTGAACAGCTGGCCCCTAAGGCTCCATTCACACGTCCGCAATTCTGTTCCGCATTTTGCGGAACGGAATTGCGGACCCATTAATTTCAATTGCGGATCTGCACTCCTGGGTCCGCAATCGCGAAAAAAATAGAACATGTCCTATTCTATAGAAAAGGCATTTTCTATATAGTGCCGGCGATGTGCGGTCCGCTAAGTCGCGAACGCACATCGCCGATGTCCGTGTTTTGCAGATCCGCAAAACACTTGCGGACGTGTGAATGGAGCCTTATAGAACAGTCCTATCCATGTCCGTAATGCGGACAATAATAGGACATGTTCTATTTTTTTGCGGAACGGACATACGGAAACGGAATGCACACGGAATAACTTCCATTTTTTTCGGAACCATTGAAATGAATCCTTCCGCATACGGTCCGCAAAAATTACGGAACGGACACGGAAAGAAATCACGTTCGTGTGCATGAGCCCTTACATCTATGGAGCTGAGCTGCAATACCAGGCACGAACCATGGATCGGTGCGGTGCTGTTCTTAGACAACAATATTAATAAAGATTAGAGTTCTTGGACTTAATTGACTTTCTATAAAATGATCCTGATTGGCGGTCTTTCTATAAAATGATCCTGATTGGCGGTATGCGATTAGACTGTGGCCCCCTTGTGGCCTGATGTGACATTGTTTTTGGTAAAGTTTAGATTTTTTTTTTTAAAGAATATTTCCAGTTTAAACAAAAAATAATAATAATGTTAATAAAAGTTAAGGAACGTCCTTTATTGTCACTTTCTTTAACCCTGGGTTCAGAGCTGAGCGTTCTAAAAAACGCGCATTTTACGTGCGTTTTTGTCGCGCGTATTTCAGCACGTTTTTGCAAATAGGAAACGCGCGTCCGTATGCGCGTTCTTGTGATTGACTACTGTGGTGTCAATCACAAAACGCGCGACAAACGCCCCAAAAAAAGCTCAAGTACTTGTTTATGCGTCGGGCGTTTTACAGCGAGTTCAAACGCGCTGTAAAACGCTCAAGTGAGAACCAGGGCCATAGGAAAGCATTACTTTTCATGTGTTGAGCGTTTTACAGCGCGTTTGAACGCGCTGTAAAACGCTCAGGTGTGAACTTAGGGTAAGGGTAAGGGGTTGTCCACTTTAGGGATCCCTTGATGATGAGGGGTTGGTCCTGCTGTCAGAGCCGCTTTCATTGCAGGGGGTAGTGGCTGGTAAGTACTCACAGAGCAACTACAGTAGGTTCCTCCTTCTGACTAATAACGGGGAGTCGAGAGCTGTGAACCCCCCCTACGAGCCCCAATAAGACATATGGAAAGGAGTCTGGGAAAACTAGCTGACAACCCCTACGGGAGCCATAAGAGCAGCCATATTGGTTGTCACTAGTGTTGACCGAACTTGTGCTTTCAAGTTTGGCGTACAAGGTTCGGGTTCAGGTTATCTAAGAATTCCGTTATGAATTCAGCTACCACGGACCATAGGTTATGATAACCTGAACCTTGTACGCCGAACTTGAAAACACAAGTTCGCTCATCCCTAGTTGTCACTACTTTTCCAAAAGACGTGTACTTAAAGGGATATTCCCATTGAATAAAGTGATGTCATATCATTAGGATATGACATCATTTTGCAATTGGGGACACAGCTCTAGTCAAGGAAACGGGGCCAGCATGGCGCTGTACAGGGAAACTTAGAGGACACAGCCTTAGGCCCCTTTCACATGAGCGTGTCCGGATTAGGTCCGGATGCGTTGCGGATGCGTTCAGTGAAAACTGTGCGATTTCTCAGGCAAAGCCATTCAGTTTTGTCTGCGATTGCATTCAGTTGTTCAGTTTTTTCCGCGCGGGTGCAATGCGTTTTGATGCGTTTTTCACGCGCGTGATAAAAAACTGAAGGTTTACAAACATCTCCTAGCAACCATCAGTGAAAAACGCAACGCACCCGCACTTGCTTACAGATGCAATGCGTTTTTCACGCAGCCTCATTCACTTCTATGGGGCTAGGTCTGCGTGAAAAACGCAGAATATAGAACATGCTACGATTTTCACGCAACGCACAAGAGATGCGTGAAAAAAAACGCTCATGTACACAGACCCATTGAAATGAATGGGTCAGGATTCAGTGCGGGTGCAATGCGTTCACATCACGCATTGCACCTGCGCAGAAAACTCTCCCGTGTGAAAGGGGCCTTAGGGCTCGTTCACACGAACATTTTTTGCGTTGCGTTTACTATCCGTATATGGAACCGTTAATTTCAATTGGTCCGCAAAAAAACGGAATGTACTCCGTATGCATTCCGTTTCCGTATTTCCGTTTTTCCGTTCCTCTACAATTTAAGTCATGTCCTATTATTGCCTACAAATCACGTTCCGTGGCTCTATTCAAGTCAATGGAGCTTTTAAATAAAAAAACGGAATGCATCCGTATGTCTTCCGTATCCGTTCCGTTTTTGCAGATGCATCTATTGAAAATGTTAAGCCCAGCCCAATTTTTAAATGTACTTACTGTTAAAACATTATTATATGCTTCCGTTTCCGTTTGCTATCCCGCAAACAACGGATCACAAACGGAAACCAAACGGGAACGGAAGTGGAAACGGAAACACTACCAAAACCAAAAGCGGAAAAACGGATCCATAAAAAATGGACCGCAAAACCATGCACAAAAACGGAAATACGGAAATGGAATGCATACGGAGTACATTCCGTTTTTTTTTTTTGCGGACCCATTGAAATGATTGTTTCCTTATACGGACAGTATACTGAATGCAAAAAATATGGCAATATGATGGGAATAACTGAGGGATGATGTAGGAACCAAGTTCTATAGAGACGTAAACCTCTATTATATTATTTCCTCCGTAAAAAAATCTGGGGGACAACGGTTATCAGAGCTCACAATGATTGTCACCCAGCTTTCCCAGGAACGGTTCGACCGTCTGTTTGTATTTCTTTATTTATTTATAGGTAATTTTATGTTTATTTTGCAAAATGTTTCAAAATGTTTCACAATGATGCTGACGAGGCAACACAAGAGTAACATTGTGGCACCCTGCGCCTCCCAAAAGGCCATACGTCGTGTGACACATCCCAATGCAAAAAGCAGCACCTCCCTGAACCCTTTCCTTGCTCAGGATGCAGCCTGGTCCTCCCATCCAGCCACATGTCTGCACTTTCCATGGGCTGCAGCCTACGAATAGTTAAAAGTGGAGGAGTAGCCGGGCTGAGTAACATCCTAGCACATTCCTGGGCTTTAGTGGGCTGCCAGCATCTGATTAGAAGCATACAGTATCCAAGGGGCTGTGAGTGGCTGAGCTGCTCTACGCAGGAGGAGGAGGAGGAGGACTGTGCGCTGCAAGGCTTCACACAACTGACAGCCCCAGACCCCAGCAGAAGACAACATTTCCAGAGCTCCCAGTGGCTGCAGTGACTGGTGAGTACACGGCTATACATAGGCGCCATGCCACAAAATGCCACCCGTGCCTACGGGGCTGTGACATCAATGCACCAAGCTACAGCTGCAATGGGTCAATTCGGATGCGGACGCCGTCCTTCTGTGTGCACGTCCCCCTCTGCGGAATAGGTCGCCACTATCTATATGACGCTTATCCATATGGATGAGGCTTGAGCGGAGCAGGCAGGGAGCGCAGTGATTTCCAGCCACCTCCTCTTATCCGATACCTCCATCCGAATTCTCGATTCCATATTCCGTTCCGAAATAGTCGCCCCAGCAGGACGTCGGCACAAAGCCCCTTTAGCCCCCCGCCCCACCCTGCGCTAATCCGAGCATTCCTCAATAGTTCAAGGTCTCGGAGGTAAAATCAGGGAATGATGCGGTGCAGAGCGTGAACGCCAGACGTGACCGTATCATTCATTTATGCACAGGATTGCAGACACGGATCCGCACCATCCTCTGGGGTTGGGCAATGCTGCCTTTGTCTCAGCCAAAAAAAAAAAAGAAAGAAAGAAAAAAGGTATTCAAAGCAAGATACGCCAGATAGATAGAGTGCAGAAGATGCAGCAGATGGGAGTCTGTCAACGCATGGGGATGTGTTTGTCATTTGGTGCAATTCTGGTAAAGCTACTAGTGATTGCAGCTCGGCTCTGCTACATCTTACAGAATAAATTGGTGTAATCCTCACTGGTGTTAGTTACGGTTGTATATAATTGTACATCTCCTATATATATATACTGTACCACAGCCTAGGCTGTAATGTCTGCAGTAGCAGTGCAGTGTCGTGTGACGGTATGCTGTCCTCTTCCCCAGCAGTGGCAATGATCTGCACAGGCTGCAGAATAATAATTCTACAGACACTTATTACTTATCCATCTCAGTATGGCGGCTGGGCGGATGTAAGATTAGATGTAGCATGTACGGGAATTGCTGCCCCTATGTGATGTGGCCGGTGGAGTCGGGCAGGTAAAATTTTCCTTCAGCAGATTTCAGCCATTTCTTATGGCACAGATCCTCCCCCCAAGTGCTCAGCAGCGGGGAGTGGACTTTGAAGTCCTCTCAGCTGGCTTTACTGATGTGGTTCTCCAGGACTACTGTGGTGGTCTATGCTTAGGAGGTATGACCTCCAGGACCCCTGCGTCCTCTGCATTATTTACACATGATGGTGGCCATGCCTGGTCCTGCAGCTCAGTCCTCGGTCGCCTACCACTCAGATATTTGATGACCTATCCTAAGGCCAATGATTCTGAGGAAACCCCTTCTAAAGCTCCGTAGAGCCTACGAGTTATGTTACGACACCCGTCAAAGGCTTACAGTACCTTTGCATGCCCCCCGATTTTATATAGAGCTATGCAGAGCAGTTTCTGTTGGAGATTGCCGGGGAAAAAATGGCGGCCGATTTCATAAGGTGCCTTAGTATGGAGCATCGCTTCTAGAAGATGTCTCTATATTGCAGTGAAGTATGGAGGCACCAAACGGTGGCTCACGCTCTATCATGGCCATACAGAGTAGATGAATGTCGGACAAGCCTGTCAATTTTGGTAGGACTGACGAGGATTGGGCTTGTGGGTCTGGGTCCTTCGGTGGACAACACCTCCATGCTAGGTCATTCCCAGTGTGTATGCAGGTAAGGCGTTGGGAGGGAGAGCTGGTGGCTTAGAGAGTCTTCAAAATTTTAAGATCTTGCCTAAAATATCGCCAGTCATGTACTCATGTTCTTTGACCCGTTTTCTCAATATAGTGATGATACGGGTCTCCATGGGCGTAGCTATAGGGGGTGCAGAGGTAGCAGTCGCTACCGGGCCCTGGAGCCTGAGGGGGCTCAAAGACCCTTGTGCCGTATAGGAAGACACATAAAGCACTGAAGGAAGGTGAGCCCAATGTGAACTCTTGCACCAGGGCCCATGAGCCATTAGCTACGCTCCTGCGGGTCTCTGCTGCCCCGCTACCAAACGTACGTGTAGATAGACCTCCATTAGATTCAGCCATTGCCAGTGGCGTACATAGAAAAGTAAGGGCCCCATAAGCAAGGATCAAACCAGGTCTCCCACACAGGACAGAAGGCTTTCTGCCTAAACCCTTTTCAATGACCCTTGGGCCATTCTTCCACTACCTCATTTGCTAAAAGTTGTTTCTTTAGAGGTTGGAGTCCTGACCAAGTTTTCACCTCCAGCAGAAGAGAAGATGATCCCAACTGAGACTGGGCCCCTTCTTGCCCTGGGCACCATAGCAGTCGCATAGTCTGCCACTATAGTAGTTACTCCCCTGAACATTGCCACAGCACCGGGAAGGGTTGGCCGCCAGTTGTACACCACCACCGCCAATGCTGGTGTGACCTAGACCAGGTGCTTCATGCTGCCTTCCTCCACCTCCATCAGAGTTTAGTCACGTTTTTTCTATCGCCCTGTAAATGCCCCATGGGGATGTGTTGCAGACATCTCAGAGTGGATGTGGTCACCATACATAGTAAGGTGGAGGGTGAACCATTCTCTACCAGTTTGACCCTCTGCCCCTCCAATGGATGTAGTAACCACCCCTTAGCCCGCTGCATGTTTCCATGTCGAGCGAACACTCATCCTTGGGCACAAACTGTACTCATTGGTCATTTACAACAGATTCCCTTTAAAGTCGATGGGATCCATCATTCTTAGGAGCTTCTGTGCCCCAATGCAATATCTGTACAATGTCCCCAGCTACCATGTTCCATATATAACTTACAGGCCAGTCCTCCCAGGTGCCCCGGACTCTCAGAAGACCTGCTATATCTCCTAGGTACTGCACATATTCATCTCTTTCCATTCTTGTGCTTCCCTCTGTTCCTGGGTGACCCTGCAGATGATGTCCTCATGCTCAGTGGTATCCAGGCCTTGTTTGAGGTGGGGTCCAGAGGGTAACGTAGGAACGAGAAGAGGTGAGGATCTGAATGTTTGGTCTAAGGCCAGTAAAGAGGTGGTTTGGTGTCTGGAGTCTATAAACAGAAGGGTCTTGTGTTGTTTAAGATCTTTATTTAAGTAGGGGATCCGTATTTTATGGGATCTGATCTGGGGGTCTGTATTTTTAGGCTGTCTGGTCTATGGTCTTTATTTATTTAGATAGTTGAGGGTCTGTATTTTTTAGGGGGTTTCATGTAGGGGTCTGTATTTTTATGGGACCTAGTCTGGGGTCTGTATTTTGGGGCTCTCTGGTCTAAGCTCTATATTTATTTGGGGAGTTGGGGGTAGGGGGGCTGTATTTCTTAGTGGCTCTTGTGTGGTGTATTTATTTTTATGGGGTCTGGGATCTATATTTTAAGAGGGTCTGGTCTGGGGTCTGTATTTTTGGTCTGTCTGTATGTAGTTAGGGGGTTGGGCAGGCAGTCTGTGTTTTTAGGGGGGTCTTGTATACCTGGTGTGAGTCTGATCTGGGGTCTGTATTTTACATTGTGTGGTCTGGTGTCTTTATTTTAGACTGATCTGGGGTCTGTATTTTACACTGACTGGTCTGGGGTCTTTATTTTTGACTGATATGGGGTTTTTATTTTAGACTGATATGGGGTTTGTATTTTACACTGGTCTGGGGTCTGTATTTTAGACTGATCTGGGGTTTGTATTTTACACTGGTCTGGGGTCTGTATTTTAGACTGATCTGGGGTCTGTATTTTACACTGTCTGGTCTGGGGTCTTTATTTTAGACTGAACTGATATTTGTGTTTTACACTGTCTGGTCTGGGGTCTTTATTTTAGACTGATCTGGGGTCTGCATTTTACACTCTCTGGTCTAGGGTCTTTATTTTAGACTGATCTGGAGTCTGTATTTTACACTGTCTGGGTCTTTATTTTAGACTGATCTGGGGTCTGTATTTTACACTGACTGGTCTGGGGTCTTTATTTTAGACTGATATGGGGTTTGTATTTTACACTGGTCTGGGGTCTGTATTTTAGACTGATCTGGGGTCTGTATTTTACACTGTCTGGGTCTGTATTTTAGACTGATCTGGGGTCTGTATTTTACACTGTCTGGGGTCTTTATTTTAGACTGATCTGGGTTGTGTATTTTCTACACTGTCTGGTCTCAGGTCTGAAGGTTTAGTCTGCCTGAAGTGGAGTCATTTTAGGGGATCTGAGGTCTGTATTTATTTAGGGGGCTTTTTGGCCCAAGTGTGACCAGTAACTCTGCACCCCTGTGCTTAGATGTCCTAGATCCCCACAGATTGTGCATCATAACGCTGGTGCTCCGCAGTGATTTATTTTCCTCGATAATTGCATGATCCTGGGAAACTGCCGTGCAACATGAGTTCCTATGGGGTCACTTTAATGTCCCATACTCGCGATATCCAGTCCGGTGTTTCACTTTATGCCGTGTGCGGTGGTATTTACTATCGCAGATGGCATATTGCATGCTTCTTTGCTGTGTGACCGCTAATGGTACTGCAGTGCAACATGTCGTGTGCGTCTTATCGCCCCCAAATAATCAGTGAGAGGAGGGTTAACTGATCAGTACCACATCGGGCACCCTTCATTACGGCCCTCTATGGAGCGTGTAAGGCCTCATTCACTCTTTTGCGATTTCCAGTAGTGATTATGAGCCAAAATGAGAAGTGGAGCCTACACAGAGGTACGGTATAAAGGAAAGATTTGCACCGGTTCTGTGTTTTTGACCTATTTTTGGCTCACAATCACTGCAGTGTGAACAAGGCCTTAGCGCCACATGCAGCGGTAGATTCCATTGCATTCTGCTGCTTTCATGGTGTCGCTGGTCGGATGGGATACGCTTCCCATTCTCCTCCATTCATTGCCTCCTGAATGGCATATTTCAGTAGGCCAAGGGTTTCAGCAGTCGGAGCTCTCCTCCAGCTGTTTGCACACAGCAGGACGCCGTGCACCACCGACAATGGAGGCCGTGAAAGCACATTGAGTCATGGCGGCCATCACTTCAGCAATATGATAAGCAAAGGAAAGACGGGGACGGAGCAGATAAGAGGGCGACGCAGGAGACCGGACCCTCAGCTTGATACGTGCTGGATGTCACCGCTATACTGGGGGACGCAGCAATTCCCTGTATCAGGACTGTTCCCCTTACAGCAGGGTTGGCGTTCTGGGCGTGCGCCCGGCGCAGCCACAGCGGCTGTTCCTGCTGAAGGTGATGCCACAGATGGCCTGCCATCCAACCTACAGGCTGGCGTCCGACTCTCAGACCCCCACAATCAGCTGACTGAAGCGGCCTCGGCAATCTGACCTACTGGGACAAAAATGTTTAACATTAATTGTATGGCAGTATTATTTAGACACAGTATAGCGCTATTATATCACTTTATGTATGCAGCTTGTATTGGTCACTGTATGTTGGTATTATTTGTGCACTATAAGGCATTGTGTGGCATTGCTGCTTATGCACCATATAGTGTATTATTCTTGCAACGTATGGGGGTATTTATGTAGGCACGCTTCTTGGGCACTGTATAGCGTTTTATTCTAGTAGTATGTGGCACTACTGCTTAAGCACTGCCTAGTATACAGTGGTCCTTCAAGATACAATATTAATTGGTTCTAGGACGACCATTGTAAGTTGAATAATCGGTGCCAAAGCCCCAAAATGTCACCCAAGATAAGAGAAAAATAAGCAGATAACTAAGACAGATAAAACAAGTCCTTACATATAACAGTCAGGAATAGCTGCCAACTATAACTAAGGCCTCATGTACACGACCGTATGGCTTTTTCAGTATTTTTCGGTCCGTAAAAAATACGGGTGACGTCTGAACGGAACAGCTGGCCCCGGATAGAACAGTCCTATCCTTGTCCGTTATGCGGGCAATAATAGGGCATGTTCTATCTTTGAACAGAACGGAAAAATGGAAATATGGAAATGGAAGGCATAGGGAGTACCTTCCGTTTTTTTTGCATATCCATTGAAATGAACGGTTCCGTATACGGAACGCTGAAAATGGAACGGAAACGGAAAAAAAAAACATTCGTGAGCATGAGCCCTAAGGGTACTTTCACACTTGCATTGTGAGGATCTGGCAATCTGTAAGCAAACGGACAGCCTTTGTAGATCCGTCTCACAAGTGCATTGCAATAAGGGATCCGTCTCTCAGGTTGTCATCCGTAAAAACGGATCCGTTATTTGTTTCTTTTACATCTTTAAAGGTCTGCGCATGCGCAGACAGGAAGAACGGATCTGTCAATGCAGTATTTCTAATGCCGGATCCGGCACTAATACATTCCTATGGAAATGAATGCCGAATCCGGCATTCTGGCAAGTTTTCCGGCATTTTGGACGGAGATAATACCGCAGGTATTTTCTCCGTCCAAAAAGCGCGCAGTGACTGAACTAAAGACATCCTGATGCATCCTGAATTCAGAATGCATTAGGATAAAACTGATCAGTTCTTTTCCGCTATTGAGCCCCAGACGATGGATCTCAATGCCGGAAAAGAATAACGCTAGTGTGAAAGTACCCTAAGGCCTCTTTCACACTTGCGTTCTGAGGATCCGGTGGGCACTTCCATCCCGCCAGATCCGTCAGAACGCAAGTTGCCTGAAAGCATTTGAAGACTGATCAGGATCCTGATCAGTCTTCGAAATGCTTCCAGGTTACCATGGCAGCCAGGACGCTACTGAAGTCCTGGCTGCCATGGTGAGTACTCCGCAGCAGTTTACTTACCTGCGCTGCGGCAGCCAGGCGCTCCTTCGTAACGTTACAGGTCCCCACGGCGCATAGACCTGTGACGTCATGAAGGAGCACCCAGAGGCCGCAGTGCAGGTAAGGACACTGCTGCGGAGTACTCACTATAGCAGCCAGGACTTCAGTAGCGTCCTGGCTGCCATGGTAACCGATCGGAGCCCCAGCTTACACTGGGGCCCCGATCGGAACTGCTGCTACGCATGCGCAGAGCTAAACGTCGGATCCGGCGATGCGCCGAAACGACGTTTAGCTTAATGCCGGATCCAGATTAATGCTCTTCAATGGGCATTAATTCCGGATCTGGCGTTACGGCATGTCTTCCGGATTTTTGGACGGAGACAAATCCGCAGCATGCTACGGTTTAGTCAACGTCCAGAAAACGTTCACATACTGAACTGAAGACATCCTGATGCATCCTGAACGGATTTCTCTCCATTCAGGATGCATTAGGATAATCCTGATCAGTATCTTTCCATCCTAGAGCCCCGAGGACGGAACTCTAGGACGGAAAGCAAAAACGCAGATGTGAAAGGGGCCTTACTCAGCTATTTTACCAGAGAAGTGGCCTGGTTGGTTGGATCCGGGACATTGTATGTTGAGTCTGGTTTCAACTTACGATGGGTCAGAAAAGAACATTGTATGTTGAATATATTGTATCCTGAGGCCATGGTGTCTTGAGGGGTGACTGTATTAGCCTTGCAGCATATGGCAGTATGCACCTAGGCATTGTGTACCACTGCTACTTAGTGTATTATTCCTGCAGTATGTGGCGGTAATAAGGCCATGTGTGGCCCTGGTATTTAGGCACTATGGGGGAGATTTATCAAACTGGTGCAAAGTATATTATTCTTGCAGCATATGGCTGTATTCACGTAGACATTGTGTGGCACTTTTACTTTGGCAATGTAACGTGTATTCATCTTGAAGTATACGGTAGTAATAACAAGCAGTGTGCGGCACTACTGTTAAGACATTACAGTGTACTATTCTTGCAGCATATGGCGGTATTATCACCTAGACATGGTGTGGCACTGCTATTTAGGCCCTATTAATATATCTCTTAGGCTAAATGCACACGACAGTTGTTTTTCTCGGCTTCCGTTTCAGTTTTTTTTGCGGATAGGACAGGAACCCATTCATTTCAATGGGTCAGCAAAAAAATGCTGACCGTTCATCCGTGTGTGTTCCGCGTCCGTTGTCCGTGTTTCCCTTCAGCAAAAAAAGTAGTGCATGTCCTACTTTTTTCTCATTTGCGGACGAGGATAGGCATTTATTACAGGGGATCTGTGAAAACAAAGGAATCCTCAAAAAAAAACTGATGGACCATCAGTTTTTTTTGCTGATCCCGATTTGCGGACAGCAAAAAACAACTGTCGTGTGCATATAGCCTTATAAATATAAAAATGAGTTTCTGTCTGTCTGAACGTCTGTCTGTTCTATATGCGCGACCAAACGACCGATCTTCACCAAATTTGGCACACAGGTACATCAGGTGTGCGGGAAGGTTTTAGACCGGGTCTCCGCTCTCTAGGACGTACTGTTCCTGATATATTTCCAAAGCCTGCAAGGCTTTCATTCATATCACAACTGCCAAACACAGTCACATGTCCCTTATCAGCCAATAGAAGCTCGCAGGCCTTAGTCTCCACATACACACAGCTTTACTCCAGGTTTCCATAACAACCCAGCCATATTCCCTCACTGCTGTAGATCTTTAGGCTAGGGATGCACGGCACATGGGGCATAACTACACTGCTACATGCATCTTGAATGAATTTTCTGCGACAGTCGCAGCGTGTCGCAGTGCGACACCATAGCCTATCACTATAAAAATTTGTGCAAGACATTGGTACGACAAAATGTCGCTCAACACATGTCATGTAGCCCTAGCCTTAAAGGGGCAGGATGCTGTGGAGGTCACTGTTAAGGGGGTAGGAGCCACTATTGAAGAGGCAGCTGCAGTGGAGGTCACTGTTAAAGGGACGGACACTGTGGAGGTCATTGTTAAAGGGGCGTTCACTGTAGATGCTACTGTTAAGGGGGCAGACCACTGTGGAGGTCACTGTTAAGGGGGCAGGGGCCACTATTAAAGGGGCAGGTGCAGTGGAGGTCACTGTTAAAGGGGCAGACACTGTAGAGGTCACTATTAAAGAGGCATTCACTTTGGATGTTACTGTTAAGGGGGCAGGTCGCTGTCGAGGTCACTGTTAAGGAAGCGGGGTACTGTGGAGGTCACCGTTAAGGGAAAGGGGTACTGTTGCAGTCACTGATAAAGGGACGGTGCTGTGGAGATCTTTGTTAAAGGGGCAGGGAACAGTGGAGGTCACAAATAAGGGGACGGCCCCTATGGAGGTCAGTGTTAAGGGGAAAGTTGCTGTCGATATCTTTTAAAGACACACAGAAACATTAAATGAAATAGATGAAATATACCGGGTCCTTCTGCTAGTGTATATATATATATTCTTGCAACGTATGGCAGTATTCAAGTATTCACATTGACATTGTGTACCACTACTACTTAGACACTATATAGTGTATTGTTCTTGCAGCATATGGCAGCATTTACCTAGGCACTGTGCGGCACTACTATTTAGACACTATAGTGTATTATTCTTGCAGCATATAGAGGTATCTACCTAGGCATTGTGTGGCACTGATATTTAGGCACCATATGTATATATATATATATTCTTGCAACATATGGCAGTATTCAAGTATTCACATCGACATTGTGTACCACTGCTACTTAGACACTATATAGTGTATTGTTCTTGCAGCATATGGCGGCATTTACCTAGGCACTGTGTGGCACTGCTGCCTATACACTGTAAAGTATCATTTTCTTGCACTGTGTGGCGATAATGGCACTGTATGGAAGTATTATTCAGATAGCATACAGTATGTCGCATTGTATGTTACGGTTACTTGTACCCTCTGCACCATATGGGGAGGGCACCGTACCATCTTATCTAATGCCAGCCCCGCTGCCGGAGAAAGATCCATCGGTAGCGTGCGGCTGCCTTCTGTTAACAAACTGAACTTTAATTTCCTGCTCCCACCCATAACGGGAAGCGGCGGGCTGCTTGTGCAATTCTCTCAGATATTACTGGCGGTTTTATCCTTAGTGAACCTGACACTGGAGTGAACCTCTGCTCTCTAATGCTCCATGTTCACATATTTAAAGGGATGCGTCACTTTAACCTCACATTAACCCTACAGTCTTAAAGGAGTCTTCTGAGGTTAGAAAACACTTAGGCCTCTTGCACACGAACGTGTGCGCCCCGTGCCCGTATTGCGGACCGCATTTGCGGATCCGCAATACACGGCACCATTCCGTGGCCATTCCGCATCACGGATGCGGACCCATTTATTTCAATGGGTCCGCAAATCCGGAGATGCGGAACGGTGCGGAATGGAATGACGGAACGGAACACTACGGAAGCACTCCGGAGTGCTTCCGCGGGGTTCCGTTCCGTACTTCCGTCCCGCAAAAAGATAGAACATGTCCTATCTTTTTGCGGAACGGGTAGATCGCGGACCCATTCAAGTGAATGGGTCCGCGATCCACTGCGGCTGCCCCACGGCCGGTGCCTGTGCATTGCGGGCCGCAATTTGCGGCCCGCAGCACGGGCACGGGGCGCACACGTTCGTGTGCAAGAGGCCTAACCCTGATTTATAAAAACTGGCTTAATTGCCCATAGCAAAGGAGCTCTGAAAAATGAAAGGTGGTACTGCGGTCAACTAAGCCAGTTTTCCTTTATGACAGTTTTTATAAATCAAGGGTTTTTTTTTTGTTTTTTTTGCAGAAATAGCGCCTCTCTTGTCAGTCGTTGTGACTGGTATTGCAGCCTAGTTCTATTCAAATGGTTAATAGACAGAAAAACCCTAATTTGGGTCCAAAATGCAGGAAATTTCCATTTTGTAATAGCTGGGCTTCGACTGTTACGTGGTGGGGAGGAGGGGGTGAAGGGCATGGAGTGGTCTGTTGGGCCCTTGGTACCAAGAGCTTCACATGACTCCTCAGACCCATATCATGCGAGATGCAAAGGAGAAGATAGAAAGGATTACTGACTAATTATATAAAATTACAAAAAAAAGTATTAAAAAAATTCTTTTTTTTTTCTAATTTTTGCCTGAAAGGGTTAAGCAGATTTATTTTACAGGCGGACACGTTTGGCTACAGGAATTTTAGTGGAAAGAATTTTTAGCGGAATATTTATTCTCACCTCATGAAGAAAACCCAAGGGGGCTGTGATTTTCACAAAAAAATCGGCTGTAACGAGGTCGCGTTTATTGCAACATGTTTTATAGGAAAGTGTCCATAGCAAATCACAAAGGAACAGAAACTCAGCTGAAAGACAGTGCAAAATACATGGATTACTGCTGGAGTCACGCATTCTCCTCCTGAACCCTTCTGCAGTTCACCCCTGGGAGACAGTGGTTGTCAGATGACAGCTGTTCCATTCACAGTCAGGAGCTGGCTTCATCTGACCGTCATTACCATTTATGAGATGCTATGATATGACAGCCGCTTCTTTTCTAGCGATGGGATGCCATCCTCTGACAACCGCTCCATTCCTAGTAATGCCATCTTATGACAGCCGCTCCATTCCCAGTAATGGGAGGCCATCCTGTGACAGCCGCTCCATTCCCAGTGAAGGAATACCATCCTTTGACAGCCGCTCCATTCCCAGTGATGGGATTCCATCCTCTGACAGCCGTTCCATTCCCAGTAGTCATCTTATGACAGACGCTCCATTCCCAGTGATTGGATTCCATCCTCTGATAGCCGCTCTATTCCCAGTGAAGGAATACCATCCTCTGACAGCCGCTCCATTCCCAGTGATGGGATGCCATCCTCTGACAGCCGCTTCATTCCAAGTGATGGGATGCCATCTTCTGACAGCCGCTCCATTCCCAGTAATGCCATCTTATGACAGCCACTCGATTCCCAGGGATGGGAGGCCATCCTGTGACAGCCGCTCCGTTCTGAGTAATCGGATACCATCCTCTGACAGCCGCTCCATTCCCAGTGATGGGAGGCCATCCTGTGACAGCTGCTCTATTCCCTGTGATGGGATGACATCCTGTGACAGCCGCTTCATTCCCAGTGATGGGATGCCATCTTCTGACAGCCGCTCCATTCCCAGTAATGCCATCTTATGACAGCCACTCGATTCCCAGTGATGGGAGGCCATCCTGTGACAGCTGCTCCATTCCCTGTGATGGGATGACATCCTGTGATAGCCGCTCCATTCCCTGTGATGGGATGACATCCTCTGACAGCTGCTCCATTCCCAGTAATCAGATGCCATTCTCTGACAGCAGCTTCATTCCCAGTGATGGGATACCATCCTTTGACAGCCGTTCCATTCCCAGTAATGGGATACCATCCTTTGACAGCCGCTCCATTCCCAGTGATGGGATTCCATCCTCTGACAGCCGTTCCATTCCCAGTAATGTCATGTTATGACAGCCGCTCCATTCCCAGTGATGGGAGGCCATCCTCTGACAGCCGCTCCATTCCCAGTGATGGGAGGCCATCCTCTGACAGCCGCTCCATTCCCAGTAATCAGATGCCATCCTTTGACAGCCACTCCATTCTCAATGATGGCATCTTATCATATGACAGCCTTTTAATTTTAAGTGATGGAGTGCTGCAATTCCTTGATTATAGGCTATTATCTGACAGCTGTTCCATTTTAGCCATTATTTGCCATCATTTGACAGCCAGCTACTCCATATTCAGTGATGGGACGTCATCATCTGACAGCCGCTCAGTTCTTAGTAATGTGATGTCATCATCTGACAGTAATGTGATGTCATCATCTGACAGTAATGTGATGTCATTATCTGACAGTAATGTGATGTCATTATCTGACAGCTGCTCCATTCTTAGTAAATGTGATGTCATCATTTGACAGCTGCTCCATTCTCAGTAATGTGATGTCATCATCTGATTGTCAATGGGGACAAAACGGAACTGAACAGAACGAAATGCAGCAAAATGCATTCCGTTCCGTTTAGTTGCGTTTCCATACCGGGGAGCAAACCGCAACATGTTGTACTTTGCTTTCCGTCCTGGGGTGCGGAGCAAGACGGCAGGACCCCCAATGCAAGTCAATAGGGACGGATCCGTTTTCTCTGACACAATCTGACACAATAGAAAACGGATCCTTCTTGGCTATGTTAAAGATAATACAACCGGATCCGTTCATAACAGATGCAGACGGTTGTATTATCAGTAACGGAAGCGTTTTTGCTGAACCCTGCCGGATCCAGCAGAAACGCTAGTGTGAAAGTTGCCTTAGCTGACAGCGGTTCCATTTTGTCATCATCTGACAAATCCATCCATGCTCAATGATGGGAAGACATCATCTGCACACCCTGAAAAGCAAAGTGGCTGTCAGATAACTGCCTGTTCACAAAGAATTTCCCATTGACAATAAGTGGATTTTGGTACAGAATACACGACAATGCCGGCATGGAAAATCCACCATCAGTGTTCCTGCTTCTACACATGCATGCTCAACTGGTCCGGTAGGGGCGTAAGACTTCTCTGGTGGCAGCTTATCTCCCTCGAGATCAAAAGGACTGGGCATATTGAAATACAACATGGCCGTCGATCAGCTTATCTCAGCCTGAAATCACCAGCGATCAGCTCAGGGGAAGATGCAGCCAGTCATATGTTTTACCTGCAGTGGCCACTACAGGGCAAATGTAGTATTACACGGTGGTCATTCAAATGGCCATGGCCAGCAGAGCTCCTCTTTGGCCCTTAGAGGACCCCTCCTCTATAAGAACAACCCATTTTAGAAATTTGGAAGCAAGCAGAAACCATTATTCATTCCATGTTTTGGAGGATATTTCTTATCTCCTGGGATTCCAGAGATCCTGAGCACGCCCGTGCTGGAATCCGTTCTCAGCTATGCAAAACATTTGCAGGCTAACCTTTACATAAGGACATCATAAGAGACGGCATACAATAAACACGTTATATTGTCTGGGTGCCGTAACCCGTGCGTGCACCACCCACCCCACCTTTTACATTGGGATTACTTAGCGGCGGGGTAGGAGTTGTCTTTGTTTGGCCAACCATTTGAGACAGCCAGAGCCAAATAAGCATTCACGCCAAACCTCCTGTGGGTGTCGGAGATGGAAACGGGTACAAGACTGCGCCAATTAGACAGCGAAACCATTTGTCACATCCGCTTGTTTTCATCCAAGTTCCATTAATTACTGTTCAAGTAGAATTTGGAGATCTCCCAACACAATATCAGTCATCGACATTTACTGTGGTATTTCTGTCTCGTTACGAAATTTGCATGTTCATTACTTATTAAAGGCATCCTCTCATGAACACGACCTCTGTCCATACGCCCTAGGGAATATAGACATCCTAAGGGGGCACTGCCAGATTGGAGTGATGATCTGTAGAAATGGCTGCCTCTTTGGCAGACACAGCATGTCCATGAACTATGGTGGCGTACCTAACATGGAGGCAGAATTGGAGAAACTGAACTTAAAATAGGTGGAGGGCGGTAAAATCTATTGTCTGCCACTTACAATGCTGTTCTAACATCTCTCCAGAGGCAGTTTAATCACACCTAATAGCTTCAGTCATGCAATGGCAATAAACATCTTACCTTCATGAGATTCTTGATCTCATGTTATGATAAACAGATTTTGATGACTGAAGCATGAGTCACCAGTATTCAATGCCGGAGATTAGTCATTCTAATTGAGTAAGCCAGTCGGATGACTAGTGAAACATCTTTATTAAAAATAAAAATCCAGTTGCGCTGACTTACTACTAATGGCCTGGGGTGAAAAAAACTTTCATAGACTCACTGAACATAGATTATTTACAGCTGCCATTGATATTAATGGTAACTGTATGCATTCCTATGCGCTGAGCTCCCCCTAGTGGTGCCTGCAGGCAGACAGTTTTATAATATACTGTGTGAAGTGGTTTTAGTTACCGTATCATGACGCGCACAGTACATCATGAGATCAAAGTGTCACCGCAAGTATACTTGCGGTGACACCGGCATCTAAACGGGTGCTAGGGACAGCTAAGCTGTCCGGGCACCCGGCAGTGAACCAATCACAGCGGTCCCTGCTATTAGGTCGCTGTGATTGATCAGTCAGATTTGACTGACCAATCACAGCGTTCAGCAGCGTAGCTCCGACCTTCTCAGTGAGTGTTGATAAGATCGGGGCTGTGTTGCTGTGTCTATTGTGCCCCGACCACCCCCCCCCCTTCAGAATGGCCGAGCGAGACCAGGTAACAATGAAGGGGCCGCCCCCCCATCCCTCCCCGCCCCCACAATTATTCAGGATGGCCGAACGGTAGTAGATTGTCAGCTGACAATCTACTGTAACGGCCGCCCTCAGTGGTCGCTCTGATGTCGGCCGTTTAACCCCTTCCATGCCATGGTCCGTAGGGACTGCTGTATTGGAGGGGTTAACAGGGAAAAAGCTCCCTCCCTCCCCCATTGGGCGCTGCACCGCTGTGGCAGCGTCCCGATTGTTACCATGGCAACTGAATGCCTTACACAGGCATCCAGGCTTGCCATGGTATGTAAGCCTGACAGGGTCCTGCCAGAGGCAGGAGCCTGATCAGGCTTAGGCCTATTGCACACAACTGTATGGCTTTTTCAGTATTTTGCAGTACGCAAAAACGGATCCGCAGAAAAAACGGATGACATCCGTGTGCATTCCGTTTATTGCGAAACAGAACATCTGGCCCCTAATAGAACAATACTATCCTTGTCCATGATGCAGACAAGAATAGGACAAGTTCTATCTTTGAACGGAAATACGGAAACGGAATGCATACGGAGTACCATGCATTTTTTTTTGCGTACCCATTGAAATGGGAAAGAATAACGGATCCGTCTGGGTCCCGTTCTGCAAGACGGAAAACAAAGTCATGTCGACCGGACTTTGTTTTCCGTCTTGCATAACGGGACCCAGACGGATCTGTTATGTTCTCCCATAGACTTCTATTAGGTCAGAAAGCAAACGGAATGCCTTTCAAAGGCTTCCGTTTTGCATTCCGTCATAATACAAGTCTATGGGCAGAAGAATGGATTTGTCCTTCCGTCTTATGGATTCCGTTATTTTCCGTTATAACCATGTTATAACGGAAAGCCATAACGGAATCCCTAACGTTAGTGTGAACCCACCTTCACTTTTATACTAATACAATTTAATTTCAATTCCTTGACAATTTTAAGAACTCGGCTTGTTGATATTCAAAGGTTGAAAATAAATCGTCTGGACTCCAGACTGATACATTGTAATTAATGTTTTACAAATATATTTTCATTAAAAAAAATTTAACAGCTATACCGTACATCGTCAGCATATACTGAAAATCTCTAGACCTGTGTGAAAATGACAAAATTACAATGATACTTTGTGACAAATTATTAGAACAGTAAGGAGATTTGTGCAGCTGCTGATTATGGGTTTAGCTCACAGAGCATTGTCTAGACTGGATACAACTGTGCTGGTTTGTTACAATGTATCAGTCTGGAGTCCGGGCTGTTTAGCTCACAGAGCATTGTCTAGACTGGATACAAATCTGCTAGTTTGTTACAATGTATCAGTCTGGAGTCCGGGCTGTTTAGCTCACAGAGCATTGTCTAGACTGGATACAACTGTGCTAGTTTGTTACAATGTATCAGTCTGGAGCCCGGGCTGTTTAGCTCACAGAGCATTGTCTACACTGAATACTACTGTGCTGGTTTGTTACAATGTATCAGTCTGGAGTCCAGGCTGTTTAGCTCACAGAGCATTGTCTAGACTGGATACAGCTCTGCTAGTTTGTTACAATGTATCAGTCTGGAGCCCGGGCTGTTTAGCTCACAGAGCATTGTCTAGACTGGATACAACTGTGCTGGTTTGTTACAATGTATCAGTCTGGAGTCCGGGCTGTTTAGCTCACAGAGCATTGTCTAGACTGGATACAACTGTGCTAGTTTGTTACAATGTATCAGTCTGGAGTCCGGGCTGTTTAGCTCACAGAGCATTGTCTAGACTGGATACAGCTCTGCTAGTTTGTTACAATGTATCAGTCTGGAGCCCGGGCTGTTTAGCTCACAGAGCATTGTCTAGACTGGATACAGCTGTGCTAGTTTGTTACAATGTATCAGTCTGGAGTCCGGGATGTTTAGCTCACAGAGCATTGTCTAGACTGGATATAACTGTGCTAGTTTGTTACAATGTATCAGTCTGGAGCCCGGGCTGTTTAGCTCACAGAGCATTGTCTACACTGAATACAACTCTGCTAGTTTGTTACAATGTATCAGTCTGGAGTCCGGGCTGTTTAGCTCACAGAGCATTGTCTAGACTGGATACAGCTCTGCTAGTTTGTTACAATGTATCAGTCTGGAGTCCGGGCTGTTTAGCTCACAGAGCATTGTCTAGACTTGATACAACTCTGCTAGTTTGTTACAATGTATCAGTCTGGAGTCCGGGCTGTTTAGCTCACAGAGCATTGTCTAGACTGGATACAACTCTGCTAGTTTGTTACAATGTATCAGTCTGGAGTCCGGGCTGTTTAGCTCAGAGAGCATTGTCTAGACTGGATACAACTGTACTAGTTTGTTACAATGTATCAGTCTGGAGTCCAGGCTGTTTAGCTCACAGAGCATTGTCTAGACTGGATACAACTCTGCTAGGTTGTTACAATGTATAAGTCTGGAGTCCGGGCTGTAATTGTATCTACTTCTTATCTGCAAGATGTATGGGGCCTGTATGGGTTTTTAGCCTGGAAAGTAAGCAAGAGTGATCCCATTCACTGACAACAAGCAGAAAACTTCAACTGGTTATGATGCGTTTAATCTAAACTCATTGTACGAGAAAAAAAATGTTCTATATTTAAGACTGAAGAAGGCTTTATGTGTGGTTCCGCCATTGGCTAGAAGTCTTCTTCAAATCGTCTCTGCTTTACATGAATGAGGAGACTGAGCAGCAGGTATTTTACAAGACGTTTTACAAATTCCACCCCCATTACTGCATTTCCTTTCCAAAACAGTCGCCTCTTTCTAGCTTTGCTTCTGGTTTCAATAGTGATCTGTTCGCAAGCTGCTTAGGACATGGCTTTTGGATAGGAAGGGTTAATGTTGGAGATGTGTAGGGACACTTGACTCTCCTGTATACAACCACCGGCCAGCATCGTGTGCAGCAGCCGAAGAGGAGTCTGAATATTGGGGTCTGGTCTGTGGTCTGATTTATGGGGTCTCATCCGAGGAACATCTAGATATCTCATGCACACAGTATGGTGATCGGCAGTCTGAGGATTATGGGGGCCATTTATCACTGGAAATGCGTCTGTGTTTTGGAGTTTTGTCGCATGTTTTGGCGCACATCTTTATTTATGCAAAACCCTGGGACTTCTGCCCATGTACGCCACACTTTGCCGGTTTTCAAAAGGGTCTAAATGTGACTTCAAGTGTCCGTATTTCACCTGGATTAGGGCACATTTACTATGTGCGATGTTTCCAAATGTCGCTAAAAAATCAAATCTCCACGCCAGGCGACCCACTGGTGTATTTTTTATCCCTGTATTGATATTGACACAGGTGTTCCACTGGTCTCATGTGGAGTCTGAATTTTGGGGTCTGGTTTGGCATCTGAATATTTAAGCTCTAGTGTCTGAATTCTGAGTTTCGAAGTGTGAATTATGGAATCTGGTTTGTGGTCTGAACTGTAGGGTCTGGTCTGGGATCTAAATTTTAGGGACTAGTTTTGAATTATTTGATCTCTGGGATGTGAATGTATAGGATCTGGAATTGTGGCCTAATTTGTAGGGTCCGGTCTGGGGTCTGAATTTTGTGGTTTGGTTTGGAGTCTGAATTATTCTATCTGCTCTTGGATTTGAATTATGGGGTCTGGTTTGCCCTCCGAATTTTAGGATCTGGGGTTAGGCCTCGTGTCTGAATGATGTGTTCTCATCTGAATCTCAATTGTAGGGTCTGGTCAAGAACTGATCTAGGGTCTGGGCTAGGGTCTGGTCTGGGTCTTAACTAGGGTCTGGTCTAGGGTCTCTTCCAGGGTCTGGTCTAGGGTCTGGTCTGGGTATGATCTAGGGTCTGGTCTAGGGTCTCTTCTAGGGTCTGGTCTAGGTCTGATCTAGGGTCTGGTCTGGGTCTTAACTAGAGTCTGGTCTAGGGTCTCTTCTAGCGTTTGGTCTAGGCTCTGGTCTGGGTATGATCTAGGGTCTGATCTAAGGTCTCTTCCAGGGTCTGGTCTAGGGTCTGGTCTGGGTATGATCTAGGGTCTGGTCTAGGGTCTCTTCTAGGGTCTGGTCTAGGTCTGATCTAGGGTCTGGTCTGGTCTGATCTAGGGTCTGGTCTGGGTCTTAACTAGAGTCTAGTCTAGGGTCTCTTCTAGCGTCTGGTCTGGGTATGATCTAAGGTCTGGTCTAGGGTCTCTTCTAGGGTCTGGTCTAGGTCTGATCTAGGGTCTGGTCTAGGGTCTGAATTTCAGGGTCTGATCTGGGATCTGAATTATGTATGAGGTCTGGATTGTGACAAGAATTTTATATGCTTCCCCTACAAAGTTTGTATGTTGGCCCGATAGTAAGATCCAGTAAAAAAAAGTCTATGGCCACCTTAAGTGGTTCCATTGAATTTTTAACAACTGGAACGAAGAGATCTCAATGTGATACTCTTGGGTGATTAACCTAGGACAAGCCCTTTACATCTTCTCAATATGAATCAGTTTCTCTACTTTCTGACCCTTTGATGCACAAAATATGTAGTCATTCACATCCCATGTATATTATAAAAGGAGAAGTAAAAATAATTCACACACATTAACTCAGGAAGGAATTCGTGATCAGAAGTTCCTTCCCAGTTTGGCACCAGCGTAGTTCTTAATCTCAGCTTTATGCTTCTCACATCAGAGTGACCTGAAGAAGATCTCCACCTACATCTATTTTTAGAGATTTTTTTATGGTTTGTTTGCTTGACGGCAAAATCTTCTCCTCTCTTATTAGCCCTCATCTTAGGTCAAGTTCAAATTTTTTTCTGGAGATGCTTTAAGAGGGCATTGTGAGTCAGGGAGTCGCTGGGGTGGGAATAATCAGAATATACTGGTAAATTTTCCTGAATATTCCCTGCATACTGTCCTCATGTGCCATAGAGACAGTGATTGCCCACAACGGTGATCTCAGACATTTGTAGCTATCATTTTTCTTCATATCCAGACCCCATCGTTCTGACCTCAGTGTTACCTCTCCTGGTTCATGACTCTTCAGCTTGACGCTGGCCAACGGATGTTCAGAGAGATGATGGCCGAAGTTAGTACTGAGAATGTAGTAATCCTCCTGGTAAGGGTACTTTCACACTAGCGTTAGAGGATTCCGGCAGGCGATTTCGTTGCCAGAACTGCCTGCCGCATCCGGAAATTGGTATGCAAATGAATAGCATTTGTTCCCGGATCCGTCTAACAAATACATTGCAATATCGGATCCGTCTCTCCGGTGTCGTCCGGAAAACCGGATCCGGTGTTTATTGTTTCACAGATTTAAAGGTCTGCGCATGCGCAGACTGGGAAACCGGATCCGTTTGTCCGGAACACTTGGATCCGGCATTAATACATTTCAATGGATCCGGCATTCCGGCAAGTGTTCCGGAGAAAATACATGCTGCGGTATTTTCTCCGGCCAAATTCCATTCAGAATGCATTAGGATAAGGGTCCATTCACACATCCGCAAGTTGATTAATTTTCAATGGGGCCGGAACGGACACTATGTGCTGTCCACATTCAACTCAATACCGGAAAACTTTAACGCTAGTATGAATATACCCTTACATAGAAATCCTGACAATATACTGTACTAAGGCCTCTTTCACACTTGCGTTCTGAGGATCCGGCAGGCACTTCCGTCCCGCCAGATCCGTCATAACGCAAGTCGCCTGAAAGCATTTGAAGATCTGATCAGTCTTCGAAATGCTTTCAGGTTACCATGGCAGCCAGGACGCTACTGAAGTCCTGGCTGCCATGGTACTCCGCAGCAGTGTACTTACCTGCGCTGTGGCCGCCGGGCGCTCCTTCATGACGCCACAGGTCCCCGCTGCGCATAGATCAAAGCACCGCCCGGACCTTTGACGTCATGAAGGAGCGCCCAGAGACCGCAGCGCAGGTAAGTACACTGCTGCGGAGTACCATGGCAGCCAGGACTTCAGTAGCGTCCTGGCTGCCATGGTAACTGATCGGAGCCCCAGCTTACGCTGGGGGCCCGGCCGGAATTGCTGCTGCACATGCGCAGAGCTAAACATCAGATCTGGTGATGCGCCGAAACGACGTTTAGCTTAATTCCCGGATCCGGAATAATGCACTTCAATGGGCATTAATTCCGGATCCGGCGTTACGCATGTCTCCCGGAGACAAATCCGCAGCATAAAAAAAACGTTCACATACTGAACAGAAGACGTCCTGATGCATCCTGAACGGATTTCTCTCCATTCAGAATGCATTAGGATAATCCTGATCAGTTCTTTTCCGGTATTGAGCCCCGAGGACGGAACTCTAGGACGGAAAGCAAAAACGCTGATGTGAAAGAGCCCTAATCCCAATAATATACTGATCCTGATAATATACTGATCCTGATAATATACTGATCCTGATAATATACTGATCCTGATAGCTCTTTCACATTTGCGTTGTCAGGATCCGGCGTTCCTTTGCCGGAAATGCCCGCCGGATCCGTCACAACGCAAGACACTGAAAGCATATTGAAGACTGATGAGTCTTCAATATGCTTTCAGGTAACCACGCTACTGAAGTCCTGGCTGCCATGGTAAGTACTCCGCAGCAGTGTACTTACCTGCGCTGCGGACGCCGGGCGCTCCTTCATGACATCACAGGTCCGGGTGGTGCATTGATCTAAGCGCCGCGGGGACCTGTGACATCATGAAGGAGCCATTTCACCAGAACCATAACCTTATAATAATCCAGTCCTTGCCGGTCAGTTCCCACGTAGTCGTCTACTTCTGTGTCTTTGCTCCATACATTCCACTTGCTGGGCTCATGGACAGAGGGGGTCAGTGTATGCAGGTCTGCGGCAGGAATAGCAGTGCTTTGTAGCATTGACTCCTCCACTAATCTGCACCCACTGGGATTATTCCAACAGGACGGATCAGGGACATTCACATCTGCTGGTTATGAACGGTAACATAAAATGCTGAATCCAAACCATTCATGATGAGCTGGGTCATTTACAGATGTAGCAGAGCTGAGTTTGTCTTTGTCGCTGCATTGTTTCTACACTACATGGTGCTTACCTGCAGTCCTATGTAAAGCCACACAGCCTGATCTGTTACATGTGCACTTGGCAGCTGATGACATCTGTGTTGGTCCCATGTCCATATGTGGCCGCATTACTGAGAAAATTCACGTTTTACTATATGCAAATGAGCCTTTAGGAGCAACGGGGGCGTTGTCATTACACCTAGAGGCTCTGCTCTCTCTGCAACTGCCGCGCTCTCTGCACTTTAAATGATGTGGTGAAGTGATCACATTTATACTGCCTGGCTCTATCCATCAAAGTGCAGAGGCAGTTGCAGAGAGAGCAGAGCCTCTAGGTGCAATGACAACGCCCCCGTTGCTCCTAAAGGCTCATTTGCATATAGTAAAACGTGATTTTTCTCAGCAATGCGGGCACATATGAACATGGGACCAACACAGACGCCTTCAGCCGCCAAGCGCACATGTAACAGGTCAGCCGGTGTCATAGGGACAGAACTGCCGACAGATGAACTTTAAGAGTCAAGATGCAAAAATGTGCTAATCATAAGAGGCTGAGGGCTACAGATGTAGCAGAGCTAAATTTGTTATTTGAAAACACCATCAGTTAAGCGCGGGCTGTATGGCGACTTGCCTTTGCAGTGCAATCCGGGGACTACCATGAATGTAATGCTTTGCAATGGCAAAATAAAATCGTATGTGACCTTAAGACGGACATCCTGGTGACGTCCACGTGCTGGAGATGTTTGTGCCTGGATCTTGGCCATTGATTCACTCGTTGGGTTAATACATGATATTTCTGCAGGATTTTTGCTGACGGCGTGGAGATGGAGGACACGGCAGGTTAACCGTGACAAAAGACTGCAGCTTCCTGGCTATAGGACAGCGTACGTTGTCAGCACAATGTCAGGAGAGGGCGGACGTGGCGGCCCATGTTTCCTAGGCATGATTGCAGAAGGAAGTCACAATGTGCTGAATCTTCCTCAACTGATAATGGATGTTCAGAAATGACAGATATGATGTGGAAATGTGGGAAAAGCTGAGTCGAGCTGTTATCTGTCCCTGGAGGTAGGACTGGATTCTGTGCTGTCAGCACCGCCGCCTCGCGGCTCAGGGACATAAACCCAGAATAACGGCAGGGGGGATCTGATTCGCCTTTGGCATGTTCATCTTGCCCAGCCATATTATTTCTATGGAGCAGAGGGGAGATAAGCCGCTGCCGGAATATATTGGCGCTGCTTATCTCGGAGAACAAGACAATAGAACGGAAGATATTCTACTGGCCTGATCTGTTTTGACCCCAATATCAGGGTCATGTTCATTTTGTAGAACGAGGAAGATGAGCGGCTGCTAGACAATACTGAGGGTAGGCGCGCCTGCCTAGTCCTAGCAGTGTCTTCTAGCTGCAGTCACTGTCTTACAACACAGCTGCAGCTGCTGCAGAACTTCAATAGCAGGTACCTGCAAAAACATTTCTCTTTATTTTCTCATTTGAACAGAAAGACAGCAGTTTTTTTCCCCGAACCTGAAGTTTCTCTAGCAGGCATGTCCAAACTGTGTTACAGCTATTAGGGCATGCTGGGAGCTATAGTTTTGCAACAGCTGGAGGGCCGCAGTTAGGACAGGCCTGCTAGGCCAATGATGGCTAACCTCCAGCACTCCAGCTGTGGTGAAACTACAACTCCCAGCATGCTCTATTCATTTCTATAGAGTTCTGAGAACACAGACAAGCAAGGGGGCATCTTGGGAGTCGTAGTTTTACCACGGCTGGAGGTTAACCATCACAGCTCTAGGCTGGACTAAAATAATCAGATGTCATGCAACTGGGCCTGATCTATGTGGACCCTGGACCTTCCATTTCCAATGGTTGTGGATCCCAGAAGATCTATCTAGGTCTTTAGGTTCTTCAAGGTTCTGAAAGGGGGCCCTGGGGCCTGAAGGGTCCCAAAGCCATAGTCATCTGAGGGAGAATGCCTGTACCTGCTGCCATTTTAGGTTGTGCGCAGGCTCGGCTGATGTATCGGAGAGGAGTCAGGGATTTTGAGATTCGAGAACTGCAAGAGAGAAGCCACTTCCCATGGAGAAGAAGAAGAAGCTTTCCCAGACGCCTCAATGGCGGCAGTGCCTAGCTAGACCTTGGTATATATGTGCCTTTAATCACCCAGGGTATGTCCCCCATGGCCGCCGCTATCACTGGCCCAAGGCTGCGCATTTTCCATTCACAAAGGAAACGCATTTCCTCCCGTGCTCGCCGCTTTTCCTTTCTCATACGAACGCGAGAGGAAAGAGCTGCAGGAAATGTCTGTCCAGGATGGAGCTGACCCTGTAAACTCATTACGGCCCGTTCTGAAACGACACGGACATTAGCTGAATTCCTGTACGTGTCAGCGGAATTTGCTGATTTCATTGTACTTTAGGGATGTAGCAGGGTTAGGTTAGACAGGTGCACAGTGCTGAGTTTGTCATTTGGCACAATGATGGTAAATGGGGTGGATTTATAGACTTATCATAAGACGTTTAGGGGAAAAAATCATGAATTTCCCCCCCGAAAAGATCTTCCTTAGACTCCTGTAACCCATTTTGCCCCCGTATTGGTGCTAGTCCCAATTTCCATTCCTTTAAGACAGGCATCCTCAAACTGCGGCCCTCCAGCTGTTGTAAAACTACAACTCCCACAATGCCCTGCTGTAGGCTGATAACCTGTAGGCTGCTCAGGCATGATGGGAGTTGTAGTTTTGCAACAGCTGGAGGGCCGCAGTTTGAGGATGCCTGCTTTAAGATAATACTGACGCCGCCCCATCCTAAGGGCTCATGCACACGACCGAATTTTCTTTCCGTGTCCGTTCTATTTTTTGGACTCCGTGTGCATTCCATTTCCGTATGTCCGCAAGCCCGTTCGCAAAAAAAAAGATAGAACATGTTCTATTCTTGTCTATTTTGCGGTCAAAGACAGGCATTGTTGCAATGTATCCACAAAAAAAACGTATGCAACACGGACGTCACACAGATGTCATCCGTTTTTTTTCGGATACGTGTTTTGCGTATTGCAAAATACATACGGTTGTGTGCATGAGCCCTAAGTGTCTGTAGAGAGGGGAGCCCACGTAGACTCATATTGCTGATTGGAAGAAGGGATGGGGCCGACTACAGCTAGGGTCCGTCCGCTCCTCTGTTTCATAGACCCTTGTCTACACAATTGTAGAAACTTTTGTGACACAGGACCCCCGTGCAGGGCACCTGTCATCCGAGGACATATTAATAGAGGCCGGGAAATGTGACTCAATCAAATTCCAAACTGAGTTTAAGCCTTTTTTTAGAAGAGCGATTACACAGCTGCTTGTAGTCATGATGCCAAGATCTTCTGTGCATCACACCCAATCAAAGGGTTAAAGGTGCTACACACATTACATCAAATTTTCATCAGGATCCACTAACAGCCTAATGTGTATGGGGGTCTCCTGACCCTCCCCATTGGAATAGATCAAGGGAAAAAAATCAGGTATGCTGAAAACCAGATATGCAGTAATCGCCTAAACTCCCTCTAGTGGTGTCTGTATATATCTGTATGTAGTAATCTCCTGAGCTCCCTCTAGTGGAGGCTGTATATATCTGTATGCAGTAATCTCCTGAGCTCCCTCTAGTGGTGGATGTATATATCTGTATGCAGTAATCTCCTGAGCTCCCTCTAGTGGTGGCTGTATATATCTGTATGTAGTAATCTCCTGAGCTCCCTCTAGTGGTGGTTGTATATATCTGTATTCAGTAATCTCCTGAGCTCCCTCTAGTGGTGGCTGTATATATCTGTATGCAGTAATCTCCTGAGCTCCTCTAGTGGTGGCTGTATATATCTGTATGTAGTAATCTCTTGAGCTCCCTCTAGTGGTGGCTGTATATATCTGTATGTAGTAATCTCCTGAGCTCCCTCTAGTGGTGGCTGTATATATCTGTATGCAGTAATCTCCTGAGCTCCCTCTAGTGGTGGCTGTATATAACTGTATGTAGTAATCTCCTGAGCTCCCTCTAGTGGTGGATAAATATATATCTGTATGCTGTAATCTCCTGAGCTCCCTCTAGTGGTGCCTGTATATATCTGTAAGCAGTAATCTCCTGAGCTCCCCCTAGTGGTGGCTGTATATATCTGTATGTAGTAATCTCCTGAGCTCCCTCTAGTGGTGCCTGTATATATCTGTAAGCAGTAATCTCCTGAGCTCCCTCTAGTGGTGGCTGTATATATCTGTATGTAGTAATCTCCTGAGCTCCCTCTAGTGGTGGCTGTGTATATCTGTATGCAGTAATTTCCTGAGCTCCCTCTAGTGGTGGCTGTATATATATGTATGCAGTAATCTCCTGAGCTCCCCCTAGTGGTAGCTGTATATATCTGTATGCAGTAATCTCCTGAGCTCCCTCTAGTGGTGGCTGTATATATCTGTATGCAGTAATCTCCTGAGCTCCCTCTAGTGGTGGCGGTATATATCTGTATGCAGTAATCTCCTGAGCTCCCTCTAGTGGTGGCTGTATATATCTGTATGCAGTAATCTCCTGAGCTCCCTCTAGTGGTGGCTGTATATATCTGTATGCAGTAATCTCCTGAGCTCCCTCTAGTGGTGGCTGTATATATCTGTATGTAGTAATCTCCTGAGCTCCCTCTAGTGGTGGCTGTATATATCTGTATGCAGTAATCTCCTGAGCTCCCTCTAGTGGTGGCTTTATATATCTGTATGCAGTAATCTCCTGAGCTCCCCCTAGTGGTGGCTGTATATATCTGTATGCAGTAATCTCCTGAGCTCCCTCTAGTGGTGGCTGTATATATCTGTATGTAGTAATCTCCTGAGCTCCCTCTAGTGGTGGAGGTATATATCTGTATGCAGTAATCTCCTGAGCTCCCTCTAGTGGTGGCTGTATATATCTGTATGCAGTAATCTCCCGAGCTCCCTCTAGTGGTGGCTGCATATATATCTGTATGCAGTAATCTCCTGAGCTCCCTCTAGTGGTGTCTGTATATATCTGTATGCAGTAAGCTCCTGAGCTCTCCCTAGTGGTGGCTGTATATATCTGTATACTGTACTCTCCTGAGCTCTCTCTAGTGGTAGCTGTATATATCTGTATGCAGTAATCTCCTGAGCTCCCTCTAGTGGTGGCTGTGTATATCTGTATGCAGTAAGCTCCTGAGCTCCCTCTAGTGGTGGCTGTATATATCTGTATGCAGTAATCTCCTGAGCTCCCTCTAGTGGTGGCAGTATATATCTGTATGCAGTACTCTCCTGAGCTCTCTCTAGTGGTAGCTGTATATATCTGTATGTAGTAATCCCCTGAGCTCCCTCTAGTGGTGGCTGTATATATCTGTATGTAGTAATCTCCTGAGCTCCCTCTAGTGGTAGCTGTATACATATATATATCTGTATGCAGTAATCTCCTGAGCTCCCTCTAGTGGTGGCTGTGTATATCTGTATGCAGTAAGCTCCTGAGCTCCCTCTAGTGGTGGCTGTATATAT
Source organism: Bufotes viridis (assembly GCA_033119425.1). Taxonomy (NCBI): domain Eukaryota; kingdom Metazoa; phylum Chordata; class Amphibia; order Anura; family Bufonidae; genus Bufotes; species Bufotes viridis. Next base: position 21,774,266 of record CM065589.1, read on the forward strand.
CTGTATGCAGTAATCTCCTGAGCTCCCTCTAGTGGTGGCAGTATATATCTGTATGCAGTACTCTCCTGAGCTCTCTCTAGTGGTAGCTGTATATATCTGTATGTAGTAATCCCCTGAGCTCCCTCTAGTGGTGGCTGTATATATCTGTATGTAGTAATCTCCTGAGCTCCCTCTAGTGGTAGCTGTATACATATATATATATATTTATGCAGTAATCTCCTGAGCTCCCTCTAGTGGTGGCTGTATATATCTGTATGTAGTAATCTCCTGAGCTCCCTCTAGTGATGGCTGTATATATCTGTATGCAGTAATCTCCTGAGCTCCCTCTAGTGATGACTGTATATATCTGTATGCAGTAATCTCCTGAGCTTCCTCTAGTGGTGGCTGTATATATCTGTATGTAGTAATCTCCTGAGCTCCCTCTAGTGATGGCTGTATATATCTGTATGTAGTAATCTCCTGAGCTCCCTCTAGTGATGGCTGTATATATCTGTATGCAGTAATCTCCTGAGCTCCCTCTAGTGATGGCTGTATATATCTGTATGCAGTAATCTCCTGAGCTCCCTCTAGTGATGACTGTATATATCTGTATGCAGTAATCTCCTGAGCTTCCTCTAGTGGTGGCTGTATATATCTGTATGTAGTAATCTCCTGAGCTCCCTCTAGTGGTGGCTGCAGGCAGACAGAGTTTTATTATGTGACTCTAGTTCTCTACAGAAGATGCAGAGCTTTGTATCAGAGAAATAGAGCTTTGACTGATATAAATATATCATGGTATTATTGAGCGCAGAAGTTTGAACCCACAAACAGCATGAAGTTAAAAGATGGAGATGTACTTTGAATCCTTCTGGATTTTGGCAGTAAGGTTCTCAACAGAATTCCACAATGAAAGCACACCCTGCAGCCAAAATAAAGCCTGAGGTAAGCAAAAGTCAAACATGTAGGAAAACAGAAGACGATCCGTCCCCAGAGCCGCTGCCAATAGAAACATCATAATAGTTTTCATTAAATTAACATAAACCAAAAACAATTGTGGATTTTATTTTTTTCTACTAATCACATTTACTGCACATTTTATAAGTCAGCTTTTTTTTCTTTTTGGAAATTCTGAACCACTATGATATTCAGAGGTCGTGCTGCATATTTTCCAGAAGAGTAAAAATACTCCTCTTAGCATTTTTAAGGAGTATTTTAAGCCAAAGAGGAGTATGGAGGTTGCAGTAATTAAAATAATTAATATGTAGGCATATATAACGTGGAGGACTGGAGGCAGCAGTGGTGGTCGGGTGGCAGTGGGTGGCCTGGTGGCATTGTGACAAAGTGACATGGGTGATGGAATGGGGGAACTCCGAGCTTCTAATGTTATACCCCTAGTCGCCTCACTAACCATCTGTTAGGGTATATTCAGTTGGGCGGTCAAATCACCATTTTTACTGTGACCGTATACGATTTTACTGCGAGTCTACGATTACCACAGTGCGATAAAATTCCACTTTTTATTTAAATTGATGCATTTTTATGGCAGTAAAAATAAAAACTGCAACGTCACAGTACATTCTGAATATACCCGTCCCTAAGAGAGGCCTGCGGACACCTGGCATATTTTGTAACAAACAGTGTTCACTCAAAAGTCAATAAAGCCCCTGGGTGGCACTGGCTACGGTTAAGAAAGCCCCTGGGTGGCACTGGCTACGGTTAAGAAAGCCCCTGGGTGGCACTGGCTACGGTTAAGAAAGCCCCTGGGTGGCACTGGCTAGGGTTAATAAAGCCCCTGGGTGGCACTGGCTAGGGTTAATAAAGCCCCTGGGTGGCACTGGCTAGGGTTAATAAAGCCCCTGGGTGGCACTGGCTAGGGTTAATAAAGCCCCTGGGTGGCACTGGCTAGGGTTAATAAAGCCCCTGGGTGGCACTGGCTACGGTTAAGAAAGCCCCTGGGTGGCACTGGCTATGGTTAATAAAGCCCCTGGGTGGCACTGGCTAGGGTTTTATAAAGCACCTGGGTGGCACTGGCTACGGTTAAGAAAGCCCCTGGGTGGCACTGGCTACGGTTAAGAAAGCCCCTGGGTGGCACTGGCTAGGGTTAAGAAAGCCCCTGGGTGGCACTGGCTAGGGTTAATAAAGCACCTGGGTGGCACCGGCCATGGTTAATAAAGCACCTGGATGGCACTGCCTAGGGTTAATAAAGCCTCTGGTTGGCACCAGCTATGGTTAATAAAGCACCTGGGTGGCACCGGCCATGGTTAATAAAGCCTCTGGATGGCACCTACTAGGGTTAATAAAGCCTCTGGTTGGCATCGGCTATGGTTAATATGTCATGTGATCATTGTTGTCTCGATCGGTTGGACTCCCCAAACCCCCCCCCCCTTCCCCTACAAGACGTCTAAATTGTTTATGTGCCACAAATGCCTTTGGTTGGACAATCCCTTTGAGTACGGAGGGGGTTAATACGATGAGAGTAATTTCTCGGCCCCCTGAGCCATCGTGGTCTTCACTTTCAGCTTGTTTACGAGGACGAGCTTCTCCTGAAGGTTGTCTAGAGGGCTTATTCACTTTGCACAGAAACATCTGGAGCTTTTATGTATTGCTGGAGGGTACAGAACGTTTCGGAGATGATGTGACGTAAGGCCGACAGCTGCTCCGAAGCCTCCGTCTCTGGGGTCCATCTTCCGGTAATTCACTTTGGTCTGAGAGTTGTTTACAGCTCCCTGCCGTTCACTGGGTAATCCGGTTTTCTTGTCAGGTTCGACAGCAAATGAAACCTTTACTCCAGGAAATTTCCAGTTTATTTCCTGAATTGACAGAATTTGGCAAGCCTCGCTTGTCAAGAAGTATCCTGACAAAAAATGTCCAGTTTTAGCCACAATTTTCTGAAAACTGCAGCAAAACTACACAAACGTACAATGTTTAGTAAATCTTTGAACAGACCTTAGGACTAGAAGCAATGAATATTTGATAGGTGGTGGTCTGACCTCCAGGACCCCTGTAGGTGCCATCATCACAGGTCCTTTAAAACCACTGCTGCTCTCCACTGCTGAGCTCCACTCCAACTTATGTCATCACAGGTCCTTTACCACCACTGCTAGTCTCCACTGCTGAGCTCCACCTTATGTCATCACAGGTCCTTCACCACCACTGCTAGTCTCCACTGCTGAGCTCCACCTTATGTCATCACAGGTCCTTCACCACCACTGCTAGTCTCCACTGCTGAGCTCCACCTTATGTCATCACAGGTCCCTCACCACCACTGCTAGTCTCCACTGCTGAGCTCCACCTTATGCCATCACAGGTCCTTCACCACCACTGCTAGTCTCCACTGCTAAGCTCCACCTTATGTCATCACAGGTCCTTCACCACCACTGCTAGTCTCCACTGCTGAGCTCCACCTTATGTCATCACAGGTCCTTCACCACCACTGCTAGTCTCCACTGCTGAGCTCCACCTTATGTCATCACAGGTCCTTCACCACCACTGCTAGTCTCCACTGCTGAGCTCCACCTTATGTCATCACAGGTCCTTCACCACCACTGCTAGTCTACACTGCTGAGCTCTGCCCCACCTAACGTCATCTCAGGTCCTTCACCACCACTGCTAGTCTCCACTGCTGAGCTCTACCCCACTTGACGCCATCACAGGTCCTTCGTCCGCCCAACCTGATGTCATCACAGGTCCTTCACCACCACTGCGGAGCTCCGCCCCACCTGAAGTCTTCACGGGTCCTTATACAGTAGTCTTGCTGAAGACACTGCTGTTCTGTCTGTAGAGCTCTCTTTGTTATCAGCCATTAGCATTAACCATAGCCACCCAGTAGCCAAGCTACCCCCCTGCAGTGGCCAGGATTGGTAAGTGGGAAAAAACTCTCTGTGGCGCTGCCCTAGGCACATGCCCTTGGGTGCTTTATTGTAAATGCAGCCCTGGTTACCTGAGACTGTTGGCTTCCATGTTCCTCCTTTGTTTTCCCATGGACAGTGCCTGGTACTTCTACTTGATCCCATTCACTTGAATGAGCTGCAGTACCAAGAACCACCACAACCATATGTATGGCACTGTACAGGAATAAACTGAACAAGTGACCACAAGACTGGCCCCTTCTTTCAGTTTATCCATGGGATGGCAAGGACTCAAACCCTCACTGATCAAATATTGATGCCCTATTGATAAATATTATTTCTTGGCATATTGTTAGGATCATTCGTTGTGATTCTATTTCGGACTCCTAAGAATGAAGAGACCCCAACACGTTACTGATGGCCTCTTCAAGTGAATAGGTGCCAGCTGCAATTCCATGCGCAGCCGGTTGGCCTGGAGCGCCGCTGCACAGGGAAACCTTAGAAGACACGTCAGTGCTGTGGCCCCTTCATTCACAGGATCAGTGGGCATCTCAGAGGTCACAGCTGCTCTGGGACCTTTGGAAAGAGAGGGCTCAACACTTGTTGATCCCATCCTCTTTGGTACTTGCATAGTAAGAATCTGTGTTAGACTCCACAATGAGGAATAATGGGGTGGAAAAGTGACCCAAGGGCATAAAGCACATTTGCTCACTCTTTCGAAAGCATCCAGGAGGCTCTCAGATAAAGTGGAGACCTTCCCAAGGGTGATAGAGGTCTCCTAAAGCCTCCTGGAAAGCAGCTCTCCATGAAATTCTTTCATGTGTGGTACCATCAGCCCTGGTATCCCAATGGACAATGCATCATGTAAAGGGGGCTTAGCCTCTGGCACTCATAAGCATTGACTATATTAAGATATCTCTGTGATATGCAGGGCCCCCTGTGGAGAAAAACTCTTCTTCATCACATTGGCTGAGTGAGGAAGTCCATGTGCCTATAGTTTTGACCATTGCTCTTAATATACAAAGAATATGTGAAGTTTTGTGACCAGTTTTTTTTTATTTCTCCCCAAAAAATAAAAAAATGGAGCAACTTCCTGATTAAAAAACTCCTATACAGACCTATATGTCTCCATGGTAACAGACTACAAACAAGCCCTGTGTAGTCTGAACTTGGAGTCACGTGTTACTCTTTTCTATCTGTGAATTTTTGGCAAAAACTGTAGTAAAAGCCGTCTTATTTTTCTTTTAGGTGGAAATATGGCCTTACTTTGAGAGCTGATTTCGGGGAGCTCCTCTGCCATTGGTCCGTAGTGTTTTTAATGATACTGACATTGTGAGGCAGGCCTCCAAACATGTCTACTGATGTAGAATCCTGCACCAGCACTTCAACTGATGTGGCTCCAGCCGGCAAACCAGCGACAAAGAAGGAAAAGAAAAAAGGTAATGTAAACCGTCTAATGTACTATGATACGTCCCCCACCACCCACCCAGAACCAACATTTTAAAATACATAGACCTGAGACTACAACGAGTGGGCCCCTTTATGCCAAAAGGAAAATGTAGATTTCAGGGAACGCAAGGCATCCCCTTTTAGGTGGTAAAAAGCTAGTGGTATAGTCCATTGGATAGTTTAAGAAAATTCTTGTTTCCTTTGGTATTTTACTTACATCGAGCTGTAAATTTTGGGCGGCCCTTTACACAGTCATGAAGGTAAATTATAAAATTCTGCCACCACCAGGGAGAGCTCACTACAATCAAACTTATTCCTGAACCTAACAGAATTCTAAACTCTGTGAGCTCCCCCTTGTGGAGGCTGAAGATAAGAAAGATTTTGTGAAAAAGGAGCTCTGACTTCCCAATACAGATAAGTAAATGTGTTAATGTCCCGTATGGATATATAGTACAATATCCAGGGGAGAAGGGGGGCTGTATAGTCTAGGCCAGGGGTCTTCATCAGGTGACACAGTTGGTGACAGTCCAAGCTGAACACCTACACTAAATATGTTGTCTTTGCAGATTAATTAACTTCCAGATTTATTACTTTATACTCCAGAACAGATGCCTAAACTCATTGAGGTCGGATGCTAGATCCTAGTCCAGAACACTAAAACTAATTCAGACTCATATGCAAATGAGCAATTTGAGCACCAAGAGGCGCGGTTGAATAGTCGGAGCACTGCTTTGTAACTCCCCCCCGTGCTCTGCACACTCCCCCCTCCCCTTGATTGACAGAGCTAGACACCAGGCTGAGGGCAGAGCCCTGTCCACGAGCTGTGCGCTAGCATCTACATATCATATACTCTATGTACTATAGCCTGACCACACTGAGATCTACCCACAAAGCTAATCTACATATTACTGCTTTATCTACAGGCACAATATATGATTATACAGATACCAGTAATGTGCGTCAGATCCAAGATCAGACCCTTAAAATTATACAGATTTCAGATTAGACACAAAGGCCTCATGCACTTGACCGTATGGCGTTTTCAGTATTTTGCGGTCCACAAAAAACGGATCCCCAAAAAATACGGATAACGTCCGTGTGCATTCTGTTTTTTGCGGAAGGAACAGCTGGTAGAACAGTGCTATCCTTGTCCGTAATGCGAACAATATTTAGGCCCCATTCACACGTCCGCAATTCTGTTCTGCATTTTGCGGAATGGAATTAAGGACCCATTCATTTCTATGAGGACAGACTTTGTCCCGCTCGGATCCAGAATTGCGGATCCGCACTTCCATTCCGCAAAAATATAGGCATTTTCTATATAGTTTTGGCAATGTGCGGATCTGCAAAATGCGGAAAGCACGTTGCCGGTGTCCGTGTTTTGCGGATCCGCGGATGCGTGGATCCGCAAAACACATACGGACGTCTGAATGGAGCCTAATAGAATCTTTTCACGGTACGGAAATACTGAAACGGAATGCACACGGAGACACTTCAGTTTTTTTTTTGCTGAACCATTGAAATGAATGGTTCAGTATATGTACAGCATACTAAACTCAAAAAACGGCCGGTATACTGAACGCAAAATACTGTCGTGTGCATGAGCCCAAACTCATTCAGACCTAAGATCAAACTCTTAAACCCATTCAGACCCCAGACATGGGCGTAGCTATATGGTGTGCAGAGGTAGCAGTCGCTACCGGGCCCAGGAGCCTGAGGGGGCCCAAAGACCCTTGTGCCGCATAAGAAGACACACAAAGCACTGAGGGAAGGGGGGCCCAAGCTGAACTCTTGCACCAGGGCCCATGAGTCGTTAGCTACGCTCCTGAGGTCCCCAGATCAGATGCTAGACCCTAGACCAGATCCCTAAACCTAATTCAGACCCAAGAACCAGAGTATGGAAGTATTTGCAGCTGAGAATGTGGCCTTCCAGAAAGGAGAAGCTGAAGGATGATGTTTTGACAGGTGATGATCCTCACAACCTCCCGGGTTCTTCATCCTGCAAAGAGACTAGATGGTTAATGCAACCCATGTGTCCTCCAGCCCGCAGACTCCCGGCTTTCATGTAAAGTGCTGAATGAAGGACCCACTGTGACCACTGAAATGTGATAGTCCTGCTGTTCTGGGCAGATTTACAATCCCTGTGCCATCAGCCTAGGTTTACTACACAAGAGCTACAGAATATTGTGTCCCCTCATTGAATACTGATTTCCCAATTCTAAGAGTTTCACCATTCGAGAAGCTGGTAAGGGCTGTCAAGGAGGACTCCTGGCCAGACATGCTGGGGATTCTAGTTCTTCAGGCATTCAGGGAAGGAATAGTTCAAGCCGTTGACCATGTCCTCTGATATTCCCGCAGGTCCGGAGAAGACAGATGAATTCCTTCTGGCCAGATTTAAAGGGGATGGAGTACGATACAAAGCCAAATTAATTGGAATTGATGATGTGCCGGAAGCACGTGGCGATAAAATGAGTCAGGACTCCATGATGAAGCTGAAGGTGGGAGTCCTGTGCTTTAGTAAACTGGTATATAAATGAAAAGTTGTGGAACTTTTAAATATGCTTGTGATTTAATTCCTTAAAAGTTTCAAAATATTTGCTTGCTGTCAGTGAATGAGAAGACTGTTGGTTCTATTCACAAGCGGTAATCCTGTCCACAGTTTGTTTTGCTCTCAAATGAGAAGTGGATACAATTGTATCCAGTCTAGACAATGCTCTGTGAGCTAAACAGCCCGGACTCCAGACTGATACATTGTAACAAATTAGCAGAGTTGTATCCAGTCTAGACAATGCTCTGTGAGCTAAACAGCCCGGACTCCAGACTGATACATTGTAACAAACTAAAACAGCTGTATCCAGTCTAGACAATGCTCTGTGAGCTATACAGCCTGGACTCCAGACTGATACATTGTAACAAACTAGCACAGTTGTATCCAGTCTAGACAATGCTCTGTGAGCTAAACAGCCCGGACTCCAGACTGATACATTGTAACAAACTAGCACAGCTGTACCCAGTCTAGACAATGCTCTGTGAGCTAAACAGCCCGGACTCGAGACTGATACATTGTAACAAACTAGTACAGTTGTATCCAGTCTAGACAATGCTCTGTGAGCAAAACAGCCCGGACTCCAGACTGATACATTGCAACAAACTAGCAGAGTTGTATCCAGTCTAGACAATGCTCTGTGAGCTAAACAGCCCGGACTCCAGACTGATACATTGCAACAAACTAGCAGAGTTGTATCCAGTCTAGACAATGTCTGTGAGCTAAACAGCCCGGACCCCAGACTGATTTGTTTGCCCCTGCAGATGATCTGTTTAGCTCACAGAGCATTGTCTAGACTGGATACAACTGTACTAGTTTGTTACAATGTATCAGTCTGGAGTCCAGGCTGTTTAGCTCACAGAGCATTGTCTAGACTGGATACAACTGTACTAGTTTGTTACAATGTATCAGTCTGGAGTCCGGGCTGTTTAGCTCACAGAGCATTGTCTAGACTCGATACAACTGTACTAGTTTGTTACAATGTATCAGTCTGGAGTCCGGGCTGTTTAGCTCACAGAGCATTGTCTAGACTGGATACAACTGTGCTAGTTTGTTACAATGTATCAGTCTGGAGTCCGGGCTGTTAGCTCACAGAGCATTGTCTAGACTGGATACAGCTCTGCTAGTTTATTTACAATGTATCAGTCTGGAGTCCGGGCTGTTTAGCTCACAGAGCATTGTCTAGACTGGATACAACTGTGCTAGTTTGTTACAATGTATCAGTCTGGAGTCCGGGCTGTTAGCTCACAGAGCATTGTCTACACTGGATACAACTGTGTCCACATCTCAGCAGAGAGCAGGACGAGCTATGGACAGGATTACTGCCAAGAGGGCACTTGATTATGGTGAGGAACTGAAACACAAAGATGTCTTTCACATGAGCGTATTTGCAATCCATATATTATAGATTTTATGTACAAGAATCCGCTGCTAATGTTAATGAATAGAGCTATTCACATGGGCGTATAATTTCTGTCAGGATATGTAATCCGCAGCATGTACGAGTTTTGTGCCTGTTTGTTGCCAAGTACGCACATTACAGTCTATGAAAGTGCATTAACAAATGCAGGGAGGAAAGAATACACATGTAAATCATGATGAAATCCTGAAGCAATACTGATGGTACATCATCAGGAATCTGTGCATAACGCCTCATGCCCATATGTGTTTTGCGGTCCGCAAACGGCGGATCCGCAAAACACTGGAAGCTGCTCCGTGCTCCATTCTGCAATTCGTGGAATGGAACGCGGCGTATTGTAGAAATGTCTATTCTTGTCCGCAAAACGGACAAGAATAGGACATGCTCTATTTTTTTAGCAGGGCCACGGAACGGAGCAACGGATGCGGACAGCACATGGAGTGCTGTCTGCATCTTTTGCTGCCCCATTGAAGTGAATGGGTCCACGCCCGAGCCGCAAAATATGCGGCTCAGACGCAGACCAAAACAACGGTCGTGTGCATGAGGCCTAATCCAGAGCCAGAATACTGACGGATTTCAATACACTGACGAGAAAGAGGCTATAGGGTAAAGCCAAATGCTTCAGAATTGTGGCACAATTTGTAAAAAAAAAAAAGATCTACAAGCCTTGCGTCAGATTTATTATGTATTTTAGATACTGATTGCGCCTTATTAGATTGGTGTGCAAAAATGTGAGTATTTTAGACAAAAGGGGCCATGCAGAAAATGTGTCAAATTGCATAAAAATTTCAGGGCCAAAATTTGGGGTGCTGAAATGTCTATAGTAAGCGGGCCAATAGTTGGCTCTAGGAAAAGTGTCTCATAGGAAGATGCACCAGATCCATCACATAATGTGAGCCACCTCATTCTTGGATGTTTCTTACATTGCATTTGTCCTGGGGCAGTGATGGGCAAACTGCGGCTCTCCAGCTGTTGCAAAACTACAACTCCCAGCATGCAAAGACTGCTTACAGCTATCAGCCTACAGCAGGGCATGGTGGGAGTTGTAGTTTTACAACAGCTGGAGAGCCGCAGTTTGCCCATCCCTGTCCTAGGGTATTACTGGGATTCCCTGGATGGTATATGTCTGTGGTGGCGAATCTATGGCACGTGTGTCAGAGGGGTCGCTCAGAGCCGGATATGTGGTCACGCGGTTCAGTGTGGGACGGGTGTAAGGTTGCCACCTGTGCACTATTACTGATGAACGTTTCCATTGTGGAGCACTCATTAGTACAGCCTTTAACCCCCCCTTCTGCTTGTGTTAAAAAAAAGAAAGAAATGAAACTCACCTCCTCCATTTGCTCGCGCCACGGTGAACACTCGCTGCTCACTGGATGCACAGGACAGGACCGGCGCTCCTGCGTGATGACATTTCGCGGTATTGACTGTGAGACGTCATCATATTGGAAAGGCGGTCATGTCCTGTGCATCCAGTGAGCAGCCAGTGTTCACCGCGGTGCGAGCAAATGGAGAAGGTAAGTTTGATTTTATTTTTTTTGCAAAAGAAGAGTGGGGAAGGGAGAATTAATAATACTGTGGCCTCTAATACTGGGGGCCAATAATAGGGCATTATTAATACTGGGGGCCAATAATGGGGGCCTTATTAATACTGGGGGCCACTAATGGGGGCCTTATTAATTCTGGGGGCCATTAATGGGGCATTATTAATACTGGGGGGGACTAATGGGGGCCTTATTAATACTGGGGGCCACTGATAGGGTCTTATTAATACCGGCGGCTACTAATGGGGCCTTATTAATACTGGGGGCCATTAATGGGGCATTATTAATACTGGGGGCCATTAATGGGGGCCTTATTAATTCTGGGGGCCATTAATGGGGCATTATTAATACTGGGGGCCACTAATGGGGCATTATTAATTCTAGGAGCCATTAATGGGTCCTTATTAATACTGGGGGCCATTAATGGGGTCTTAATAATACTGGGGGGACTAATGGGGCCTTATTAATACTGGGGGCCACTGATGGGGTCTTATTATTACTGGGGGCCACTAATGGGGCCCTATTTAATACTGGCAGCAACTAATGGGGTCTTATTAATACTGGGGGCCACAAATTGAGTCTTATTAATACTGAGGGCCACTAATGGGGGCCTTATTAATTCTGGGGGCCATCAATGGGGCATTATTGATTCCAGGAGCCATTAATGGGGCCTTATTAATACTAGAGGGGACTAATGGGGCCTTATTAATACTTGGGGCCTCTAATGAGGCCCTATTAATACTGGCAGCCACCAATTGGGTCTTATTAATAATGGGGGCCACTAATAGGGGCCTTATTAATTCTGGGAGCCATTAATGGGGCATTATTAATACTGGGAGCCACTAATGGGGGCCTTATTAATTGTAGGGGCCATTAATGGGGCATTATTAATACTGGGGGACTAATGGAGCCTTATTAATACTGGGGGCCACTAATGGGGGCCTTATCAATTCTAGGGGCCATTAATGGGGCATTATTAATTTTGGGGCCACTAATCGGGACCTTATTAATACTGGGGGCCATTATTGGGGCATTATTAATACTGGCAGCCACTAATGGGGTCTTAATACTGGGAGCCACTAATGGGGCCTTATTAATACTGGGGGTCACTAATCGGGGCCCTATTAATACTGAGGGCCAATAATCGTGGCCTTATTAGTACTGGGGGCCATTAATGGGGCCTTATTAATACTGGGGGTCACTAATCGGGGCCTTATTAATACTGGGGGCCACTAATTGGGGCCTTATTAGTACTAGGGGCCATTAATGGGGCATTATTAATACTGGAGGCCACTAATGGGACATTTTTGGGGGGCCTATGTTAAGAAACAAACCCCCACAGCTTAACGTGGCCGGTATTTTTCAGTATTTAGGTTAAATTGCCGTGTTGACACTTTTGCAGTTTGGGCACTCGGTCTCCAAGAGGTTCCCCCTCACTGGTCTATGTGGTCCTGGGGTTTCACATCCCTGTTCCGCATTACTTCGGCCATTTGTTTTGCCGACCTGTAAACCAAAAACATCAAAAAGAATAGTAAAAAAAATAATATTCAGTGCTGTATGTACCGTGTGTGCCGGCTTCCAGCCAATACCCATAGAGCTGCTGCTGCTGTGGGTGCACTGCCTGGAGAGGTTCCCCGAGCGTTCCATGTGTCAGGACCCGAAGCTGCCCCGCAGCAACCACCATTGTGTGCTTGACCTACGGTATTATAGTAATCCACTGCTCGGTCCCCTGTATTAAGGTTGTATGGCATGATTTTTTGTTGCAGGGCATGGCAGCCGCAGCTCGATCTCAGGGACAACACAAGCAGCGGATCTGGGTGAACATTTCACTTGCAGGCATAAAAATAATTGACGAGAAAACCGGGGTAAGTTTTTGTAACTTTTTGCCTTTGTACATAATTAGATACTGTAAATGGGAGAAGTTTGCTTTCAGCTCCGCACAACCTCTTTGCTTTTTCTCTTTCCTGAACTCAAGAGCCAAGTTGGCAACTGACAACCGGCCATGGCTGAAATGCCTGACAACCACATATCAATCTGTGGAGCTGTTAGGCCACATGCACACAAATATAGTCATGTGTGCCGATCCTGTCAGAGGTGCATGGATTTCCTGCAGTTCTACAATCCAGAGGCATAAAGTGTACCGCCATAAGGTGTTCTGTGCTGTGCCGTATTACAGTCATATGATAACGGGATTGTCCTATGATTAAATATAACATTATATTATGGTTCATAAAGGGGATCCTAAGCCGGAGACCACCCCACCTGCACCCCCACCGCCGCACACTCTACGACACCCGCAATATGTCATATGCCACATGAAAGTGGTTGTCTCTTATAGGAAATTTATGCCATAAACATTTGACTGGTATTCACTGCTATGGGACTTCCGAAACATAGCCAAGTGAGCAGTGAATGGAGAGCAAGCCACGCAAGCGAGGCCACCAACCCCAAATCACATAGCAGTGTATGGAGTGGTGGCAGCGCATGCGCAGCTTGCTTCCATTCACTTCAGGGCCCCGTTCTGGAGTGGGATCAGCTCTTTTCAAGCATATCCTATCAATATGCCATAAATGTCCCAGACCCTTTAAAGGGGTTGGTCCATTGCAAGAACTGGTGGCCTATCACTAGAAGATGCCACCAATGTCTGATCGGTGCAGGTCCCACCTCTGGCACCTTTACCTATCTCTAAAACGGAGCCCGCAGAGGGCGCCATTCATCTATACATTTCTATGGGGGCGGCGCGCTTGGCTATTTTCAGAAGTCCCATAAAAGCTAATAGGAAGTGCACCGGACACCGCTCCGTTCACTTCTGGATGTTTGGCACTCCCATAGAAATGAACGGAGGGTGGCCGCATGTGCGCGGTTCGCTCTCCTTCCCTTTACAGGCTCCGTTCTAGAGATAGGTGTGGGACTAACGATATGCCAACAATGTCTGAAATGGGACAACCCCTTTAAGGACAGTGCAGCCATGGAAAGTCATATACCGCCATATGGCCCCTTTATGTAGGTTGCTCTGTCATGCCGCATACTATGAAAAATGATACAGTTTTCTTGGATTCTGTGTGTGAGTATACCGCCATATGGCCCCTTTTGTAGGTTGCTCCGTCATGCCACATACAATACACACAGTTTTCTCGGATTCTGTGTGTGAGAAAAAAAGGCCTATTTACATGAGACTCATCGGGGCCACATGCCGCCACATGGTGCCACTTTAAGCAATACATCTCACGGAGAATGCCGCAGTAATAGGGCATTTTTCTTGCAAAATCATATGGAAATCTCTGTGTGACCCTGAGTAATATCGGACGCACAGAGACGTACAGTAGGGGTCTATAGCGCCCTATGGACTACGTCCTACACATGTATATACGGTAAGACATGTACTGTCTGATGGCGCAGATGTATATGTCATGTCTGGAGGTTCAGAGCCGCTCAGATTCCTGCAGAGCTTCATCCAAAATATATATATATTCTTTGTATACTCTGTATATTTTTTTTCCACATATTCGGAGGGAAAAAAGTGAGAATTACACAGAAATATTCTAACACTTGCGCAAGCAGAGCCTTAGTCATCTGGAACAGGCCGTTCCCGTAAATGTTGCTTCACTGGGCGCTTTGGCTGTTAGAAGGTGACGAGTTTTTATGACCCCCCCCCCCCCAGCTGTCTAAATAGGGCTCAGCGCGATGGTGTGAGGAGGACGCCCAGAGATTTCACGTATGGTTCAGTAACAGCCTCATATTCTTCCCGGGATACAGAAATAACATCATTTCCATCTCTATGGCCATAGTCATATCCCTCCTGCTGCCTCCCCTCCCACATTAAGTAATGGCCTCCGGTCCTGGGACCTGTGGTAGGGAATTCCTGAGGTGGGAGCCGGCCAGGAGGAGGCCTGCTGGTTTCTGTCTGTTCTTCTATTGCTACAATGCAGTTCAATGATCAAAAGGCTTTGTAAGAAATCAACCCTTCGTGTATAAAGCTCCTATGCTTATTTATCTGTCTCCATGGTTACAGACTACAAACAAACACTGTCTGTAGTCTGATCCTGCTGTCATGTTCTACTCCATTCCCTCTGCCCTCTTCATAATCGACAGACGGTAGAAGAGAGGAAAGAAAGCGGCAGATGCCTCAGGATCCGACTACACTGGGTCTGTTTGTAAGATATATATATATATATATATATATATATACTGTATACACCACCTGTATATATATATCTACTGTATACACCACCTATGTACTAATATACAAATTTATATTTGCACATATATACCCTTATATTACTTAGATTCTTATATATATATACACCCATATATTTATATACAGTGTATACACTTACAGTATACTACCTATATACATGCATATATAACCATATACTATTATATACCCTCACAAATACTTATGTAGATAAATGCATATGCCGCAGATACCAATATACAAACTTATATTCCCACATTTATACCTGTAAATAGAAATATTAATTATTAATATTCTGTGTTAATATCAATAATTAATATTCATAAATAGGTGTGAGTCGTTTATTCTCCGCCTATTTATACTATAAATACAAACTACCTGATTGCACTTACACTCCTTTCCTGAACTACGTGCGACTTTCTGCTACTATATTACGGTGGCGACTACTACAATAAATGACTACAAGCTGTACTATGAATACTAAAAGGAATTCATTAAAACAATTACAAGCTATACAATCTACTTATTGCTATAATTATATATATTTATATCTAAGGACATATAAATATATATACTTAGAGTCGCACACAGTAATATATTAAACACACTACAACACAGCAATATCCACATTATATATATAGATACTTGGGGCACATCTATAAATATATATATACACACACAACTGGGGCATGAATGGGCAGCTATAAGCCTGCTGCCTATATATATATACATAACCTGGACAGACCCATACACTGGGCCCACTTACAGGGAACCCATATGTCCCCACTGGCCATACAGGGCCAATATATATATGCATATATTAGACATATATACATATATATATATATTATGTATAAAATTCGGCAGCACTCGCTTTTTCAGGTTCAAGGTGCACGCGTCCCACCCTTGATATCGGGTGTATACATCCACAAAAAATCAACGCAGCACTCTTCTTGTGAAAAACCGCAACGACTTTATTCACACAAGTGACACAGATCGGCCACGTTTCAATCCCTTCCCGGGATCGTTCTCATTGGCTTGAGAATGATCCCGGGAGGGGATTGAAACGTGGCCGATCTGTGTCACTTGTGTGAATAAAGTCGTTGCGGTTTTTCACAAGAAGAATGCTGCGTTGATTTTTTGTGGATATATATATATATATATATATATATATATATATATACCCATATACTCACATGTACTGTTATATATACTCATATTCCCTCATATATACACCTGTACACATACATATATACCTCTATACTCACATATATCCTTATATATACTTATATTCCCACATACATATATACCTCTATTCTCACATATATCCTTATATATACTTATATTCCCACATACATATATACCCCTGTACTGATAGATATCATTATATATACTTATATTCCCACATACATATATACCCCTGTACTGATAGATATCATTATATACCCCTGTACACACATGTATACACAGTCGCCATCCATTACTGTATGCGGGGTGAGGATTCATGTCCGCACTCTATCAGTCCATCATTAGGACGTCTTCTCATTAATTGCCCTGCAGGTAATCGAGCATGAACATCCCGTTAATAAGATTTCTTTCATCGCCCGAGATGTGACTGACAACCGAGCGTTCGGCTACGTCTGCGGAGCTGAAGGACAACATCAGTTCTTCGCCATAAAAACGGCGCAGCAGGTACGGTGCACAGGATTAGTAATGTGAACGCGGTCACCTGGGAGGAAGCTGCTAATAAGCGTTTTTTGCTCATTTTTCCTCCCATTGGTCAATGCTAAATAATTATCAAAAGGCCGCATCTGCACCACTGGAAATCCTGCTGTGTAAGGCCTCATGCACACGACCGTTGTTTGTTTCCGCGTCCGTTCCGTTTTTTTTCATGGATAGGATGCTTCCCCATTCATTTCAATAGGTCCGTCAAAAAATGCGGATGGTCAACCGTTTTTGTTCCGCATCCGTGGTCCGTGTTTACATTCCGTCAAAAAAATAGAGCATGTCCTATTTTTTTCACGTTTGTGGACAAGGATAGGCATTATTACAACGGATCTTCCAAAAAAACGGATCCGCCAAAAAAAAACGGTCCGTCATCCGTTTTTTTTTGACGGACGCAAAATTTGCGGACGGAGCGGACGCGGAGGCAGGCAATGGTCGTGTGCATGTAGCCTAAAGGTACAGAAGTAACCGGAGGCTGCAGACGTGTGTGCATCTGAATAGTTTTATCTGTATAGCGCCACCTGCTGTTTTTTTTTCTTTTCGTTATTTCCTGTCCACCTCACTGAGTTTAAATCTTCAACTGCCACCAGCCGTATTTTCTGTGAGAAGCTGTGCAGTTACAGGGAGAGAGCTACAGCAGAAGGGACACGTTCCCTGAGAAAGGACATACCCCTTGAGCTGCCAGCCTGAAATAAATCTAACGGAACAATTGGAGTTTCTGGATCCATGGGAGGTGCAGGACTCGTTCTAGCTTCTTGGCATGTACTGTATGATCCCTGATTTTCGATCATTAAATCAATCATGGCAACTCCTTTAAGTAAACGATGGCAGGAAACCTTGAAACCAAAGACAAAGGGGTTTGTGCTTCCTCCGTTTCTTCACCAGTTTATGGTCATTCTTCTGTCTCTGTTTCAGGCTGAACCTCTGGTTGTGGATCTAAAAGATTTATTCCAGGTCATCTATAACACAAAGAAAAAGGAAGATGAAGACAAGAAGAAGGTACGTCCTCCATTAACCCCCCAGGAAGAATTAGATACGATATATAACTTATTTCACTTCTCCAACCATTGGACACAGGAGCTTCCCTGAGAATAAATTTCCCTCTAAGCCCTTGTAGGTACTGAGCGGGGCAACTAGGGACATGGATACAACCTGCAATAATTAGTCATACAGCTTCCAGGTGAATAGTATTATACAGCATTCAGGTCTAGGACTAGCGAAGGGGTCCATTCCAGCATCCCCGGCGGTCTATAGTAATAAAGAGTTAGTATCAGTGTCCTTGCTGGTCTAGTGCTATAAAGGGGTTAATGTCATTATCCCTGGTGGTCTGTAGCAATGAGGAGTTATTGTAAGTATCGTTGGTGGTCTAATGCTATAAAGGGGTTAATGTCATTATCCCCGGTGGTCTGTAGTAATTAAGAGTTAGTATCAGTGTCCTTGCTGGTCTAGTGCTATAAAGGGGTTAATGTCATTATCCCTGGTGGTCTGTAGCAATGAGGAGTTATTGTAAGTATCATTGGTGGTCTAATGCTATAAAGGGGTTCATGTCATTATCCCTGGTGGTCTGTAGCAATGAGGCGTTATTGTAAGTATCGTTGGTGGTCTAGTGCTATAAAGGGGTTCATGTCATTATCCCTGGTGGTCTGTAGCAATGAGGCGTTATTGTAAGTATAGTTGGTGGTCATGTGCTATAAAGGGGTTCATGTCATTATCCCTGGCGGTCTGTAGCAATGAGGCATTATTGTAAGTATAGTTGGTGGTCTAGTGCTATAAAGGGGTTAATGTCATTATCCCTGGTGGTCTGTAGCAATGAGGAGTTATTGTAAGTATCACTGGTGATCTAGTGCTATAAAGGGGTTCATGTCATTATCCCTGGTGGTCTGTAGCAATGAGGCGTTATTGTTAGTATCGTTGGTGGTCATGTGCTATAAAGGGGTTCATGTCATTATCCCTGGTGGTCTGTAGCAATGAGGCATTATTGTAAGTATAGTTGGTGGTCTAGTGCTATAAAGGGGTTAATATCATTATCCTTAGTGGTCTGTAGCAATGATTAGTTAGTGTCAGTATCATTGGTGGTCTAGGATAGTAAAAGGTTTCACGCAAATATAACTGGTGGTCTAGAATAGTGCAGGAGTTAAAGTCAGGTCCTGCGGTGGTTTAGGACACGAATGGATTCATTTTAGAATCCCTGATGGGCTTATGGTGGCAAAGGTGTTACATTTAGGACCCCGGGGGGCCAGGGTAGTGAAAAGATTAATTTAGAATCCATGGTGGGCTAGGGCAGCAAATGGGTTCATTTGAAGAGGTTGTCCAGTTTTTTGGGGGGGGTTTTTGTAATTTGTGCCCCCCTCACCTGCTTCCTGCTGCTGTCTTCATTGGACTTCCAGTTCCTAAATGTCAACTTCCGCACAAGCAGGATTGTGTGTGCTGCTGCAGCCAATGACTGCCCTCAGTGGTGACGTGTCTCCCACTGCTCAGCCACTGGGGACACATCACTGCTGAGGCCAGTCATTGGCTGCAGCAATGCATGTGACCCTGTCCATCCGGTAGTTGACAGATGGGGACTGGAAGTCCAGTGAAAAGAGTCAGGGAGCCATGGACAACCCCTTTAAAGATCCTTGATGGGCTAAGGCAGGGACAGGGTCACTTTTAGTATTTCTAGTGGCTAGGGCACTAAAGCCGTTAGATTTATCCCTATCATCCCTATTTGGTGCTAAAAGAACAAGAAGCATTGTGATATTTGTGTAATAAGAGTTTAAGAGGATTTCTGGTTTAGAAAACCATTTATGACGCACTCTGTTAAATAATTTTTAATAGAGAGGGCGATTCCCTGTTCAGGACCCTCATCTATTAGCCAGAGAAGCTACAGAGAGAGAGTGTCCCTCACACTGGAGGACCTGGCATGTTCATGTATTACACAGGCAGTTAACTGATATTAAAGGAAATTGTGTAATACCTCAGATCTCCTGTGGGGGTGCTGCAGGAGAATTAAACACTCCTTTGATTGCAGGTGATCTCTAGGATTTATAACAAAGGGTTATCAAGGATGAACAGTCCTTAAGATAAGCAATCAATGTGTGATTGTTCGGGTTGGGGTCTACAGAACAAAGACAGTGTGGCCCCTTGATGGAGCGCAGCCCCCCTAATATTCACAGCGCCATACACAGGAGTGTGGCTTTGCATGGTACTGCAGCTCAGTATATACTGGCTAAGCTGCAGTACCATACATGTAAAAAAGCTATTACCTACTTGTTTTAAGACTGTCCTGGACTTTAAGAATAACTGGTTTGTCTACAAGATCTCTTGTTTTTTCAATTTAAAGGGTCCCAAAGACTAAATAGAAAAAACAAGCTCTATGAATTATGCAATATGTCATGATTAGAAAGCCGTCTCATGTGCTCCGGATTTACATAAAAGAATGTCTCCCTCTAATGGACACAGTTGGAATCACATTGTTTTATTATAGACAAATAATTTTCTCATATCTTTTTTATTTTTAGAATGAAGAAGGTAACCAGCCAGTAGAGGTAAGGGTCCATTTATCAGAACATGTTTTAAAGTGTTTTAGACATTTAAATGAAATTGTTGGAAGTTTTTTAACTGATATTTTTCTGCGAATCAACTCTGTGAAAATAGTCATGGTGGAGCTTCTCGTAGCCAATCCAATCACTGATGACAACAACAGAACAAGAGTGCGCTGATCTTGTAGGAGGCAGTGACCTGCAAACTTAATTACTGAATTACTGCAGCTATTTACTTGCTCCCTGCCGATGTCACCTGTGTGGATAGAGACAGCAAGAGATAGGCAGGTAGTGAGATACATTTATACAGTAGCGAGATCGGTGAATAGATAGATCTTGAATATATTATCCAAACATGTCATTAGAAACAGTCTGAGTGTCTGTCGAGGAAAAATGTGAGCTATAAAGGTCCTGTGATTACAGCAGCATCTGCACATATTCAATCCAGCAGTGCTCTGCAATGCATGACCACAGATGTGCTAAGAGGGGAGAAGGGAAGAAAAAGGAGGTTGGAACTGTAATGCAGTGTAGCAAGCTTTTAGAATTTGTGTCCATGACCGGCTGCAACTGTACTGTATCTGTAACATGGCAGACAATGAAAACAACTTCATCTCAATGCATTAGGAAGAAGGATAGGTCTGCTGTTTTAAGATCTACAAAGCTTCTGTACATGAGGGCTATAAAGGTCCTGTGATTACAGCAGCATCTGCCCTTTTCAATCCAGCAGTGCTCTGCAATGCATGACCACAGATGTGCTAAGAGGGGAGAAGGAAGGAAAAAGGCAGGTTGGAACTGTAATGCAGTGTAGCAAGCTTTTAGAATTTGTGTCCATGACTGGCTGCAACTCTACTGTATCTGTAACATGGCAGACAATGAAAAAAACTTAATCTCAATGCATTAGGAAGAAGGATAAGTCTGCTGGTTTAAACTCTACAAAGCTTCTGTACATGAGGGCTATAAAGGTCCTGTGATTACAGCAGCATCTGCACTTATTCAATTCAGCAGTGCTCTGCAATGCATTACCACAGATGTGCTAAGAGGGGAGAAGGGAGGAAAAAGGCAGGTTGGAACTGTAATGCAGTGTAGCAAGCTTTTAGAATTTGTGTCCATGACCGGCTGCAACTCTACTGTATCTGTAACATGGCAGACAACGAAAACAACTTCATCTCAATGCATTAGGAAGAAGGATAGGTCTGCTGTTTTAAGATCTACAAAGCTTCTGTACATGAGGGCTATAAAGGTCCTGTGATTACAGCAGCATCTGCACTTATTCAATCCAGCAGTGCTCTGCAATGCATGACCACAGATGTGCTAAGAGGGGAGAAGGGAGGAAAAAGGCAGGTTGGAACTGTAATGCAGTGTAGCAAGCTTTTAGAATTTGTGTCCATGACTGGCTGCAACTCTACTGTATCTGTAACATGGCAGACAATGAAAACAACTTCATCTCAATGCATTAGGAAGAAGGATAAGTCTGCTGTTTTAAACTCTACAAAGCTTCTGTACATGAGGGCTATAAAGGTCCTGTGATTACAGCAGCATCTGCACTTATTCAATTCAGCAGTGCTCTAAAATGCATGACCACAGATGTGCTAAGAGGGGGGAAGGGAGGAAAAAGGCAGGTTGGAACTGTAATGCAGTGTAGCAAGCTTTTAGAATTTGTGTCCATGACCGACTGCAACTCTATTGTATCTGTAACATGGCAGACAATGAAAACAACTTCATCTCAATGCATTAGGAAGAAGGATAAGTCTGCTGTTTTAAACTCTACAAAGCTTCTGTACATGAGGGCTGTGATGTTTTGATGTTTCACTTTAGTTACACTTTAAGCGCAGGCGATATGGACCATGTGTTTTTGTTTTGTTTAGTTTTTTTTTGTATTTCTATGGAAAGTAATGTTATTGAGCACCTACCTGTTGCTACATTGTAGCTGTGCTAGCTAAACATCCTTGTTTTTCTACAGAATGGAAGTGATGCTTTGCTCAGCATTAACAATGATGTCGACAAAATGAAACTAGTAAGTAACGACTTGCTGATAGTTTCCACCTCCTTCATGTTGTGCAGTGAATTGATGAACATTGATGGCTACACACATGCAAAAAGCATTTACAGCAGCTCCTATATCTAATCTGAAATCATCTCCTGGAATTGCGCTGGAAGCCCAGTAGCGGAATACAGGGTCTGAATTACAGCAGCCTGTACTCTGTCTATGGGACTGGATACATTTGTTTTTGTCGGGGCTGCCCTTCTCCAATATGAGACTCACCCCCTGTTATAGAAATATATGAAGGAACTGCTGTAAGTGTCTAATATGCATCAGCACGCCCGTATCGCCCAAATCTTCACTAAATGTTAATCTCTCCTTCCCTTGTCAGACCAAAAACAAAGCTTGTTAAGGCTGAATATGTGTCGGTAAGTGTAATAGTACACAGTGCAATAGTGACATGATTGGACAATAGGAACGGAGTGATACAAAAGATATAATTTCGTAAAAAAATTGATACCTGTTTTTACCTGGTTCCATCCAAAAAAGAAGCCCCGACTGCCATGTTACTTAAAATGAGAGAGAAAACCTCCTATTATATCAGCTAATCACCTAGGGTCCCGTTCCTGCAATCACAGACAATCATCGTCGCTTGGTTATACATTTCCCTGCAGTGGCCACTAGAGGGGAAATGCAGTATTACAGGCTGGCCATATACTACAAGGACTGGCTAGGGTCAACCAGACCTGGAGCTACATCTACTTTGCAATTATCTGCTTAGGGGGACCTAAGCGGGAGATCTTGTCTTTAGGGCATAAAAAAGAGGGTTGTCTTGATGAAACAGACCCTTTAAAGAGACAACATTCGATCCCTTCAATATTAGTTTCCCTTGTAAAGGACTCACTAGTATGGGCCAGGCAGTGGGGGGTATAGCATGTGCTGGCCTCTAGGGGGGACAACACCAAAGCACTCTGCTTTGTGCAGGGTATCTACCGTAGATACACGACAAGAGCAGAAAACGGAATCTTTGCCCCAAGTGAACCGAACCTTGGCTACTACTACTCTACTATGGTACCCGCTTTCTGAGTCTAAATTTCAGAGCTGTCTTCAGAGTAGCAGAAGGTACGGTATGGGCCACCAAAGCCACAAAAAATCCAAACTATGAATTCAACCAGCATGATGGAGGATCAACGTATAAGACCCGGAGTTGGTATTTGTTTTCGATTCATTCTATATCCCATGGAATCAGGAGAAATATTGTGAGATCACCCTAAGGAACCGCTGTGAAGATCAAGAAGGACTTATCATACAAACAAAGGATCCTCCGGTGATCACAAGAACAGTAGAGCCAAGATCTCCACATTGTGGAATGTGACTTGAGTCTGGACTGAGAGAAGAAAAGGCACCAAATTCTAAGACTGAACTTTTTAGGCGTCTACAAGAACTGAAAACCAAGTACAGAAGCCTAAGGGTAGAAGCAAGGACTATGGAGAAGATTGTGGCAGGTCCGCAAGAATAAAGCAACTGAGAAGACCACAAGTCACAGGAGCTTGGTTATTTTAGTCATTAACTGCAAATGAGGCATAATGGTGAAAAATCTGGTCATAGATGGTCCAAATTTTATTCTAGATCTCATGACCATGTACAATGGATTGGGCACGCCCTACCATACTGGTGTCCAAATGCTCAAGATCGTACAAGTCTATGGTCAGATAGCAATTGGTAATTTTTCTCCTAGACCAGGGATGGAAGAGACTCCTTGGAGGTCTGAGGATGGAAGGCGTCTTACTAATGGTCTCCAGATGAATCTTGGCTAAACCTGTTAATTTCTGCAGGACCTCTCAACCATCTAATGTGAATGTGGTCTCCTTAATCTCCCCGTGGGTAGATGTCAGGGGAAAGATCTCCTTTGATAAGCAGCCAGCGGCATATTCTACTCTCCCTAGTGAATGAGAGTATATGTGTATGGTGAGGTGAGGAGTATTAGCTGCCTGCCGAGCAGTCTTTGTTGGATGAGGCATCTACTCGTCTTTATGGCCAGCTCACAGCATCGGGCATTTGGACCATAAATACAGATGCAGCAGAGCTGAAATTATCATGGGTCTCATTTGGGGCCTCATCGTTTGTTTCCTGCGGTAGTACGCTTCTGCTGTTGTGACGCCCACTAGTGGCCGATGGAGCCAATATAAAGATCTTGTCTAATTTGTGTTCCTGTTCGATACCATGTCACTATTGCACTAAGCACTGTCGTGTGTCATTGGTCTGATCACAGTTCCTGATTTATTTCCCATTTATTTCCCATTTTGTATGTTTTATTTAGGATGATGTTTCTTTAAGTATTTGCATTTTATTCATTTATATGGTGCTTTTCATCATAGATTTTTAAGAAAACTTAACAAGGGGGATGATTTATTTAATAAGCTGATATTATTATTATTATTACTATTGAGCCTATGGATCCTGGTGGGATGGGTGAAGTGGCGCTTTTCCTGGAAGCTTCGAGCTGTTTTCCACTTTCCGTGGTCATGTCCCAGTTGTAGGGAGGGATCGGCAGTCACTAACCCTCAGTTCACACTTGCGCGTTTTACAACGCGTCCGAACGCGTTGTAAAACGCATAACCGATGCAAACCAATGCTTCCCTATGGGACTGGTTCACATTTTCGCGTTTTACAGCGCGTTCGAATGCGCTGAAAAACGCCCGACGCATAAACAAGTACTTGAGATTTTTTTTGGGGTTCTTGTCACGTGTTTTGGCCCATAGACTTTAATGGGAACGCGCAAACGCTTGTATTTTGCGCGTTTTTGACACTGAAAACGCTCGTTCGAACGCGCGTTTATCAATTTGCAACATGCTGGAAAGGCCAAACCCCAGCTCTGATTGGCCAAACTTCATATAGACAGGGATATTTGGTCATTGGACAACACTGCAGTCAATCACAGAAACGCGCGTAAAACGCTCGTTTACTATTGCCAAAAATGCGCAAAAAAACTCGCGTCTCAGAAACGCTCAGGTCTGAACCCAGCGTAAGAGATCAGGAACCTTGACGATGCAAAATCTGAATGTTCATAGCCTAAGGCACCAACGCCAAATGGAGAAGGTGTTTCTTACCCTCCTTCAGATCCGGAGCCGTGCTCCGACTAGTACAGGGCAACCATATAAGTTTTGACTGGGCGCAGAAAATTCTGCCTCTAAAGTTTACTCCCAGCATGCCCTAATAGCTGTAGGCTTTCCAGTTGGGAGTTGTAGTTTTGCAACAGCTGGAGGGCCGCAGTTTGGACATGCCAAATCAATAGTTATTAAAGGGGTTGCCCAAGATTAAAAAAACATGGCCGCTTTCTTCCAAAAACAGCACCACCACTGTCCGCAGGTCGTGTCCGGTATTGCAGCCCAGCCCCATTCACTTGAATGGAGCTGGTCTGCTATACCAGAAGCAACCCAGATGCGGCTGTAACTCCACAGCTCCATCAGATGCATAGTGGACGGAGCTGGTTACTGCAGCGTAGCTCTCATTGCAATGAATGGAAACCAGCTCCGTCCACTACACAACAGACGGAGTTGTGCAGTTCTGGTGCCGGTTCTACTCCCAAACGGCTGATCGGTGGAGATGTGGGGTGTCGGACCTAAGATTAGGCCATCGATATAAAAGGAGTGGACAACCCCTTTAAAGGAATCTAAATGACATAAATTCATTGTCCAAAAATAAGCAGTGGCTTTTATGACATTTATCCAATTTTAATGTGATTTTCAGGGGTTTATAGGTTGCAGTTGCATGAATATCAAACATGCCCGGCGCCACGTGTATAGGCTGTAGGAAGTCAGCTCCAGAGCGCGGTACTCAGTGGTCTAGAACTTTGCATTTTTCAGTTTGGAAACTTCTGAAATTCACCATTTTCATCAGTTTTGGTAGTTTTGTGGTTCACGTCACTTTTTTATTTTTATTCAGTGCATGCTCACATTGTGTCCACGGATGGTTGACCTTCATGAGAGACATCAAGATTTTGCATTAATAGGGTATTCCTATCTCAGACAGTGGGGGCATATCACTAGGATGTGCCCCCATTGTCTGATAGGTGCGGGTCCCACCTACTACGAGAACAAAGTGGGGAGAGCTGTGGCTGGAGGACCCCAGATTTCCCAGGGTCCGTCCACTACCAAGCGCTGCTCCCATAGAAGTGAATGGGAGCGCACTGCGCATGCGCGGCCCCTGCTTTCATTCAATTCTATGGGGCCGACAGAGATAGCCGAGCCAGTGCTTGGCTATTTTCTAGCGGTGCAATAGAAATGAATGGAGGGAGGCTGCGCATGCGCAGTGCTCTGTCCGTTCATTTCCCCGCTCCTAGCGATATGCCCCCATTGTCTGAGATGGGAAAACCCCTTTAAGCTACTGTCACACTTGCGTTGTTAATCCGGCAGAGGATCTAAATACTGGAATTAAACAGATCCGTTTTGTCTTTGCACATCAGGAGGCATCCGTTCCGTTGTGGTTGTGTGAAATCAAAACGGAAAAAAACGGATCCATCACTAAATACATTGAAAGTCAATGGGGGACGGATCCGTTTTTTTAGGCTCCTTAAAAAACGGATCCATCTCTATTGACTTACATTGTTTTCAGTGCCGGATTCCGTTTTTTCGACTGGACACAAAACCGCAGCTTGCAACGGTTTTGTGTCCGGTCACAAAACGGAATCAAGCAGAAACGGAAGCCATCCTGATGTATCCTGAACGGATCTGTTTCCATTCAGAATGCATGAGGACTAAACGCAAACGTTTTTCTTCCCGGGATTGAGATCCTCTGCTGAATCTCAATACCGGAAAACAACAGCGCAAGTGTGAAGGTAGCCTTAGACGCATACGCAGCACACGCTGTTCGAGGCCCTTGTGGCCTGCTGACTATACATTTCGGAGATATCCTATAAAACGTTGTATAGCCACTAAAGTACAGATGTAGCAATCTTTAACTTGACACTTAGCATGTTTAATACAATGTATCTGTCTACATGGGCGACTCTTCTTAAAGGGGTTGTCCAGGATTAGAAAACATGCTTGCTTTCTTCCAGGAACAGCGCCCCATGGGTTGTGTCTGGTATTGCAACTCAACTGTTTTTGGAAGACAGCAAAGACATCCATAAAGTCTAGTTGTTTTTGTGGTTGACGGTTGGTCTCCTCTCTCTGCCCCAAAAAAGGATAGAGGACGGTGACCTCACCTTGTACACACAAGTCATCTAGTATGACAACCACCCAAAGTGCTCTTGTAGAAGGGATATCTTCTCAAAGAAGGCCAATTAAAGGGGTTGTACCAAGATGGACACTTACCATAGACCTATGCTCCACTCTAACAGTGGACACAGGACCACCGTTCTCATGCTCGGTAGGGTTTACAGCAATTGGGTGCCCAGTGCCCACTAATCACGTATCCTGTGTTCACCTTGGAACAACCCCTTTAAGGTCACTTATTACACAACCCGCCTGCGCTATTGTGGTAAATCATTAATCTCTTGATTTTTTGAAGGGTGTTGACCAGATGAATTTATTTGGGGATATGTCCACACCGCCAGATCTCAACAGTCCGACCGTAAGTACCTAACGCCATCGAATGGATTACAGGATGATGCTTGACAAAAATTTTTTTCCTCTAGTCTGCCCCCTGGTGGTCGAGAAATCCAAGAAAAATTGGCACACAGTTCTATGTAAGGCAACATGGAACATCGGGCCTGAAATGTTAGAAGCGCCTGGAGTGATGAAGGTGCCCGGGATCATTATAAGGGGGTCCTAATGTCTCAATTACCAATTATTAGTACAATCATCTGGAAATATGATGATCTAGAACCTGTGTGGTTCTATGGGTTCTGATCCATATTAATGGGATTAGGGATTTGCTTGAGATTTAAATGTATCTCCTATCCACAGGTTCGGTAGGGATCCGACCACTGGGACCCCCACAGATCATGAGAAGGAGTCCTGTGTCTCCCACTATGAATGGAATGGCGGTTGAGAATGGGTATTACCGCTCCATTCACCTCTGTGAGACCTGAACTTGGCTTCTATTCAGCACTCCCATAGAGAGGAAAAGAGTGCCAGCATGCATGCCTGGCCACCATTACATATGACAGGGATACAGGACCACCGTTCTAATAAATAGGGGGTTGGGAAAGGGACAGTCACGTAAGTTTAAATCTTAGACCAACCCTTCATTCTGCATTCAGGCACTAGAGGGAGCTCAGAACCTTACTGTATACGGTCTGTAATATTGAACTTTATGATAACACAGTATACAGTAATCTCCTGAGCTCCCTCTAGTGGTGGCTGTATATATCTGTATGTAGTTATCTCATGAGCTCCCTCTAGTGGTGGCTGTATATATCTGTATGTAGTAATCTCCTGAGCTCCCTCTAGTGGTGGCTGTATATATCTGTATGCAGTAATCTCCTGAGCTCCCTCTAGTGGTGGCTGTATATATCTGTATGCAGTAATCTCCTGAGCTCTCTCTAGTGGTGGCAGCTGTATATATCTGTATGTAGTAATCTCCTGAGCTCCCTCTAGTGGTGGCTGTATATATCTGTATGCAGTAATCTCCTGAGCTCCCTCTAGTGGTGGCTGTATATATCTGTATGCAGTAATCTCCTGAGCTCCCCCTAGTGGTGACTGTATATATCTGTATGCAGTAATCTCCTGAGCTCCCTCTAGTGGTGGCTGTATATATCTGTATGCAGTAATCTTTTGAGTTCCCTCTAGTGGTGGCTGTATATATCTGTATGCAGTAAGCTCCTGAGCTTTCTCTAGTGGTGGCTGTATATATCTGTATGCAGTAATCTCCTGAGCTCCCTCTAGTGGCGGCTGTATATATCTGTATGTAGTTATCTCATGAGCTCCCTCTAGTGGTGGCTGTATATATCTGTATGTAGTAATCTCCTGAGCTCCCTCTAGTGGTGGCTGTATATATCTGTATGCAGTAATCTCCTGAGCTCCCTCTAGTGGTGGCTGTATATATCTGTATGCAGTAATCTCCTGAGCTCTCTCTAGTGGTGGCTGTATATATCTGTATGCAGTAATCTCCTGAGCTCCCTCTAGTGGTGGCTGTATATATCTGTATGCAGTAATCTTTTGAGTTCCCTCTAGTGGTGGCTGTATATATCTGTATGCAGTAAGCTCCTGAGCTTTCTCTAGTGGTGGTTGTATATATCTGTATGCAGTAATCTCCTGAGCTCCATCTAATGGTGGCTGTATATATCTGTATGCAGTAATCTCCTGAGCTCCCTCTAGTGGTGGCTGTATATATCTGTATGTAGTGATCTCCTGAGCTCCCTCTAGTGGTGGCTGTATATATCTGTATGCAGTAATCTCCTGAGATCCCTCTAGTGGTGGCTGTATATATCTGTATGCAGTAATCTCCTGAGCTCCATCTAATGGTGGCTGTATATATCTGTATGCAGTAATCTCCTGAGCTCCCTCTAGTGGTGGATGTATATATCTGTATCCAGTAATCTCCTGAGCTCCCTCTAGTGGTGGCTGTATATATCTCTATGTAGTAATCTCCTGAGCTCCCTCTAGTGGTGGATGTATATATCTGTATCCAGTAATCTTCTGAGCTACCTCTAGTGTTGGCTGTATATATCTCTATGTAGTACTCTCCTGAGCTCCCTCTAGTGGTGGCTGTATATATCTGTATGCAGTAATCTCCTGAGCTCTCTCTAGTGGTGTCTGTATATATCTGTATGTAGTAATCTCCTGAGCTTCCTCTAGTGGTGGCTGTATGTATCTGTATGTAGTAATCTCCTGAGCTTCCTCTAGTGGTGGCTGTATATATCTGTATGCAGTAATCTCCTGAGCTCCCTCTAGTGGTGGCTGTATATATCTGTATGCAGTAATCTCCTGAGCTTCCTCTAGTGGTGGCTGTATATATCTGTATGCAGTAATCTCCTGAGCTCCCTCTAGTGGTGGCTGTATATATCTGTATGCAGTAATCTCCTGAGCTTCCTCTAGTGGTGGCTGTATATATCTGTATGCAGTAATCTCCTGAGCTCCCTCTAGTGGTGGCTGTATATATCTGTATGCAGTAATCTCCTGAGCTCCCTCTAGTGGTGGCTGTATATATCTGTATGCAGTAATCTCCTGAGTTCCTTCTAGTGGATGCTGTATATATCTGTATGGGTGTGAAAGGAGGGTGACTGCACATGTGCAGCTGCTCTCTGTCTACATTTGGCGCCCAGCTATCTATATTGATGGGATTTCCCTGAGATATGCCACTGATGCCCCAGATGGGCCTTTAATACATATGTTACCAAGTGGTTATTGAGAAGCTATTGGTGTCGCTTTTTACCTGTGACCCGTACAGACAAATATTAACCTTGGACTTGTCTGGTTAGTCTTTAGCCGAGTTCTAGCCAGGAGATGTACATTTAAGAGGATCCTTCTTGTTCCAAAAAGTCCACAAATTATTTTTCACTTTTTGTTCTTTGGTACATAGTAATTTTGTAACCAGTTGCTGTATTGATTAACCTCCAGACATGTGATTTATGGGAAAGTCAGATGTTTGTGCACAAGAAAAAAATGACCAAAGGTCACCTATTGCCTAAGCGAGCAAGCAGCGCGATAAATGCTGCATCTCTACATGCAGATTATAAGTGGATTTACAACTTTCTAATAGACTTAATTTAAGTTCTTCACCATTTTCAATATATGTGCTTGTTGTCAGTGAATGTGAACACTGTTGTTTTCGTTCAGAGGCAGTAATCCTGTCCATAGCTTGTCCTGATCTCAGTTGAGAAGTGGAGACAATTGTATCCAGTCCAGACAATGCTCTGTGAGCTAAACAGACCGGACTCCAGACTGATACATTGTAACAAACTAGCAGAGATGTATCCAGTCTAGACAATGCTCTGTGAGCTGAACACCCAGGACTCCAGACTGATACATTGTAACAAACTAGCAGAGTTGTATCCAGTCCAGACAATGCTCTGTGATCGAAACAGCCCGGACTCCAGACTGATACATTGTAACAAACTAGCACAGTTGTATCCAGTGTAGACAATGCTCTGTGAGCTGAACACCCAGGACTCCAGACTGATACATTGTAACAAACTAGCAGAGTTGTATCCAGTCCAGACAATGCTCTGTGAGCTGAACAGCCCGGACTCCAGACTGATACATTGTAACAAACCAGCACAGTTGTATCCAGTCCAGACAATGCTCTGTGAGCTAAACAGCCCGGACTCCAGACTGATACATTGTAACAAACTAGCACAGTTGTATCCAGTCTAGACAATGCTCTGTGAGCTAAACAGCCGGACTCCAGACTGATACATTGTAACAAACTAGCACAGTTGTATCCAGTCTAGACAATGCTCTGTGAGCTAAACATCCCGGACGCCAGACTAATACATTATAACAAACTAGCAGAGTTATATCCAGTCTAGACAATGCTCTGTGAGCTAAACAGCCCAGACTCCAGACTGATACATTGTAACAAACTAGCAGAATTATATCCAGTCTAGACAATGCTCTGTGATCTAAACAGCCCGGACTCCAGACTGATACATTGTAACAAACTAGCTCCGTTGTATCCAGTCTAGACAATGCTCCTGGACTCCAGACTGATACATTGTAACTAAAAATAACGGATGACATCCGTGTGCATTCCGTTTTTTGCAGAACGGAACAGCTGGCCCCTGATAGAACAGTACTATCCTTGTCCTTTATGCAGACAATAATAGGACATGATCTTTAGAACGGAAAAACGGAAATACGGAAGTGAGTAAAACCCTTCAGCAACAGTAGCACAAACCGCTCTGCTAGTTTGTTACAATGTATCAGTCTGGAGTCCAGGCTGTTTAGCTCACAGAGCATTGTCTAGGCTGGATACAGCTCTGCTAGTTTGTTACAATGTATCAGTCTGGAGTCCGGGTTGTTTAGCTCACAGAGCATTGTCTAGACTGGATACAACTCTGCTAGTTTCTTACAATGTATCAGTCTGGAGTCCGGGCTGTTTAGCTCACAGAGCATTGTCTAGACTGGATACAGCTGTTCTAGTTTGTTACAATGTATCAGTCTGGAGTCCGGGCTGTTTAGCTCACAGAGCATTGTCTAGTCTGTATATCATTGTATCCGCTTCTCAGCTGAGAGCAGCAGATTTTAAAATCCAATCCTTAGGTCAACTATTCAGGAGGAAAATTTCCAGTGTGTGTGAATGAGATCTGTAAAATCAATTTGCCTGCTGCTGTATTCTGCCGCAGTTGAGGAGAAAAAGTATTTGCCCCCTTCCAGCGCTCTCTGTTTTCACATGGCTTCCTATCTTTAAGCTCTCGGAAGGAGCTGATTCTCCTTGTGGAGATGCCGGCTGGTGTAGGGAGTCTTACAGGCAATGCTCCCTGGGAAAAAGTATGCAAATTAGAAGAAATAAAACTGTCTCTCTCTAGTGCGACCTAGGGGTAGCTGCCCTGTAAGTCAATGTAAGACACTTTGACATTTTGGTGCTTGACCTCACCTATAGGGGGCACTAGAGAGGCCATTTCCAGGTTGGAGATGTTAGAGAAAGGGAACCCAAGTGACATTTATTTTAGGTATTTAGCAATCTAACAAATGGGCAGAGCCACCAGTTATTAGGTTAAGGGGGCACTTACTTTATCACATGGATAACGTTTCATCTGTAAACATAGTAATTATTTGACAACCGTCTACTATTACATTTCCCTTAAAGCAATAGGTCCAGTCTCCTGACCGGACAGTCCTATTACCCCTCTCATTACCCTCCCATCCCCCTCCATGGCGTATACTAAGCCCTAATAGGGCTAAAAATAAGTCTAAAAATGAATGCTCCCCTCCTTTTCCTCTGTCTACTTGGTTCTGAATGGAGTGGCCGGGAGGGGGCTCTATTCACTGACAGGAGTATTCCCATCTTAGACATTTATAGTCTGACCACAGGATGACCTCTTACATGCCGACCCCACCTCAGGGACCCAAAATGAGGATCCGGGGGGGGACGAAGGTTCCGGTGATCACATTCTGGAGATATGTTTGGGTCCCTGAGATTGACCATCATCTATGGATGCTCTATAAATGTTCCAAGATGGGAATACCCCTCTGATAAGGAATGTCCAGAGGGGGGGATGGGGGCCATGGGCGTAGCTATAGGGGGTGCAGAGGTATCAGTCGCTACCGGGCCCAGGAGAGTGAGAGGGCCCAAAGACCCTTGTGCCTCATAAGGAAACATACAAACCACTGAGGGAAGGGGGCCCAAGCTGAATTCTTGCACCAGGGCCCATGAGCCGTTAGCTCCGCCCCTGGGGGGGGGCACATACTTTTTCTCGTGCTTTGTGATTTCTCTGATTTGCACGTCTGATTTCCTAACCTTTCCTTTCTCTCCGTATCACCAGGACAGTAATGATTTCCTGTTAGTGGATTTAAACACTGAAATCGACACCAATCAGAACTGTGTTAAAGGGAACCCTTTCGCCTGCAATGGCGTCCTCCACGCTCCCTCCTCTTCTCTTTCCACAGCGCCATCATCTTTCTCACCTGAAAACCCATTTTCCACCAATCTCAGCTTCTTCCCTGCACCTAATCCAGATCCATTCTGCGACGACCCGTTCACCGCTAAAGACCAATCAGCCTCTGTCTCTTCTTCCGTTGATTCTTCCAAATCTGTCAATCCTAAGGTGGAAATTGTGAAAAGCGTCACAAACGGCCCCGCCGCTAACGGCGCTCTCGCTGACGACACTGTGTTTGGACAGCAGTTTGACCAAATTTCAGGCCTGTCTGGTAAACAGGAAGCCAAGTCTGACCAGTGGCCCTTTAAAGCTAGCCAGTCAGGGCCCGTGACCAGGACTCACAATGGTGTGGTAGGACACGGTCAATGTAGTCCTAAGAGCAGGCCGCTGCCCGATCCCTTCACTGACTCGACGCCCCTTGGAGGGGGTGTGCGAAACGGATTGCGAAGGAACTCGGAGGGGAGTACCAGCCACAAGAAGGACAATGGCAGTCCGCATCCGGCAGACCCTATAGCTATTAGTCCCCCGCCACAAAGCGCCAAGCCCGGAAGAGGACGGAGAAGTGTCAAGGTGACTATGGTTTACAATGTCTGTAATATAAAAGCTTAAAGGGGTTGTCCCATCTTAGACAATGGGGGCATATGGCTAGGATATGCCCCCATTGTCTAATAGGGGCAGGTGCCCACCGCTGGGACTCGCAACCAAAATATTGAGAACGGAGCGGGGAGAGCGGTGGCTGGAGGACCCAGATTTCCCGGGGTCCGTCCACCACCAAGCGCTCCGCTGCTCCCCGCTGCTCCCATAGAAGTGAATAGGAGTGCACCGCACATGCGCGGCCCATGCTCCCATTCATTTCTATGGGGCCGACGGAAATAGCCGAGCCAGCGCTCAGCTATATTCGTCGGCCCCATAGAAAATTAATGAAGGGCTGCTGCGCATGCACAGTGCGCCCTCCTTCACTTTCGGGGCTCCGTTCTCGATATAGGTGCGGGTCCCAGCACCTATCAGACAATGGGGGCATATCCTACCGATATGCACCCATTGTCTGAGATGGGACAACCCCTTTAAAGCCTCATAAGGTACAGATGTAGCAGAGCTGAGTTTGTTAATTTGATGGGAGGCTTCTAGTTTAGAAAGTACTATAACTTTCAAATACATTTTGGGGGAGATTTATGAACCCCCTCCATGCCAGAATGGTGGCACCAAAAAGTCGCAAATTTGTGCAAAAGTGGTCTGGAGGGGATGGGGCCTGCACAGCCTGACAGATTTGAGATCACTTGCACCAGACCTACAACTCTGCACCTCTTAATAATTTGGGCGCATCTAATGCCAACACTGCAGCAGTGATGTCATATCAACAAGATGTGACCACTACAGCCAATGACTGGCCTCAGCAGTGCAACAAAGAGGCCAGTGATTGGCTGCAGTCACCTGTTGTTGATGTGACATCACTGCAGCAGCCAGGTAAATAGTGCCCTGCCGGGAGAACCGGAGCCGTGCCGCAGGATGTGTTGGGTAGGTAACGATCTATTCTTTACTGCAGGCAGATCACGTGTGCTGTCCGATTTACTTCAGAAACAGGACAACCCCTTTAATAATTGTGGTGCCTCTGATGCCAGCGGGACAAAGATTAAGGTGTACAAAGCGCTGGTCCTAATAAATCCCTCTTTATATTTTGATTTTACATCTTTTTCTACATCTCTGCTTGCTGTCAGTGAATGGGAACACTCTTCTTTCCATCCAGAGGAAGTAATGCTGCCCATAGCTCTCAGCTGAGAAGTGGATACAATTATATTCAGACTCTAGACAATGCTCTGTGAGCTAAACAGCCCGGACTCCAGACTGATACATTGTAACAAACTAGCACAGTTGTATCCAGTCTAGACAATGCTCTGTGAGCTAAACAGCCCGGACTCCAGACTGATACATTGTAACAAACTAGCAGAGCTGTATCCAGTCTAGACAATGCTCTGTGAGCTAAACAGCCCGGACTCCAGACTGATACATTGTAACAAACTAGTACAGTTTTATCCAGTCTAGACAATACTCTGTGAGCTAAACAGCCCGGACTCCAGACTGATACATTGTAACAAACTAGCACAGCTGTATCCAGTCTAGACAATGCTCTGTGAGCTAAACAACCCAGACTCCAGACTGATACATTGTAACAAACTAGCAGAGATGTATCTAGTCTAGACAATGCTCTGTGAGCTAAACAACCCAGACTCCAGACTGATACATTGTAACAAACTAGCAGAGTTGTATCCAGTCTAGACAATACTCTGTGAGCTAAACAGCCTGGACTCCAGACTGATACTCTGTAGCAGACCCCACCGGGGTTCCCCTTTTATTTAGATTTTTTAGTAGCCTGAGCTTCTCCATACAGAGCCATCCATTATACTGTACAGTATACTATTTTTTTTGGTGAAAAAAGTTCCAGAGCACAGAGGGGGCGACATTGCTTCTATTCCTCTTCAAACCAGCTATATATTTAAGACCAGGTCTTCTATGTCCCTCCAGGCGGTGCTTCTGCCTCAAATATACAACAAAAAAGGAGCAACTAGGCGGCACTCACCAAAAGAGGACGTTCTTTATTCCAAATGTCATATACATTCAACGATGTAGGCATGGGGCGGACAAACACACAGCGCAGGCTAGGAGCTCATGGCGACGGCCGTTTCCTCAGGCCACTAACGTTCTGACGTGAATACGTAACGTCACCTTTATGCGCCGCTTCATCTGTACAGAACTAATTGATCCCGTCATAGAAGAAGCAGCAAAATACAAACATAAAAAAACATACCACTAAAATAGCCAGAAAGATACATATACTTTTACAAAAACACTCCAAGATCATTTCTATCATTTAATCCTAACGGTCCTAAAGCTTCGGGGGAAACATAATCCATCTTGCTTCTTTTCTCAGGCGTATACGATGTCTGTCTCTCCTTTGTGCCAGACCACATACTGTCTCAATCCCAGAAAACCTCAATGCCTTACCAGTGGCGTAAG
This sequence comes from Bufotes viridis, assembly GCA_033119425.1. Classification (NCBI taxonomy): domain Eukaryota; kingdom Metazoa; phylum Chordata; class Amphibia; order Anura; family Bufonidae; genus Bufotes; species Bufotes viridis. The sequence goes on from CM065589.1 coordinate 21,810,967, forward strand.
TAGAGTGCTATGGGCCCCATGGCAAACTTTGGATCTGGGCCCCTTCCCCACCCCGTGCCCAGTCGCACCCTCTGTGTCCGCAATTGTCACACTTCTGGTCCGTGATCGCCCAGTAATGTCTCTCACTTCCCCCCAGTAGTGTCCCCCACTGCCCTCAGTTATGTCCCCAGTAGTGCCATCCACAGCCCCTAGTAGTGTTCACCACTGCCCCCAATAATGTCCCCAGTAGTATACCCCACAGCCCCCAATAGTGCACCCCACTAGAGCCTGCACAGCCCCAAGTAGTGTCCCCCACTGCCTCCAGTAATGGCCCCAGTAGTGTCCCCCACTGCCTCCAGTAATGGCCCCAGTAGTGCCCCCCATTGCCCCCAGAAGTGCCCCCCTTATCCCCCAGAAGTGCCCCACACAGCCCCTAGTAGTGTCCCCCATTGCCCCAGTAATGTCCCTAGTAGTGTCCCCACTGCCCCCAGTAATGTCCCCAGTAGTGTCCCCCACTACCCCCAGTAATGTCCCCAGTAGTGTCCCCCACTGCCCCCAGTAATGTCCCCAGTAGTGTCCCCCACTGCCCCCAGTAATGTCCCCAGTAGTGTCCCCCACTTCCCCTCAGTAATGTCCCCAGTAGTGTCCCCCCACTGCCCCCAGTAATGTCCTCAGTACTGTCCCCCACTACCCCCAGTAATGTCCCCAGTAGTTTCCCCCACTGCCCCTTGTTGTGTCCCTGACTGCCCATAGTCTTCATGTAACGGGGCCCAGCATTTTCACTGTACTTAATGTCGGGCCCCATCAGAGCGCTCATCTCACCGCTCTGACAGGGCCTGGCATTAAGTACAGTGAAAATGTCGGGCCACGTTACATGTGAGCGCAATGGGCCCCCTTCCCGCTGGGCCCGTTCACGGACGACCGCGACTGTTATGCCCCTGTACCTTACTATTGCCCTGTTGTTTAGATTTCACATGTTCTATTAATCGCTGGCAGCCTTTCCCTGTAACAATGGAATTAATACAGTATGTTCCCTAAAATCTCTCACCAAGACTCTACCTCATATACACTACATACTTACCTTTACAGGTTATCAAGGTATTGACTTTATGGTGCAAACCACCAAAGACCAATAAATCCCATTGGGGATTATATTTACAGTAGGAACAATTGCCGCCCCCTAGGGGCCCACTCTTTTAACCACGTATCTAATCTTGGTCCCACATATCGTCTCCTAACTAGCCTATCCTTCAGAGTATGACTCCTCCTGAAGGCTATTAGTGGTTTGGACCCTTTGATCTCTTTTAATCTGTCGTCCCTTTCCACTATATTTTTTTATGTTTGTTTGTATTTTGTCGGTTCTTCTATGACGGGATCAATGAGTTCCGCATAGATGAAGTGGCGCATAAAGGTGACGTATTCACGTTAGAACATTAGTGGCCTGAGGAAGCGCTGAGGCACGAAACGGCCATCGCCACGCGCTACTAGCCTGCACTGTGTGTTTGTCCGCCCCATGCCTAAATGTATATGACATTTGGAATAAAGAACATCCTCTTTTAGGTGAGTGCCGCCTAGTTGCTCCTTTTATTTTTTTTGCATGGCCGCCTATAGGGTACACATGCAGGCAGCGCAGTGTGAAAAGTGCCTTAGGGGTAAATCCGCTGCATGTAATAAATTATTGTGCCTTTTTTAATTAACATTTTGATTTTTCGGTAATGCTCTTGATACTAATGTCTGTCCTATGTATTGCTTTGTGCTGCCGTCTCCATGTAGTACGGGTGAGTACGGTATTTCCATCCTTGTATGACTGGTTATGGCGGCATGTCCTGTATTCCATTAAGGCCTCTTGCACACGACTGAATGTATCTTGCGGTCCGCAAAAAATACAGATGATGGAACGGAACAGCTAGCCCCTAATAGAACAGTACTATCCTTGTCCGTTATGCGGACAATAATAGGACAAGTTCTATCTTTTAGCGGAACGGATGTATGGAAATACAGAAACTGAATGCACACGGAGTACCTTCCGATTATTTTGCGGACCCATTTAAATGAATAGTTCCGCATACGGTCCACAAAAAAAACTGAACGGACACAGAAATAAAATACGTTCGTGTGCATGAGGCCTAAGTGTTTCACCATAGTTGTCAGACGGGGTGCATGTTGGTATCATAAAGTGAATACAAAAAAAGTTTGTGCGCTCTTATGTCTTCACATTCATTGCACTGACTGCTTTTCTGGGCATTGCTACAGGAGGTGCAGAGGTAGCGTTCACCTCGGGCCCTGGTGTCTGAGAGGGTCCAAAGGCCACATAAGAAGACACCACGATTATAAATGGCAGGTGGTAGGAGAGATGCCTATTAGAGATATTGCATTGGGGCCCAGGAAGTTTAACCCCTTGGTGCCATTTTTTGTTTTTTACACCTTACCTTCCAAGAGCCCTAACTTTTTTGCTTTTCCGTTCCCGTAGCTCTATGAGGTCTTCTTTGTGGTGGGACTATTTGTACTCTCTAATGGCGCCATTCAATATTCTATACAATTGATCATCACTTTTTATTCTATTTTTTTGTGCGGCAAAGAGACTAAAAAAATTGATAATTCGGCCATTTTTTTCTGGTTACGGAGTTCACCACGATACGGGATAAATACTTTAATTTGAATGGTTCTGACAATTTTGATTCGGCAATACCAATGATGTTTATTTTCTTTCTTTATTATTTGTAAAGTGAGGACGGAGCGATTAGAATTTTTAATCATTTAGTCTTTTCAAAAACTTATTTTTACTTTTTTTTTTGCGTTTGAACATGCGGTCATTAGATCACATTGCATTATTGTTTATATTATTTGTGGTCCGGGCTATCACGCCATGACCGTGGGTACGACATGCCATACCCAGAGCTAGTTGGCTGGGTTGTGCCTGGAGCCACGTGCGTGGATAGGCCTGGAGAGGGTATACCCTGGAGGAGAATGTAGAATAGGGAAGGGAGGGGGGGGATGTACACGAGACACACCGCCGGCGCACGGGGCCTAAATAGGGCTCAGACGCCCCTCCCACAAATACAGGCGGCTTGCAGCCTTAAACACTTATCATTGCAGTCTAGGGTAAAATCGCATTGTTCCTATTAAGCCCTGCCTTTCCATGTTGGTTACATTATGTCATAGTTTGTCTAGAGATTGTCACCTCATGAATCCTCCATAATGATGTATTTTTTTAAACAGCCAACTTCTGATGACATATTTGGGTCAGACATTTTTACTTCAAATCCAGGAGCTAACCCTGAGCCGGCCTCATCGGTCACTGTTCCAGCCCCAACGAGTTCACTACAACCTAATCCTCTGGATCTCTTCGGTAAAACCAGTTTGTCCACTGTTCCAGCCATTGGAGGTCCTGGTGAGTGTTGGGGGCATTGGATGCACATTTTAAATATATACAGGATTGGGATGTTTTATGAAAGTTCAGAAATTGGGCAGATTTTTTTCATTTTTTTAACTTGTAATGTTCTTTTATTTTGTTCTGATTTTATGCCATGTTCCTACACATAGCTGGTGGACGTAAGGTTGTCTGCTGAACCTGATGAACATGGCTTTGGCTGATTATTATGGTAGAACAGGGGCCCAACAGAGACCTTTGTGACCCTTCTGTGGCCCAGTCAGAAGCTCAATCTACGGCTTTCCAAAATAAGATCCTAGTATGATGTATCCATTGATCGTCTCTAGTCTGCTGGCCTTAGACATTTTCCAAGGTTCATGTCCCACCTGTTGATTCTTCTACTTCTATTTGCTGGGGAATTATATCCGTAATGTCATCACATAACCATGATAGCCAACCATGGCACCTTGGTCCAAACCATGGTCCATGATCAGCTGTCCTGATTCCGTGACGTCACCTCACTAGGGATGTGACATCACTTTTCATGACTGTTGGAGGTAGGAGAGGTCTTGTCTTCTTCAAGACTTTAAGAACAGGCCCACAGTTTAAGGTGTCTGACATTCACCAGAATTTTGGAAATTCTCTTAAAGGGAATCAGTCACCAGGTTTGTGTTGCTCTATCTAGGGAAGTGCAAAATAGAAACAGGAACCCTGAATGTGGTGCTGGGTCTACTTTCTTATTTTCTTGCCCTATTTTTCATAAATTCATTGTTTATCTTCTGCAGCAAGAGCCGAGCATTGAGTCCTTCTATGCATGAGCAACAGGCTTCTCCCTCTTGCTTCTGATTGACAGCTTTCCCCCTACACTGCATAGAGAGAAAGCTGTCAATCAACCACCAATGGGCAGGAGGAGTCGCAGCCCGTGATAGTGAAGACTCTATAGCACAGTCACAAAGCATAAACCTGGTGACAGATTCAGTAACAATGCCAACGGGAATTCTACAGTGTCTTCCCAAAAGGAGGCAACTTTCCTATTTTCCATCATTATTTTACATTTTTGGTTCATGTGGAGTATGCTGTCATGGAGTAGGAGGAGCTGAGCAGATTGATATATAGTTTTGTGGGAGAAGCTTCAGTGTAATCTCTGCTCATTCTGAGCTTAGGAGTCCAGTGGGCAGTCCTAATCAGTAGTTAACAGCTCCCATGTACATAGATTAGGACCACCCACTGGACTCTTAAACTAATAATAAGCAGGGATTACACTGACTCTTCTCCCGCAAAACTATATATATATGAATCTGCTCAGCTCCTCCTGCTCTATAACATGCAGCTCATAGTACTTTTATGTTTGCATGTACCCTTTTAACCCCTTCTGTACCTGCTTTTTCACACTGAAAACACCTGGAGCTAATGTCTGCTGCAATCAGCGATAATGCCAATCGCAGACGTTTAACCTCCAAGATGCCATGGTCAAATGTGACCTCGGCATCTGAGAGTTAAGAAACCTGGGAGGGAGCCTGCCGGAACACCTTCCCCTTTCTAAGATCGGGGAAGGCTTTCCTTAGTAGGAATAGGCCTGAGCCTGTACAAGGCTTCCAGGCCTATTACTAGTATATTCCAATACAGGCCTGCAGGTGGCAGCACTTTACTGGAATATAATGAATTTTCTATTCAGTAATGGAATAAATTCACAAGTTATAGTTCACTTTATGACTAGAGTGGAGTTCTGCTTTTTCACCCCCAACTACTCAGTAGTTAGTGGGATAAAAATATATTTCTTCAGATCCAATATGGCAGCCGCCCACTTCTTCCTGTAGTCCTGCCAGGTAATGCTATTTACCTACCAGTCTGGAATGGCATTGTCTGCTTAGATCAATGCTGGGAACAGATGTGACATTACTGAAACAAGCTTTCAGAAATGTGCTAGTTTATTTTAGAACATATCGATCGCTTTGTGTAACAGAGTTTAGCCTTTCTTAAAGGGATTTTCCATTTTAGACGAGGCCCTTCTAGCTAGAAAGGTCCTACGGAAAAGCTCATCATAGGATGCAGCAACCCAACGATCCTCTGTAGTGTATGATTAAATCTATTGGCAAGTGTTGAATTTCCTGCAGCACCTCCACAGGAGACATGAAGCATTACATACTTGGGTCCTCCAGGCAGATGCTCTTTGTAACCTCTTTCTGCTCTGGCTCATATTTGAGGTTCTGGATGGAGGACTGGGGGGTCACCCCCCTTGGAGGAAAATGAAAATATATTCTTATTATGATGGTGTTTTTGATCTCACAGGTTCTCTGCCAATGAATTCATCTCAGCAGTGGAATCTACAGCCCTTGCTCTATAGCCAACCACCAGCTACAATTCCCAATCCGGCACTGGCTGCACAAAATAGCTTCAATCCATCAAATGTTTTCTCGTCTCCATCAGCGATGGTGTCCTGGAGTCAGCCGACACAGTTTGTAGTTCCCCCACCTGTGCAAAACCCCCCAGTGTGGAATCAACCAGTACCTGCATGGCCCCAACAGTCAACGAACCCATTCCAAATGAACATGTTTTCAGCTAGACCACCAACTTTACTCAACTCAACCCCGGGATTAATCCAGTCAGGTCCTGGTTTAGCAAGCCCCCCACAGCTACCACCAAGACCGGCACCAGTGAAGGAAGTACCAAAGAAGGAAAGTGATGCTTTTACTGCTCTCGATCCATTGGGAGAGAAGGAAAAGAAGAATGTGAAAGATATGTTCAAAGACTATCAGTTGGCTAAGCCTCCTGCTGTGCCAGCGAGGCGTGGGGAGCAGCAGAATAACTCTATCAGCACCTCCGGAGCTTTTTCCAATTATTTTAACAGCAAAGTTGGAATTCCACAAGAAAGCGCGGACCACGATGATTTTGACATTGGTCAGCTGTCTAAGTTGAATGGTAATGTGGAATTTTGTTTTTTGGTGCAATAGCTATCAGAAAGATCTTAGAATAAGCAGCACATGGAGAATATTCAAGTTTGTAATTAAGAATTAAACTATTAGAGGTCTATGCTGTCTATAACATCATTCGCCTGCAGACCCCACACTCCATTGATTTTAATATGGGCAGAATAAGTGACGGCTTGAATTACAGCAGTCCTTTACTTCCTCCCTGCTGATAGATAGATCAATCGATAGATAGATATGAGAAAAGATAGGTAGATAGGTAGATAGGTAGATAGATAGATAGATAGATAGATAGATAGATAGATAATGTATATCCTACCCAAACTAGGAATCACAAGATACCTGTCTGTAGAAGGAATTTGCCAGTTAATAAAGTTCTGTGATTACTGCAGCCTCTGCTCTGATTCAAGAAAATTAAGACTAGCACATCCATAATCACAGATGCATATCCATAAAGCTAACATGCAGGAAGCAAACTGCGCAGCACAATATTTCACGAACAAACAATAAAACTGAAAAATAAGGATCATTCTAACTTAAAATTGCATTATACCTACTAGAAATGAAAAAAAAAAAGCTCTTTGCGGCGTCTGAGCAGAGAATATATGTAGTTGGTTCTTACACTGCCCTGAATATTGTAGGCTTACTCAAGCCCAGGTCAGGCAGTTCTGTTAGTGTTAGGTACCCATCTGCAGAAGCCACCTTGACGCCTGGTAGATGGGCCCGACACATGTTTGATCAAAACTGTGCGCAAAGAGCTTCTATTTTTTTAATTTATAGTAGGTATAATACCATTTTAAGTTCGAATGATTCTTTTTTTTCTGTTTTATTGTTTGCATGACTGGTAACATGACATATAACAGGATCTGCCACCTCTCTTGACATGTCTGTTTTAGTAGCTACTTGTATTCCCAATGTAATAGCAATTCTGGAACCTCTATGCTAATGACTTTGTGCTATGCCATTCCTCTATTATTTCTGCTAGAAGTTAATGAATAAATTGCCTGACGCTATCCATTCATTGCTGCCAGTTTCAGACAGCGCAAGGACATTACCCCCCACAGGTTACACACAGGTTTTATTGAAATAAGCTGGCAATTCATTTATAAAATTCTAGCAGGAATAATAATTTTTAATATAACTTACAGTGTAATGTTTCAAAGAGATATTTCATCTCCTTCATGTATAACAATAAATATTGCGTCTGTTGCACGATGATCTGCTCTCCACGCTAAACACTAAAAAGCCTCTATTCTGCTGCTGATGTTGCTGCTTTAGTAACAACCTGTATTCCGCCGTTGCTGACATAGAAATAGTTTATATTCTGCTGATGGCGCTAAACACACAGCATATTCTGCTTTTCTTGCTGTATATGTACTGTAGCCTGCATTCTGCTGATGCTGCTGTACAAACAACTTGCATTCCGCTGCAGCCATCATGCATACAGCCTGTATTTTTCTGGTGTTGCTACTGCACAAGCAGTCTGCATTCTGCTAATGATTTGTAGAAACAGTCTGCATTCTGATGATGATTTATATAAACAGTCTGCATTCTGCTGATGATTCATAGAAACAGTCTGCATTCTGCTGATGATTCGTATAAACAGTCTGCATTCTGCTGATGATTCATACTAACAGTCTGTATTCTACTTATGATTTGGACTGTATAAACAGTCTGCATTCTGCTGATAATTCGTATTACCAGTCTGCATTCTGCTAATGATTCATATTAACAGTCTGCATTCTGCTGATAATTCGTATTACCAGTCTGCATTCTGCTAATGATTCATATTAACAGTCTGCATTCTGTTGATGATTCATATTAACAGTCTGCATTCTGCTGATGATTCGTATTAACAGTCTGCATTCTGCTGATGATTCATATTAACAGTTTGCATTCTGCTGATGATTCGTAAAAATAGTCTGCATTCTGCTGATGATTCGTAGAAACAGTCTGCATTCTGCTGATTATTCATATAAACAGTCTGCATTCTGCTAATGATTCGTAGAAACAGTCTGCATTCTGCTAATAATTCGTAGAAACAGTCTGCATTCTGCTAATGATTCGTAGAAACAGTCTGCATTCTGCTGATGATTCGTAGAAACAGTCTGCATTCTGCTGATGATTCGTAGAAACAGTCTGCATTCTGCTGATGATTCGTAGAAACAGTCTGCATTCTGCTGATGATTCGTAGAAACAGTCTGCATTCTGATGATGATTCGTAGAAACAGTCTGCATTCTGATAAAGATTCGTAGAAACAGTCTGCATTCTGCTGATAATTCGTATTACCAGTCTGCATTCTGCTAATGATTCATATTAACAGTCTGCATTCTGCTGATGATTCGTACTGTATAAACATTCTGCTGATAACTCAGTCTGCATTCTGCTGTATTTAAACCAGTGATGGATATATCCCTGTCTACATTAGCTTATGAAGCGGACGCCTGACTGTAATAATTTGTAGAGCAGATCAGTCTGTAAATAACAGTGTTACTGTCAAGAATCCACTTGATAACATTTTTGTGATCTTTTCGCTTATTAGAGCCACCAAAGCCAGCCCCGCGGGCGCACCCACTGCCAGTATCCAAACCTACAGAAGGGCTGTTTGAAACCCCTTTTGGATCAGCCTCATTTGGCGCTTCTTTCCAAAACTCAGTAAGTCTCCTTCTACCTACTGTTTTGATTAGTGGAGCCATCTAGATGAGATAGAACAGAATTGAATAATTAGTGTTTCTCTAGTTGTGGCAGCCTTCCTTTACAGTCCGTCTGCGAACAGACCAAGACTATGCTCTGCTGACAGCCTTAGAGGGTTTGTCCTATTTTGTCCTGCTTTTGGGACAACCAATAATGAGGAGCCCTGCAGCGATTTAGAAAACAGACAGATAACCCCAGCACAGAAAGGAAGCCCCTTCACTACCCTAGACCTTCAGGGATATCTTTATACTGATTGCCGAGGCCACTTGGTGTATTATTATTAAACTTAGTGCCATAGAGTGGTTGTCCAACAAGAATGGCATAAACAAGTAATACTTACAGTACTTCGCTGTTTCCAACCCGGCCCGCCCACCCCCACCCCCTGCCGTCCTCAATTCCAAAGCACCCAAGGTACCCCGGCAGTCTCTCCTCTCGACAGCCAGTAGATACCTGCTCAGTCGATCACTGGCTAGTGTCTGACTGAGCAGTAGCATTTCTTGTATGTCGACAGGGACTAGGAAACAAGGGAACAGTGGAAAGGGTTTGCGAAGCATTGGGATAAAAGCAGCAGGAGATTGTGATATTACTATTACTTTTTACATTTTTCCAACATTCTAAGCCTGTTTGAAAACAAAAAATCTATACCTCCAGGGATGATACTATTAACCACTTTAGTATCCTAGACCATCAGATATGATATAATTTACCCCTTCACTATCCTAAACCACCAGGGACAATACTATTGACCCCTTCAGTATCCTAGATCGCCGGTGATACTATTATCCCCTTTGCTTTTCTATAACACAGAGTTTGATGCTATGAATGCCTTCATTATCCTAGACTTTCAGGAAAAAAAGAGCAAAAATCACTGAAAATGATAAAAAAAGATTCTGCACGATGTGATAAATGAATATGCGGATGTGCATGGCTACATTTATAAAAGAAAAATCACTGAAATAAATGCACTAACAGAATAGATGCAAACAATCTCCCTGTAAAGGTCTATGGCCAATCCACCGCTGCCACAGACTGAGCAAAAATCACTGAAAAAGATTTTTTAAAAAAAAAACTGCACAATGTGATAATGGCATAGGAAGGTTTTGAGACCACCTTGACGCGGGTAGGCGGGCACAGATGTGTTTTGATTAGAATATATTGTCTGAGAGTCTCAGATTTTATCATATCAGAATATAACATTTGCATCTATTGTGTTACTGCACTATTTTCTGTGATTTTTATTTTATTAGGGATGTCACTATTAACTCCTTCAATATCCTAGACCACCAGTGATGATACTATTAACCCTTTCAGCATCCCAAACCACCAGCAGTGATAATACTTTTCTACCCTTTGCTCTTCTACATGAACAGGGATTATACCATTAACTTCTTCAATGTCCTAGACTATCAAGGATGATACTACTAACTCTTCAACTATTCTAGACCACCAGGGACAATGCTATTAACCCCTTCTCTATTCTAGACCACCAGGGATGATACTATTAACTATTTTACTATCCTAGACCACCAGGGATGATACTGTTAATCTCTTTACATTCCTAGACCATTAGGGATAATACTATTAACATCTTCACTAACCTAGACCACTAGGGGTGTAACTATAAATGCACCTTTACTGTCTTATGAACACAAGGGATGTTACCATCAACTCTTTCAGTGCCAAAGACCACCAGGGATGCAACCATAAATTTCTTCACTGCCTTAGAAGACAAAGGATGTTGCCTTAACCCTTCACTACCCCAGACCACTATGGATGCTATTTATTGCAGTGGGGAAATAGGAAACTTAAGGCAATCAGGAAATTTTCTATGGAAACAATATGAAAAATGTGTTTAATAGGTCACATCCCTTTCATGCTAAGTCATATCTCCTAGGTCTAGGCCTAGATACAAACAAGATTAGTACATATGGACCAGTTGATTTTTTGAAAAAATGTTTTAGATATTTACTGTGATGTCCATGATGTCGGAGTGTCATCTGCAATATATCATTCATGCAAAATATGTGTTTTCAGAACTCCACGGCACATGCGATAAAAGCTGCTGATCCATTCGGGGACCCATTTGGAAATCCATTTGCTTAGGAATAATCTTTTACGGTTCCTGTAAGTAATCCACTCATTTCCTTTTTGGTGTTCCGATTTACATTTAAAAAAAACAAACGTCTAATGAAATCCCCTTGGTGTCACCTTCTGACCTCAATTCTCCTGCCAGATACAGGGGTCACTGCGCTGAAACCTCCTGGGTACAGAGACGGTCACTTCATGAAGGATTTCCAGTAAGATAGATTTACAAACTGGAAGCCAGTAAACAGTATGGACATACCGTGTGCTGGAGGCTGGACGCACAGTCAGAGCCCCTAATAATGTGACTATGCAGTATCTGTAGAGTATGCTGCCATACTGTACACAGAGCTAATGCTACCATACAATACATATAAATAACACTGCCATATAGTACAAATAATGTGACATTACAGTACAGATAAATTATTTTACCATACTGTGCACATAGCTAATGCCACTATACAATAGATATAAATACCACCATATGGTATAAATAATTATTATGACTATGCATTATATGTAGATTATGCTACCATACATTACACATAAATAACACTGTCATACAGTACAAATAATCTGACAATACGGTATGCATAAATTAAGCTACTATACTGTACACATAACTAATACATACTAGTGGTGAGCGGCAGGGGCAATATTCGAATTCGTATTCAATATTTCCTAGTATGCCTACCTGCTTCTTGTTTGTGGGCCAATGTGAGAAGGCTGCAATATCGTAATCTGTAGTGAATTAGAATATTCTTCATTATTTAATTTATTTTCTCTTATGCGAAAAATCGGCAATGTAATATTTGCATAATGCAAATATTCTAAAATACGAATATATAGTACTATAGAATTTAGTGCTATATATTCATTTTTTAGAATATTTGCCATTTTTTCCAATTTAATGTGAACAGTCATTGGCCCAAAAGCAACTGACGCAGGGAGGAATCATGACTTCAGATGGGAAAAAATGACGAATATTCTAAAAAACGAATATATAGCACTATATTTTATAGTGCTATATATTCGTGTTTTAGAATATTCGCATTACACGAATATTACATTGCTGATTTTTCGCATAAGAGAAAATAAATTAAATAATGAAGAATATTCTAATTCACTACAGATTACGATATTGCAGCCTTCTCACATTGGCCCACAAGCAAGAAGCAGGTAGGCATACTAGGTAGTGGGTTCAGATAAAAAAACTAATACATACATATTCGTATTTACGAATATATATCACTATATTCGAAATATTTGCAAATTCTCGATGTGCCGATATTCGCGCTAAACATTCTCAATTCGAATATTCGCGCTCAACACTAATACATACTGTGGGGAGTCGCTCTGGTAGATAGCGGTGCGGGTGCAGTATAGAGGCAAAACAAAACAGTCCAAATCAGGTTCTAGTCACCTGGGAGGTTTTAGGTGCAGGTTCGCACCTGGCTGTCAGTCCAGCCGCAAGACAGTCGCCGTCAGGCTTCCAGGTCGTCTGCACTCCTCCTTGCTGGGCTCTTGCGTCCAGCCCAGAGAACTTCCAAACACAAGTGACTCCACAGCCTAACAGCAGCTCCAGGACAATCACACCTACCTGCTGGTGCTGGCTGTGTTTTAAAGCCCAGCAAAGTCCGGCCTGGACCGTGGGGAGTAGGCACCCACCCAACTCTTTGCCTACTCCCAGTAAGAGCCGGCCCGGATTGGCTTTGCAGCCAAACTAACTATAAATGTCAAGCAGCACTAGCTGCTGCTGACACATAAAACCCGGCTCTCACCTCACCGAGGCCAGGAACCTCGGTGACACGTACCTCCCATTGATAACGGTACCTTGCACCTTACCACATACCCCCCCCTTTGTTCAACCCTGAGGGGGTGAACACATGTGAGGCAGTGGACGTGGGACAGGGCATCTGCGTTACCCTGCAAGCGGCCTGCCCTGTGTTCCACCGAAAATTTGAAATTTTGCAAGGATAGGAACCACCTGGTGACCCGAGCATTCCTCTCCTTGGCCTGGCTCATCCACTTGAGAGGGGAATGGTCGTCACCAGACGGAACCTCCTCCCTAACAGGTAATAGCGGAGAGATTCGAGTGCCCCCTTGATAGCCAGGCACTCCCTCTCCACTATACTATACCTGGTCTCGGCTGGGGTGAGTTTACGGCTCAGGAAGACAACGGGATGTTCTTCCCCATTGACCTCCTGAGACAGTACTGCACCGAGACCTACCTCCGAGGCATCCGTCTGAACGACGAACTCCCTGTTGAAGTCGGGTGTCACCAAAACCGGGGACCCACACAGGACCGACTTCAACGCGGAGAAAGCCTCCTCCGCCTTCTCATTCCAGCTAACCTTCCCCGACTTTCGCCCCTTCAACAGGTCTGTCAACGGCGCTGCTATTGTGGCAAAGTGGGGCACAAACCGCATGTAGTACCCTACAATTCCCAGGAAGGACTTTACCTGCCTGGTGGTGACCGGTCGGGGCCAGTTACGAATGGCCTCTACCTTAGTTACCTGCGGCTTGATGACTCCGCGCCCAATAACATATCCCAGATATTTGGTCTCTTCCAACCCAATCGCAAACTTCTTTGGATTGGCGGTTAGACCAGCTTTCCTCAGGGCATCTACTACCGCCTGCACTTTGGGCAAATGGCTTTCCCAGTCGGTGCTGTGGATGATTACATCATCTAAGTAGGCCGAGGCGTACCGACGATGTGGTCGCAGCACTATGTCCATTAACCTTTGGAAAGTGGCGGGGGCGCCATGCAGGCCAAAGGGTAACACCTTGTAGTGATACAGGCCCTGCGGAGTAACAAAAGTGTTTTTTTCCTTGGCCGCCTCCGTTAAGGGTACTTGCCAGTATCCTTTAGTGAGGTCTAGCACAGAAAAATAATGGGCTTGCCCTAAATTCTCAACAAGCTCGTCTACCTGGGGCATGGGATACGCATTGAACTTGGACACTTCATTTAATTTGCGAAAATCGTTGCAGAACCGCAACGTCCCATCCGGCTTGGGTATTAGAACTATGGGACTGGCCCACTCACTTTTCGATTCCTCAATGACATCAAGCTTCAACATTAATTGCACTTCCTCCGCGATGGCCTGTCGCCGAGCCTCGGGTACCCGGTATGGTTTTAACCGGATTTTGGCCTGAGGCTCAGTGACGATGTCATGTTGGATGAGAGACGTGCAGCCAGGGAGGTCCTAGAACACATCCGTGTTCCGACTGATGAACTCCCTGACTTCCTGAACTTGTTTGGAAGACAGGCTGTCTGCAATTTTTACCGTGGCTACCGCTTCGCAGGCCTCGAACTGTGGGGCTGGACCATTGTCACCTAGAAGCCCTGGCCGGGGGCTGTTGTCGTCGGCCGTGTTCCTGTCTTTCCACGGCTTCAGTAAATTCACATGGTACACCTGCTCCGGCTTGCACCGCCCTGGCTGGTGTACTTTGTAATTTATTCCCCTACCTTCTCGATAACCTCATAGGGGCCCTGCCACCTGGCTAGGAACTTGCTGTCAAGGGTGGGCACCAGAACCAAAACCCGATCTCCCGGGTTGAAGTTCCGTACCCGAGCCTGACGATTATACACCCTACTCTGGGCTTGTTGCGCTGCCTCCATATGCTCCCGGACCAAAGGCAACACCCTTTCCATCCGGTCCTACATCTGGGTGACATACTCAATGACACTTTTGTGGGGGACAGGCTGTTGTTCCCACGCTTCCTTGGCGATATCCAACAGGCCCCGAGGGTGTCTGCCATAAAGCAGTTCGAAGGGCGAGAACCCAGTAGAGGCCTGGGGCACCTCTCGCACAGCGAACATGAGATAGGGCAGAAGCAGGTCCCAGTCCTTCCCATCTCTGGACACCACCCTTTTTAACATATTTTTTAGAGTTTGGTTGAACCTTTCGACAAGACCGTCTGTTTGCGGATGGTAAACGGACGTCCGTAACTGCTTTATACGCAACAATTTACACAGTTCCCTCATAACTTTGGACATAAAAGGGGTCCCTTGGTCGGTCAGAATCTCTTTTGGCAGGCCCACACGGGAAAACATTTCCATTAACTCTTTGGCAATGAGCTTAGCCGAGGTATGTCGCAGAGGCACCGCCTCTGGATACCGAGTAGCATAGTCCAGAACCACCAGGATATGTTGGTGACCCCTAGCAGACTTCGGTACGGGTCCGACCAGATCCATGGCAATACGCTCGAATGGGACCTCAATTATTGGGAGAGGGACCAGGGACTTCTGTAATGCGGCTGGGGGCTATTTACCTGACAGGTCGGACAGGACTTACAGAACTCCTCTACTTCCTTAAACAAACCGGGCCAGTAAAATCGCTGTAGTATGCGGTCCTGCGTTTTCTGCCACCCCATGTGTCCCCCAAGAACATGTTGGTGGGCAAGCTCCATGACAAGCTTGCGATATGCGGTGGGCACCACCAACTGTTCAACGGGCTCACCTCGGATTTGGTTCACCCGATACAACATATCCTGAAGAACAATAAATCGCGGAAACATTAATTCAGCCCCAGGTTTCTGGGGTTTACCATCAACCATTACAACACTTTCCCAGGCCCTGGTTAGGGTTTGGTCCCGGTGTTGTGCGGTCCCAAAATTTTCCCCGGAGACATTGAGGTCTGCCAACTCAGGTCCCGGTGGCAAGTCCTCCGTGTCTCCCACCATTACCCTCAGTGGGGTTGCCTCCCCTCTACCGCTGGAGCAGTGGTCACCCTACCGCTGGCCCTTCAGATTCGGGTTCCCAGGGTTCTGGCCTTCCAGTGGTATCAGGCCACTCTACTAGGGTTACCCCTGTCTCGGGTCCATCAGATACTTTTATTGCCGGCCACAGCGCCGGGAAACCTGGGAAGTCCCTCCCAAGTATCAGTTCATGTGGGAGTTTAGTAGCGACAGCCACCTCGTGGGTCCACTTACCAGCCGCTGTGGACAAAGTCACTAGTGCAGTGGGGTAGTCTTTTAGGTCTCCGTGGATGCACAGGACCCCGATTTTACGGCCGGTATACTCCACAGGCCGTACCAGGGCAGCCCTTACCAGGAGACTAGACTCCCGGAGTCCAGCAGGGCCACCGCCAGAGAATCTCCCACCTCTACCTGACACATGTGGTTATTGTCCTGCACCTCACGGGTGCCAGTTGCACACAGCTTCCATGCATACAGGGAGTGGCGATAGCCGTAGTTCACTTCCATCGGCTCACCCTGGTGCGGACAGTCGACCCTGAGGTGGCCTGGCTCCTGACACCTCCAGCATACCACGGAGGCGGAACCGCAGGGGGCACATTCCGTGCAGGTCTCTCTGTCGCCGGTCGTCGGAACTGGGGTGGAGGCCTCCGGGGTTTGACTGGCCCCTTCCCAGCAAGACTCCCTGCAGGTTTCTGGTGGCCTCGTAACGCTCCACCAGATAAACCATTTCAAGGGCATTAGTGGGGGATACCTGGCCGATCCAGTGCTGAAGGGGGTAAGGCAGGGCCCTCCAGAACATGTCGGCCAGCAAACGGTCCAGTATAGCCGTCGGACTTAGAACCTCAGGCTGCAGCCACTTTTGCAACCTGTGCAGCAACTCATAGTACTGCGGCCTGGCGGGTTCAGCCGATTTAAAGTCCCACTGGTGGACCCGCTGAGCCCGGACCAACACATTTACCCCCAGTCTGCCCAGGATCTCCCCCTTCACTGTGGGGTAATCAGCAGCCTGGTCATCTGCTAGGTCAAAAAAAACCTGCTGGGGTCCGGATGCCAGGAACGGAGCGACCACCTCGGCCCACTGGTCACGGGGTAACTTCTCCTCACGGCTACCTTCTCAAAGACCGCCAGATACGTCTCAACGTCGTCCGAGGGGGTAATTTTTGGGATCGCCGCACGGACCGCTTTCCGGGCATCATGGACATGGTGGGACGCTCCTGCAGCTTGTAAAGCCATCACGTGCTGTAATAGTAGCTGGTTGGTCTCCCGCTGCTGCACGTTAGCCTCTATGAGAGCTTTCACAGCCGCCTCCATGTTGCCAGCAATTCCTACTTGTAGCTTTGCTGGTTTAATATATTCCATGCACTCGTGCCCAGCAAAACAAACAAACTTCGGCGTTCACGCCAGCCTCCCTGCGCATGCCGCATCCTCCACCAAATGTGGGGAGTCGCTCTGGTAGATAGCGGTGCGGGTGCAGTATAGAGGCAAAACAAAACAGTCCAAATCAGGTTCTAGTCACCTGGGAGGTTTTAGGTGCAGGTTCGCACCTGGCTGTCAGTCCAGCCGCAAGACAGTCGCCGTCAGGCTTCCAGGTCGTCTGCACTCCTCCTTGCTGGGCTCTTGCGTCCAGCCCAGAGAACTTCCAAACACAAGTGACTCCACAGCCTAACAGCAGCTCCAGGACAATCACACCCACCTGCTGGTGCTGGCTGTGTTTTAAAGCCCAGCAAAGTCCGGCCTGGACCGTGGGGAGTAGGCACCCAGCCAACTCTTTGCCTACTCCCAGTAAGAGCCGGCCCGGATTGGCTTTGCAGCCAAACTAACTATAAATGTCAAGCAGCACTAGCTGCTGCTGACACATAAAACCCGGCTCTCACCTCACAGAGGCCAGGAACCTTGGTGACCCGTACCTCCCATCGATAACGGTACCTTGCACCTTACCACAATACACACAACATTGCAATACAATACTAATAAATAATGTGACTATGTGGTATATGTTGATTATGTCGTCATACTGTACACATGACCAATGCCACCATAAATTACACTGCTATACAGTACAAATAATGTCACAATACAGTACATATAAATGATGCTACCATACTGTACACATAATTAATGTCGCTATACAATACATATACACAACACTGCAATACAGTACAATTAAATAATGTGACTATGTAGTACACGTGTATATACAGATTATGCTGCCCTACTGTACACATGACTAATGCCACCATCTATTACACATAAATAACGCTGTCATACAGTATAAGGCTTATTGCTCATGACCGTATGGTTTTGCGGTCCGTTTTTTACGAATCCGTTGTTCCGTTATGTTTCCGTTTCGGTTCTGTTTTTCGTTCCGTTTTTCTGTATGGCATATACAGTATACAGTAATTACATAGAAAAAAATGGTCTGGGCTTAAAATTTGGTTCTGCAAAAACGGAACGGATACGGAAGACATACGGATGCATTTCCGTATGCATTCCGTTTTTTTGGCGAAACCATTGACTTGAATGGAGCCACGGATCGTGATTTGCGGGCAATAATAGGACATGTTCTATCTTTGCACGGAATGGAAAAACGGAAATACGGAAACGGAATGCACACGGAAACACTTCCTTTTTTTTTTGCGGACCCATTGAAATTAATGGTTCCGTATACGGACCGTATACGGAACGCAAAAAAACGGCCTGTACACCCACAAAATAAACGTTTGTGTGCATGAGGCCTAAATAAATAGTGTGACTAGTATATGTTGATTATGCTGCCATACTGTACACATTACTAATGCACCATACATTACACAGTAATAACCCTCCCTCCACAAGTTATTACAAACTACCAATTACGTTAAATAGCCGGAGCACCCCTTAAATGATGGTGACGTTTTCAGTGTCATTGTTCATCTTGATCCATTTAGTTAAAGGGCTTATCTGAAACTATAAATTGCCCCCCCCCCCCCCCACCATGTGCCGGGCCCCTCACACGAAATATACTTCTAGTCCCTGCACCGCCGCTGCTGCTTCTCCCCGTGCACCGATGAAAACATCCGGTGTCGGGAGGAGTAGCCAATGGCAGGCGGGGACAGGGAAGAGCAACAGTGATGGTGCGGGGACCAGGAGCCACGCGGAAAGCAGGGTAAGTAAACTCCATGTGAGGGGCCCAGCACATGCGGGGGCAGTTTATAGTTTCGGATAACCCTCTTAAATAGATACAAATTCTGCACTGATTAATTTTATAATACATCTCTATAGGTATTACAGCTCATTATAGGGTGTCACTTAATTCCCATACAGCCGCGCTCGCGCCCGTCCGCCGCTTTTCAACTCATGTGTGTGTATAATTATGATATTTTTTACTTTTAATCTATACCTGTGGCGTCAGGGCCGAGGTGTGACCACTGGCTTGTGTTCCGCAGTGCAAGCAGAGAGTGATCGCGCTCACGCCACAGGGGACGGGTGCGAGCGCAGCTGTATGGGAACGGCGCGGTAAACAGAAAGAGGCCAGGGAGGAAGGGAGCCGTAGCCGGCATTGCGCTGTGGCAGGATGCGCACGGCGCATGCGCCAGAAGAGCGCGGTCCCGGCTACAAGAAGAAATGTCAATCAATGTAAGGAGGAGCGGCATAAAATGATGAAATGATGGCTTCCCAGAGCCGCCACTAGAGGGAGCTGTGTAAATACATGTGCGCTCAGCTCTCCCTAGTGGCAGCTGCTGTCACAAAAAAACGACAAAAACTTACTGGAGCCAAAGAGAGGGGATGTTGGCATTGTAAAGTAATTGCAGGTGGAACCAAGAGTAGTCCCTTATGTAGCCCCGTACAATGATGGGGTCAGTAGTGCTAGAATAACATATTCTCTCTCTCCTTACATTGCAGCTGTGGACAGAGCAGAACTGACAGGAGCCGGGGATCCTTTCATCTATGTCAGTGGCAATTGTCGCCCCCTTCTGACCGCTGATTATTTTTACACATTGTCTTCTTATCGGGGCAGACTAAACTGGAAACCAAATACCATCCGCGGCGCTCCCAACTGCACATCCTCCACGTCAATGCAAGCAGTCCTCCACGAGGCCATGTATCTCAGCAGGATCCACCCTCTGTTAATTTTTTATTTTGCAGGTCATGTCCTTGTATGGGTGACCACCAGTTACACACATGTACAGTACAGATATATCAGGCTCCGTTCACACCAGCGTCCTGCTATTCCAGACCAGTGTGCCAAGTTCCAAACTCGGCTCTGCTATATCTACACGTACTAGAGAAGGAAGCTTACAGCATCGTAGGGATATTAAAAGGACTGTATGAGATTAGAAATAAAAAGGTCCTGTTCTTTTTTCCCAGATACAGCACTACTCGATGGTCGGATCTGGTATTACAACTCAGCTCTTTCCGACTCGGTGGTGCTTAGCGGAAATACCAGACACCGCCATGTACAAAAGTAGTGCTGTTTGTGTTAAAAAACAAAACAAAAAAAAACCTGTGCCTGCTTTCTAATTCCAGACAACCCCTTTAATTAATTTGGCATCTCATTAACATAAATAAATTGAAAACAAGTCACATTGCTGGAGTCACATGGGTGTCCCGATTGCTGTCGCTCCTGGTGGGAGGAGTCTTGTAATCTGTACCCACTGAACAAAAATCTTATTGGTCCATTATTACCAATGGGATCACTCAATATCCATTGCAAAACATTCATTATGTGTCCTGTAAAAAGAGATCCCAAGACACCAGTGTGACCAGTATATAAATGGGAATAGTAGTTCTCAGAATGGAGCAGAGCTGCAGCAGGAAATTCCATCTCCATCCCCTTGCAGACGAGCGTGAGCGGATTAGGTCTGGATGCGTTGGGGATGCGTTCAGTGAAAATTGCACGATTTCACAAGCAAGTCCATTCAGTTTTCCCTGCGATCGCGTTCATTGTTTCAGTTTTTATCGCGTGGGTGCAATGCGATTGAATGCGTTTTGCACGCGCGTGATAAAAACCGAATGTTTACAAACAACATCTCTTAGCAACCATCCGTGAAAAACGCATCGCATCCGCACTTGTTGGCGGATGCGATGCGATTTTCACGCAGCCCCATTCACTTCTGTGGGGCCAGGGTTGTGTGAAAATCACATAATATAGAACATGCTGCGATTTTCACGCAACGCACAAGTGATGCGTGAAAACCACCGCTCATGTACACAGATCCATTGAAATGAATAGGTCCTGATTCCGTGTGGGCGCAATGCGTTCGCATCACGTATTGCACCCGCGCGGAATACTCGCTCGTGTGAAAGGGGCCTATCATTGTTGACAGCAGGAGGGCAACTACAGATACTTAAATCCCATAATAGAAGGTTTAACGTTCCTCCAGGGTGGAGCTTAGCTCTTATGTACACACCCATGACTATGTGAGAAGCAGCTGACCATCAACTGCTGGCATTATCTGTGCAAATTAAAGAATGGAAGTTAGTCATTAATGGGTGCTACTTACTGGCTTGCACCTACCTGGAGAACAGACCGAGATAGTTTGGGATTGGGGGTTATCACAACTGCACCTACAAAGCCAAGTTCCCTCTTCAAGCCACTAGAGGGCACTGAGAAACACATGAGAATAACTGTGTCACCCATGCTTTACACAATGGGGAGTTTTCCCAGCATGCTTCAGGAAACAGAGTGATCTTCCCCCGAGGAGCTGTAAATGGACATTGCCTAAACTTCCCAGCACAAAGCAGGATAAAATACTAGTAAAAGGCAGTATTCTTGGAAATACAGAAATACTTTTATAATCCGACATCCATAGGAACCTGATGAATCTCAGATTATCAGATGAATATAAGACTCACTTGAAGGGTATATATTGATGGTCTCTGGAAATCCATGCTGAATTATCAGGTTTCTTATAAAAGGAATTTCACTGTTTATTGAACCTTTATGATGTTCTCATCACTATGAGCAGAGTAATTAAAGGGCATTTGTCAGCAGGATCAACCCTATTAAACCAGCCATAATGCCTGGTAGGGCTGACTCTGCTGATTAAGACCATAAATTGCTGATTTAGACTAACCTCCCCCCATCCATTGCTGTGAAATATGTTTTTTGGAATCTGCAAATGAGGGCTTACGTGCACTGAGGGCGGGCCCTAGCCACTCAGTGCACCTTAGCTCCTCCACTCTGCTTCCCTAGACACCCCTCCCTTCCGTTTGATTGACAGAACCAAAAGTCCAGGTGGAAGGAGAAGTGTCCAGGGAAGCACTGTGGACGAGCTAAGGTGCACCCAGTGACCAGGGTGCACTTAAGCCCTTATTTGCATATGTTTTGAAACATTTATCCTAAACGCAGCAGACGATCAGGCAAAGAAAGGCGTGGCTTTAATCTGCAGGGTCAGCCCTACAAGACATTATGGCTGCTTTAAGTGTTCATCCTGCTGGTGAATAAAAAAATGTTTTAGTTAGGTTTAGACACCCTCTTAGTGGCTACAAAGAGCGTCTCTTGCTCTGGAGGACCTGCCCTACAGTACACAGACAGCCCATTCACTTTAATGGAAACAGTGTAATACTTTATTTCCCCTGTGGAGGCGCTGCAGGAAAATCGAACACTTGCCAAATTTCTGTTCTTTGATTGCTGGAGGTTTACCCTATGATTTTTGCTTATCCTCGGGCAGCCTTCAAGCAAAAATATATAGTCCGAAGTGGACAAGCCCTTTAAGCTTTCTAAAATGTTGTATTCACCATACCAAAAAGTCATTTGCTCACCACCCGACGACCGGCCTGGATTCTGGGACTGTGGACTCTTCTGACGTACCTCCAGGACTATGGCAGCCATTTTACTAACACAGAAGTAATTTTTGTCTCCTGATGGATTTAACTATTTGATACTTAAAGGAACCTATAAGCTGTAAACCTACCCGCGGCCACGGAACCTTCCGGATTTCCTCCACAATGGCTTCAATTTCTACCAAAACCATACTCCGCACAGCGAATATTTTTGGTATCTTCCGTTTTTTTTCTCTAGCAGTTGATCTGGTATCAGCTCGGAAATACGGCCGAGGATGTCTTTTGATAAACCGAACTCTTCATGACGAACTGGAAATGGGAAATTACCAATCACAGATATATATATAGACTTCGTAAACTGGAATCGAATCTTGATTTGTCGAGCAGGGTCATGTGACCCTCTGCCTATGCTATCCTCCTATCAATGCACTTTTTGTAAAAGAAACCAATCTATGATTTCTGGCTATGTAATAGACTTTTCAAATCTTTCTTAAATTTTCTTTGCCCTCTCTGTATAAACTCAAATTGTGCGCCTTATATAATGTATTAAAAGAGATATATATATATATATATATATTGATTTCTGTGTGCATGCTGATCTATAAGATAATAAGCAAGATCAGAGAGGTTACGAGCCTCCATTATGAGCAGTACATCTGCCACCACTAGGTGGAGCTCACTGCAGACTGTACTGAGTTCAAGAATAAATATGCCTGAAAAGAGCTCCACCTAGTGGTGGCTGCAGGTAGGCAGAGTGTTGTCATGGCAGTGCGAAGGGGAGAAGGGGACGTGGAACTGTGGATCGGAAAAACTGAGATCTGACTAAGGACCGACTAAGATACCATCACCATTAACCGCTGTCCCATCCTAAAAAGACCATCCTGTGCCAAATGACAAACACGTGTATACCTTTCAGCATAATGTAATAGCGCTAACTGAGACATCAATCAAAGATCGGATAACGAGCAATTACCAGGGGGCCTTACGACTCCATTCACCCTGTATACAGCCCCCTTAAAAACGTACTGCCTGCGGACTCAACTTGACCTTATGTCCTGACACCAGCTCCCGAATTTCCTAGTTGCCGTGTAGTACTATAGTCCTCAATAAAAATCTCCAACCGTTTTGTGTATGCAGCAACTAAGCAGAGCTATGTATCATCATAGTAAGGGCTCATTCAGACGGCCGTATGCTGTCCGCAAAAATGCGGATCCGTTTTTTTGCGGATTAGAGGCTGTCCCATTCACTACTATGGGGCCTTTTCTTCCATTGCATAGCTCAGCAAAAAAAAATTACACATGTCCTATACTTGTCAGTGAAAATCAGGACATGGCCCTATTGAAGTCCATGGATCATCAAAAAAACTAAATGCAATCCGTTTTTTTGCGGACATGCTGAATTGTCCGCAAAAAAACGGATCTGCATATTTGCGGACAGCATACAGCCGTCTGAATGAGCCCTAACAGACAACAAACATCCTGTGTAGTCTGATTCTGCAGAGTACGAAGCAAGAAGTAACGGATGGACAGATGAGAGTGAGACTGCAGGATCAGACTACACAAGGTTTGCTTGCTGTCTGTTACCATGGAGACTTACTTTGCTAATGCAGGGTGCGTCCCCTAAGGCCTCTTTCACACGGGCGTCATGTTTGACGCCTGGATAAGAGGCGGGTGCGTTGCGGGAAAATGCGCGATTTTTCCGCGCATGAGCAAACTGTTGTAATGCATCTTGCACGTTTGGTACCAAGACCCGAAGCCGGACTTCATCACTGAAGTCCGCTTTCGGGTTGAGTATTTTGTATATTTTATTATTTTCCCTTATTACATAGTTATAAAAGGAAAATAATAGCATTCTAAATACAGAATGCAAAGTAAAAAGGGTGATTGAGGGTTAAAAGTAAAAAAATATTAACTCCCCTCCTCCAGTTGATCGCGTAGCTGCCGATCCCCAGTTCTGTTTTCAGTAGGGGGGTGAAGGACCTTCCGTGACGTCACTGGGTCACATGGTCCAGTCACATACTTGACTGACCCCCCCCCCCCCCGAGCTGAAGACAAAATAGGAGACCGTCAGCTACGCGCTCAATTGGAGGAGGTGAGTTACTTTTTTTTTTTCTTTAACCCTCAATCACCCTTTTTACTTTGCATTCTGTATTTAGAATGCTAATATTTTCCTTTATAACTATGTTATAAGGGAAAATAATAAAGATCGTGTCCCCATCCTGATCGTCTCCTAGCAACCATGTGGGAAAATCGCACCGCATCCGCACTTGCTTGCGGATGCTTGCGATTTTCCCGCAGCCCCATTCACTTTTATGGGGCCTGCGTTGCGTTAAAAACGCACAATATAGAGCATGCTGCAATTTTCACGCAACGCAGAAGTGATGCGGGAAAATCACCGCTCATGTGCACAGCCCCATAGAAATGAATGGGTCCGGATTCAGTGCGGGGGCAATGCGTCCTCCTCACGCATTGCACCCGCGCGGAAAACTCGCCCGTGTGAAAGGGGCCTAATGCTTGGATTTAAAAGTTGGCAAAATGTTGTAAATCCTCAGACGCTTTAGACACATTGAGGGATATTTATCAAAAGTGGTGCAAAGTTAAACAGATTTAGTTACCCATAGCAACCAGTATGACTCCACCTCTAATATTCCAGAGGAGCTCTGAAAAATTAAAGGTGGAATATGATTGGTTGCTATGAGCAACTAAACCAGTTTTCCTGTACACCACTTTTGATAAGGCTACATGCACACGACCGTTGGTGTTTTGCGGTCCGCAAATCTCGGATCCGCAAAACACGGAAGCTGTTCCGTGTTCCGTTCCGCATTTTGCGGAACGGAACGCGGCCCATTATAGAAATGCCTATTCTTGTCCGCAAAACGGACAAGAATAGGACATGCTATATTTTTTTTGCGGGGGCACGGAACGGAGCAACGGATACGGACAGCACACGGAGTGCTGTCCGCATCTTTTGCGGCCCCATTGAAATGAATGGGTCCGCGGCCGAGCCGCGAAATATGCGGCTCGGACGCGGACCCGAACAACGGTCGTGTGCATGGGGCCTAAATCTCCCTCATTGTGCCCCCTCAGGAAATTGTGTACAAGTATTTTTCACCAAATCAGTTTGCTGCTTTTTAATACTTCTCTTATTGTCACAAGGGTGTCACGACCTATCGCTGACCCTGTTGTGCCTGGGGTCAGAAGGTCGCAGCGGGTGGCTACTGCCTTGATTGCTGCATGACCTAGTGGTGAGAATAGATTCGGCTCCAGGTTTTCCTGCTTAGGTTTGTGATCCTTTTTGTCCCATTTAGGAATCTGTAGTTTTTCCTTTCCGCTGTGCTGTCAGCCGCTCCCAGCTACTATATATTCTCCCTTTCTGCTTCCCTTGTTGCCAGATATAGACTTCTTTGCCCTATCTTCTATTATGACCTCAGGTGGAGTTGGGACAACTGTTGCTGTGGAGCATCCCCAAATAAAATAAAATAAACACTTTCCTTTCCCTCTCCGGATGCCGCCGCCCCTCACTGTCCGCGTTAGGTAATCCTCTTGTACAGTCTGCTGTGTGGGCGCGCACAGTGTGAGGTCACAGCGCGGCCTCACACTGTGCGCAGCCTTCACAGTAGAGCGCCGAGGACCAGGAAGAGGTGAGGATAGCGCTTGATTAGTATTCACCCCATAAGACGCATAAGACGGGGGAAAACTGCATCTTATGGGGCAAAAATACGTATTTACAAACGACACAGCAGAAGGCAGTGTAGCACGGAGGTGACAGAACCTCGAGTCGGCTTGATTAGGGTGTGCCTATGCTGTGGAGGTGTTGGAACTGGTGCTGTCGGTTCTCTGGTTCACTCCTGTTGTCTCCCTTCGAGGATCGTTTGTGGTGTTTGTCCTTTCCCTGTTGTTACTCTAGGTGTCAGTGGTGAGGACTTGTGCTCCCACCGCCCTATTCACTACCTAGGGCTTATTTCAGGGTAAGCCAGGGATGAGGCATGTGATCGGAGTACCGGTTAGCAGCCCGTCTAGGGAGGTCAGGGCAGCCAGGTGCCAGTGGTAGCTGAGCTAGGGGTCGCCACTCCTCCCTGTCTCTAGGGGTAGGGTACTCCCCTTCCCTTCCCTCTGCGCAGCATGTCTGCTACCTGCCATCTCAGATGGGATACATATGCTGCTATGTTCAAAATCTCCTGCATAGACATGCTACCGTGTATATCTGTATGCCATTATCTCCTGAGCACCCATTAGTGGTGGCTGTATATATCTGTATGCAGTAATCTCCTGAGCTCCCCCTAGTGATGGCTGTATATATCTGTATGTAGTAATCTCCTGATCTCTCTCTAGTGGTGGCTGTATATATCTGTATGCAGTAATCTCCTGAGCTCCCTCTAGTGGTGGCTGTATATATCTGTATGCAGTAATCTCCTGAGCTCCCTCTAGTGGTGGCTGTATATATCTATATGTAGTAATCTCCTGTGCTCTCTCTAGTGGTGACTGTATATATCTGTATGTAGTAAGCTCCTGAGCTCCCTCTAGTGGTGGCTGTATAAAGTTGTATGTAGTAATCTCCTGAGCTCCCTCTAGTGGTGGCTGTATATATCTGTATGCAGTAATCTCCTGAGCTCCCTCTAGTGGTGGCTGTATATATCTGTATGCAGCAATCTCCTGAGCTCCCTCTAGTGGTGGCTGTATATATCTGTATGTAGTAATCTCCTGAGCTCCCTCTAGTGGTGGCTGTATATATCTGTATGCAGTAATCTCCTGATCTCTCTCTAGTGGTGTCTGTATATATCTGTATGCAGTAAGCTCCTGAGCTCCCTCTAGTGGTGGCTGTATATATCTGCATGTAATTATCTCCTGAGCTCCCTCTAGTGGTGGCTGTATATATCTGTATGTATTAATCTCCTGAGCTCCCTCTAGTGGTGGCTGTATATATCTGTATGCAGCAATCTCCTGAGCTCCCTCTAGTGGTGGCTGTGTATATCTGTCTGCAGTAATCTCCTGAGCTCCCTCTAGTGGTGGCTGTATATATCTGTATGCAGTAATCTCCTGATCTCTCTCTAGTGGTGTCTGTATATATCTGTATG
The DNA here is from genome assembly GCA_033119425.1 of Bufotes viridis. Taxonomy (NCBI): domain Eukaryota; kingdom Metazoa; phylum Chordata; class Amphibia; order Anura; family Bufonidae; genus Bufotes; species Bufotes viridis. The sequence continues at coordinate 21,838,563 of CM065589.1, forward strand.
CAGTACGCTCCTGAGTTCCCTCTAGTGGTGGCTGCATATATCTGTATGTAGTAATCTCCTGAGCTCCCTCTAGTGGTGACTGTATATATCTGTATACAGTAAGTTCCTGAGCTCCCTCTAGTGGTGGCTGTATATATCTGTATGCAGTAATCTCCTGAGCTCCCCCTAGTGGTGACTGTATATATCTGTATACAGTAAGTGCTTGAGCTCCCTCTAGTGGTGGCTGTATATATCTGTATGTAGTAATCTCCTGAGCTCCCTCTAGTGGTGACTGTATATATCTGTATACAGTAAGTTCCTGAGCTCCCTCTATTGGTGGCTGTATATATCTGTATGCAGTAATCTTCTAAGCTCCCTCTAGTGGTGGCTGTATATATCTGTATGTAGTAATCTCCTGAGCTCCATCTGGTGGTGGCTGTATATATCTGTATGCAGTAATCTCCTGAACTCCCTCTAGTGGTGGCTGTATAGATCTGTATGCAGTAATCTCCTGAGCTCCCCCTAGCAGTGGCTGTATATATCTGTATGCAGTAATCTCCTGAGCTCCCTCTAGTGGTGGATGTATATATCTGTATGCAGTAATCTCCTGAGCTCCCTCTAATGGTGGCTGTATATATCTGTATGTAGTAATCTCCTGAGCTCCCTCTAGTGGTGGCTGTATATATCTGTATGTAGTAATCTCCTGAGTTCCCTCTAGTGGTGGCTGTATATATCTGTATGTAGTAATCTCCTGAGCTCCCTCTGGTGGTGGCTGTATATATCTGTATGCAGTAATCTCCTGAACTCCCTCTAGTGGTGGCTGTATAGATCTGTATGCAGTAATCTCCTGAGCTCCCTCTAGTGGTGGCTGTATATATCTGTATGCAGTAATCTCCTGAGCTCCCTCTAATGGTGGCTGTATATATCTGTATGTAGTAATCTCCTGAGCTCCCTCTTGTGGTGGCTGTATATATCTGTATGCAGTAATCTCCTGAGCTCCCTCTAGTGGTGGCTGTATATATCTGTATGTAGTAATCTCCTGAGTTCCCTCTAGTGGTGGCTGTATATATCTGTATGTAGTAATCTCCTGAGCTCCATCTGGTGGTGGCTGTATATATCTGTATGCAGTAATCTCCTGAACTCCCTCTAGTGGTGGCTGTATAGATCTGTATGCAGTAATCTCCTGAGCTCCCTCTAGTGGTGGCTGTATATATCTGTATGCAGTAATCTCCTGAGCTCCCTCTAGTGGTGGCTGTATATATCTGTATGCAGTAATCTCCTGAGCTCCCTCTAGTGGTGGCTGTATATATCTTTATACAGTAAGTCAAACTGTTTCTAACTGTTTCTGGAGGGAACTTGGACCTCTGTATTAGAAAAAAAAAACAGATCTGACCGCTATAAACATATATTACGAAATTATTCTGTGCTGAATAATGGAATTAAACATGCCACGATGATGAAAGGCAGAGAGTCTCTTTAATCTGAACTGTGCGGGAAGTGATTCCCAGTGAGTGTCATGTAGAGATATCTGGCAATGTTTGGGAATTGGAGCAGAATCAGAAAGTTCTGTACTGGACCTTGTGTTTGTCCTTCAGTTAATAAATTACAATGAGGTTACTGATGGGATTGTAATAAAATCTCCTCCTGGTATCGTCCCCAGAGGTGTCCCCAGGAGCCATGGCCGCAGTGCTTCATGTGTTGGGGCTGACGCTTATCTCATGTGTATTGTTTGTGTCGGGGAACATAAGGTACGTCGTCTGATCCATTACTAGAATTTTTTAATCTTACAGCATATAATTTACATATTTTTTGTGTGTAACTATAATAATTTCTGGCCCAGTCACGCCGGTGGTGGAGTATTCAGAGCTGGATAAGGAGTAGTATATGCTATAAAGAGATGTATATGATGTATGGAGTTGTACAGTGTACGGTATACAGAGTTGTATATAGTATATGAGTTATATGGTATACAGAGATGTATATGATGTATGGAGTTGTATAATGTATGATATATAAAGTTGTAGATGGAGTTATATGCTATACAGAGATATATATGGTGTATACCGTAGTACAGTATATGCTATATAGCGTTAGATGTGGTATATAGAGTTGTATATGGTGCTGTCTATGCTATATAAAGTTGTATATGAAGTTGTATATGGCATTTATAGTTGTAAATGGAGTTGTATATAATATACATAGACTAAACAAAAGCAGGTCCTCTCTGCAGCAATACTAAACCCTCACACTGATGTAAAATTGAGAGGTTAGTTCGACATATCCTACTAGGACGACATGTCTTAAGCTCGGGCACCAGCGTCAAGGTCTCTCAAAGTAGCCCGAGGCCCTAACACTCACCTACCTGCGCCGTTTGGGCTATGCCAGGGGCCAGTGGGTGGATTACGGGAGCATAAGGCCTGACTCACAGACAGTTTAGGGTACTTTCACACTAGCGTTCGTGTTCCGGCAGGCAGTTCCGTCGTCGGAGCTGCCTGTCGGATCCGCCGATCAGTGTGACAACTGACAGCATTTGTAGACGGATCTGGGTGCGGATTCGTCTAAAAATGCATTGCAAGAACGGATCCGTCCCTCCGCTTGTCATGCGGATGGACGGATCCGTCCTGCAGTCTTTTTCACAGTTTTCCCTTTCTGCGCATGAGCAGACCGGAAGGACCGATCAGTCCTTCAGTTGTTTCTCAATGTCGGATCCGGCACTAATGCAAGTGAATGTAAATTAATGCCGGATCCGGCATTCTGGCGACTGATCAGGCATTTTGGACGGATGGGCATGCTGCGGTATTATGTCCGGCCAAAACGCCTGACAGTGACTGAACGGAAGGCATACTGATGCAAACTGAACGGATTTCTCTCCATTCGGAATGCACAGGGATATGCCTGATCAGTTCTTTTCCGGCATAGAGCCCTTTTGACAGAAATCTATGCCGGAAAAGAATAACGCAAGTGTGAAAGTACCCTTACCAGTGACCTCCAGCATGTAGCCATGCCTGCAATGGGAGGTGGGAAGTGCCTGTGAGCCCCACCCGAGACTGGCTGATATGGCCCAGGGCTTAAACAGGCGCACCTGAATGTAGACTGTAGATGAAAAACAGGCACATTGCAGGATATGTTCCCCTATATATATGCACAACCGCATGTGGGTTTGAGCATATCCTGCCTGTTTAACACCACGTTTTCTAATGGTTTGTATATAATATACATAGCTGCATGTGAAGTTATATGTAGTATATAAAGTTGTATCTGGTATATAAAAGTATACATGGTATATCAAGTTGCATATGGTGTATACAGTTGTACAGTATATGCTAAATAGAGTTAGATATGGTATATAGAGTTGTATATGGTGTTGTATTCATGAGATGTGTGACTTGTTGGTTTTGTGGGGGAATTTTCGCAGGTGATAAGGTGTGAACAGGGTCTTAAATACACATTAAAAAGGGATCTTCGGGGCTACACATGATTACAGCCACATTGGCATTACTGCATGCTGAAAAGACAGGCGCTCCTCCAGAAACACATCCAAGAGGGATGCAAGGGGGATCCCCAAATACCACTCATAGGACACCAAATATATGGCATACAAGGTGGAATTCTGGTAACCTGTGTCGGACTGGGGTACAAAGGGCCCTCCAGTAAAATGTTTGTTGGGGGCCCACCGTACGGATACATTCAAATATAATAAATAATCTAACAAGTTTTTTTATATGAACACAGGCTGGTGGAGGCGCTGTACATTGAATATATGTATGTAGTGCAGTAAGTCTACTGGGTTATGTGCCACTTGTGCAGGGGGTGGGAGACTAGTGGCCTACCTTGCTCAGGGGCCCACCGGGGAATTCCCCTGTGGGCCAGTCCGAGCCTGCTGGTAGCCCACATAACAAGTGAAATATACAACCAAACATATACATGTAGTAAAACATGGCTACATACTGTAGCTGCCCATGGAATATGTTTACTAGCCCAAACCTGATAAAAAAATATTCTTCTTATTAAATATGTATATTCTTCCAATCTAAGGCATCTGAAGTAGAGACACTGAATGAACTAGGAATAGAAAAAAACATGCTGCTTTCTTCTAGAAACAGCGCCACTCCTTGACCATGGTCTGTGTGCAGTACTGCAGCTCAGTCCCATTTACATGACTGGGGTAAATCTGCACTGGCGGACACAGCCATGGACCACATGGAGCTGCTCCAGCAGTTTGAAGAAGTCCTTTTCTGTTCCTTCATCCCTGTGCAAGGTGCATAAGGACAGGGGAGATAAGTTTGGTGTGGAGGATTTCAAGTGGATGAGTCTGGACCTCAACCCCATCCAACGCCTTTGAGATAAACTGGAACACTGACCCCCAACCTTCTCTTTGAACATCAGGACACAAATTCCCACCGACACCCCAAAATGTTGTGGAAAGCCTTCCAAGGGGAGCAGAGATAACTCCATAATAACACCCATGGTTGTGGACTGGGATGTCAAACAGGCTCATGCATGTTGCTTCTTATTTATGATGAGGAGTCGGACTTATATAGTCATGTCTATTTTTTGACAGACCTAGAGAAGTTAATGATCCTGCTCCTATAGATTGCCAGCTGAGCAGCTGGGGCACGTGGACCGAATGTGACCCATGCACACAGAGGAAGGTAAATTACTTTCCAACATCTGAAAGAAGAATATTATAATGCTTAAAAGGGTTCTCTGCCTTTTCCGTGTCATTTTTAGATTTTAAATTCTCTGCTAATATATTTCTATCCTTATCATGTCATAGCTTTGCTTTTCTGATACAGAGCTCCAAATCTCCTGCACAGACAAAAAATTACAAAAAAAAAACACTGTTTACATGAAGTCATCACTAGAGGGAGCTTATGAGCTTACAGTGCACACATACAGAATTATACAGCCTCCACTAGAGGGAGCTCAGGAGATTACTACATACAGACTTATACAGCCTCCACTAGAGGGAGCTCAGGAGATTACTACATACAGACTTATACAGCCTCCACTAGAGGGAGCTCAGGAGATTACTACATACAGATATATACAGCCACCACTAGAGGAAGCTCAGGAGATTACTGCATACAGATATATACAGCCACCACTAGAGGGAGCTCAGGAGATTACTACATACAGATATATACAGCCACCACTAGAGGGAGCTCAGGAGATTACTACATACAGATATATACAGCCACCACTAGAGGAGCTCAGGAGATTACTACATACAGATATATACAGCCACCACTAGAGGGAGCTCAGGAGATTACTACATACAGATATATACAGCCACCACTAGAGGGAGCTCAGGAGATTACTGCATACAGATATATACAGCCACCACTAGAGGGAGCTCAGGAGATTACTACATATAGATATATACAGCCACCACTAGAGAGAGCTCAGGAGATAACTACATACAGATATATACAGCCTCCACTAGAGGGAGCTCAGGAGATAACTACATACAGACTTATACAGCCTCCACTAGAGGGAGCTCAGGAGATAAATACATACAGATATATACAGCCACCACTAGAGGGAGCTCAGGAGATAACTACATACAGATATATACAGCCACCACTAGAGGGAGCTCAGGAGATAACTACATACAGATATATACAGCCACCACTAGAGGGAGCTCAGGAGATAACTACATACAGATATATACAGCCACCACTAGAGGGAGCTCAGGAGATTACTGCATACAGATATATACAGACACCACTAGAGGGAGCTCAGGAGATTACTGCATACAGATATATACAACCACAACTAGAGGGAGCTGAGGAGATTACTGCATACAGATATATACAGCCACCACTAGAGAGAGCTCAGGAGATTACTGCATACAGATATATACAGCCACCACTAGAGGGAGCTCAGGAGATTACTACATACAGATATATACAGTCACTACTAGAGGGAGATTAGGAGATTACTGCATACAGATATATACAACCACCACTAGAGGGAGCTCAGGAGATTAATGCATACTGATATATACAACTACCACTAGAGGGAGCTCAGGAAATTACTACATACAGATATATACAGCCACCACTAGAGGGAGCTCAGGAGATTACTGCATACAGATATATACAGCCACCACTACAAGGAGCTCAGGGGATTACTGCATACAGATATATACAGCCACCACTAGAGGGAGCTCAGTAGATTACTGCATACAGATATATACAGCCACCACTAGAGGGAGCTCAGGAGATTACTACATACAGATATATACAGCCACCACTAGAGGGAGCTCAGGAGATTACTGCATACAGATATATACAGCCACCACTAGAGGGAGCTCAGGAAATTACTACATACAGATATATACAGCCACCACTAGGGGGAGCTCAGGAGATTACTACATACAGATATATACAGTCACCACTAGATGGAGCTCAGGAGATTACTACATACAGATATATACAGCCTCCACTAGAGGGAGCTCAGGAGATTACTACATACAGATATATACAGCCACCACTAGGGGAAGCTCAGGAGATTACTGCATACAGATATATACAGCCTCCACTAGAGGGAGCTCAGGAGATTACTGCATACAGATATATACAGACACCACTAGAGGGAGCTCAGGAGATTACTGCATACAGATATATACAGTCACCACTAGAGGGAGCTCAGGAGATTACTACATACAGATATATACAGCCATCACTAGAAAGAGCTCAGGAGATTACTTTATTTAGATATATACAGCCACCACTAAAAGGAGCTCAGGAGATTACGTTTTATGTAATGAGACATCTACTGTTAGACACTAGAACATGGGATTTGAGCCTATGAGATGTTTAGGTAGGAGTTAACTTAAGATAGTGGAAACTTTATAAATACTGGTCTATCATCTTTCAAAACATTTCCCCTCAACTCCACCTTCTCCATGTCTCTCTCTCTCTGTATGTTGGGTGAGTCAAATGAAGATTAGCTGCACTTATAAGTATCCCCCTGACTCACATTGCATTTCGATCTGTGTGTGCTGTGTGCAGAACCTCCAGTGTCTCCTATGAGCTACAGCTTCACACTGCTCTCCCTTATGCTCACGAGCAGGATGCTGGAGCTGGAAGGCTGAAGCTGTAAAACAAAGTGTACACAGAGACTTTGCAGTGTTAGGAGACAAATCTACTAGTCACTGATGGGATATATAGGCTGCAATAGGTGAACCATATGTGGGAGGAAAAAGAAACCAAGATGGCTGTAACACCCCATAAACATAAATGGCACCAGACTTAATACAGGTCTGCACAAGGCATACTCCTGCCCTATTTCCCTATTGCAAAAATATTATTTAAAAAAAAAAAAGTTTCAGAAAGTAATAAGAATAGGATCAAAGAGCTAGATATGAAAGTTGCAGACTAAGAATGTAGTCCATAGAAAAGCTTTGTGGAGAGCCGAGGACAGTTCTCGAAGGAGGAAAGTAGAGTACCACCTTCTAAATAGGTATAACATGCCGAGGTGATTGGAGAGAACACAAGAACGCCCCCATGTTTAGACAATGTAGACAATGTGTATTCTCCATTCTTCAGTTTCGTTCTCGAAGCCTCGTGAGATTTGGCCAGTTCGGTGGAGCTCGCTGTCTCAGCTCCCTAGGAGAAGTTCAACGCTGCAAATCGGATAAACCTTGTGAGGAGGAAAGGATCGACTGTGGAAATGATTTTGAGTGCGAGACAGGTAATACTGGTGGAGTGCTTTCCAAGACTACAACCCCTAGCATGTCCTGACTGCCGCCGGTAGAAGGCTACTTGTAATAGATCAGGAGTTGGAGAAAGTTTGGTGACAACCCCTATGAGGTGTTTCTAAGTGGAAATTCTCTTTATTCGTTTCTCACGCACATTTGGACGGAGTCGTGTCCTCTGCAGCAGGTGACGGCTGTCATGTGGGATAACTCCAGTCCTGGACGTTTAACCCCTCTGTCTCCACAATTGGCCAGCTATGTTTGTCAGATAATACATTGCAATCTATTATGGAACTGACCAGAGGATCGCAGGTTCAAGTCCCCTAGTAGCAATAAATGAAATTGCCGCTCCAGTCTACTGCCGCTCCCGTTACCACATTATGTGGTTCCCCACCAGCCTCTGTCCTCTGGTCTCAATTCTGCGGAACGGGTACGGACCCATTCATTCTTCATGGGGCCGGACGTAATGTGGAGAGCACACTATATGCTCTCCGCTTCCGCATTTGTGGAACGCGTCCCCAAACATCCGGTCCGCGGCTCCGCAAAGAATAGAACATGTACTATTCTTGTCCACAGCTGCGGACAAGAATAGGCAGTTCTATGAGGGGTGCCGGCCGGGTGTGTTGCGGATCTGCAACACACCACGGATGTGTGAATGGACCCTTAATCGTATTACAAATTGTGGAACGGAACGTAGAACCCAGACATCTTGTTGGTTCGTCTTTGCAGGTCGATGTGTTAAACAGCGGTTTGTGTGTAACGGTGACGATGATTGTGGAGATTATTCCGATGAAGTCTGCGATGACAAAGATCCAAAGCCGGTGTGTCGCAATATGGAGATTGAACTGTCAGAGATAGGAAGAACAGCCGGAGATGGGTACGTTACTGGGAGATCATCACTTGGCTATGGTGCCGGGCTATACTATTCCGGGCTGTTTAGCTCACAGAGCATTGTCTAGACTGGATACAGCTCTGTTAGTTTGTTACAATGTATCAGTCTGGAGTCCGGGCTGTTTAGCTCACAGAGCATTGTCTAGACTGGATACAACTCTGCTAGTTTGTTACAATTTATCAGTCTGGAGTCCGGGCTGTTTAGCTCACAGAGCATTGTCTAGACTGGAAACAACTGTGCTAGTTTGTTACAATGTATCAGTCTGGAGTCCGGGCTGTTTAGCTCACAGAGCATTGTCTAGACTGGATACAACTCTGCTAGTTTGTTACAATGTCTCAGTCTGGAGTCCGTGCTGTTTTTGCTCACAGAGCATTGTCTAGACTGGATACAACTCTGCTAGTTTGTTACAATGTATCAGTCTGGAGTCCGGGCTGTTTAGCTCACAGAGCATTGTCTAGACTGGAAACAACTGTGCTAGTTTGTTACAATGTATCAGTCTGGAGTCCGGGCTGTTTAGCTCACAGAGCATTGTCTAGACTGGATACAACTCTGCTAGTTTGTTACAATGTCTCAGTCTGGAGTCCGTGCTGTTTTTGCTCACAGAGCATTGTCTAGACTGGATACAACTCTGCTAGTTTGTTACAATGTATCAGTCTGGAGTCCGGGCTGTTTAGCTCACAGAGCATTGTCTAGACTGGATACAAGTGTGCTAGCTTGTTACAATGTATCAGTCTGGAGTCCGGGCTGTTTAGCTCACAGAGCATTGTCTAGACTGGATACAATTGTATCTACTTCTCAGCAGGATGAGATATGAGTAGGATTACTGCCTCCATATGAAGTAAACAGCGGCTTAGCCCCTTCGCAGAGGGAATTTGTGGGGATTTTAGCTGTCATACCGCCACTAATATTAGTAAAATAATTTTCATTTTCCCATTCTGCAAGATTTTTATAATGTTTTAAACAGTTTCCATGTGATATTTCCTCACAGGGTTAATATCCTGGGAATGGAAACGAGAAGAAATCCTTTTGACAATGAGTATTTCAATGGGCTCTGTAACAGAGTCCGAGACGGTAATACAAAGACCTATTATCGGGTACCGTGGAATGCCGCTTCTCTAGTCTATCAGGTAAGAAATCCATCCACATGTCCTGCATCATAGAGGAGGCACCTGAGATAACCATCTCCCTCTATGGTCTGAGGCAAAAACCAAGATAGGAGTCATTTCTATATCTATGGCTGAGTGCTCTGGTCTTTTCCTGTGTTGAAGGGCATCTGTCAGCAGTTTTGTCCCTATGGCACTGGCTGACCTGTTACATGTGCACTTGGCAGCTGACGGCATCCGTGTTGGTCCAATATTCATATATGCCCGCATTGCTGAGAAAAATTATGTTTTTTTTTATATGCAAATGAGCCTCTAGGAGCAACAGGGGCGTTACCGTTACACTTAGAGATTCAGCTCCCTCTGCACTTTGATTGACAATGCCAGGCTACATTGCAGCAACGCCATAATACAGATGCAGCAAATGTTAACCTGGCAATGTGTTAAATACACTGTCGCAGCAAATCTGACACATAACACCACACAGGGCTGGGACAAGGGTCTACCACCAACAGAGGCTGAGCTGCCCAAGTCACCCCCCCCCCATGTTGTCATGCTCTTCCTTCCCCCCCCCCCCCCCCATGTTGTCATGCTTTCTGCCCACCCATGTTGTCATGCTCTTTCTTCCCCCCCCCCATGTTGTCATGCTCTTTTTTCTCCCCCCCCCCCATGTTGTCATGCTTTCTGCCCCCCCATGTTGTCATGCTCTTTCTTTCCCCCAAGTTGTCATGCTCTTTCTGCTCCCCCATGTTGTCATGCTCTTTCTTCCCCCATGTTGTCATGCTCTTTCTTCCCCCATGTTGTCATGCTCTTTCTTCCCCCCATGTTGTCATGCTCTTTCTCCCCCCATGTTGTCATCCTCTTTCTTCTCCCCCCATGTTGTCATGTTCTTTCTTCTCTCCCCCCATGTTGTCATGCTCTTTCTTCCCCCCCATATGTTGTCATGCTCTTTCTGCTCCCCCCATGTTGTCATGCTTTCTGCCCCCCCATGTTGTCATGCTCTTTCTTCCCCCCATGTTGTCATGCTCTTTCTTCCCCCCATGTTGTCATGCTTTCTGCCCCCCATGTTGTCATGCTCTTTCTGCCCCCCCATGTTGTCATGCTCTTTCTGCCCCCCCATGTTGTCATGCTCTTTCTGCTCCCCCATGTTATCATGCTTTCTGCCCCCCCATGTTGTCATGCTCCTTCTTCTCCCCCTCCTCTCCTCCTACCTCTGCTGTAGCGTGGCCGAGCTCTGCATGGTCTGCGCCTCCACGGGTACAGGAGGAGGAGCTTTTGTCTCCTGTACCGAGCTGACTGACTTGAAGTGCAAACTGTGTGCGCACTTCCTGTCAGTCCGCCGGGTACAGGAGACTGATGCTCTCTGTACCTGCGGACCGGACAGAGCTCGGTCACGCTACAATCAGGGAATGACAGGAGGGAGCGCTGAGCGGTTCCCCCCTGTCAGTCCCTCTCCCTCTGGCCGGCCGCTGCCTGTGCCCTGAGGCTGGAGCGCCCTGAGGCTGGAGCGCCCTGAGGCTGGAGCCTCCCCAGCCTCTGTGTCGGTCCGGCCCTGACACCACAAAAGTAATTGAAAATGTCAAGCTACATCTGTATAACCCAGTACTTTTTTGTCACCATCTGCCTACTTTGTGGCCATAGAATAAACCAACCTGTTCAAAGTTGGACTGGCTATAATGGGTCCCTGGTCCGGCACCCCCATAGGAAGTGACACTGGAGCTATCACTTAGTGCTAGGGTCAATGTCTTATGGAATGATCAATAATCACCTATTAGATGATACATACTGTGTGTACAATGTAAAAAACAAGATTCCAATTAGAGATGAGCAAACCGGCAGTGTGTAAGAAAAAACGATCTTAGGGTACTTTCCCACATTCCGTCGGGCAGTTCCGTCAACGGATCGGTTAAAACGTTTGAAAACGGATTTCATTTGCAAACGGATCCATTTGCAGATCCGTTTGACAAATGTCTTGAAATAACGGATCCGTCTTTCCGTTGTCATCCGTAAAAACGGATCCATTATTTATTATTTTACCATTTTTAAAGGTCTGCGCATGCGCAGAGTGGAGGAACGGATACGTTAATGCGTCAATTTTCAATGTCGGATCCGCCCTTAATACATTTCAATGGAAATTAATGGCGGATCCGTAATTCCGTCAAGTGTTTCCGCTTTTTTGGACGGAGATAAAAATACAACATGCTGCGCTTTTATCTGCGTCCAAAAAACGTGAAAGGACTGAGCTGAAGACAAACTGATGCAAACTGAACGGATTTCTCTCCATTCAGAATGCATTAGGATAAAACTGATCAGTTTTTTTCCGTTATTGAGCCCCGAGGACGGAACTCAATGACGGAAAAGAATAACGCAAGTGTGAAAGTACCCTTAGGGTCTGTGTACAATCAAGCTTCTATTCTAGTGTCAGGGACATTGAAGGGAAAGGCTAGAAAAAGAAGGCTAGTTGCAGTTACTGCTTTTCAACACAGCTGCAGCTGCTGCAGAACCTCAAAAGCAGCTACCTGCAAGGACCTTTCTTTCATATTTTTTTCTCATTTTAACAGAATAATGTCAAACTGTACAACAAAACATGTGTTTTTCTATCCAGAAAACAGATGTAGTGTTTGAAATCTCAGTGAAAACACCTGAAATACTAGTCCGAACTCCGTGTCGGGCCTTCTCCACAAAGTTAATTTATTTATTTATTTTGTTTAAACTGATGATCTATCCTCTGGATAGATCTTCAGCATCTGATCGGCGGGGGTCCGACACAACCGGGACCCCCGCCTATCAGCTGTTTGAGAGGGCAGCGGCGCTCCTGGAGCGCCGCGGCCTTCTCACTGTTTACCGCTGGCCCATTGACATCACGACTTGTATAAACTGGCCTGGGCGGGACTAAGCTCTGTTCACTTGATCGGCGGGTGTCGGACCCCTGCCGATCAGATGCTGATGATCTATCCAGAGGATAGATCATCAGTTTAAACAAACTGCAGAGCCCCTTTAACTTTAGGAAAATAGCATATGTGTATCTTACAGTACGCAGGGTAGTGGAGGATAATATCTGTGAGTGATAACATGATATACTAGGCAAAAATCTGTGCTTGTGTTGGGGGCATATCCACACAGTTCAAATTTTATATTTTGGTAGGGCTTGAAGTTTAGGAACACAACATATACATGTCTTATAATAAGCAGAGAAGTGGAAGGTTTACATGAAATCCTCGTCGGTACATCTCCAGACAGTTAAAGAGTTTGGGGGAGGGGGGGGATAATTGCGCAGTAGTTTTGAAAACTTTTGTTTTACACTAGCAAACGATTTTTTCTGAATCTGCATATTTTAACTCACATTGGGCCCAAATCTGTTAATGGTGCTGATACTGAAGTAAAGTCAACTGTCAGTAGCATTGTCTTCAGTGTTTAGGGATAGGGAAGGACATTATATTGTGTCTCCTAGTCTTTAAGTTCCAGAAAGCAGATTTGCAAACTGTTCCATGCTTTGTGTTACTGCATACATTTAGGCCCCAAAACGTCAGGAATATGGAAGGGCTCCAAACGAAAGACCCAGAGTCAGAAGTAGAACCAGCTATAAGTAGGGGTAGTAGTAGTAGTAGTAGTGGGGTAGTAGTAGTAGTAGTAGGCGGCTGCAGTTGTCCCTGCTGACTTCGGAAAGGTACAACATTATCGTTGAAGAGAAAGAGGATGAGATTGTGGATTGGATGGCTCAGTCGCAGCAGGATGACGTTGAGGTGACTTTAGATTCGGACACAGTACCATTGGGCCCCAGAGAAGGTTTTCAGTGGGGTCTTCCCAGTCCTCACTGCCTTACTTTTTTCTAAAAAGTGGCAAGAAAACTCTACCACTCTACGGCAGATAGTCAAGAGAGTCTCGCTGATAATGATTTGTGTGAGAGCAGTCAGCATTTAAACTACTCTGAAGAGGAGGATCAGTAGGAGGCTGGGTACATGCATAGCTGGGTTGACGTGGTAGTAATAGTGGCACTTGTAGCCACAGCATTGGCAGTGGGGAAAGCAACAGTGGAAGTCGGGGCAAGTGCAGACCAACGGAGGGGGTCCCAGGAACCCACCATGATATCTCAGTCTGATCAAAGCGGCAGGGAGGGGGAGGATGATTGTGTGCTGGAGAGGACCTGGGAGCCAGATCGTATTGCTAAAGAGGAGGCAACATCAGTGGTGGAGGGTGGTGGCCGCAGCAATAAAGAGCAGAGGCAACATACAGTACCTTCAAAAGAACAGCCAGGGCCACAACTGCTTGAGGATCTGGTGATGCCGCTGACACTGTAGGTGGGTTAGGCCCAAAATGTGCTAAGCTGAGCTTGGCTGCCTCTAGCACTGTGTGAGCAACTCCCGTATGTCGTTTTTCCACCACAGGATGGGCACACAAAACCAAAGCCATGTGCAAGATCTGCAGGATTAAAATAAGTTGTGGGTGTGCCAACGCAATCGTAGGTGCCAGAAGTCTATTGCAGCTCATGAGGCAGCATCACCAAATTATTTTGGAAAAATACAACTGGCTAGTATACCCAATCAGAACAAGTCTGTCCTTCTTCTCTTGGACCTCTTTGTTGCAGCCAATCAGCTTTCCCAAGAAATGCAGTGTCCTTGTCATCATCACTACCTTCTCCTCCTGCTAAAACTTCTCCTTGTCCTCAGCTCCATCGCCAGACATATATAACGGAAGGTTTGACCAAGGAAAAACTTTTCATCACCAGCAATCAGCCTGTCTACAATCTGAACCCCCACCTGGCCACATTGCTGGTGGTGCAGTCGCTGCCGTACCATTGTAATAGTGCCTTCTACTCTTACATGGCTGAGAATGTGGGCCGCTTCTTGAGATTCTCACTGTGTGACAAGCTTCTTCAGGGGTTTAGCTCTTTTTAGCTCAAACCCCTGAAGAAGCCACAGTGGTGGTGAAACATGTTAGGGAGCTATTAGGGACTTATGTTTTAAACTAGGCAGGGTTGTTTTTGGTTGGTGTTGGGAGCGGTCTGCAGACGCCTCCCAGGGTATACTTGGAAACAAACGGCATTAATAAAAATCGGGGTAGAATACCCAATGGAAATATGTAATGAAACGTAGGGATCGGAGATGATCTACACCACCCCCCTGTTGTTTTTAATAAGAATTTGGTAGGGAAAATATTTTAATAGATGGAATAAAAGTTTATATTTTAATTTTGCCATAAACAGGATTTAATGTGACCTGCTGTTAGGTCATTCTTTGGTTACTAGTGTAAATATATCCTGGGCGACTATAGGGTCATGTGGTGTATGAAGCTCCTACAGCAGGCACCTCCACGCACTGACACTCAGAACATCTCCAATAGCAGCATAGGACCAGGAGTAACATATGGTGAGTCAGCACCCCAGCACCAAGGCCAGGACAGGTCCCTTTGAACCCCTATTACCCACTAATTCTTCAGGATGGCTCCAACAGCAGGCACTTATCAGCAGGGCCAGTGCAAGGATTTTTGCCGCCCTAGGCAAAAGAAAAGTTTGCCGCCCCCCCCCATGTGACATCACAATGCCCCACCCATATGATCTTCCATATTAAAGGGGTTCTGCAGTTTATTTAAACTGATCGGCAGGGGTCCCCCGCCAATCAGCTGTTTCAGAAGGCAGCGGCACTGGCAGTAGCGCCTCAGCCTTCTCGCAGTGACGTCACGACTAGTTTCATTGGCCTGGGCGGGGCTAAGCTTCATTCAAGTGAACAGAGCTTAACTCCGCCAAGGCCAGTGATACTAGTCGTGACGTCACTGCGCCTGCGTTAAACAGCAAGAAGGCCGAGGCGCTACTGCCAGCACCGCTGCCTTCTCAAACAGCTGATTGGCGGGGTCCCGGGTGTCGGACCCCTGCCAATCAGTTTAAAAACTGCAGAACCCCTTTAACTAATGCCAGTTCTCTCCCCCTTGTCATTCTCCCCCTGTCATTCTTCACCCCCTCCTTTGTCATTCTTCCTCCCCCTTGTCATTCTTCCTCCCCCTTGTCATTCTTCCTCCCCCTTTGTCATTCTTCCTCCCCCTCTTATCATTTCTCTCCCCCTTTGTCATTCTTCTCCCCCCTTATCATTTCTCTCCCCCTTTGTCATTCTTCTCCCCCTTGTCATTCTCCCCCTCTTGTCATTCTTCCTTCCCCCCTCTTGTCATTCTCTCCCCCTTTGTCATTCTTCTTCCCCCACTCTTGTCATTCTTCCTCCCCCTACCTCTATTGTAGCGGCCGAGCTCTTTATGGTCCAGGGGTACAGGAGCTTTAGTTTCCTGTACCCTGACGGACTGACAGGAAGTGCACACTGTGTGCGCACTTCATGTCAGTTGGGCCGGGTACAGGAGACACATGCTCCTGTACCCGCGGCCATAAAGAGCTCGGCCGCTGCAATGGATGACAGGAGAGAGCGCTGAGCGCTTCCCTCCTGTCAGCTCCTCTCCTTTTGCTGCGCCCGGGCGGTGCGCCCTCATGGACGTGCCAGCCCGGGCAGTGCTGCAGCCGTCTGAGGCTCAATTCAGAGCGCTTGGGGCGGCTGCAGCATGAGGCAGGGCCGGCGCTCCTAGCAGCGCCCCTTGCCAAGGGGCGCTCTACGCGGCGGCCTAGTCCGCTTATAGGACGCGCCGGCCCTGCTTATCAGCCTCCGCCACGGACACTCTTTTTTTTCTTTCTTGCTTAGTCTCCATTGTTATCTCTGAGAGAGTTTCACCACTACTGCCACTAGTACTATTACTACTACTATTACTATTTCAACCCATAGTCAGCTGACCTACTGCCTTGTATGGTTTATGCTATGCTACTCCTGCTACTGCTACTATTGCGGCCACATGTCTCTAATACCGTACTCTTTCCACATCCACACTGCACTGTTGCTGCTCCAGAGCTTCGGGAGGAGAGAGGGGGGGGGGGGGGATCATAAAAAATAAACGAAAAGTGATCATTGGCTTTCCTAAAAATTCTACGTCCTAGGAGGCTAGAGGGGGTTATCTACCAATTTCCAGAGCAATTGGAGCCAATTTGATTCACCCTGAACCAAAGGTTTTGAAAAATTTGGGGAACTTCAACCGAACTGAACCTTGAATGGTTTGCTCATCTTTAATCCCTTCATGCATTTGGACGTCACTGTAGAGTGGAGCTCAGAGCATGAAATCAGGCAAGACCCCCTCTGTGCCCCCACGCTCCTGATGTTTATACTGCCCCCATATGCCGGCATTGCCCCCCCCCCCATATGCCCCCATTGTCCCCCAGAAGCCCCCTGCAGGGTTTTCTTCACTTCAGCCAGTGATGGCAGCGGCTCAGGAACAGAGCTGCCGCCATCAGTAGAGAGAGTCAGCTGTAACTTACAGCTGACACTCTGCTGCCACGGCCGAAATCTAGTGCTTTCCGGTCTCCTCCGATGTAGATCTTGTCTGTCATCATCCTCTCTATTTGCTCCGTACATCTTCTTTCAGATGTGCATCGTCTCTGTAGACTGTGACACACAGACATCTTAGCTTCTTCACATTTATATCATCTTCCCCCAACCTGGAGTCCCAACAATGTTATTCTGCTTCTCGATGTGCTCCCCAATAACCCCCTGTAACATTCAGTCCCATGTAAATAACATCACTCCCTCCCACAGCCGCCATCAACATACAGTCCCATGTAAATAACATCACTCCCTGCCACAGCCGCCCTCAACATACAGTCCCATGTAAATAACATCACTCCCTCCCACAGCCACCGTCAACATAAAGTGTAAATAATAGGGATGAGCGAACCGTCTTCAGACGCGCATAAAACTTCGTTAGACTACTGTACGGAGCGAGCGCTCTGTACAGTATTAGAATGTATTGGCTCCGATGAGCCGAAGTTATTACTTCACGAAGTCTCGCGAAACGTCGAGTAAAAACTTCAAAAATTAATTTTTACTGTTAAAAACCTTTCCCCGAACTCGGGTTCGGTTCCAAGTGGTACCTTGAAACCAAACCAGAGTTTGGTAAATGGTTTTTTACAGTAGACATGAATTTCTTAAGTTATTACGCAAAGTCTCGTGAGACTTCGAGAAGTAATAACCAGCTCATCGGAGCCAATACATTCTAATACTGTACAGAGCGCTCGCTCCGTACAGTAGTCTAACAAACTTTTATATGAATTGACTTTGGATGTTTCATCCAAAGTCGGTTCGCTCATCCCTAGTAAATAACATTCCTCCCTTAAGCCCTAACATACAGTCCCAGTTAAATAGCTACAACTCCGAGCATTGCTCTGCCTCTCCCTTCACTTACCTCTCCTCATGTAGCAGACATCACCACAACTTCTTCCCCAGGAGTTCTCCTCTTCACTGCCCTCCTGCACTGGTCACATTATGATGACATCATTGCAGGTCCTCAACCACTGCCTGTTCTACTAATCACATGGACTGGGATGTCATCACAGGTCCTTCAACTTTTCCAGTGCATTAGATTTAATTGTATTGCTGTCCTGAGGATGGCAATACAGTTGTATCTAGCTGGCAGGCAGGACATTTGGGGCCTGGGACAAAACATCAGGTGCCCAGGCCCCCGAATGTTTCAACCTACCAACGCCCCTGCTCATCAGCCTTAGGCTTCATGCACACGAACGTTGTTTGGTTCTGCACTTTAATGGGGCCGCAAAAGATGCGGACAGCGCTCCATGTGCTGTCCGCATCCGTTGCTCCGTTCTGTAGCCCCGCAAAAAAAATATAACATGTCCTATTCTTGTCCCTTTTGCGGACAAGAATAGGCAGTTATATTAATGGCTGTCCGTGCCGTTCCGCAAATTGCGGAACGCACACGGATGCCATCCGTGTTTTGCGGATCCGCAATTTGCAGACCGTAAAATACAAAACGGTCGTGTGCATGAGGCCTTACTGTAAGTGTAGCACTGACAATACAGTAAATGCACTGTATAGTCATCAGGCCCACTGAATCTTCAAGATCCAATTGGGTCTTGATTAAAAAAAAGTGTAAAAAAAAAAAAAAAGTTGAAAAAAGTTGTAAAAATTTAAATAAAAATAAAAAATAGTCTTTTCTCATATCCATTCATTTAAAAGCCATAAAAAAATTTTTTTTTTTTTTAAAAACTACACATAATTGGCAAGGGCACTTTTACACTAGCATTATTTTTTTCCGGGATTGAAATCCGGTAATGGGTCTCAATACCGGAAAAAAACATATCAGTTTTGTACTAATGCATCAGGAGGTCTTCCGTTTCGTCCCTTGTACGGTATTTAACCAATATTTTTTCCAGGCAAAATTCCGTAACACTAACGCACTTGCTGGATTAATTTCCATTGAAATGTATTAATGCTGGATCCGGTACCAAGTGTTCCAGAAATTGCCGCATCGCCGGATCCGGTTTTCAGGTCTGCGCATGCGCAGTTCTTTCTAGCTTTGAAAAAATTAAATACTGGATCCAGATTTCCAGATGATACCGGAAAGACGGATCCGGTATTTAAATGCAAAAGTCTAACTGATCCTGATCCGGAAAAAAATAGATATCTGTTTGCACACAGATTTCCGGATCCGGCAGCCAGTTCCGGCAACAGAACTGCCTGGCGGATTCTTCTAACACTAGTGTGAAAGTGCTTCCGTAACCACTTGATCTATAAAAGTATCATGTTATTAATCCCGTGCGGTGAACGCCGTAAAAAAAATAATGCAAAAAACAATGATGAAATTGCTGTTTTTGTCACCTCATCTCCATAAAAGAATAAATAACAAGTGATCAAAAAGAAATATGTACCACAATCTATAAATCTACAACCCGCCCCACAAAAAACAAGCCCCCACACAGCTACACTGGTGAAAAAATATAAATGCTATGGACTTTAGTATATGGCAATGCAAAATATCTTTTTTTTTAACACAAAAGGGATTTTATGCTGAAAAAGTAGTAAAATATAAAAAAAACTATATACACTTTGTATCACCATAATTGTATCAACTGTAAGAGGGTGCAAGGTGTCATATTTGATGGCAGGTACGTGTCACCGAGGTTGCTGGCCTCGGTGAGGTAAGAGCCGGGTTTTTTTGTCTGCAGCAGCTAGTGCTGTTTGACTCTGTTAAATAGCATGGCTGCAAAGCCGATCCGGGCCGGCTCTTACCGGGAGCAGCTAAAGTGTAGGGTGGGTGGCTGCTCCCCACGATCCAGTCCTGGTTTTGGGCTGGGCATAAAACACAGCCAGCAGCTGTGTCTGAGGTGGTGATTATCCTGGAGCCTGCTAACAGGGCTCTGGAGTTCTCTGTCCTGGAGGAAAGAGCTCAGCAAGGAGGTGGCTTTTGTTCCTGGCTACCTGAAGGTGGATTCTCCTGCGGCTGGGCTGACAGCCTGGTGCGAACCTGCACCTACACCTCCCAGGTGACTGAACCTGTGTTGGCCTGTTTTGTTTTGCCTCCTTGTTTCTGACATGTGTGAATTACCACCGAGAGACTGTTTGCTGTGTATTTTTGTGTCAGTGTGAATAAAACACTGTTTATTGCACATCCTGGACTCTTTGTTTTGCCTCGGTACTGCACCCGCACCGCTGTCTACCAGAGCGACTCCCACATTTGGTGGAGGATGCGGGCATGCGCAGTGAGGCTGGCGTGAACGCCGAAGTTTTTGCTAAAGTGCATGATATATATTAAGCCAGCAAAGTTGCAAGCAGGAATTTCTGGCAACATGGAGGCTGCTGTGAAGGCTCTCATAGAGGCTAACGTGCAGCAGCGGGAGACCAACCAGCTACTGCTACAACATGTGATGGCGTTACAGGCGGCAGGAGCGTCCCACCACGTCCATGATGCCCGGAAGCGGTCCGTGCGGCGATCCCAAAGATGACCCCCGCAGGCGACGTGGAGACATACCTGGCGGTCTTTGAGAAGGTCGCCGTGAGGGAAAAGTTACCCGTGACCAGTGGGCCGAGGTGGTTGCTCCGTTCCTGGCATCCGGACCCCAGCAAGTTTTTTGATTTGGCAGATGACCAGGCTGCTGACTATTCCACGGTGAAGGGGAGATCCTGGCCAGACTGGGGGTAAACGTGTTGGTCCGGGCTCAGCGGGTCCACCAGTGGGACTTTAAAGCGGCTGAACCCGCCAGGCCGCAGTACTATGAGTTGCTGCAACGGTTGCAAAAATGGCTGCAGCCTGACATTCTAAGTCCGACTGCTATGCTGGACCGTCTGCTGGCTGACATGTTCTGGAGGGCCTTGCCTTACCCCCTTCAACACTGGATCGGCCAGGTATCCCCACCAATGCCCTTGAGATGGTCGACCTGGTGGAGCGATATGAGGCCACCAGAAACCTGCAGGGGGTTCTTTTGGGAGGGGCCAGTCAAACCCGGAAATCTCCACCCCAGTCCCGGCGGCCGGCCAAACCCGCCCGGGATGTACCCTTGCAGATCCATCCCCAGTGGTCTGCTGGCAGTGTCGGGAGCCTGGACACATAAGGGCCAACTGTCCCCATCGGGGGAACCCATGGAGACTAATTATGGGTACCGGGCTTCCATGTATGCCCGGAGACTGTGTGCGACCGGCACCCCGAGACAATAGACAATCGTCATCTGTGCCAGGTGCAAGTCGGGGATAACCTGGCAGTGGCGCTGTTGGACTCAGGGAGCCTGGTAACCCTGGTAAGTGCTGCCCTGGTACAGCCCACCCAGTATACGGGCCGGAAAGTGGGTGTGGTGTGCATTCACGGAGACTTAAGGACTATCCCACTGCTGTAATGTCTCTGTCCACGGCGGCCGGCACCTGGACTTGTGAAGTGGCGATCTCCACAAAGCTACCCTATGAACTGATAATTGGGAGAGACTTCCCTGGTTTTCCGTCACTGTGGCCTGAGGTGAAAGTGTCTAATAGCCCTGAGACAGGGGTAACCCTAGCAGAGTGGCCTGATACCACTGGAAGGCCAGAACCCTGGGAGCCCGAGTCTGAAGGGCCAGCGGTAGGGGTGACCACTGCTGCAGCGGTAGTGGGGAGACAACCCCACTGAGTGTAATGGTGGGAGACACGGAGGACTTGCCACCGGGACCTGAGTTGGCAGACCTCAATGTCTCCGGGGAAAATTTTGGGACCGCACAACACCGGGACCAAACCCTAACCAGGGCCTGGGAGAATGTGCTGGAAATTGATGGTAAACCCCAGAAACCAGGGGCTGAATTAATGTTCCCACGATTTATTGTTCTGCAGGATATGTTGTATCGGGTGAACCAAATCCGAGGTGAACCTGTTGAACAGTTGGTGGTGCCCACAGCGTATCATAAGCTTGTCATGGAGCTTGCCCACCAACATGTTCTTGGGGGACACCTGGGGTGGCAGAAAACCCAGGACCGCATTCTGCAGCGGTTTTATTGGCCCAGTGTGTTCAAGGAGGTAGAAAATTATTGTAAGTCCTGTCCAACCTGTCAGATAACTAGCCCCCAGCCACATTTCCGTAGTCCTCTGGTACCTCTGCCAATTATTGAAGTACCGTTTGAGCGAATCGCTATGGATTTAGTTGGACCTGTACCAAAGTCTGCCAGGGGCCACCAACACATTCTGGTAGTTCTCGACTATGCCACTCGGTATCCGGAGGCGGTGCCTCTGCGACATACCTCAGCTAAGCTCATTGCCAAAGAGTTGTTGGAGATGTTTTCCCGTGTGGGCCTGCCAAAGAGATTCTGACAGACCAAGGGACCCCTTTTATGTCCAAAGTAATGAGGAACTGTGTAAGTTGTTGCGTATAAAGCGAGTTACGGACGTCCGTTTACCATCCGCAAACAGACGGTCTTGTGGAGAGGTTTAACCAAACTCTAAAAAATATGTTAAAGAGGGTGGTGTCTAGAGATGGGAAGGACTGGGACCTGCTTCTGCCCTATCTCATGTTCGCAGTGCGAGAGGTGCCCCAGGCCTCTACTGGGTTCTCGCCCTTCGAACTGCTTTATAGCAGACACCCTCGGGGCCTGTTGGATATCGCCAAGGAAGCATGGGAACAACAGCCTGTCCCCCACAAAAGTGTCATTGAGTATGTCGCCCAGATGCAGGAACGGATGGAAAGGGTGTTGCCTTTGGTCCGGGAGCATATGGAGGCAGCGCAACAGGCCCAGAGTAGGGTGTACAATCGTCAGGCTCGGAGTGCGGGACTTCAATCCGGGAGATCGGGTTTTGGTTCTGGTACCCACCCTTGACAGCAAATTCCTAGCTAGGTGGCAGGGCCCCTATGAGGTGATCGAGAAGGTAGGGAAGTAAATTACAAGGTACACCAGCCAGGGCGGCGCAAGCCAGAGCAGGTGTACCACGTGAATTTACTTAAGCCGTGGAAAGATAGGGACGCGGCCGACGACCACAGCCCCGGCCAGGGCTTCTAGGTGAAAGGGTCCAGCCCCACAGTTCGAGGCCTGTGAAGCCGTAACCACGGTAAAAATTGCAGACAGCCTGTCTTCCAAACAAGTTCAGGAAGTCAGGGAGTTCCTCAGTCGGAACACGGATGTGTTCTCGGACCTCCTGGCCGCACGTCTCTCATCCGACATGACATCGTCACTGAGCCTCAGGCCAAGGTCGGTTAAAACCATACCGGGTACCCGAGGCTCGGCGGCGGGCCATCGCGGAGGAAGTGCAGTTAATGTTGAAGCTCGATGTCATTGAGGAGTCGAAAAGTGAGTGGGCCAGTCCCATAGTCCTAATACCCAAGCCGGATGGGACGTTGCGGTTCTGCAACGACTTTCATAAGTTAAATGAAGTATCCAAGTTTGGCGCGTATCCCATGCCCCGAGTAGACGAGCTTGTTGAAAATTTAGGACAAGCCCGTTATTTTTCTGTGCTGGACCTCACTAAAGGGTACTGGCAGGTACCCTTAGCGGAGTCGGCTAAGGAAAAACCGCGTTTGTTACCCCGCAGGGCCTGTATCACTACAAGGTGTTACCCTTTGGCCTGCATGGCGCCCCGCCACTTTCCAAGGTTAATGGACATAGTGCTGCGACCACATCGTCGGTGCGCCTCGGCCTACTTAGATGATGTAGTCATCCACAGCACCGACTGGGAAAGCCATTTACCCAAGGTGCAGGCGGTAGTGGATGCCCTGAGGAAAGCTGGACTAACCGCCAATCCAAAAAAGTGTGCGATTGGGTTGGAAGAGACCAAATATCTGGGATATGTAATCGGGCGGGGAGTCATCAAACCTCAGGTAACTAAGGTAGAGGCCATTCAGTAACTGGCCCCGACCGGTCACCACCAGGCAGGTAAAGTCGTTCCTGGGGATTGTAGGATTACTACATGAGGTTTGTGCCCCACTTTGCCACAATAGCAGCGCCATTGACAGACCTGTTGAAGGGCGAAAGTCTGGGAGGGTTAGCTGGAGTGAGAAGGCGGAGGAGGCTTTCTCCGCGTTGAAGTCGGCCCTGTGTGGGTCCCGGTTTTGGTGACACCCGACTTCAACAAGGAGTTTGTCGTACAGACCGATGCCTCGGAGGTAGGCCTCGGTGCGGTACTGTCTCAGGAGGTCAACGGGGAAGAACATCCCGTTGTCTTCCTGAGCCGTAAGCTCAGTCCCGCCGAGTCCAGATATAGTATAGTGGAGAGGGAGTGCCTGGCTATCAAGTGGGCACTCGAATCTCTCCGCTACTACCTGTTAGGGAGGAGGTTCCGTCTGGTGACCGACCATTCCCCTCTCAAGTGGATGAGTCAGGCCAAGGAGAGGAATGCTCGGGTCACCAGGTGGTTCCTATCCCTTCAAAATTTCAAATTCTCAGTGGAACACAGGGCAGGCCGCTTGCAGGGTAACGCAGATGCCCTGTCCCGCGTCCACTGCCTCACGTGTATTCACCCCCTCAGGGTTGAACAAAGGGGGGGGGTGTGTAAGAGGGTGCAAGGTGTCATATTTGATGGCAGGTACGTGTCACCGAGGTTGCTGGCCTCGGTGAGGTAAGAGCCGGGTTTTTTTGTCTGCAGCAGCTAGTGCTGTTTGACTCTGTTAAATAGCATGGCTGCAAAGCCGATCCGGGCCGGCTCTTACCGGGAGCAGCTAAAGTATAGGGTGGGTGGCTGCTCCCCACGATCCAGTCCTGGTTTTGGGCTGGGTATAAAACACAGCCAGCAGCTGTGTCTGAGGTGGTGATTATCCTGGAGCCTGCTAACAGGGCTCTGGAGTTCTCTGTCCTGGAGGAAAGAGCTCAGCAAGGAGGTGGCTTTTGTTCCTGGCTACCTGAAGGTGGATTCTCCTGCGGCTGGGCTGACAGCCTGGTGCGAACCTGCACCTACACCTCCCAGGTGACTGAACCTGTGTTGGCCTGTTTTGTTTTGCCTCCTTGTTTCTGACATGTGTGAATTACCACCGAGAGACTGTTTGCTGTGTATTTTTGTGTCAGTGTGAATAAAACACTGTTTATTGCACATCCTGGACTCTTTGTTTTGCCTCGGTACTGCACCCGCACCGCTGTCTACCAGAGCGACTCCCCACACAACCAACAGAATAAAATAATCATTGGGGTCATTTATCAAACTGGTGTAAAGTAGAACTGGCTCAGTTGTCCATAACAACCAATCAGATTCCTCCTTTCATTTTCCAAATGAGCTGTCAAAAATGAAAGGTGGAATCTGATTGGTTGCTATAGGCAACTAAGCCAGTTCTACTTTACACCAGTTTGAAACATGACCCCACACTGACAGAATTGTTATTTTTGCCCACTTTACCTCCACAAAAAAAGTGATCAAAAAGATATATGTAAACAAACTACAGCCCATCCCACAGAAAACAAGCCCTCACACATGGCACATGAAAACCATTCCAGCAAAATCTGCCCTCCCTTAACAATATGGCGCTCCTTTTCTTCTGAGCCCTGCCGTGAGCCCATACAGCAATTTACAACACATGGGGTGTTTCTGTAAACTGCGGAATCAGGGTAATAAATATTGAGGTTTCTTTCACTGTTAACCCTTGCTGTGTTACAGGAAAATTGGATGTTAATGGAAAATATGAACAAAAAAAATGTAATTTTAAAATTTCCCCTTCAAATTGCTTTCATTTTTGTGGAACACCTAATGGGTTAATAAAGTTTGTAAAAATCAGTTTTGAATAACTTGAGGGGTGTAATTTCTAAAATGTGGTTTCTTATGAGTGGTTTCTACTATGTAACCCCCACAAAGTGACTACATAACCGAACTGGTTCTTAAAAAAGTGGGTTTTGGAAATTTTTCTCAAAAATTTTAAAATTTGCCTCTAAACTTCGAAGCCTTCTAACGTCCTTAAAAAAAATAATAATAATGGCATTTACAAAATGATGCCAGCATAAAATAGACATATGGGGAATGTGATGTAATAACTATTTTATGAAGAATCACTATCCGTCTGAAAATAGCAAATTTTTCCAAATTTTCTGCAAATGTTGGATTTTTTTTATGCATAAAGATAAAACGTATCAACTCAAATTCACCACTAACATGAAGTATGGTGTGTCAGGAGAAAACATTCTCAGAATGGCTTGGATAAGTAAAAGCGTCCCAAAGTTATTACCAGATAAACTGACACATGGGTGGTTCAAACTCGCTGTCGCTTGAAGGGGTTAATTACGATGTATTTATAAGTGGGCATCACATGTTCTGCATAGATAGAGGGGGGGACCCCAGAGCCACCTCCTTTGGTGGACCCCAACCCCTAGATTCAGATAAACAAGTCTTCCTGTTCCATCTACTTAAGAAAATCTGTATTTATCAGGCAGAATTTCTGGATTATTGGTAATTGTATGGTACTATTTGACATTTTTTATGTATTTTTACCTTTTTTTTCCTGTTCACAGACGAAAGCAGATAAATCCTTCACTACAGAATCCTTTAAGACCTCGATTGATGTGCTGTCTGAAGTTATCAAAGAAAAGAGTGAACATTTTGAAGCTTCGCTTTCTTTGAAATTGACACCAACGGAAATAAACCAGGATAAATTGAATGTTACGATCGGGGTGAAACAGTTTACTAATGCAACGCTAAAAAAACTGAAGGAATTATCGAACACAGAGGTAAAAAAAAAAAAAAAAAAAAACAGAGTCAGATCAGTAGCGGACTGCCTGCCATTTAAACCGCCGCCTATCAAGTAGGCCACACCCACATTCAAAATAAAGCAAAACATTGTGGTGTATAACTCCCTAGTGCCCCCTTTAGCCTTCCCCTGACATTTGCGGCATGATACATTTTGCCTGACTCGTCAGTGTAAGACACTTTGCTCTACATTACACCAAAAGGTTAAAGAGCAATATTACATTTTAGCCATGCCTCTTTATCTAGAAGAATTCAAAAACTATTGAGATGCAAAAAGCGCCTAAAACACATAATAAACTTGGTGCATGTCAAACATTTCACCTTTTTGGTACAATTTCTGGCAGAATTCTGGTGCATTTAAAAAAAAAATCTCACTGCATTAGAAGGGCCTGAGGAAGTGGTACATTGTTAGGTCGGCGGTCTATGCCTGCCGCGCTATTCACCTTGATGCCCATCCCGATCCTCTGCAGGTTGCTGCCTGCACTCTCCCTTCCTGTCTTCCAATATCTGTTCCCTTAGGATTTGGAAGCTAGCGTGCTGGCCCTTTAGAAGGCTTCCATCTCCAGTCAGAGAGTACCTGAGTTTTGGGTTCATTGGTGACCAAACAAGATGTTGTGAAGTCTTGAGCGACGCACGGCAACGGCCATGCGTCCCTTAAAGCAAATGTTTTTCGTGACGCCAGTTGCAGTGAAGCAACAAGGGCACAGGGCCCCTTTTAGTGATGTAGTAGATGGTACCCAGGTGTAGGAGTGCCAGAGTGGTGTAGGGTAGCCTATAACGTCCCTTAATGTTTTTTGCACGTGTCACGGTGCTCCTACCTAGATATGTTGGATCACAAGCGTTGTCGTCCGAAGCAGAGCAAATAGGGGGAATAATCGAGGGATTTAAAAAAATAACTTGAGTCCAGATCAGTTTCAGGCTTTGTATTGGTTCCCAGCAGGCGTTGGAATTAACTCTGGCAGGCAAACAAACTCAACCCTGCTACATCTGTTTCTCTCTGGCTCTGCTGCGATGACAAGCTTACTGTATAACTTTGCTTCTTTCTTTATGCTGCAACTTCTCTCTGTCTCTAGACTAATACCAGGGAATCTATACCTCCTGGCTTCAGAGGCTTCAGGCTTTGGCCTCTGTGTCCAGCAGAGCTGAAGGTGCTCTAGCTGGCTTAGGCAGGGCACGTCCAGCAGGGATGTGGACCTGCTTCATTAACCTATCAGGGGTACTCTCCACTGACCTCTAACTAACTAAACTCCTCCTTAGAGGGAGAGAGAAGAGAATGGAAAGAAGGTTCCATCCTCTGCAAATGTACCTCTGCCATGCTTGCTGCCACCTTCTGGTGATCCAGGTACATTACATGAACAATAACAGTTGCATAGAAATAGCAATGCACATTGTAGTGGACTTAAATAAATGCATTAGATGACACTGTGGTAGCCCATAGAAGACAGTAGCGGGGTGCTGAGTGGTAATGGCACTCTCGGTCATTACACTTGTGCTTCTGTGATTCGTCTGAATGTATCTCACATTTCCTTCTGCCTGTATTTTTGGTGTTCTCCTATCCTGCTCCCCACCCTGCGTGTGTACTACTGCACTTTCGGGTCAAGTTGAGTTCTGTTCATGTTTAATTTACCCCAGTCTATCTGCCTAGTCTGTATTTCCTCCAAACACCCAGCCTGACCTGCTGTCACGGACGTTCCTGTGACGTCTGTGTTGTTTCTGGTGCTTGTCATACCTTCTTCCCCCAGGTGTGGCTATAAGGGTCATTTAACCTTCTCTATTAATAGTTGCTTCTCCCACAATGCTGTGCGGTTTATAGCTTCTGTTTGGACCTTTGGATAGATTGTGGTTGGTTAGATCTCGGATGAGTTCCCGGTGCTTCCATTGCTCCTTTGAAGTTAAGTCTTTCCTTTCCCTTTTGTATTTTGTTTGGGTTCTGTGTGTTGCATTCACCTATTGTTTGTATTAGGCCTGAAGGAGACTCCTGTTTGTCCTTCCTTTTGGAGGAACAGGTAGTCTCATGCCTGCTATTAGTATAGGGCTAGATAGGACTCTAGGTATTCCTGCGTATGAACTCATCTACCTTTTGGGTCTGTTCATAATGGTAGTCAGTCAGGATTTTAGTTAGAGTTTTCACTAGGAGGTGTCCATTTTCCTTCCCTAGTTCTCAGGCCTGATTCTGTGTTCCCCCCTTCCCTCCTATGCTCGGTGTGTTGTTTTCCTTACACATCGAAGCGTGACACCTGCCTGTATCTGCACTACTAGTCTGCTTGCCTATCCTCTATCTGCATTCCAGTGTGCTTCCTGGGCCACCAAACCAGCATTCAAGCCTAAGTGACTGTTCAGACCATACCTGCAATCCTGGTGTATTTTTGGTGCATTTTCTGTATCCTGAGTCCCTGACCCCAGTGGGTCAGCTGCCAACCACACGGGGACTACCCAATAGGTAGCGGTTTAGTTGTTTCCCTGCAGTGAAGGCTAGACCCCTTTACAGGGGTTAAAGGGTGAATTCCAGGGGAGTACTGGAATACTGCCGTTAGGTTTAACCAGTATGGCGTGGGGTTAAACCTAATGGGAACTTGGGACTTCCACAATAGGTAGCGGGACTACCCAATAGGTAGAGGTCCAGTTGTTTCCCTGCAGTGAAGGCTAGATCTCTTTACAAGGGTTAAATGGTGAAGTCCAGGGGAGTATCGGAATAGTGCCGTTAGGTTTAACCCTACACCAAACTGGTTAGTTGGCAGAGTGGGTTTTACACTCGCTGATCCGTCATAGACATGAGACACTCACTGATTAAAAAAACACCAATGAGAGAATCCCTGTCATACTCCGCATCCACGAAGCTGCACTAGGCATAACACAGTGGATCAGGGTCCCCTCTATGAGCCTGAACTGAGCTGCTCTATAAGAGTGGCTCCTGCTCTGGCAGACCCAGTCAATGCAAGCATTATTAGGATGACTATCCATTTAAATGGATGCTATATACTGCATAGCCATGCTATGGAGCCATCATATCTGGGCCCTTGGTGGTTAGTCAGTTTATTTTTGGTCTTCATCTTCATTGTATTAAAAAAAGGATTTTCTTCTGCAGAATAAAGAATTTATGAGGGTTACAGGAACCATCCAGTTGGCAACTTTCCACATGAGAACACGGAATTACATGTTATCTAACTCTTTTATTGAAGACATCAAAAGTCTCCCCTCTTTTTACGACAAGGCAGAATATTTCTCTCTGCTGGAGATGTACGGCACCCATTACACTATATCTGGGAGTGTTGGTGGCAAATATGACCTGGTGTACATCCTGGACACAAATAAATTAAATAGTAATCGTGAGTATTCTGTCCTGATCAGTGACCACAGATTTCCAGAAAGTGTTTTTTTTTTTTTTTTTTTGGGGGGATTTACCACTTTGTAATTCATGTCTTAAGGAAGTTGCGCACTTCTTGTTTTCTGCAGCTCGTGTTAGCTTTTCTGTATAGAATGGGATACAATGAGCAGAGTCATCTCATTATCATTAGAGGATTGAGAGCAAATGACAGTACTGTGCTGCTCGAGGCCTAGATAAGGCAGGATAATAACACTATACACACAGATATCGGTCTGTTTACAGCTCCCCTGTCATTCCCAGGTCTAGGGGTAAGGCTACAGTCCATAAATATAAGCCTGTGACTGAGATACTGCAGCTGCGTCCCCTTCCTCTCCCCTCCTCCTTCTTGTCTATTCCCTATTTTACACTTAATGGATTTTTTTAGTAACTGAGGAGGTTCCCAGTCATTTATAGATTTCTAATATAATTACACCACTTTTTACTATATCTGTCCATGTCGATATATGACCTTATTTACCGGTTTGATGGTTGAAGCATCTCACTCCTCACTTGGTGACCAAGGACATTTGTAAATAGCATTAGAGCAGTTCATTCCCATCATATACCTCGTGTGTGATTGTAATGATGTCATCTTTCCTCTTGAAATCTGGGCCCTGACCAATTATAAATTACATTGCAGAGATCACACATGCAGATGTCAAATCCTGCCTTGGCTACAATATTGGTGCAAATCTGGCAGCCGAAGGAGTTAAGGGAGACCTGAATATAGATAGTTCAAAATGTGAAAAGGTCCTAGATTACCAGAAGGGTAAGTATATACTTATGGTGCATCTATAGCGTTAATTTCATATTGATGCCCTATTCTCAGGATAGGTCATCAATATCCGATCAGCGGGGGTCCGGCAAAGGCGCCCCCGCCAATCAGCTGTATGAGGAGACAGCACACAGAGTTTGCACGTGCCATCTGCCTTCTCTCTTCTTGCTCTTCGCTCTATGTCTATCGGACTGCAGCAGTGGACTCCTCGTACAGCTGATCGGCGGAGGTGTCAGGTGTGGGATCTGATATAATAGAAAAAGCCTTTAGAACCCCTTTAAATTTCAGTAGAGAAGGGAAATAAGCTACTACTGGACCTTAATGTTCCCCTCTAGATTTTTCCGTCCTCTTAATACTCTTTCTCCTCCAAACTCTTCCCCCCTCCAGGTCTCTTTCCCTCTAGACTCCTCTGTCTCTTCTACACTGCTATACCCATTGCGGACTCCTCTGTTCTCCAAACCCCTCTGCCCCCTCCATTCCTCTGTCCTTTCCAGCTCTTTTTCCCTCAAGACTCATCTGTCCCCTCCAGACTCCTCTGTCCCTTGCAGACGATTCTGTCCTCCAGAACCCTCTGTTGTCCTCCAGAACCCTCTGTTGTCCTCCAGACCCCTCTGTTGTCCTCCAGAACCCTCTGTTGTCCTCCAGAACCCTCTGTTGTCCTCCAGAATCCTTTGTCACCCTCTAGACTCCTCTGTCCCCTCCAGACTGCTCTGTCCCCTCCAGACCTCTCTGTCCCCTCCAGAATCTTCTGTCTCCTACAGACCCCTCTGTCCCTTTCAGATCCCTGCTTCCACCCCAGATGCCTCTGTCCTCCCCAGCACCAGCGTTAATCCAGTAGAAGAAGGAAAAAGCATAGCCTTGTCAAGTAGATCATCAAGCTGTGCCCCCTTCCTCCCTGTAATCACAACCTGCTTTCTAGAACGCATGGTGCAGATAGAGACGAGAGGCAATAGGGGATTATGCCCATTTCTGCTATCAAAGAGTAATGCTTGCTCTGGAATACCTGGCCATTGTATTATATATACTGCCGTTCACTTGAATTCTCAGCATGTAATACTGCTCCCTTCCTCTAGAGATGCTACAGGGGATATGTATGACTGTCCTAAGTTTCCCTTGGAGATAACAGCTTCATTAATGCTCACACACACTTACCTTCTGGGCCCTTGTCCAAATGCAGTTATGTTGGATACAACATCCACTATATATCTATAGATCCTCCCGTGTAACTTCTTTATCTGTATTTGCAGAGAAGCTGGATCAATCTGGTGTCATCGACAACGTGGTGTCTCTCACGGAGGGGGGCACTGTGGCCTTTGCAGCCAAACTCGATGCAAAACTTCTGCAAAATAAACAAGTTGATATTGATGATTTTGTGGAGTGGTCTTCTTCTTTGGTAGATGCCCCCATAATTATAAAACAGAAGGTAAGTCACTCAGCTTGACTGATGTTACCTTACAATTTCGTAGGTGCCACTACTTATGGCAGGGTTCATATCACTTTATCAAACTGGATTGGGCTAAACTTGTGAGTACAGTCGAAGGGATTATTTGAACCCTGTACAGGGATGAGGTCTTCGTTGCAGGAAATCTTTAGGTCACAACCACAGCAGCAGTCCTGTGGCACCAGGACACGGTCCAAAATTGGTAGGCCGAAGTTGAAGTCAAGTGGATGGAGATGAAGGTAACCAGGCAGGTCAGGACAGGCAGAAGACAAGTAGTGAGATCAAAAGAGAAGCCAGGAATAAGATTCAGCAGGGTACCTTCAGCAGGGTACAGGAACCAAAATAGACCTATTGCTCAGGCACTGAGAGAAAGGCCCTGGATCAGCTGGACATTGGCTGAATAATTAGACCTTTGCATACATTGTCTCTTTAGGATCCAGAAGTCAGCATGCACACGTGAAGGAGAAGTAGGGAGCCTATCATGGGAGCATGGTGGCCAAAACCCAGTAGTCCCAGGCTGGAGTGTAGCAGGGACATCTTATACAGTTTGGATCACTTCCATATCCAGAACTTCTCCTATGCTGCACCCATCCCATGGAACTGTTTGCCTCTTACCATTAGACCTTGATTGTCCACACTTAGAAGACGAGTCCATGTCTCTCATCTATAATTGCTTTGCTTGTCTTTTTGAACCCACAGCCTTCACCTCTTCATACTCTGATTCCGATCGATCTAAAAGACGCATATAATAAGTCACGTAATTTGGAAAAAGCCACTGAGGAATACATTAATGAGTACAGCACATGCAAATGTCAGCCTTGTAAGAACGGCGGTACTGTGATGGTGGTAGATGGGGAATGTTTGTGTAAATGCCCCGAGCGGTTTAAAGGTTTGGCATGCCAGACACCAAAGAGTGGATTATATGATAGTAAGTATTTCATAATAATACGTGGTATATTCAGAGCGTCCCAACCAATAGGTCAGGACACAGCTATGTATCAGGATTCCTAACAAATTATTCATCACTCTAAGCCAGTGGAGTAGGCTTTCTATATGAGTGGGAGAGGAAGCAGGACTCACAGGCTTTTTCTATAAATCGGTGGTGAAGCAGGACTCACAGGCTATCTCTGTAAGTGGGAGAGGAAGCAGTACTCACAGGATTTTCTATGATTGGGCGGGGAAAGAAGGACTCACAGGCTTTCTCCATGAGTGGGAGAGGGAGTAGGACTCAAAGGTTTTCTCTATGAGGGGAAAAAAAGCAGGACTCACAGGCTTTTTGTATAAATCGTTGGTGAAGCAGGACTCACATGCTATCTCTATGAATGGGAGAGGAAGCAGGACTCACAGGCTTTTTCTATGAGTCGGTGGTGAAGCAAGACTTACATGCTATCTCTATAAGTGGGAGAGGAAGCAGGACTCACAGAATTTTCTATGAGTGGGCGGGGAAAGCAGGACTCACAAGCTTTCAATATGAGTGGGCAGGGAAAGCAGGACTCAAAGGTTTTCTCCATGAGTGGGATTGGAAGCAGGACTCACAGGCTTTTTCTTTAAATTGGTGGTGAAGCAGGACTCACATGCTATCTCTATGAGTGGGAAAGGAAGCAGGACTTACAGGATTTTCTATGAGTGGGTGGGGAAAAGCAGGACTCACAGGCTTTCTTCATGAGTGGGAGAAGGAGGAGGACTCAAAGGTTTTCTCTATTAGTGGGAGAGGAAGCAGGACTCACAGGCTTTTTCTATGAGTGGGTGGAGGAAGCAGGACTCACAGGCTTTCTCTGAGTGGACTGGGAAAGCAGGACTCACAGACTCTCTTAATGGGTGGGCAGAGGTGCAGGACTCACAGGCTTTCTTTATGAGGGGTTGGGGGAAGCAGGACTCACAGGCTATCTCTATGAGTAGACGGGGAAAGCAGGACTCACTGGGTTTCTCTATGAGGGGTTGGGAGAAGCAGGACTCACAGGTTATCTCTATAAGTGGATGGGGGAAGCAGAACTCTAAAGGCGGGTTTACACCGCACAATGTTACAGCCGATTGTCGGGAAGGAAACGTTCCTTCCCAACAGTCGGCTACTCGTTCAGTGAGAGAGACTGCTGCATTTACATGCAGCGATCTCCTTCACAGTAACAGGACAATCCCTCGTCCCCATACAGAACCATTGTTTCTGGGCAGAAGATCACTGTTTAGACTGCATGATCTGCTTCCCAGAAACGATGATTGATATGCCTGCACAAATTTCAGGATCAGTTATCGTCCGGCACATTTAGATGGGTAGATTGTTGGGAACGAACATTCATAGGAACAGTCATTCCGGATAATCTGCCCGTAAATCAGGCAGTCTAAATCAACCTTAAAGGGGTTGTGTAACTTCAGCAAATAGCATTTTTATATAGAGAAGGTTAATAAAAGGCACTTACTAATGTATTGTGATTGTCCATGTTGCCTCCTTTGCTGGCTGGATTCATTTTTTCATTACATTATACACTTCTTGTTTCCATGGTTATGACCACCCTTGCATACTATAAAAAAGAGCACCAGCCTATCTGCGCTCCCACAGTCCCGGCCACCAGAGTGGCTGGCTTTTTTTCCTGTAGTGTGCAAGAACGACCACCACTGCTGGATTGCAGGGTGGTCGTAACCATGTAAACGAGAAGTGTATAATGAAATGGAAAAATGAATCCAGCCAGCAAAGGCGGCAACATGGAGAATCACAATACATTAGTAAGTGGCTTGTATTCACTTTCTCTACATAATAAATGCCCATGGCTGAAGTGAGACAGCCTTTTATGGCTTTCTCTATGAGTGGGTGGGCGAAGCAGGACTCACAAGCTTTCTCTATGAATGGGAGAGTGAGGAGGACTCAAAAGCTTTCTCTATGAGTGGGCGGTGGAAGCAGGACTCACAGGCTTTCTGTAAGAGTGGGTGATAGAAGCAGGACTCACAGGCTTTCTCTATGAGTGGGTGGAGGAAGCAGGACTCACAGGCTTTCTCTATGAGTGGGTGCAAGAAGCAGGACTCACAGGCTTTCTGTAAGAGTGGGTGATAGAAGCAGGACTCACAGGTTTCTCTATGAGTGGGTGGAGGAAGCAGGACTCACAGGCTTTCTCTATGAGTGGGTGATAGAAGCAAGACTCACAGGCTTTCTCTATGAGAGGGCGAGGAAGCAGGACTCACAGGCTTTCTCTATGAGTGGGTGGTGGAAACAGGACTCACAGGCTTTCACTATAAGTGGGTGGGGAAGCAGGATTCAGTCTTTTTCTATGAGTGGGCGGTGGTAGCAGGACTCAAAGGCTTTTTTGATGAGTATGCAGAGGCAGCATAGCTCATAGGTTTTCTGTGTAAGTGGGTGGTAGAAGCAGGACTCACAGGCTTTCTCTATGAGTGGGTGGAGGAAGCAGGACTCACAGGCTTTCTCTATGAGTGGGTGGTGGAAGCAGGACTCACAGGCTTTCTCTATGAGAGGGTGAAGGAAGCAGGACTCACAGGCTTTCTCTATGAGTGGGTGGAGGAAGCAGGACTTACAGGCTTTCTCTATGAGTGGGTCGAGGAAGCAGGACTCACAGGCTTTCTCTATAAGTGGGTGGGGAAGCAGGATTCAGTCTTTTTCTATGAGTGGGAGGGGTAGCAGGACTCAAAGGCTTTTATGATCAGTATGCAGGGGTAGCATAGCTCATAGGTTTTTTGTGTAAGTGGGTGGTGGAAGCTGGACTCACAGGCTTTCTCTATTAAAAGCAACTCCTACAGTACTATATATTCCAAGATCAGCCTTTTCCATCTATCTCGTGCTGCCCTCAGAACCGAGCATAGCTGCTTTAAGAAAAAATTGATCTAGAATCATAGATCACCTGAAAGGGATTTTGTCACCAGCAACGTAGCTGTTATTTACCTGATTAAAACACTGTGTTTCTTTTGTTGATCTAGGACTCCCTTCCTGAGTTATGATCATTTTTTTACATGCAAATTAAGCCTTTAGTGCAATAAGGGCACCACCATTGCTCTTGTTGCACACAACCTTTCAGTGGCCAGCCCCTCCCTCGCTGCATTGCCACTGCCTGTCAATCAAAGCATCGGGGGAGGAGCTGGCCACAAAAGGTAGCAGAGTTTGGGTGCAACAACAGCAATAAAAACACCCTCATTGCACCAAAGGCCTTATTTACATTGTAATCCGTATTTTCACAGACCATTCTGATGCTGTTAATGGAAATTGGGGTTGCTGGAAAGACACATCGTCCTGCGATGCCGGAGAAAAAACTCAGACTCGTCAATGTGACAACCCTGCTCCAGAATCTGGTGGTAAACCCTGCCAGGGGGATAGGATCCGAAAAGTCATCTGCTGATCAGAGGATGTCTCCTGCGCAAGCAATGGGCGCTCTGTCCACTCCTACAATAACCATAAGACAGACCGGCAGCTGGATAACCGGCTGGACACCAATCATCAATGATTTGTAAAGAGTTTTGTGAAATGCAGAAATAAAAGTTGATGACATCACCTTGTGATTTACATGACCATGAATCCTTACTGTATATCCCAGGACACCCCTCTATCTTTTACCATCATATAAGTGAAAGATCATGTGCTGATTTATTCTATGCTCTTTATAAAGCTTTATGTTTGGATGCAGGGCACATAGACCTAGAGTTTAATGATAAAATTCTGTCTTCCTGCAGTCACCACTAGGGGGAGCTCAGAACATCACTCGG
The DNA here is from genome assembly GCA_033119425.1 of Bufotes viridis. Lineage (NCBI taxonomy): Eukaryota > Metazoa > Chordata > Amphibia > Anura > Bufonidae > Bufotes > Bufotes viridis. The sequence goes on from CM065589.1 coordinate 21,875,496, forward strand.
CTGATTGCAGGGTCTGCAGGGCACTAGGAGCAGGCACCTAACAGGACATAAGAATTTTTTTCTTTTTTTTTCTTGGGGTCCCTATTTTCTGAAACTGTTTCCTTATCTGACATCTTATTTGTGCATCGGGGGGACATTCATGGATCCTTATGATGGTCTCTCCTTCACACAAGGCTGATTGTTGTCTTTGCTTTTGGAGGGTTCAACAGGTCAGATTCTAGACCTTCCCCTGATGTTGAAACCAAACATCTAATCCCTGTGTAAATAGCACACAGAGGGCTCGTACATTCTGTATACTGCATTGCTGAACATTACCAGCTGTACAACCCTGAGTAAATGCCAGGTCATCCTATGGGATATATGGAATATAGAGGTCACATCGTCAGGGACTATTGAGGAATTACAGGGGTCCTCTAGAAATAAATATGCACAAGGTCTGTGCTGCAATTTGGTCTGAGAACTAACGTCTTGGGGGCAGCAGGTACATCTATGGTACCTTCCATCATCCCATTACAGGTAGTTTATTTAAAAGGTTTTCCAGGTTCCGATATTGATGACTTGTCCTTAGGATTGTGACATTCATTGGTCAGACCTTCACACATTGATGACCTTTCCATTTGAACACCTTCGGGTTGGTCCATTTAATTTACATTTCTAGGAAATCTCATACTCGTAAAGAAAAATTTTGCACCGCCCCCTCCCCACCCAAGTCATGAATGGGTTAAACCCCCAAAAACATTTTTGTGAAGAACTAAGATGAGTAGAAGGACCCTTTATCCCATGTTGGTTTCCCCAAGTCAGGATATACAGTTAGACAAAATATTCATCTAGATATTCACATCCAGTCCCAGCTGCCATTTTCCTCTAGGCAGTGCCATGAGATAATGATGTGACATCATCGGGGTTCCCTACGCGGGGAAAGGGCATGCGGAAAAAACATCCTAATCTGGATAAGAGCAGAGGTACCCACTACCAGGACAACATGCATCTGGTGATCAGTGCATGCAAAGAAAAACGTTATTTCATTATTTGGACCTAGACTCCACCTGACTACTAGGTGAAGAGAGAGGTGCAGTGCATTTGTGTGGCCACCACCACTAATACCTATGGGAGTTATGGAAACAACTAAGGCTCCGTTTTCTATTGTGCCAGATTGTGTCAGAGAAAACGTTTGGCTCCGCTTCGTCAGGCAGACAGCAAAGCGCTGCAGGCAGCCTCCAGAGCGGAATGGTGACAGAACGGAGGCAAACTGATGCATTCTGAGCGGATCCTTTTCCATTCAGAATGCATTATGGTGCTGTGCCCTGAACGGATCTCACAAACGGAAAGCCAAGACGCTAGTGTGACAGTAGCCTAAACCAGCCACCCTCCTCATTCTTCTTGAAAAAGAGCACCATATGCATTAGTGACCTCCTCTAGAGAATGATATTTGCTCACAACATTATCTACACAGTGCACTGAGGTCAGGTCCCGGCTTTTGTTGAGTTGGTCAATGTCCATAGCTTACACAACAATGAAACAAAGGAAATCCAAGATCGTATATCAGAACCAAAAGTAAACCCTATAACATTGGGGGAGGAATCTTCCCGGACACTTCTCAGTGCAGGTTATGCAAAAGGGGTTGTTTCACAGCCAAAGTTGTTGGATACTTGACCAGGATCGATGGTGGTCTCAATGTTGAGCTATATCTCGGTATACTACAAGACGAGTTAGTTTGTACTCTCGAGTATTATGGGTATGAAAAGGACGACATAGTGTTCCAGCAGGACAGCGACCCGAAGCATATGTCAAGATTGTTGAAGAAATGGTTCAATGAAACCAGTAACAGCAGGCTACTACCGAAAAAATGTGTTTGGCGCTGTGTTGGTGGATTTGCAAATGAGGGTCAGGTAATATTTGCATGTAGCTGTACACTGAGCCATCAGTATGAATTTTACTGATGGGCCCCAGGTATCCCAGTCTGACACTGTGCAAGAGAGTGGGCTCACTCACTGCCATTAATAAAGAATGGGATCAAATCCTCCTCCAAAAGCAACTTTTCCCAGCCATCCAGGAGCAACTTCTCCCAACCGCCCCGACGCAGCATCTCCCAACTATTCAGGAGCAACTTCTCAAAAACATCCAAGAGAAACTTCTCACAAACAATCGAGGAGCAGCATTTCCCAAACATCCAAGAGCAACTTCTACCAACAACCCAAGAGCAACTTCTACCAACCATCCAGGAGCAACATCCCCCAACCATCCAGGAGCAACGTCTTCCAACCATCCAGGAGCAACTTCTCCCAACCATCCAGGAGCAACATCTTCCAACCATCCAGGAGCAACATCTTCCAACCATCCAGCAGAAACGTCCCCCAACCATCCAGGAGCAACGTCTTCCAACCATCCAGGAGCAATGTCCCCCAACCATCCAGGAGCAACTTCTCCCAACCATCCAGGAGCAATCTGGCAAAAAATGTTTTTTCTGGCATGATGGAGACCATGTCTCAGGGGAAAAGTTATAACTTATTGGCTCATTGACTAATACATTAAAGTTGTGGGTCCAGGGCCAGGAAATGCCTCAGATGTGGATCCCATTAAGAACCTGAGGTCAATCCTCAAAAAAACGGTGGAAAAACAAAAACATAGAAATTGTGATAATCTCCAAGCATTGATTCGGTAAGAATGGGTTGTTATCAGTCAGGATTAGGCCCAGAAGCTGATATCCAGTGTCATAAATGATGTGGGGGTACATACATGTAATAACTATCATAGAAGTATGTGTGTCTGTTGTATAAGGTGTGATTTCTGCTGAAGGTTCATTCTCCAAATGGCTGACTATTTTTAAGCCTCCATTCTATCCTAACAGGATGGAGTCGGGCAGGCTGGGCCTCTGGTAGCTACAAGATGAGCAAATGGACAGTTCTCCTCATCATCCCGTCGTATCTAACACCTCTGGCTACTAGGTACAAACTTCAAAAAAGGGCATCTGCTCCCCCCTGATAAACCGGATAGTGGAGGAAGGGGACTCATTTTGGAGGGAGATTTGAAAAGTTTCAAACAAAGAGATTTAAATACTCAGTGCTCTCTACTCCCCTCATTAATCCCCCCCGATGGAAAAACTGTGATTTGGATAGTCAAGGACTGGGCCGACCGGAAACTGGAAACCAATCCTGGTTCCTTTAAAATGTCACATGGACATATTTCAGTGTTAGGGTACTTTCACACTAGCGTTGTTCGGATCCGTCAAACCGTATGCAAATGGTGTCATCCGAAATAACGGATCCGGTATTTAATTTTTTTTTAAAGATCAAAAGGGAAAACAGCTCCTCCTATGTCCTGCATGCGCAGACTGGAAAGCCGGATCCGGCAATGCAGCAATTTCCGGAACACTTGGTACCGCATCCGGCATTAATACATCTCTATGGAAAAGTGCGGTAGTGTTTCGGGATTTTGGCCGGGAAAAATACCGCAGCAAGCTGTAGTATTTTTTCCGGTCAAATACCGTACAAGGAACGGAACGGAAGACATCCTAATGCATACTGAACGGATTGCTTTCTATTCAGAATGCATAACACAAAATGAATGCGTTTTTTTCCAGTATTGAGACCCTTTACCGGATTTCAATACCGGAAAAGAATAACGCTAGTGTGAAAGTGCCCTTATACTGTGTGGGAGTCACAGCCGAGCTGATCAGTATCCGTTTCTTCCTCTTCTCCCGGAGGCAGTAAGTTCTTATTACTGTATTTTCTCCCATTTATTTTACTCTTACTGTTTTGTTATTTTTACTTTGCCTCATTTTACATGTTTTTTGTAAGAACTGCACTATTTTTGTGTATAAAATATTAACTTTATAAGTCCGCCTTGTTGCTCTGAAGAATGCATAGCCTGATTGTGTGATCGCTTCTGAGCGGAACGTATATACGTGACTTTTGCAGCACTTCCGGCTTGCGTCAAAGTCTGTGGTGGCAGCTGGTGTTTGGGGTGTTGGGTCTGTGCGTGATCTACGCTCACTTTGCGGCCTGAGTGTGTGGTGTGCGCGGAGTGAGAGCTTGGAGGTAGTCTGGACCATGGTAGACCCATCCCTGGTCGTGGGATATGGCGGTGCGTACATGGCGGAACTACAGAAGTCTTAGAAGGGTTAACACTGGAAATATTAAGTCTTTGCAGAAACTTGGTGGATTTGCCAATAAAAGTTATAAAACTTATGAAATGTTTATCATTTTCCTTCAGTTACTATAGAAACATCTGACAAAGGCCTCATGCACACGACCGTTGTTTGTTTCCGCGTCCATTCAGTTTTTTTCACGGATAGGATGCTTCCCCATTCATTTCAATGGGTCCGTAAAAAAATGCGGATGGTCAACCGTTTTTGTTCTGCATCCGTGGTCCGTGTTTACATTCCGTCAAAAAAATAGAGCATGTCCTATTTTTTTCACGTTTGCGGACAAGGATAGGCTTTATTACAATGGTTCTGCCCAAAAAACGGATCCACCCAAAAAACGGTCCGTCATCCGTTTTTTTTGATGGACGCAAAATTTGCAGACGGAACGGACACGGAAACAAACAACGGTCGTGTACATGAGGCCAAAGAGATCCAAAAACACTGACGCTGCAAACTGTGTGAAAGCCCAAATTTTTGTCCGTTTCTAAACTTTTGGCCAGGACTATACATATATTTGTATATGCTAACGCAAGGGAATGGACACCGTCCTCTCATGGGTCGTAATTCAGACAGTGGGCGGGGGGGTTGTGTTTATGTTTCAGTTAATAAATGACAGTGGACACTATATATATATAGGGGACATTGTGAAACCTCACCTAGGGCTCATCCCCACCACCAGGCACCATGACCGGCTTGTACTACCTACCTGGGGTGATTGTGGCACTCTCTCTGCTGTGCTGTGGGGTCTCGGCGTCCGATGAGGCGGGGTGAGTTTATGAACCTCATTGTTTTGTACTATATTTCTTCCATACCTCACCATTACCTGTGTATATAGTATTCAGTAGACAGCGGAGGGGACAACCGGTATGGCCACCGGGTAGGACAGAGCCATTGGACGGGGGGTTTGCGAGAAAGTAAAGATTTTTAGCTCTATCAGCGGAAAATTGTAAAGAACATCAGCCAATCAGAAATCTTCTTTCGGGACAGGTGATGCATGATGGAGGGGCGCCATGAAGACCATTGCAGCACGGTTCTGGTGCTGTTCCCAGCATGGAGGGTCCTGGACAGACAGAATTACGCAGCTACATACCGTAGACGTGTGCTATGCGTGAAAGACCCCGTACTTACCATATATTTCAGATTATAAGACACACACAGGTTTAGCCTACATGCACACGACAGTGTTTTTTTGCGGCCTCCGTTCCGTTTTTTTTTTTGCGGATCGGATGGTTTCCCATTCATTTCTATGGATCCGTTAAAAATACGGATGCCTCTTCCGTTGCCTGTCCGCTGTCCGCATTTCATGTCCGCAAAAAAAATATGGCATGTCCTATTCTTGTCCGCAAAAAACGGTTTGCGGACCCATAGTAGTCAATGGGTCCGCAAAAAATGCGGATGACCAACGGAAGCCATCCGTTTGTCATCCGCATCCGTTTTTTTTTTTTTGCGGATGGTTGCTTGGAAACCAGGGCACTTGTACAGGTACTTTTAGAAACTGGTTCAAGCCTTCCGTTTTTTTTTGCGGATCCGCAAAAAAAATGGAAGACACACGGAAACACAACCTACAAAATTTGCAGACACTTGGAACGGATGTGGATGTGAAAAAAAAAGGAAGACGGATCCGCGATTTGGGGACAGCAAAAAACAACTGTCGTGTGCATATAGCCTTAGGCAATAGAAAATAACAAAAATTATAAAATTTTCTAATGGATTAGGGTTTAATGTCCTTAGTGATCTATGGAATATTATGGGTTAATAGCCTGTTCTATGTTGGTCTAGTGTAAAATATAATAATAATAATATTTTGTTCCCTGGCCATGTAGTGCAAAGGTTTGGGTTAATACTGGGTGATCTATGGAATATACCAGAAAACTGGTGTGGAAGTGTGATAAATTCAAGTTACCTACATGGTAATAGTTTGTGGGTCACTACAGGAAATTTCCTGCAGGTAGATTTATACAATGACCACTAGGGGGAGCTCACTACACATAGATTTATACAGCCACCACTAGGAGGAGCTCACTGCACATAGCTATATACAGCCACCACTAGGGGGAGCTCACTACATATAGATTTATACAGCCACCACTAGGGGGAGCTCACTACATATAGATTTATACAGCCACCACTAGGGGGAGCTCACTACATATAGATTTATACAGCCACCACTAGGCGGAGCTCACTACATATAGCTTTATACAGCCACCACTAGGGGGAGCTCACTACATATAGCTATATACAGCCACCACTAGGAGGAGCTCACTACACATAGATTTATACAGCCACCACTAGGAGGAGCTCACTACATATATATTTATACAGTCACCAGTAGGCGGAGCTCACTACATATAGATTTATACAGTCACCACTAGGAGGAGCTCATTACACCTAGATTTATACAGTCACCACTAGGAGGAGCTCACTACATATAGATTTATACAGTCACCACTAGGAGGAGCTCACTGCATATAGATTTATACAGCCACCACTAGGAGGAGCTCACTACACATAGATTTATACAGTCACCACTAGGAGGAGCTCACTACACATAGATTTATACAGCCATTACTAGGAGGGGCTCACTACACAAAGATTTATACAGACACCACTAAGGGGGAGCTCACTACATATAGCTTTATACAGTCACCACTAGGGGTCCCTCATTACACCTAGATTTATACAGCCACCACTAGGAGGAGCTCACTACATATAGATTTATACAGTCACCACTAGGGGGAGCTCACTACACATAGATTTATACAGTCACCACTAGGTGGAGCTCACTACATATAGCTATAAACAGTCACCACTAGGGGGAGCTCACTACATATAGCTATAAACAGCCACCACTAGGCGGAGCTCACTACACATAGATTTATACAGTCACCACTAGGAGGAGCTCACTACATATAGCTTTATACAGTCACAACTAGTGGGAGCTTACTACATAAAGATTTATATAGTCACAACTAGGGGGCGCTCACTACATATAGATTTATATAGTCACCACTAGGCGGAGCTCACTACATATATATTTATACAGCCACCACTAGGGCGAGCTCACTATTTATAGCTTTATACAGTCACCATTAGGATTAGCTCATTACACCTAGATTTATACAGCCACCACTAGGAGGAGCTCACTATTTATGGATTTATACAGCCACCACTAGAAAGGTCGCTCACTACACGTAGATTTATACAATGACCACTAGGGGGAGCTCACTACAGATAGATTTATACAGCCAGCACTAGGGAGAGCTCACTACACATAGATTTATACAGCCACCCCTAGGAGAAATGCACTACACATAGATTTATACAGTCACCACTAGAGGGCGCTCACTACACATAGATTTATACAGTCACCACTAGAGGGCGCTCATTACACATAGATTTATACAGTCACCACTAGAGGGCGCTCACTACACATAGATTTATACAGCTCCCTTTGAAATCAGTGTTAGTGGTATGCACAGTAAGTTCTTTATTTAGGGGGCTAACCAGCTTATTTTTCAGTGTCAATCCCGCACCTGAGTGTGCCCCCTCAGCCCCTGTAATTGCTGCGGCCATTGTTACAGCCACTTCTAGCATTGAGATATATATGTTTAAGGATAGGCAGGAGACTTAGGCAGGAGTCCCATTGCAATTGCGCCCAAATCTCATACACAACATTGCCATGGAATCACTCAGAACTTATCATGTAGCCATACCCTTAGTGTTTCATCGTGTACATAATATCAGAACCCTAATTAGACCCATTTCACCCAAGTTCTCTTTGTTTTCAGATTTTTGGAGCGGCTCCCGCGATCTGCTGAGTCTCCTCCTCCGGTGGACTGTGAGATCAGTAACTGGGGGGCTTGGAGTGAATGTGACCCGTGTACCAGTCAGAGGGTAACTATGAACTTTGACTATGGACTGTTTGCACTCAGGCATATACTGTACATTAGGAGAACGTGGGAACTTCTGTCTGCTTCTTACCGATTACTACGTCATGCAATAAAGCCACCACAGCAGGGGGCGCTCTAGTAGAGATGCTGTTAGTTCTGACTCATACAGAAGGCGCCATCTCTGTATGATATGTATATATTCTAATAGGACATATGTGCAGGGGTTGTCTTCATCAGATATTCCACCCCTGCCCTTGTATGATGGCATCTTATGTAACGGCACTGTACTCTCTGTCTCCTCCCGATGCCCAGTACCGCTCTCGGAGCATTGTGAAGTTTGGCCAGTATGGCGGCACCCGATGTTTGAGCTCATTGGGCGAGTATCAACGTTGTAAACCAGACAAAAATTGCGAAGACACCGTTATTGACTGTGGAAACGACTTCCAATGTGAAACAGGTAATTATCTACAGATATAAATTATTTTATCCATGTAAACACACACAAACAAGGGCCACACCCAATAATGGCAACCAAAGTGCTGTTAATAATAACTCTTTTAGTGTGGCGTTTCGAAATGTCAGCTTTATACAATCACGCATCTGTGAGAGAGCAGCCTCTATGCGCACTATGCGAGATGACTGGTTGAATCAGACATTCTTCATTTACAGCTTACACATCAGACACCCAGAAGTTAGTCAAGTGGCTTTTAATGCGGAGATTGCATTACAAGATGTGCAGGGAATCCAGAGGGTAAAATAATTATGCCCACAATAAACTCCTAGCTAAGAAGATGGAGATTCTCCTCAGAAAGCTGAGCACACATTAAGAGCAATGCATGACTGGGAAAACAGGGAGTGACTGGGCTGAACTAACTAGGAGCCGAAATGGGGGGGGGGGGGGGGAGAAGAGAGGAGCATACCACTACCCAATGCAAGATACTGAAACAACAATTAGAGTGAGTCGAAAAATAGTACCAGAGTGCCCCGCTCTTCAAACAGTGGCGGTAGATTGCCCTAACATGATACTGCTCAGTGTACTGCTCTAAGACCATGCTGCTGATTGTACCGCCCTAACATGATACTGCTCAGTGTACTGCTCTAAGACCATGCTGCTGATTGTACCGCCCTAACAAGATACTGCTCAGTGTACTGCTCTAAGACCATGCTTCTGATTGTACCGCCCTAAGATGATACTGACAAGTGTACTACCCAAAGATAATACTGCTAGGTGTACTACCCCAAGACAGTACTGCTAAATGTACTTCCCTAGACCATACTGCTGAGTGTACTACCCCAAGACAATACTGCTAAGTGTACTGTCCTAAGACAATACTGCCGACTGTACTGCCCCAAGACAATACTGCCGAGTGTACTACCATGAGATAATACTGCCGAGTGTAATGCCCCAAGATGATATTGCCAAGTGTACTGCCCTAAGACTTTACTGCCAAGTGTACTGCCCTAAGGCAATACTGCCAAGTGTACTGCCCTAATACAATACTGCGGAGTGTACTACCATAAGATAATACTGCCCAGTGTAATGCCCCAAGATGATACTGCCAAGTGTACTGCCCTAAGACTTTACTGCCAAGTGAACTGCCCTAATACAATACTGCTGAATATACTACCATAAGATAATACTTCCGAGTGTAATGCCCCAAGACGATACTGCCAAGTATACTGACCTAAGACAATACTGCCAAGTGTACTGCCCTGAGACCATACTGCCAAGTGTACTGTCCCAAGTCTATACTGTCAAAAGTACTGACCGTGGACAATACTGCTAAGTGTACTGCCCCAAGGCAATATTGCTGAGTGTACAGTCCCAAGACGATACTGCCAATTGTACTGCCCCAAGACAATATTGCCGATTGTACTGCCCCAAGACAAAACTGCTGATTGTACTGCCCCAAGACAATACTAACAATTCTACTGCCCTAAGACCATAGTGTCAAGTGTACTGCACCAGGATAATACTGCTGAGTGTACTGCCCCAAGACCATACTGCAGAATGTACTGCCCCAAAACCATACTGCCAAGCGTACTGCCCCAAAACCATACCGCCAAGCGTACTGCCCCAAGTTGTCAAATGTACTCCCCCAAGATCATTCTGTTGAGTGTACTGCCCTAAAACAATACTGTCGAGTGTACTGCCCCAAGACAATGCTGCCAATTGTACTACCCCTAGACCACACTGCTGAGTGTACTGCAAATGTACAGCAATGTCCAATATAAAAAATCCTGACAGAAGATTGCCCCACAAAAAAATTGTAAGCAGAGTGAGCCATGTAAACAACACATTCATTAGACTGCTCTCTGCCATAGTATTCAAAGATTGCATTCTGAATGCCGGCCGCCACCACTAGGGGGAGCTAGCTGCATATAGATTTCTAGTGCTCCAATTGAAATTTTATAGATACATATGTTGCTGTCGCCCCCTAGTTGTAGCTGCTTATAGCCTTTTGTGTTAGACGTAAGCCCCTTTTTTACTTCATAAAAACCCCTAAACTTTCCCTGGTCACCCTGCGATTTCATTTTTCCACTAGGACAAAGTTGAAAGTAGTACATGGTGCTTTTTGGTACCTGATCAGAGGAGGTTCCAAGCGAGCCAAGCCGGTACCATAAAGTCACATGACCACACGGCTGACTAGTGATTGGTCAGCTCTTGTCTATGACCCCAAATCTTTCTGCATACAGAAAATGAAGACCTTGAAATCAGTAACAGATAATACACTCACTGAGTGATTCCTTGTGTTGGGAAGGGGGCGCTATTGCATTGCCATCTATGGAAAGTATAGGCCTTCAGCAGTGGTAGAAATTGGTACTGCATGTAATAGAGGCAGGAAAAAATGGAGCCCCATAGCTGTAGAAAATTAGGGTCTACTTCTGCATATGCATAATTAAAAACCAGTTCCAGGATCTCTTCAATCATTATGTGCCATTTCTTGTACCTACCTTCTCCAAAGTCAACCCTGCACCCCCATTAGCCGTGCTCCAATATTACTTTTAAAACCAAATTGGCAATTACGAAATTTTGTGTATTGTTGCCACCAGGTGGCGTGTTAACAGAAAAGAGAGCCACCTTGTGATTGCATAGAGCACAGCACTGGCTGCATGGATGTTCTGTGTTTTTTGCACTCTCTGAATGCCTGAACCTGCAGATTTTGTGGTTTTGCACTATTTTTAGAAAGATGCATTAAAAGGAGGCTGCTGTGTAACGGAGACAATGATTGTGGAGACGGTTCTGATGAAACTTGTGATGAAGACCAAGATCCAAAACCCGTCTGCCGTAATATGGATGTAGAATTGTCAGAACTTGGAAGGACGTCGGGAGACGGGTGAGTATTATAATAATGCACATATTGTAAATTTTATGGATGCATTTTTTATTTTATTTTTAACTCAAGAACATCAATGGGATCATGATTTGCAATTCTGTTGATGGGTACTGGAAACAGTCAGCAAGAATATGAACAGACACACCTAACAGCTAAGATGATCCCCTAAAATGCAGGAACATTGTCCCTATGTGCATCTGTGCTTGAGTCCCTATTCAGCCATGCTTCACTTAAAGTTTTTTTTTTTGGGACTGATAACCTATCATCTGGATAGGTCATCAGTATTATTTGATTGGTGAGGGTCCGACACCCAGGCCCCCTGCCGCTCAGCTGTTTAAGAAGGCACCGACAGTCACAGTAGCAGCGTGGCTTTCTCTCTGCTCACCAAGCGCAGAACCACTGCGCCTAGGCCACATGACCAATGAACACAACGTCGCATGGCCTAGGAAAAACTTGCAGTAGCGCCAGTGCCTTCTCAAACAGCTGATCAGCGAGGAACCTAGGTTTCAGACCCCACCAATCAGATACCAATGATGCTATCCAGAGGATAGAAACATCAGTTAAAAACCCCTTTAAGGTAGTCTGTGGTGGTCCTGATGGTTGGACCCCTACTAATTACACAAGGATCGTGCCGTCAATGTTTAATTCTGAGAAAACCCAATAAAATGGTTCCAGGCTGATATATTACCTAGCAACCACAATCTTTTCAATGAAAAATGAAAGAAAAATATAATTAGAAAATGTTCAGGGTTTTTCTGAATTGATATTATTTTCTAGTAACATTGTCAACTTTGCTGTATAGTCTGGGATAGAATGAGCAGAGTCATCTCACGTATAGTAACACCATACACATAGATAAGGATGTGTATGTAGCTCCTCTGTCACTCCCTAAGCTCTGGGAGAGGGGTATACTCCATCACTTCCCAAAGAGTGTAATAATCTAAAACATACCTCTGACCTTTAACTTCCAATCATTGCATCTGTCATAAAGCACACACACCTTACTGTCTCTACATAGAAATAATGGAGAGAAGTGTGTGTCTCCAATATGGCCATCCCTATACAGATAATACAGGAAGGAAGTGTGTGTCTCCAACATGGCCACCCCTATACAGACAATACAGGAAGGAAGTGTGTGTCTCCAAAATGGCCGCCCCTATACGGACAATACAGGAAGGGTGTGTCTCCAATATGGCCACTCCTATACAGAAAGGAAGTATGTGTCTCCAATATGGCCACCCCTTTATAGACAATACAGGAAGGAAGTGTGTGTCTCCAATATGACTGCCCCTATATAAACAATACAGGAAGGAAGTGTGTGTCTACAATATGGCCGCCCCTATATAGACAATACAGGAAGGAAGTATGTGTCTCCAATATGGCCACCCCTTTATAGACAATACAGGAAGGAAGTGTGTGCCTCCAATATGGCTACCCCTATACGGACAAAACAGGAAGGAAGTATGTGTCTCCAATATGGCCACCCCTATATGGACAATACAGGAAGGAAGTGTGTGTCTCCAAATATGTCCACCCCCATACAGATAATACAGGAAGGAAGCGTGTGTCCTCCAATATGGCCGCCCCTATACAGACAATACAGGAAGGAAGTGTGTGTCTCCAATATGGCCGCCCCTATACAGACAATACAGGAAGGAAATGTGTGTCTCCAATATGGCCGCCCCTATACAGACAATACAGGAAGAAAGTGTGTGTCTCCAATATGGCTGCCTCTATACAGACAATACAGGAAGAAAGTGTGTGTCTCCAATATGGCCGCCCCTATACAGATAATACAGGAAGGAAGTATGTGTTTCCAATATGGCCACCGCTATACATACAATACAGGAAGGAAGTGTGTGTCTCAAATATGTCCACCCCCATACTGATAATACAGGAAGGAAGCGTGTGTCTCCAATATGGCCGCCCCTATACAGATAATACAGGAAGGAAGTGTGTGTCTCCAATATGGCTGCCCCTATACAGACAATACAGGAAGGAAGTGTGGGCCTCTAATATGGCAGCCCCTATACAGATAATACAGGAAGGAAGTGTGTGTTTCCAATATGGCCGCCCCTATACAGAAAATACAGGAAGGAAGTGTGTGTCTCCAATATGACTGCCCCTATATAGACAATACAGGAAGGAAGTGTGTGTCTCCAATATGGCCACCCCTTTATAGACAATACAGGAAGGAAGTGTGTGTCTCCAATATGGCCGCCCCTATACAGACAATACAGGAAGGAAGTGTGTGTCTCCAATATGGCCGCCCCTATACAGATAATACAGGAAGGAAGTATGTGTTTCCAATATGGCCACCGCCATACATACAATACAGGAAGGAAGTGTGTGTCTCAAATATGTCCACCCCCATACAGATAATACAGGAAGGAAGCGTGTGTCCCCAATATGGCCACCCCTATACAGATAATACAGGAAGGAAGTGTGTCCCCAATATGGCCACCCCTATACAGATAATACAGGAAGGAAGTGTGTATCTCCAATATGGTCACCCCCTATACAGACAATACAGGAAGAAAGTGTGTGTCTCCAGTGCTTTCAGTGATCCTGTTCCACCATTTATTATATAATTTTCTTCTTGATTATTATTTTTATTTTTGTTCCTTTCTCTTCATTTTAGTTTTAATATCCTGGGGATGGAAATAAAGAGAAACCCATTTGACAATGAGTTCTTCAATGGGATATGTGACCGCGTCCGTGATGGTAACACGAGGACCTATTACCGCAAGCCGTGGAATGTGGCTGCTCTTGTGTATCAGGTAGCAAACTGCACAGTCAGCCTCCTCTTCATCGTGGGATTACTTTGTGCGACTACATATTTATCCCATTAACCCATTAGTGACCACGGAAATACCTTATCCACTAAGCTGCCTTAGGATAGCCGCAAACCTTTTACCGCGGCCTAATCTAAGGTCTGCATGGGTCTTCTGTGCGGTTAATAGAGGAGGCTCTAACAGCCTGGACCCGCAGAAGTGCCCAATCCAGTCCATTTAACTCCTTAGATGCCACGGTCAATAGCGACAGGGACATTTAAGTCGTTTAGAGGAGGGGGGGCTCGCTCTGTCTACCATCTGCACCCCCCCCCATCTTATTCGCAGATGTCTTCACACAGCAACCTGGGCCTAATGGAGGCCTCAGGCTTGCTTGCAGTGTATTCCTAGCAGGCTGCACCTCTCTGACACAGCCTGTTGGTGTCAGTATAGCTCTGACAGTACAATACATTGTACACCATAAGCAGTGCAATGTATTTTAGAAATTGGTCCCACTATGGAACTAGTAAATGGTTAAGAAAAAAGTTAAAAACAAAAGCTATATTAAATTAAAAAAAAAACTCCAAGTTTAAAATAACACATTTTTCTATTGAAAAAAAACTGTTTCAATGGAAAAATTGCAAAAATAATAACTTCTCCACACATTTGATTTTGACATGTCTGTAATGACCCACAGTACTCAGTTATCATTTAATATATCATTTAATAGTGAATTTCTGTTTTTGCTTATATTTACACAGCCATAAAGAAAGAAAAATAAAGTTATGGGTCTTGGGGTGGGGCAATGCAAAAACATTTTCTTTTTTTAAGGGTTTTCATTGTCCAAAAGTAGTAAAAAACAAAAACAAAACATGAATTTGGTTTCGTTGTAATCATACTGACCGAGAGAGTAAAGTTACCATGTTATATATGCCGAAAAATGAACACCGCGTCCCCCCTAGAAACAGTTAATAAAAGTTTATGGGTATTAAGTTATGGGTACCCCAAATGGTGCCAAAACAAGCTGTCCTGCAAAAAACAAGCCCTCATACGGCTACATCGAAGGAAAAATAAAAAAAAATTATAGCTCTTGGAAGGCAACAATGAAAAATACCTAAAACAGGCTGGTCACTAAGGTTGGGGTTAATGGCCAACACTATAGCTTATTACGGGTGTCACCAGGATCTCTTCAGATAAAGGGCCCAGATAACTATATTTTTTCCTACTGCCCCCCATTGTCAGGATTTAAAACTGCACTGAAATACACTGTCAGGACTGCTGTGCAAGTGCACAGGAGTCCTCCCAGCAGACCAGGCAGAGTATTTCAGCACAGGTTTGAGAGCTAACAGCAGGAGAACAGGAGGCAGAAGAAAAATAAAAAATAGGCAAGTCTAACGTATATGAGGTGCCCGGGCATTAGAGGGGGGATTATAGGGGTTGGATAACTCCTTTAATTCCATAGGTAGGAATAGGAGCACTAAAAATTGCTCTTTCGATCTCTTGATTCTCATTAGTTGATTGGTTCAGTATCAAGTGAATGGCATTCACCTCTACCAATCAGGAATGGCAAACTGTCTTTGGCTTGGTTATTGGAAGGGTTGGGTTTAAAGGGGTCTGCATCGGCCGGGGTCTGACACCCGGGACCCCCGCCGATCAGCTGTTTGAGAAGGCAGCGGCGCTGCAGGAGCGCCGCGGCCTTCTCACTGTTTACCGCGGCTAGCGCCCCGCCCAGTGACGTCACGACTTGTATCCAAGTGGCGTGGGCGAGGCTAAGCTCTGTTCACTGAATGGAGCTTAGCTCCGCCCACGCCACTTGATACAAGTCGTGACGACACTGGGCGGGGCACTAGCAGAGGTACCTAGCAACTAGACCCCGGCCAATCAGATTCTGATGATCTATCCTGAGGATAGATCATCAGTTGTAACAAACTGCAGAACCCCTTTAACAGAAGACAATTCTCACTACAGAGTGAGAATGACCTTGGGTCTATAAATTGGGACACAAGAACAACTTTAATTAAATGTAACATTTTGTTTTGTTTTGTTTTTTTTCCATTTCTAGACCAAAGCTGATAAATCGTTTACGACTGAAACCTACGAAGATGCTGTCGAGCTATTGACTAAGGTCATACAGGAACAGACCTCGGAGTTCGACATCTCATTGTCTATAAAAGTGACACCTACCGAGCACAATGACACCACGATTACTGGGAATGTAGGACTGAAAACATCCAGAAATGAAAGCATTCAAACAATCAAAGAATACTCCAAGAAAACGGTAGTAGTAAAACTAACTAATGGAATTATTTTTTGTTGCACTGGGTTTTTTGTCGTACTGAGAATGACTCAACATTTCTCATAGCTCTGAAATTCCCTAGAACATGTCTTCTACTGGGGGCATCCTAGACAATGTAGCAGGAGGTGGTAACTGCTCTCAAGACCTATGGCATCACCTTACACATTGGGCCAAGCTTGTGTTATTTAACCATGGATGAATATTGTACCTAAAACTAGGAGGATTGTGTAGAGGGAGGGACAGTTGTTGAGTTGATGGACTTCCAAGGGCTATGGCCTTCCCATTTCTATAAGTAAAAAGGTAGAAAATGTTCACCACCAATCAAAGAGTCTGAGATATGTTACCAACTGCGGATGTTGGAGAAACACCTTCCCATGGCCTTTACGTGCTCGACATATGATATGGGCTATTCATGACCAATTGTGTCCTGAATCCTCTTTTGTATACTACTTTTCAAAGGTGAAGTTCAAAGAGCAAATCCAGAAGAGATATGTTCCAATGCACATTGTTTCACATCTGCAGTAAGGGTATCCGGCAAACTGTTCCAGCAGACGAATGACAGAGCCCATTGACAAAAACCGATGCATGCAAGAAAGTGGCCAAATGCCCACCAGATTCCATTATAGTCAAAGGGCCCCGTCCTGTTATTGGGTGAAAGATTGGGTGGTAACAAACTCTAAGGCCCAAGTTCTAATGGTATTACCTACCATAATAAGGACTTGGAAGGTAGATTTTAGAAGACCTTTTCAAATGTATAACTTAAGAGATCCTCTAAACAACCAAAAAGAAGAGTAGAAATCCAATTTTTGAGGACATTGAAACAAAAAGTTTGATTGGATCTCAAGTCATAGCATGTTGCCTCCCATGAAGAGATTTTCGCATTTGGATTAACATATGGAGCTGTCCATGGTATCATGAGATGATATCAGAGGCAAGGTTTTTGGTTTAATTATCGAGAGTTTCACCTTTCATCTTTGACAATACTTCTCATCTGAGACCCTCCGAGACCTTTGCCAAAGCTTATTTTAAATGTGACATTACATGGTGCCCATTCAGATGCTCTCAAGAGGGGAACTTCCTTCTAAAATGTTTATACTGCCTTATGGGTTAAGATCTTTAAGACTTAATTTACATCTAGAATCAAAAAGTTAGTGAAGGGTGTAGTAGGTTGGAATATAAAAGAAATCCAATAATGGGAGTGTGTGCGGTTTTTTTTTTGGGGGGGGGGGGGGAATAAGAGGATATTGAAGGAACCTTCATGGTGGGGATTGTGCACTACATAGGGGCAAGGAAATAATTTTTTTTTTCTACTTCCTTCATAGAACAAACAATTTTTAAGGGTTTCAGGGTCTGTCCAGTTGGCGACTTTCCAGATGAGGGCAAGAAGCAACATGGTATCGCCAACTTTCATTGAAGACTTGAACCATCTCCCGTCCTCCTACCAAAAGGCAGAATATTTTGCCTTACTAGAGATGTATGGAACTCATTATGCAGTGTCCGGAGTCATTGGAGGGAAATATGAACTTGTTTACGTGTTGGATTCCGTAGCCATGAAAACCAAAGGTATGGTATATAATAATGCCGTGTTCCCTAACCTGTGACTTTCCAGCTGCTAAAAATCTATAGCTCCCAGGATTTTTGGGTGATCTGCATATCTCAATGCATCAAAAATGAAAAACTAAGCAAATTTGCGTGAAGACTTGACTAAAGATCTCCTACTGTTTTGTATCTACAACTCCTATGCAGTCCTACAGTACGGGTCTCCATGGTAGCAGACGGGGTGGGCGATATGGCCTAAAATTTATATTGCGATATAATATGAAGCATGTGCGATATGCGATATATATTTTCTATATTGGAGGGAGGGTTGTTAAACTTTTTTTTTTCTTCAACTTTTTATTTAATAACTATTTAGCCTCCTTAGGGGCTAGAACCCTTGTCCTATTCACCCTGATAGATCTCTGACACTGACCCTGCTGCCCTGTGCACACAGCAGCAGGGAGCTGACCATAGCAGCCAGGACATCAGTAGTGTCCTGGCTGCCATGGTAACCGATCGGAGCCCCAGCATTACACTGCTGGGGCTCCGATCACAACTGCCACTGCCACCAATGTTCGGAGGGGCCCACTGTGCCACCAATGAGTGGATAGAAACGTAGCCTGCATGTGCCGGCCATATACCATACTGGGCCTCTGTGACTGCACTCTGCGATCCACCGCAATTAACCCCTCAGGTTCTGAGGGGTTAATTGCGGCGGATCGCAGCAGGCAGTCATAGAAGCCAGGTATGATATATGGCTTGCACATACAGGCCTATAGGACCTTTCATTAGGTAGCAGCACATAGGGGGCACTTACTATTATATCTATGCGGGGCTCCGTTCGCCTGCTCTGGCCCCCGTCACATGGTGGGAACACCAGGGAGGAGACATCAGCTTCTCTCCCTGGGCCTTCCTTCTCCCTGCCTGTGACGTTCTGCACTGCCCCGCTCTCATTGGTGGCAGTGGCCACAGTCCCTCCCCTCCTCCGCTCTCATTGGTGGCAGTGGCCACAGTCCCTCCCTTCCTCCGCTCTCATTGGTGGCAGTGGCCACAGTCCCTCCCTTCCTCCGCTGTCATTGGTGGCAGTGGCCACAGTCCCTCCCCTCCTCCGCTCTCATTGGTGGCAGTGGCCACAGTCCCTCCCTTCCTCCGCTCTCATTGGTGGCAGTGGCCACAGTCCCTCCCTTCCTCCGCTGTCATTGGTGGACTCCCTCCTTCTCCACTGTGCCGGCTCAGGAGAACATGGTATGCGCTGAGAGCGGCGCATACCATGTTCTACCGCGATATGGCGATATAGACGAAATCGATATCGTGGCACAAATTCATATCACATATCGTCTATATCGCCATATCGCCCCACCCCTAACCTGCATTAAGGTATCCAGCAGGCTGTCCTAGCCAGATACTGCTGCATTCACCTCCAAAGCCCTTTGACTATAATAGGATCCATCTGGTTTCTGGCATGAGCACCAGGTTTTGTCCAGCTGAAAGATGCCGCTCATGCCGGAAACTATCCAAATCCTTTCCGCATCCTATTTTGTAGTCTAGAAATAAGCAAAGTTTTGAAAAATTCAGTACGGCAACTTCGCCGACGTTAGTCTGGAAATTCGATTTCTTATAAATTAATGTCACAAATCGCTATAAATCAGGTATGTCCAGGCCACTCTGCCTTAGGGTATGGCCACACAGAGCAGCCATGCTGCGGTGAAGACCGTACCGTATAGTCCTTCTTCATTAAACAGGGGCTGTTGCTGGTCTGGGGTTTGGCTGATTAGGTGGGGGCACAATATACAGATTATTGCTGTTCTTGCCTGCAATCATCTGCAGGTTATTTGACAGTAAACGTAGAATATTAATCAGCTCTGGCATACCAACTTCTCAAACCCCAAGTAAATAAATAATACTGCCATAGAATAAGTCTGCCTGCTTTCTCCCTGCACTCTGCCTTGCCCCCTCCCTGCACTCTCCCTGCACTCTCCCTCTCCAATATTCTTCTATTATTCATTTTCAGCAACACATGAGGACTAATATATTTTAAATCCTGGTTCAGTTCGCTTTCGAAAAGACTTACCTGGCGGCACGCAGACTTCACAAAAAATGAAAACCAGCAATAAAAATGTGATGTATTAACTGACCTGTATGTACCCACCATTGCAGAGGTTACCACCAGCACCGTAACGAAGTGTCTTGGATATAATGCCGGCATATCTGTGGCAGCTCAGGGGATTGATGTCTCTGCTAACGCGAAAGCAACAGATTGTGAAAAGGTCCTTTCCAATGCACAAGGTGAGTTCCTCCGGAGTGTGATACACGTTCCTGGCGCTCATCATTCACAATCCGACGCGCAATATAACAGAGAGCGGTATTCACACAGGCAGCTTTGTTGCAGGTATTTTTTAATGAGTGATTACAAAATAATAAAAATAAATTGCTGGCAGAAGGTCGAAAAGCAAAACTGGAAACCTTCTGCGGTCCTTAACATGAATATGGGCTTAGTCCATGAACGTATTTTTTTTTTCTGCGTCCGTACCATTTTTTGTTTGTGAACCATTCACTTCAATGGGCCGCAAAAACAGCAGAAATGACCCCGTGTGCATTCCATGTCCGTATGTCCGCAAAAAAATAGAGCGCCATATTCTTGTATGCATTACAGACATGGATAGATAGTACTGCTGGGGGCCGGACGTCCTGTTCCGCAAAATGTGTAATACACACAGCCAGTATTTGTAGACCGGAAAGCACCCAACGGTCGTGTGCATGAGCCCTAAGGGGAGGAATGTTGGCCGTAAACCTTACCTTACAGGAGTGGTTTTCATGTTGCAGTATGTTACACTTTATCTTATTTTGTATTATAGGGAGCACACAAAGTTCTCCTGTGATCGAGGACGTTGTCTCATTTGTGGAGGGAGGAACCATAGATTTCACGACACTTCTAGAAGAGAAGCTTTCCCGGAGGAGCACTGACATTGATGTTGAACACTTTGTGAAATGGGCGTCTTCCTTAGTAGATGCCCCTGTCATAATCAAGAGAAAGGTAAAGACCCGTCCGTAGGCACAGGGCGAGCGGAGGAGCCGCGGGCTGAAAGGCCTGCACTATCTATCTATTATCTATCTCTTATCTTTCTACCGTATTTTTCGCTTTATAAGACGCACTTTTCCACCCCAAAAGTGGGGGAAAATGGTTGTGAGTCTTATAAAGCGAATACTAGTGAGTGCATTATGGTATGTAGTAGGTGCCAGGAGCGGGGAAGTGAGCGTAGCTGGTCTGACGTGAGGGCCTGATATGGGGGTCTGATGTGATGTCCTGATATGGGGGTCTGAAGTGAGGTCCTGATATGGGGGTCTGATGTGAGGTCCTGGTGTGGGGGGCTGATGTGAGCAGAGCCGGGCTGACACAGAGGCTGGGGAGGCTCCAGCCTCAGGGCGCATGCAGGGGCCGGCCAGAGGGAGAGGGACTGACAGGGGGGAACCGCTCAGCGCTCCCTCCTGTCATTCCCTGAGCCGGGCCCCGTCAGAGCGCTCCTCTCACCTCCATTATGGTCACTGATTCAGGCCTCCAGCATCAGGCCCCGCTCTCTCTAACTAGAAACACAGTAAGCAGGTGGGCGGAGCGTAACGGACCTCCATTAGGCTCCGCCCACCTGCTTAATGTGTGGCAGCGCTGGGGCCTGATCTCGGAAGCCTGGAGCAGTAAACATAATAGAGGTGAGAGGAGCGCTCTGACGGAGCCCGGCATTAAGTACAGTGAAAATGCCGGGCCCCCTTACATGAAGTCTGTGGGCAGTCGGGGGCAGAAAGAGCATGACAACATGGGGGGGTATAAAGAGCATGAAAAGATGGGGGAGAATGACTGGGGGCAGAAAAAGCATGACAAGAAGAGGGGATTATGACAAGAGGGGGGGAGAATGACAGGAGGGGGAGAGCATGACAAATTACTATGTGGGGGCACTGCTGTGTGGTTGAGGGGGGTGTGGCGGACATTACTGTGGGGGGGGGCAGTGTGGCGGACATTACTGTGTGGGGGGCAGTGTGGCGGACATTACTGTGTGGGGGGCAGTGTGGCGGACATTACTGTGTGGGGGGCAGTGTGGCGGACATTACTGTGTGGGGGGCAGTGTGGCGGACATTACTGTGCGGGGGGCAGTGTGGCGGACATTACTGTGCGGGCAGGGCCGGCGCTTCCATAGAGGCAAGGGGGGCAATTGCCCCCGGGCCCCCGAGTCCTTAGGGGCCCCCAAGCAGCGCCGGCCCGCAACTAACTTACTACAACTGGATATGGGGCGGGCCGCGCCGCGGCCGCTCTGAGCCCCTCTCTGCCTCTTTAAGAGAGCAGTGGCTGCTGGGGCTCAGAGCGTGCCGCCGCACAGGCACGTCTTCACGGTCTTGATGTCGCCAGAGCCCCGCCCCCAGGAACCAGAAGAAGAAGGAGCGAGCGCAGTGCGCATTGCCCTCGCTCACCGTGGCTGCCGCCTGCTGACTTCTGCGCCTCTGTGGCTCTCAGAGTCTCTGCACCAGTGACCATACACAGGGAAGGAACAAGAGGATGCATATCTGTTCTAGGTAAATTGTGGGGTGTGGAGATGTGCATGTGTAGACTGACTAGTCTGTGCTGGAGTCCTGGAGAAATGAACCATTTGGGGGGGATGTGCATCTGTGCTGGAGGAGAAATGAGCCATGGCGGGGGGGATGTGCAGATGTGCTGGAGAAATGAGCCATGGGGTTGGGGGAGAGATGTGCTGCTGCCATTGGCCCATACAGGGGGAGAAATGTGCCATTCGGGGGAGGGGGAGTATGCGGCCATGGAGGGGGCGGGGAGAAATTATGTGACGCGAAGGGGGTGATTGATGACGTGACACTGAGGGGGGGGGGGCTCCTTATTGTTTTTTGCCCCCGGGCCCCATTTCACCTAGAATCGGCCCTGTGTGCGGGGGGCAGTGTGGCGGACATTACTGTGCAGGGGGCGGTGTGGCGGACATTACTGTGCGGGGGGCAGTGTGGCGGACATTACTGTGCGGGGGGCAGTGTGGCGGACATTACTGTGTGGGGGACACTACAGTGTGGCAGACATTACTGTGCGGGGGCAGTGTGGCGGACATTACTGTGTGGGGACCAAACAGAGTGGCAGACATTACTGTGTGGGGGCAGTGTGGCGGACATTACTGTGTGGGGGCAGTGTGACGGACACTACTGTGTGGGGGGGCAGTGTGGCGGACATTACTGTGCAGGGGGCAGTGTGGCGGACATTACTGTGTGGGGGGCAGTGTGGCAGACATTACTGTGTGGGGGGCAGTGTGGCGGACATTACTGTGTGGGGGGCAGTGTGGCGGACATTACTGTGTGGGGGGCAGTGTGGCGGACATTACTGTGTGGGGGACACTACAGTGTGGGGTGGCATTATACAAAAGCTCTGCAGATGCAACTCCCATGTATTGGGTCACCTCAATTTGGGTGGTCATTCACTAAATGAACCCTATTATGGATTCCCCAATAACAGTGTCATCCATCACAGATCCCCCATAGCAGTGTCATCCACAAGTTGGAGAGGGGGGGGGGGCGCACTTGGGCAGCTCAGCCTCTGTTGGTGGTGGACCTTGTCCCAGCCCTGGATGTGAGGGCCTGATATGGAGGTCTGATGTGAGGTCCTGATATGGGGGCCTGATGTGAGGTCCTGATATTGGGGTCTGATGTGAGGTCCTGATATTGGGGTCTGATGTGAGGTCCTGATATGGGGGTCTGATGTGAGGTCCTGATATGGGGGTATGATGTGAGGTCCTGATATGGGGGTCTGATGTGAGGTCCTGATATTGGGGTCTGATGTGAGGTCCTGATATATGGGTCTGATGTGAGGTCCTGATATGGGGGTCTGATGTGAGGTCCTGATATGGGGGTCTGATGTGAGGTCCTGATATTGGGGTCTGATGTGAGGTCCTGATATGGGGATATGATGTGAGGGCCTGGGATGGGGGTCTGATGTGAGGGCCTGATATAGGGGTCTAATATGGGGGTCTGATGTGAGGCCCTGATATTGGGGTCTGATTTGAGGTCCTGATATGGGGGTCTGATGTGAGGTCCTGGTATGGGGGTCTGATGTGAGGGCCTGATATAGGGGTCTGATGTGAGGTCCTGATATATGGGTCTGATATTGGGGTCTGACGTGAGGTCCTGATATCTTGGTCTGATGTGAGGTCCTGATATAGGGGTCTGATGTGAGGTCCTGGTATGGGGGTCTGATGTGAGGTCCTGATATGGGGGTCTGATGTGAGGTCCTGATATAGGGGTCTGATGTGAGGTCCTGATATTGGGGTCTGATCTGAGAATCTGTTCTGAGGTCTGAGGAAAAAAAGTGTTTCTTATTTTCCATGGTGCTTCTTATAAAGCAAAAAATACGGTGTCTATTAGATGGATAACAGACAATAGATAGATAGATAGATAGATAGATAGATAGATAGATAGATAGATAGATAATTGATAGATAGATAGATAGATAGATAAATAATTGATAGATAGAGATACAGTATATATTGGTAGATAACCCGGACCATAGACAAAGGGCAAATGGTGGAGCTG
Organism: Bufotes viridis; assembly: GCA_033119425.1. Classification (NCBI taxonomy): domain Eukaryota; kingdom Metazoa; phylum Chordata; class Amphibia; order Anura; family Bufonidae; genus Bufotes; species Bufotes viridis. The sequence goes on from CM065589.1 coordinate 21,900,041, forward strand.
CGGGCTGAAATGTTTGTCTATCTACCTCATATCTAAATATCTCATATCTATCTTATATCTATATATCTATCAAAAAAAGATTTGCAAGGTCTGGCCATTTGCTTCCTTTACCCCCTCCTCTTTCTTGCAGAGCCCATTTAAGCCTTTTATTCCATGTTTTATCTCATTTCTTTCCGTTTTATCTTTGCAGCTTTCTCCCATTTACAGCCTGGTTCCCATTGACCTGAGAGACTCCTATATAAAGAAAAGGAACCTTGAGCGAGCCATTGAAGATTACATGGATGAATATAATGTGTGTAAATGTCAGCCCTGTCAGAACGGTGGCACGCTGGTGCTGCTGGACGGGGAATGCGTGTGCAAGTGCCCGCTGGAGTACACGGGCATCGCCTGCGAGAAGCTGAAACACCAGCTCCTTAGTAGTAAGTCACCTCTTTTACTGCAGAAGTTCCACTATCAGTTAATTGCTTTTTGGTTGTGAGTTTGACAGTGAATGATGCTGGAGCCTTATATTAATTATGGCAATTTGGTCTTTGGTCCCTAGACCCCGCCCCCTCAGAGCACTAAGGCCCTCATTTGCATAAAGAATACAAGTACTTTGTCTTGGGAACACCACAACTGATTTTCACAAGACAGGCATTGTTTAATTCAGCAGCATCAACCCTATCAAATAGTATGCCTGACTTAATAGGGTTGATCATACTGACAGGTGCTCTTTAGATAAAAAAAAAAAAAGACCTGGGAAAGAATTCAGAAACAAGTTTTGCTTTGTCCTCAACTGTCCTCACAAATCTTAGATTAGACCTGGCTGTAAGGCAACTGGCTGCATCAGCAGACCTCCATCACTGTCTCTGTCAGCAATATATCAACTACACAATGCCAAACCCTCCAGTTAGACAGAAATGAGGAGGAAATTTACCCTTTTTTGTGCTCTATAAGATTTCTATAAAACTGTAAGCACTGGGGTCAAGTTTATCCCCCGTTGGCTTACATCCCTCACTTCTAGGCATCCCTTTAAACATCACCTATATATGCAATATGCCATATAGCAGTTTCCAGGTTTATTCTGTAAGTTGTATGGCTCACTTTTGATCATTTCTTGCAGTGTCGTACTGGGAAACATTAGACCCACCAGCTGTTCTAGTCAGGGGCGTAGCTAACGGCTCATGGGCCCTGGTGCAAGAGTTCAGCTTGGAGCCCCCCTTCCCTCAGTGCTTTGTGTGTCTTCTTATGCGGCACAACGGTGTTTGGGCCCCCTCGGGCTCCTGGGCCCGGTAGCGACTGCTACCTCTGCACCCCCTATAGCTACGCCCATGGTTCTAGTCTATATTCCCTGCCAAGTCCATTGTATACTGTGTTTTGTCTATTGCACATGAGTCATATCAACAAGGAAGTGAAATTTGCGACAGATCTCATGGATAAGTGATTTACCGTTGGTCTGTGTTGCAGCTCATGGGCCTCCTGGTGGTTGGCTTCTGTATTGTGTCAGAACCTTGACCCCATCTGTTCACGTGGACCTGTAAGATCGTGCAGCCAATTCTGCAATGTACTACACAACAACCACACAAAGACTATGCAAAATATAGTAAAGTGGCATTACTTCCTCCATTCCAATGGAATGTGTGACCTATTGTCAAGTCTTAACCCAGTGAGGGCTACGGAAATGTTTTCAAAGAAAACCTCATTGAATAGGAATGTCTCTTAACTGCATGATGTAGTAAGGGAGGAGATAAGCAGCACTGAGGGGCTTCCTCCAGCTTCAGAGACATCAGGAGGGAGAAAAGTAAAGTCATTCACATCTTGATTGGAGAATATGCTGGGATGTCCTTGCTGTGAGAGAGGGAAACAGAGCTGCTGCATTCTGATGATCCTCATGATACCCTCCTCAGGCTCTGCTTCCCTCACTCTTCTGCTAGTTGTGCGTCTGTGTGCAGGACTTCCCTGTAGAGTTGAGCGAACTTGTATTTTAAGTTCGGCGTCCAAAGTTCGGGTTCAGGTTATCGAAGCATCACGTTATGGATTCCGCTACCACGGACCATAACGGCGTTTGGAATCCATACCGGGATTCTTCAATGAACCCGAACCTTGGACAACACTAAGGACCTGGGGTGACGTCACCGTCATGTGATCAGTGCAGGGGGCGTGGCTCAGTACTGGATCACCTTTTATCCAATCCAGTGCTGAGCCACGCCCCCTGCACTGATCAAATGAAGGTGACGTCACCCCAGGTCCTTAGTGTTGTCCAAGGTTCGTGTTCATTGAAGAATCTCCTTATGGATTCCAAATGCCGTTATGGTCCGTGGTGGTGGAATCCATAACGAGATGCTTCGATAACCCGAACCTGAACTTTGGACGCCGAACTTAAAATACAAGTTCGCTCAACTCTACTTCCCTGTCTTCATCACAGGGTGACCATGCACAGAGAACTCTTCTGTGCCTCCCTGCAAACTGCTCCCCTTATTTCACTCATAAGGTCCCCAGCGAAATGGCTCTGACATCAATGTCATCAATTCTGTAAGAGGGGAGAAGGATCTGGGAATTGTGGTTTTCCAGTGTAAAATGGAAGTCACCTAAAGGTCCATATATACCATGGAAATGGTATGGCCCACATCATCAATGAACCATTTCCATGTATTTGACATACAGTAAGGTGGAATGCTCCAGAAACATGACACTTGTTTGTAGAGTTGTCCTTTACATCGGAGGTTCCATTAATCACCTCTCATACTAATGTTTTTCTATGGTTCCTGACCTGTTTGTGTCTACTTATAGAGCCTTCAAAGCCTCTTGATGGAAAATGGAGTTGCTGGAAGCCGTCACCTTCCTGCATAAACGAGGAAGAGACAAGAACCCGAACGTGCAGCAACCCACAACCAGGTGGAAGACCATGTGCGGGGAGCGATAGAAGAACAGTTCCGTGCTGAAATAAAACTATGTAGGCTCAGCTTTTCTGAGTTCCCCCCTTCAAAAACTATCTTTGTTTTTCTTGACCTCCTAATGCTCTATACACTTTCCAGTATAGCCCAATGTCTTACTATACTTCCATAGAATTAAGGCCATGTTGACATCTGGGCTCAAACTTCCGTTCGGAGCCTCTGTCCGCAGTTCTGTCACATTTGCTGATAAGATTAGTACAGCATGTAGGACTATTCTTGCTGTCAAAACATGGAAACGTTAGAGGAACCTGGATGGATCCTGTTGGGTCCACCGAGAACATTTTGAGCCTTACATAATTGCCCATCGATGCATCCTGTATTGGTCTGTTTCTCTTATTATGTAACTGGTTTACATGATTGAATTCTACATTTTAATTATTCAGTGTCTCTTGTATTCATTCTTCATGTTTCTCAGTGAACTGAAATACAGTTTCAAGTTTTGGGGAGTTCTCTCTGCAGTGGCCAGGTTTAGGGTGGCCCCAACTCTACACTGAGTCCCCCAGACACCCTTGAGGTGTCACCACATGTTGCTGCTCTCTGGAGGGAATGGTAAGGCGTGGTGCAGCCCAATGAAAAATCCAGTCCAATCCAGACTCTCCAAAGTCCAGAGAGTCAGGGTCTGCAGTAACCAGTGTGCTTCTTTACGGGAGGAACTAAAGTGCAAAACAATGCAAGCAGTGCATCAAACTGGTTTCTCCAGTCTCCTCCAGGGCAGAAGAAAGTTTCATACAGAGGAAAGTCAGATATAGTAAACCATGGCACTCAGTTGTATTACAGAATAGTGAAAATTCTTTATTCCATCCAAAATTGATAAGAAGCCAGTGGCCAACGTTTCGGTCTAACCAAGACCTTGTTCACGGCTGTGATCTTGGCAGCAGAATAGTTGTAGGGAGGATACAACTATTCTGCTGCCAAGATTACAGCCGTGAATAAGGTCTAGGTTAGACCGAAACGTTGGCCAATGGCTTCTTATCAATTTTGGATGGAATAAAGAATCTTCACTATTCTGTAATACAACTGAGTGCCGTGGTTTACTATATCTGACTTTGAATACCATTAACCACTGAGCACCACCTTCAGCGACTAGGAGTGCCGACCAACTCTTTCTCATACAGAGGAAAGGCCTCGCTCTCAGAACGCTGATACCCTGGCCAAAGGCTGGCCCAGGGTCTGTGGCACAGTCATCTGGCTGGAACACTGGTCAAGGGGCTGCTAACCCGGGGTCTGTGGCTTAGCACCCCCATCTTAGCATGTTCTTCTGGTCACTCATGCAGTCTGAACAGAAACAATCTTACAATTTATGTCTATCATAGACTTGTACAGAGCTTCAATGCAAGTCTAGGGGAATGAATAAATAGTTTTTCCAGACATAAACAAGTATTCAGACCTAAACAACAAAGCTAAACCAGACAGTCAGAAGGTCAATGTGTCTGTTCTTTTCCCTCTAAATCTTTGCATAGGTAGAAAGTGATAAAGGTTCTCAATATTAGCTGGCTGTGCATTAACCCTTTCTCAGTGCAGTGCAAATATAGTGTAATAACACTGTAAATGAACAGGATATATTACAATAAACATATAAAATCAGTTACAATATGAAACAGTATAAGTGCACACAATACCATAAATGACAGTGCAAGTTAACCCTTCAAAGTGCAATAAAGTAGTGAGTTGATGGCTTTGCATCATAACAATAAGGACAAATGTCCACAAATGCCCATAGTCCAAAGTACCCTTGCTCCAGGGCACTACAGCTCGTCAATAAGATCACTGGGTTTAACACTCTTGGTCCTAGTGATGCTCAAAGGAAGGAACTAGGTGGACTGCACAACTCTTGTTTGGGTGGTACTCTGTTGGGCCCAGGTTTTCTTCTGGCGAGTTGTAGTTGAGTGATTGGAAGCACGATCAATGTAGTGCAGTATAGGAAGACAACAGCAAATTGAGAAAGTGGGCAGAAGATCAGAACAAGTTGAGCTGCTGAAGCACCAGAGGACCAGTAAGGAGAGCCTGTCCGTAGGTAGTCCTGCTCTCAGTTTAGAAGTGGACACAGTTGTATCCAGTCTAGACAATGCTCTGTGAGCTAAACAGATAGGACTCCAGACTGATACATTGTAACAAACTAGCACAGTTGTATCCAGTCTAAAAAATGCTCTGTCAGATAAACAGCCTGGATCCCAGACTGATACATTGTAGCAAACCAGCAGATAGATTTGCGCAGCTGCTGCTGGTGTGCAGTGCTCACATAGGATTATCGTGATATAGTCTTCACACGATTGCTCAATGAAATGAATCAAAAAATGGGACGGCGCTTATGCAAAAGTGACCCCATTGTGGATGTTCCTGTGCAGATTGGGATAGGGCTTAAAATGGCCTTTAAATGTTTTTCAATATTCATTTTACAGCTCATCAGTAGGTCTCTAGACAGAACCTCATTCTGCTACATTGAGATAAAAAATACACTGCCTGTCCAAAAAAAAAAGTCGCCACCAAAAAAAAAGGTTGCACACTCTAATATTTCGTTGGACCGCCTTCAGCTTTGATTACGGCGCGCATTCGCTGTGGCATTATTTCGATAAGCTTCTGCAATGTCACAAGATTTATTTCCATCCAGTGTTGCATTGATTTTTCACCAAGATCTTGCATTGAAGATGGTAGAGTCTGACACCGCTGCGCAAAGCCTTCTCCAGGACATCCCAAAGATTCTCCATGGGGGTAAGGTCTGGACTCTGTGGTGGCCATTCCAATCCATGTGTGAAAATGATGTCTCATGCTCTCTGAACCACTCTTTCACAATTTGAGCCCGATGAATCCTGGCATTGTCATCTTGGAATATGCCCGTGCCATCAGGGAAGACAAAATCCATTGATGGAATAACCTGGTCATTCAGTATGTTCAGGTCGTCGGCTGACCTCATTCTTGGAGCACATACTGTTGCTGAACCTAGACCTGACCAACTGCAGCAACTTCAGATCATAGCAATGCCCCCACAGGCCTGTACAGGAGGCACTAGGCATGATGGGTGCATCACTTCATCTGCCTTTTCTTACCCTGATGCGCCCATCACTCTGGATCAGGGTAAATCTGGACTCATCAGACCATATGGCCTTCTTCCAGTGCTCCAGAGTCCAATCTTTATGCTCCCTAGCAAATTGAAGCCTTTTTTTCTGGTTTGCCTCACTGATTAGTGGTTTTCTTACGCCTACACAGCTGTTCAGTCCCAATCCCTTGAGTTCCCTTTGCATTGTGTGAATGGTAGCCTAAGACCTCTTATCCAATCCAGTACTGAGCCACGCCCCCTGCACTGATCACATGACGGTGACGTCACCCCAGGTCCTTCACCCCGGATTCCAAATGCCGTTATGGTCCGAGGTAGCGGAATCCATAACGGGATGCTTGGATAACCCGAACTTTGAACGCCGAACTTAAAACAGAAGTTCGCTCAACTCTAGAAGCAACTCATTGCACCAGTTGGGGTTAAATAACTTGTTGCCAGCTGAAAGATAATCGCCCATGCAGTAATTATCCAATAGGAGGCTCATACCTATTTGCTTAGTTAAATCCAGGTGGCAAACTTTTTGGACAGGCAGTGTATATGACCCCAATAATCCTGCACACTGCCAACAAACCAAGGCGTAGATCATGTATGAATGCGGGCACACAAGCTTCTATTGTTGTCTTTCTTGGTACACAAGTGGCTTGTGCATTAGGGGTGATGAGCAGCATACAGGCACTGTTTGCATCACTGAAGGTCAAAAGGGTTGTGTCCTGCTAATTGCATCGGGAGCGCAGCTCTCACTCACAAAACAGGAATTCACGGTGATAGAGCAGGGATCAGCAACCTTCGGCACTCCAGCTGTTGTTAAACTACAACTCCCAGCATGCACACTGGCTCTGCTTTTCAAAGAACTCACATAGAAATGAACGGAGCATGCTGGGAATTGTAGTATCACAACAGCTGGAGTGGCGAAGGGTGCTGATCCCTGTGATAGAGTAATATTAGGAGCAGGGGCATAGCTAAAGTGAAAGCATGGGAAGCCGAGCCTGGTCTGAAAGAGCGTTCTTGACAAGCTGCAGGAGTGGGGGTTGCACGGGAGGGGTGTAAAGAATTTGCTTGAAGGGGGGGGGGGGACTCTATCAAAAATTTGCTGTGGAGCTCAGTCAGTTCTAGTTACGCCACTGATTAGGAACCTGCCGATAATATAACATAGCAGTGCCAGTCACGATGGCCTTAAATGCCCCCATCAAGATGTAAAACGAGGTGCCATTAATGGTGTAGTGATGGCAACAGGGATCAGATTTTGCCCCTACTACCAGCAGAGAAGATGCTGTACAGGTACAAGTCCATATCCAGACACCGGCCCCTGCTCACTAAACCACCAACGAACTCTGGGTAATCCAAAGCAAAGCCATCTTTTGGGAAATCTCCCCATTTCTGGGAGACTCCGAGACATTCTGGCACATTCGGAATGATGTACGTTTCATGCAACATTTGCACACAAACAGGAAAATTCTAAGTTTGATCATTCACAAATTCAGAGCTAGGCTATGCAGTGGTGTTCGTGGATCCCCCACCAGGCACTACGAACAAAAGATGTAGTGACAACTGGCGTTATGAAAATGGCACTGAACTAAAAGTGAGCCCATCCTGTTTGTTACTGTTAGTGAAATTACTGATGAGTATTTTGTACAGAATGCTTGTAAATGAAGATTGTCCCCTTTCACACTTGTGCTTTTGCTTTCAGTCCTAGAGTTCTGTCCTCGGGGCTCTAGGACGGAAAGATACTGATCAGGATTATCCTAATGCATTCTGAATGGAGAGAAATCCGTTCAGGATGCATCAGGATGTCTTCAGTTCAGTATGTGAACGTTTTTTGGACGTTGACAAAACCGTAGCATGCTGCGGATTTGTCTCCGTCCAAAAATCCGGAAGACATGCTGTAACGCCGGTTCCGGAATTTATGCCCATTGAAGTGCATTAATCCGGATCCGGCATTAAGCTAAACGCCGTTTCAGCGCATCACCGGATCCGACGTTTAGCTTTTGTGAATGGTTACCATGGCAGCCAGGACGCTAAAGTCCCGGCTGCCATGGTAAAGTGTAGTGGGGAGGCAGGGGAGAAGCATACTTACCGTCCGTGCGGCTCCCGAGTCGCGGGCGCTCCACAATGACGTCAGAGCACCCCATGAGCATGGATCACATGAGCCGCACGGACTGTAAGTATCTGCTCCCCTGGCTCCCCACTACTTACTATGGCAACCAGGACTTTAGTAGCTTCCTGGCTGCCATAGTAACACTGAAAGCATTTTGAAGACTGATCAGTTTTCAAATGCTTTCAGTTGTCTTGCGTTGAGATGGATCCGGCGGGCATTTCCGGCGATGAAAGTGCACACTGGATTCTCACAACGCAAGTGTGAAAGAGGCCTTATGGCAGCTGCAATGAATGGGACAAAAAGCGTCATCAGAGTCTCCAGGGGATCTGCATACAGAGCCTTATCTATGTGTATAGTGTCACTATCCTGCCTTATCTAGGCCTCCTGCAGTATAATACAACTGTCATTAAATCCCCTTCCCTCCAATAATAGTGAGATGACTCTGCTCATTCTGTCCCAGTCTACACAGCAAAGCTGAAACATGAGCTGCTGAAACCAGGAAGCGTCAACCTATCACGGCTTCTCTAGTGGTCAGTGTGAGAACTTCTATTTATTATGTGGATAGTGTAAGAGGGTGCAAGGTGTCATATTCGATGGCAGGTACGTGTCACCGAGGTTGCTGGCCTCGGTGAGGTAAGAGCCGGGTTTGTTTTGGTCTGCAGCAGCTAGTGCTGCTGGACTCTGTTACTTAGTTTGGCTGCAAAGCTAATCCGGGCCGGCTCTTACTGGGAGTAGGCAAAGAGTTGGGTGGGTGCCTACTCCCCACGGTCCGGGCCTTTAAAAGGCAGCCTCCTTAGCAGCTGAGGGTGATGATCCTGGAGCCTGATAACAGGGCTGTGGAGTTCTCTGTCCTGGAGGAAAGAGCTCAGCAAGGAGGTGGCTTTTGTTCCTGGCTACCTGAAGGTGGATTCTCCTGCGGCTGGGCCGACAGCCTGGTGCGAACCTGCACCTACACCTCCCAGGTGACTGAACCTGTGTTGGCCTGTTTTGTTTTGCCTCCTTGTTTCTGACATGTGTGAATTACCACCAAAAGACTGTTTGCTGTTTATTTTTGTGTCAGTGTGAATAAAACACTGTTTATTGCACATCCTGGACTCTTTGTTTTGCCTCAGTACTGCACCCGCACCGCTGTCTACCAGAGCGACTCCCCACATTTGGTGGAGGATGCGGGCATGCGCAGTGAGGCTGGCGGGAACGCCGAAGTTTTTTTGCTAAAGTGCATGGAATATATTAAGCCAGCAAAGTTGCAAGCAGGAATTTCTGGCAACATGGAGGCTGCTGTGAAGGCTCTCATAGAGGCTAACGTGCAGCAGCGGGAGACCAACCAGCTACTGCTACAACATGTGATGGCGTTACAGGCGGCAGGAGCGTCCCACCACGTCCATGATGCCCGGAAAGCGGTCCGTGCGGCGATCCCAAAATGACCCCCGCAGACGACGTTGAGACATACCTGGCGGTCTTTGAGAAGGTCGCCGTGAGGGAAAAGTTACCCCGTGACCAGTGGGCTGAGGTGGTCGCTCCGTTCCTGGCTTCCGGACCCCAGCAGGTGTTTTTCGACTTGTCGGACGACCAAGCGGCAGATTATGACACCGTGAAAGGAGAGATCCTAGCCAGACTGGGGGTGAACGTGCTGGTCCGCGCCAAAGAGTCCACCAGTGGGACTTTAAAACGACTGATCCCGCTAGGCCGCAGTACTACGACCTGCTGCACAGGCTGCAAAAGTGGCTGCAGCCCGATCTACTAAGTCCCACTGCCATGCTGGATCGACTGTTGGCGGACATCTTTGGAGGGCCCTGCCTTATCCCCTCCAGCACTGGATCGGCCAGGTATCGCCCACCAATGCCCTGGAGATGGTCGACCTGGTGGAGCGCTACGAGGCCACCAGAAACCTGCAGGGGAGTCTTGCTGGGAAGGGGTCAGTCAAACCCCGGAGGCCTCTGCCCCAGTTCCGACGTCCGGCGACAGAGCGGCCTGCACGGAATATACCCCTGCGAGTCCGCCTCCCGTGGTATGCTGGAGGTGTCAGGAGCCAGGCCACATCAGGGCCGACTGTCCGCATCGGGATGAGCCGATGGAGGTGAACTACGGGGTCGCCACTCCTTGTACGCCCGGAGACTGTGTGCGACCGGCACCCCGAGACAATAGACAATCGTCATCTGTGCCGGGTGCAGGTCGGGGATAACCTGGCAGTGGCGCTGTTGGACTCAGGGAGCCTGGTAACCCTGATAAGTGCTGCCCTGGTACAGCCCACCCAGTATACGGGCCGGAAAGTGGGTGTGGTGTGCATTCACGGAGACTTAAAGGACTATCCCACTGCTGTAATGTCTCTGTCCACGGCGGCCGGCACCTGGACTTGTGAAGTGGCGATCTCCACAAAGCTACCCTATGAACTGATAATTGGGAGAGACTTCCCTGGTTTTCCGTCACTGTGGCCTGAGGTGAAAGTGTCTAATAGCCCTGAGACAGGGGTAACCCTAGCAGAGTGGCCTGATACCACTGGAAGGCCAGAACCCTGGGAGCCCGAGTCTGAAGGGCCAGCGGTAGGGGTGACCACTGCTGCAGCGGTAGTGGGGGAGACAACCCCACTGAATGTAATGGTGGGAGACACGGAGGACTTGCCACCGGGACCTGAGTTGGCAGACCTCAACGTCTCCGGGGAAAATTTTGGGACCGCACAACACCGGGACCAAACCCTAACCAGGGCCTGGGAGAATGTGCTGGAAATTGATGGTAAACCCCAGAAACCAGGGGCTGAATTAATGTTCCCACGATTTATTGTTCTGCAGGATATGTTGTATCGGGTGAACCAAATCCGAGGTGAACCTGTTGAACAGTTGGTGGTGCCCACAGCGTATCGCAAGCTTGTCATGGAGCTTGCCCACCAACATGTTCTTGGGGGACACCTGGGGTGGCAGAAAACCCAGGACCGCATTCTGCAGCGGTTTTATTGGCCCAGTGTGTTCAAGGAGGTAGAAAATTATTGTAAGTCCTGTCCAACCTGTCAGATAACTAGCCCCCAGCCACATTTCCGTAGTCCTCTGGTACCTCTGCCAATTATTGAAGTACCGCTTGAGCGAATCGCTATGGATTTAATTGGGCCTGTACCAAAGTCTGCCAGGGGCCACCAACACATTCTGGTAGTTCTCGACTATGCCACTCGGTATCCGGAGGCGGTGCCTCTGCGACATACCTCAGCTAAGCTCATTGCCAAAGAGTTATTGGAGATGTTTTCCCGTGTGGGCCTGCCAAAAGAGGTTCTGACAGACCAAGGGACCCCTTTATGTCCAAAGTAATGAGGGAACTGTGTAAATTGTTGCGTATAAAGCAGTTACGGACGTCCGCTTACCATCCGCAAACAGACGGTCTTGTGGAGAGGTTTAACCAAACTCTAAAAATATGTTAAAGAGGGTGGTGTCTAGAGATGGGAAGGACTGGGATCTGCTTCTGCCCTATCTCATGTTCGCAGTGCGAGAGGTGCCCCAGGCCTCTACTGGGTTCTCGCCCTTCGAACTGCTTTATGGCAGACACCCTCGGGGCCTGTTGGATATCGCCAAGGAAGCATGGGAACAGCAACCTGTCCCCCACAAAAGTGTCATTGAGTATGTAGCCCAGATGCAGGAACGGATGGAAAGGGTGTTGCCTTTGGTCCGGGAGCATATGGAGGCAGCGCAACAGGCCCAGAGTAGGGTGTACAATCGTCAGGCTCGGGTACGGGACTTCAATCCGGGAGATCGGGTTTTGGTTCTGGTACCCACCCTTGACAGCAAATTCCTAGCTAGGTGGCAGGGCCCCTATGAGGTGATCGAGAAGGTAGGGGAAGTAAATTACAAAGTACACCAGCCAGGGCGGCGCAAGCCGGAGCAGGTGTACCACGTGAATTTACTTAAGCCGTGGAAAGATAGGGACGCGGCCGACGACCACAGCCCCCGGCCAGGGCTTCTAGGTGAAAAGGGTCCAGCCCCACAGTTCGAGGCCTGTGAAGCCGTAACCACGGTAAAATTGCAGACAGCCTGTCTTCCAAACAAGTTCAGGAAGTCAGGAGTTCTCAGTCGGAACACGGATGTGTTCTCGGACCTCCCTGGCCGCACGTCTCTCATCCGACATGACATCGTCACTGAGCCTCAGGCCAAGGTCCGGTTAAAACCATACCGGGTACCCGAGGCTCGGCGGCGGGCCATCGCGGAGGAAGTGCAGTTAATGTTGAAGCTCGATGTCATTGAGGAGTCGAAAAGTGAGTGGGCCAGTCCCATAGTCCTAATACCTAAGCCGGATGGGACGTTGCGGTTCTGCAACGACTTTCGCAAGTTAAATGAAGTATCCAAGTTTGACGCGTATCCCATGCCCCGAGTAGACGAGCTTGTTGAAAATTTAGGACAAGCCCGTTATTTTACTGTGCTGGACCTCACTAAAGGGTACTGGCAGGTACCCTTAACGGAGTCGGCTAAGGAAAAACCGCGTTTGTTACCCGCAGGGCCTGTATCACTACAAGGTGTTACCCTTTGGCCTGCATGGCGCCCCGCCACTTTCCAAAGGTTAATGGACATAGTGCTGCGACCACATCGTCGGTACGCCTCGGCCTACTTAGATGATGTAGTCATCCACAGCACCGACTGGGAAAGCCATTTACCCAAGGTGCAGGCAGTAGTGGATGCCCTGAGGAAAGCTGGACTAACCGCCAATCCAAAAAGTGTGCGATTGGGTTGGAAGAGACCAAATATCTGGGATATGTAATCGGGCGGGAGTCATCAAACCTCAGGTAACTAAGGTAGAGGCCATTCGTAACTGGCCCCGACCGGTCACCACCAGGCAGGTAAAGTCGTTCCTGGGGATTGTAGGATACTACATGAGGTTTGTGCCCCACTTTGCCACAATAGCAGCGCCATTGACAGACCTGTTGAAGGGACGAAAGTCTGGGAGGGTTAGCTGGAGTGAGAAGGCGGAGGAGGCTTTCGCCGCGTTGAAGTCGGCCCTGTGTGGGTCCCCGGTTTTGGTGACACCCGACTTCAACAAGGAGTTTGTCGTACAGACCGACGCCTCGGAGGTAGGCCTCGGTGCGGTACTGTCTCAGGAGGTCAACGGGGAAGAACATCCCGTTGTCTTCCTGAGCCGTAAGCTCAGTCCCGCCGAGTCCAGGTATAGTATAGTGGAGAGGGAGTGCCTGGCTATGAAGTGGGCACTCGAATCTCTCCGCTACTACCTGTTAGGGAGGAGGTTCCGGCTGGTGACCGACCATTCCCCTCTCAAGTGGATGAGTCAGGCCAAGGAGAGGAATGCTCGGGTCACCAGGTGGTTCCTATCCCTTCAAAATTTCAAATTCTCCGTGGAACACAGGACAGGCCGCTTGCAGGGTAACGCAGATGCCCTGTCCCGCGTCCACTGCCTCACGTGTGTTCACCCCCTCAGGGTTGAACAAAGGGGGGGGGGTGTGTAAGAGGGTGCAAGGTGTCATATTCGATGGCAGGTACGTGTCACCGAGGTTGCTGGCCTCGGTGAGGTAAGAACCGGGTTTGTTTTGGTCTGCAGCAGCTAGTGCTGCTGGACTCTGTTACTTAGTTTGGCTGCAAAGCTAATCCGGGCCGGCTCTTACTGGGAGTAGGCAAAGAGTTGGGTGGGTGCCTACTCCCCACGGTCCAGGCCGGACTTTATCGGGCCTTTAAAAGGCAGCCTCCTTAGCAGCTGAGGGTGATGATTATCCTGGAGCCTGATAACAGGGCTGTGGAGTTCTCTGTCCTGGAGGAAAGAGCTCAGCAAGGAGGTGGCTTTTGTTCCTGGCTACCTGAAGGTGGATTCTCCTGCGGCTGGGCCGACAGCCTGGTGCGAACCTGCACCTACACCTCCCAGGTGACTGAACCTGTGTTGGCCTGTTTTGTTTTGCCTCCTTGTTTCTGACATGTGTGAATTACCACCAAAAGACTGTTTGCTGTTTATTTTTGTGTCAGTGTGAATAAAACACTGTTTATTGCACATCCTGGACTCTTTGTTTTGCCTCGGTACTGCACCTGCACCGCTGTCTACCAGAGCGACTCCCCACAATAGTTATAAAAAGTGTTTCTAAGCCCCATTCAAACTACCGTATTTTTGGTCTGCATCTGATCCGCAGTTCTTGTGGATAGCACACAGACCGACTCATTTCTATGGGTCCCCAAAAAAACAGACAGCACACCGTCCGCTGTCCGCCTCCATATGTCTCTTCTGTAGTCCCGCAAAAAAGATAGAAAATGTCCTATTCTTGTCTGTTTTGTGGACAAGAATGGGCATTATTACAATGGGTCTACAAAAAAACGGATGCAAATTGGACGTCATCCGTATTTTTTGCGCACCGCAAAATACACACCCTAATAAACAGTTGTAGATAATCTGTCATGTTCTAATGATACGTTGTACTGGTGTAAAGTGGCTCTTGACTTTACAATGCAAAGGTTTTCCCATATGCAAAGCATTTTCCATGGAGCGCAGCAACACGAGAAGATGAGAGAACTAAAAATATAGATGAGCATCTAAGAAAAAAAGATGGGTCTAAGGTTAAACTGTGCTTTTTAGTATGTCATCATTGAGCCAAAAAGGAACAAAGTTGCAATTCCTTCCAGTAAGAAAGTAACTTCCTTCTTGGTAATTCCTCTATCTTATGTCCAGGAGACCAGGGACTTTCGTGGAATTTGGACACTTCCTCCCTTCTTTGGTGGGTAGAAACAGCCAGGAGAATGGCAGTGTGTCTGATATTCTTTCTGGATGCCAAGCAATGATGGCCTTGGTTGATGGTATCAGAAGTTGCCTGGTCTGGTCCAGCCAAAGCTGCTCATTCCTTGAGCCAAAGACAGGATTTTTTTTTCATTATCTATACTGAGTGGCCTATTCCAACCCAAATATGAGACTAGTCATCAATGCTGTGCAAAAGCCGCTTGAATTTTAAAGGTTTTCTTGGAAATAGTTCAACATCTTGAGGGTCAACCTTTATGGAACGCTCACAAAAAATCTCAAACTGGTACAAATTATTAGACAAAGTAGAAATAGAGATGATATGGTGCCTAAAATGTGCTGCATTAGTTTTAGGGTGGTAGACAGACTATGAAGGACCCCAAGAACCTCACGATAATGATCCAAGGACGGCCAAGAAGCCAACAGAGGTAGATGTAACACAAGCTCAGTAGACAATACGATTGTCATGCAGTTTAATGGTATTGTCCTAAATTAGAAAAATATGTCAGCTCTCTTCCTGAAACAGCGCCGCATATGTCAATTGGTTGCGTGTCATACTGCACCTCAGATGCATTGACATGAATAGAACTATGCCGCTATCCCAGACACAACCCATGGAAATAAGCAAAGCATGCAAGGGGACCAGACTTTACGGACAGAATATTTTGGTCCTAAACGGTACAGTATGCATGGCTCCCCTTTCTAGAATTTCAAAAGGAATCAGGCGGACATGGTGGTGAACTATATGAGACGAACTCTACTGGAATCTCGTGGCACAACAAGCTTAACATGCAAAAAAAGGGTTAAAGTCTGTCAATGATTCAACAGGTTAATTAGGCGATATGTCTCTTTACGTGGCAAGAGACACATAGAACACAATCCTTTTAAGAGGCAGGCCTGATTATTATACAAAGGCCTAGCCTGCTTCCAGGATGCACGGACTAAGCAACTTCTTTATCCGGTCCAGCCGCAACTCCTCTGTGATGCTCAGTTGCTCTGTAGTAAATCTGTGCCCTGAGTTGTTGTACTCTTATGACTTGTACTAGTCACCTCCACTTTCTAGCTAGTTACATGCAGGTATAATGCTGGATATGTGTCCAGCAGCAGCTTTCCAGCTCACTCTTTAATTTGTCTGCAAACTACTGTACTTATAAGAGGTCTGCAGAGCATTGCTATTTCTCATCACCCAGGCATGTGCTCTCACTACACTTAAAATAGCATAGGTAAATTAAATCACATGGTCAAAAGCTCCTATGCCTCCATCAATTTATTTTACAAAGGCAGTGATACATTTGGCAACTAGATGGCAGCATACACAGTTAGGGCTCAGGCACATGAACGTATGTGTTCCGCTCCGTGCATTGGGGCCGCCTTGTATAAAAAATACTCCTACACTGCAGTGCATGGCTTCTGAAAGGCAGTCTATTATACAGTATCTGCCAGAAGTAGGATGTAATAAGCACTGGAACAGGGCAGGCCTGGTGTTCTTCAGGAGACCCCTAGCTGCCATGCCAAGTCATAGTTACCCCATGATTGTAGTGGAGGACAGAGGGAACTCCTTCTCTCTGTCTGACCCCACAGATGTCATGTTCGCTATGGGCTGTTGCATTTGAAGGGTCAAACTGCCAGGATCGGAGATACGATGTGAGATGGGTGGCAGGGGTATAACCCATTAAAGGGGTTTCCCAAGATTTTTTTAACTGATGACCTATCCTCTGGATAGGTCGTCAGTATCTGATCTGTGGGTGTTCGAAACCTGGGACCCCCACCGATTGGCTGATCAAGAAGGCACCAGCGCTCCCAGTTGCGCAGCGGCCTTCTCTCAGCTTCTCCTAGGCCAATGATATCACGTTCACCATGGCCTAGACGAAGCCCAGCCCCATAAAAGTAAATGGAGCTGACCTGTGATACCAAGCACAGTTGAAAATGGCGCCACTGCCAGGGGATCAAGTGCAATATTTGTCCTTTGGTTTAAGGTATAGTAAAATGTTATTGCCTTTGCCATATCGTACTGTAAAAGCAGACATGGGCAGATGCCTATTATACGCTGGCCACTGAGACTCACCACAGGCACACCCTCCATATCACTTTTCAGCTTGTGCTGTATACCATGGGAGTGGGTGAGCAGGGGTGCACCAACAATGAGGCGAGGTGAGACGATTGCCTCAGGCAGCACCAGGTAGGGGCAAGAGGGGGGCAGCGGAAGGGGGATTATCTGTTTCTGCAGTATGGTATGGGTACGGTATGGGTAGCACAGCGGGCACAGTATGTGGCGCTGTATTACCCTGTATGTTTTGTAGCCCTGTATGTAATGTTTTCCAAGTATGTCTTTAACAGTAGGGCTGGAGGGAAGGGGTTAGGTTAAGAAATTGGCATTGGGAGGTTGGGGCACCGTTTCAGTTTTTGCTTCAGGCAGCAGAAAGGCTAGGTGCAGTCATGCTATTATCACCAGAAGACAGGGGTTACCATGAAAGGTAACACTTCAGCTCCTGCTCATTGATTAGATCAGGCATCCTCAAACTGCGGCCCTCCAGCTGTTGTAAAACTACAACTCCCACAATGCCCTGCTGTAGGCTGATACCTGTAGGCTGTTCGGGCATGCTGGGAGTTGTAGTTTTGCAACAGCTGGAGGGCGGCAGTTTGAGGATGCCTGGATTAGAGCATGCCCACAACACCCTCCCAAGGAATGCATTACATGCGTCCGCGTGGCTGCTGTAAAGCCAACCCCTGCCCTATAAACAGGTGCAGAAAATAGAATAAAAATAAACTTTTACAATATATCCTATCTATGTCACCAAAAAGTAGAAGGAAGTACATTTTTTTTGAGAATATATGAAGTAATATATAAGAGGCTGCATATAAAATACACAAATACGGAAGGCAGGGGGAGTGAGGGTTACTCTCCTGGGGGAGCGGAGAGGTCCCCACTCTCTCCATAGGGTGCTGGGTGGCAGTAGCGGCCTTTCCTTGCTATTACTTGACCTTGCGTCACTACATGTGACTGTATCTTTTATACGGTCTGCAAAAGTAAAAGCAGATAATGGAGCTATGATAAGAGGGAATGAGAACGAGTCGGAGGAAAAGAGGAAGTTCTCTGAGCGCAGCTTCCAGTCCATGCAAAGGGATAATCATTAAGCCCAGGACTACACTCCACCGCCAGCAAGTGCACAATGGTGAGTACGAGGCACGATATATATGTTATGGCGAGCTCGACTGCTGCAAAAGCTGCATGTCCTCTTCATTTACAGCGCTCCTATCGCAGATGCTGGCCTCCGGGAGGCTCCTGACCTCTAATGTCCAGCAGCTTGGTGCTGAGCCTCATAATAGGGAAGTAGTCCCTTTAAGAAAAGACGTATCAGATGTCTGCCCCTTGGCAGGAATATAGAGAAGGAATTTGTATGTGTTGTGTTGTATTTCTTTATAGGGAGTATAGGAGCACTGTATGGCGGCACTATTTAAGAGGGCTTTCCTATAAGTGATAGGTGTCTGATCGCTATGATCGATCCAGAGCATTTGAATGGAGCAGCGGTCACACATGCACACTTCAGGCGTCTGTCTCCAGCGGTCCTATAGACTTTGAATGGAGCTGTATTGCACAGGCGTGTCCGACGCACCGTTCATACAGGGGGACAGGACCCCTGTTTTCATGATCGATGGGGATCCCAGCGGTCAGACCACCAGCAGTGTCCTGTAGAAAACCTCTTTAAGCACTATATGGGGTATTATTCTGGCACTGTGTTGCAGAATCACTGGTGCCCCTCTAATCCTGCAGGATGGGGGACATGTCGCTGTGATGTGGCCGCGCAACTCATCCTACCAGCCGCAGTCGTTTTCTTGTAACACCGCAGAGCGTTATATTTGATTATTCTGCACTTGTGTCACACGGATGGAAAGACGATCTTCCTCTTTCACACGCTGAGAAGAGCTGCATCCACCGGGCTTTTAATTGTTCTGAATTATTTTTAGAAAAAATATATAAAAGGAGAAAATCTGAGATGCAGAATATTAGAGGTGGTGGAAAATGATAACATTGTAGAAAAATACAGAAAAATAAAACTTATATCGATGTGTACAGAAAAAGTGACAACATGTATAACTGTCCTCCATGGTGTTTAGTTTCCTTACCATTGTCAAGATCTCTTCTTGCTGTTAACGAATGAGAACACTCTTGTTTCCATTCAAAGGCAGTAATCCTGAAAAGTGGATACAGTTGTATCCAGACTAGACAATGCTCTGTGAGCTAAACAGCCCGGACTCCAGACTGATACATTGTAACAAACCAGCACAGTTGTATCCAGTCTAGACAATGCTCTGTGAGCTAAACAGCCCGGACTCCAGACTGATACATTGTAACAAACTAGTACAGTTGTATCCAGTCTAGACAATGCTCTGTGAGCTAAACAGCCCGGACTCCAGACTGATACATTGTAATAAACCAGCACGGTTGTATCCAGTCTAGACAATGCTCTGTGAGCTAAACAGCCCGAACTCCAGACTGATACATTGTAACAAACTAGCAGAGTTGTATCCAGTCTAGACAATGCTCTGTGAGCTGAACAGCCCGGACTCCAGACTGATACATTGTAACAAACTAGGACAGTTGTATCCAGTCTAGACAATGCTCCGTGAGCTAAACAGCCCAGACTCCAGACTGATACATTGTAACAAACTAGCAGAGTTGTTTTGCGGTCTAGACAATGCTCTGTGAGCTAAACAGCCGGACTCCAGACTGATACATTGTAACAAACTAGCAGAGTTGTATCCAGTCTAGACAATGCTCTGTAAACTAAACAGCCCGGACCCCAGACTGATACATTGTAACAAACTAGCACAGTTATATCCAGTCTAGACAATGCTCTGTGAGCTAAACAGCCTGGACTCCAGACTGATACATTGTAACAAACTAGCACAGTTATATCCAGTCTAGACAATGCTCTGTGAGCTAAACAGCCCGGACTCCAGACTGATACATTGTAACAAACTAGCACAGTTGTATCCAGTCTAGACAATGCTCTGTGAGCTAAACATCCCGGACCCCAGACTGATACATTGTAACAAACCAGCACAGTTGTATCCAGTCTAGACAATGCTCTGTGAGCTAAACAGCCCGGACCCCAGACTGATACATTGTAACAAACTAGCACAGTTGTATCCAGTCTAGACAATGCTCTGTGAGCTAAACAGCCCGGACTCCAGACTGATACATTGTAACAAACTAGCAGAGTTGTATCCAGTGTAGTCTAATGACCTGAAAAAAGCCAGTGGCCCCTTTCAGACGAGCGAGTTCCACACTCCGGACTCTATGATGCTATGTAACCCTTAGGCCTCTGGCACCCAACCTTATGGCTTTTTCAATAAACAGATCCGCAAAAAATACCGATGACGCTGCATGCATTCCGTTTTTTGCGGAACTGAACAGCTGGCCCCTGATAGAACAGTACTATCCTTATCCGTTATGCAGACAATAATAGGACATGTTCTATCTTTGAACGGAACGGAAACACGGAAATACGGAAACGGAAGGCATATGGAGTACTTTCCGTTTTTTTTGCTGGTCTATTGAAATGAATGATTCCGTATACGGTCCGTATACAGAACGCAAAAAATGGAACGGAAACGGAAAAAAGAAAGGCGTGGAATGTGTTGTATGAGGGCTCGTTCACACGACCGTGGTTTTGGTCCCATTCACTTCTATGGGGCCGCCAAAAGATGTGGACAGCACTCCGTGTGCTGTCCATATCCGTTGCTCCGTTCCGTGGCCCCTCAAAAATTATGATTTATGTCCTATTCTTGTCCGTTTTGCAGACAAGAATAGGCATTTTTATAAAGGGCCGCCCATTCTGTTCCGCAAATTGCGGAAGGTACACGGGCGGGCGTAGTGCTTCCGTAGGTTTCCGTTTCGTGCTTCCATTCCGCACCACACCACATCTCTGGATGAATGCGCACGGCCGGTGCCCCGTGGTTTGCGGAACCGCCGTATGCGGCCCTCAATACGGCCACAGGAGCACAACGGCCGTGTGCAAGAGGCCTTAGTTTGGGAGTCCTGTTCTCTAAATAGGAGTGAGTCAAATAGGCACAATTTTGGTATGTTAATGTCAGCACTGCTGTGGTTTGCACCTTGTTCAGACAGTGCCCACTCGGTGTGTTAGTACCCCTCACACTGCTCACCAGTGCGCACAACCTTGCAGAATCCAAAGTCAAATCCAGAAGTCAACCTGGCAGCGGCCAAAGAGCAAATATTAGCAAATGTATCAGGAGCAGAGGAGAGCAGAAAAGTGAAAGCTACAGGACCCCTGGGGGCTGCAGTGCCAGCCAATACTGCACCCCTGTAAATAAAGGGAACACAAAAGCAAAGCAACACAAAAATTCAGTCTTTTATTAACCCCTTAAGTAAGCTATTTGGAGTCTTAAAGGGATTTTCCGGTTCTATTATATAGGTAATCACTGTGTAAGGGCTCATGCACATGGACTCCATACTGATACATTGTAACAAACTGGCAGAGTTGTATCCAGTCTAGACAATGCTCTGTGAGCTAAACAGCCCGGACTCCAGACTGATACATTGTAACAAACTAGCAGAGTTGTATCCAGTCTAGACAATGCTCTGTGAGCTAAACAGCCCGGACTCCAGACTGATACATTGTAGCAAATGAGCAGAGAAATCTGTGAAGCTGCTGCTGATTTGCTACAATGTATTCTGCTCTCGGCTGAGAAGTGGACACAAATGTATCCAGTCTAGACAATGCTCTGTGAGCTAAACAGCCCGGACTCCAGACTGATACATTGTAACAAACTAGCAGAGCTGTATCCAGTCTAGACAATGCTCTGTGAGCTAAACAGCCCGGACTCCAGACTGATACATTGTAACAAACTAGCACAGTTGTATCCAGTCTAGACAATGCTCTGTGAGCTAAACAGACCGGACTCCAGACTGATACATTGTAACAAACTAGCAGAGTTGTATCCAGTCTAGACAATGCTCTGTGAGCTAAACAGTCCGGACTCCAGACTGATACATTGTAACAAACTAGCAGAGATGTATCCAGTCTAGACAATGCTCTGTGAGCTAAACTCAGCAGTAGCAGCTGAACAGATGTCTCTGCTAGTTTGTTACAATGTATCAGTCTGGAGTCCGGGCTGTTTAGCTCACAGAGCATTGTCTAGACTGGATATAACTCTGCTAGTTTGTTACAATGTATCAGTCTGTTCAGAGCGCAGGCTACCTGCTACTAAGGTGTTATCATATACCGTTTTGTGTGGGCCAATGTGTTCAGCATTTGGTGCACTTTTGCTTTTCATTCATGGGTTCTAAAAGTGTTTTGCTGCTGGAAGGACATTAAAGGGGTTCTCTTACTTCAACAAATGGCATTTATTATGTAGAGAAAGTTAATACAAGGCACTTACTAATGTATTGTGATTCTCCATATTGCCTCCTTTTCTGGATTCATTCATCACATTATACACTCATCGTTACCATGGTTATGACCACCCTGCAATCCGGCAATGGTGGTCGTGCTTACTATAGTAAGAGAGCTGGCCTCCCTGGTAGCCAGGACTACAGGACTGCGCATAGGCCAGCAATTTTTCCTATAGCAGGGATCAGTAACCTTCGGCACTCCAGCTGTTGTGAAACTACAACTCTCAGCATTCTCCTTTAACTTCTGTGGGAGTTCAGAGAACAGCCAAGCAATTGTGCATGATGGGAGATATAGCTTCACAATAACTGGAGTGCTGAAGGATCACTGTCCTATACAGTGTGCAAGCATGACCACCAGTACTGGATTGCAAGGTGGTCATAATCATGGAAACGAGCAGTGTAAAATGTGATGGAAAAATGAATCCAGCCAGGATGCAATATGGACAATCACAATACATTAGTAAGTGTCTTGTATTAACTTCCTCTACATTATAAATGCCATTTGCTGAAGTGAGAGAAGGATAGGACAGTTCTATAAAGCGCAGGACAGTAATGGGTCCGCAATCACGGAGATGCGAAATGGAAGCACGGATCGGAACCCCACGCAAGCGCTACAGAGTGCTTCCATGGTGTTTCTGTCTGCGCCTCCGCACTGCAAAAAATATAGAACTTGTTTTATTTATTTTTTGCGGTACGGACGGATCACGGACCCATTCAAGTTGAATGGGTCTCGATCCGTCCCGGCCGCCGCATGGACGTTGCCCGTGCATTGGGGACTGCAAATTGCGGTCCCAAATGCACAGAACAGATGCACAACGTTCGTGTGCAAGAGGCCTAAGAGCGAAAATGCCACCAATCTGCAGCTGGAGGACAAGCGTAAGCAATCAAAATTTTACAAAACTACTGCACAGTAACAAATAAAAGTGACAGGGGGTAAAAAATGGCTTCTTTGATCAGTACTGGATTCTGCCCTCAAAATGCGCAGAAGGGACAGGTTATAAGGGATAGTCCATCCCCTCCTCCATAATAATAGTGCTCCCAGACTGCATTAGCA
Source organism: Bufotes viridis (assembly GCA_033119425.1). NCBI lineage: Eukaryota > Metazoa > Chordata > Amphibia > Anura > Bufonidae > Bufotes > Bufotes viridis. The sequence continues at coordinate 21,923,288 of CM065589.1, forward strand.
ACAGTGCCCCCAATAATGATAATACTCCACAAGAGTGCCCCCATTAGTAGCAATGTCTACATATTGTGCCCAATAATAATAATGCCCCCATGTAAGCCGTGTACGGGGTGGGCTCCCCAGGATACATCGAAGTCACGAAAGAGGAAAGCAACTCCAACACCAGTTTTGCAAAGATAGAATTTTTACTGGAATGTAGCAATAAACACAATCCCAACTGCTAGGAACATAAAATGGATGTAGATATACCCAGCCTGAAGGCTGATACCCTTATGCTGCACAGCACGGCGCCCTCTGATGGATGCTGAAGGAAGATCAAGGTAATTTACCTACTGGAGGACCCAAATAAAACTGCTTCGCCATACCTACTATTACCCTAAGGAAAATGCGAATAACTGTTTTGTTGCGTAGGACAGGCTAGCCTGCGGTGCAACACAAGAGCTTACAATCTTACAACATTACACAGAATTCCCCCCTTTTCCTTAACGGATAATGTAGCACGTGCCTAAGAATCACGCCTGAGCAAACACATTAAACTTGCTGGAGTTCCTGGGAAGTTTATTAGTTGTGCAGTGTCTGTTTAAGTTATGGAGTACTGGGGTGAATGATGGCAACACTTTCAGCCTGACATAAGATCAGGGCCGATTCTAGGTGAAATCTTAGTTTACTACTTTTCCATCATCCTCCCATCTTCTGGACAAATCATCCTACTACCCCCAATACTACACTGCAGAAACTGATAATACCCCTGATTATACTAGTACCACACAGAGCCCCCATATAAAATACCCCTTCTTTGTGGCCTCAGTAGAAGCCCCCATAGTTCCCCATAATAATGTGCCAGTAACAAGTACCTCTCTGCCCCCCCCCCCATGTGCCTGTAACAAGTGCCTCTTTAACCCCCACCCCAAGTGCCAGTTACAAGTGCCTCTTTACCCCCCAATGTGCCAGTTACAAGTGCCTCTCCCCCCCCCATGTGCCAGTTACAAGTGCTTATTTAACCCCCCCACCCCATGTGTCAGTTACAAGTGCCTCTAACCCCCCACCCCACATTCCAGTTACAAGTGCCTCTTTAACCCCCCCACCCCATGTGCCAGTTACAAGTGCCTCTTTAACCCCCCCACCTCATATGCCAGTAACAAGTGCCTCTTTAACCCCCCACCCCATGTGCCAGTTACAAGTGCCTCTTTAACCCCCACCCCATGTGCCATTTACAAGTGCCTCTTTAAACCCCCACCCTAAGTGCCTGGAACAAGTACCTCTTTAACCCCCCACCCCATGTGCCAGTTACAAGTGCCTCTTTAACCCCTCACCCCATGTGCTAGTTACAAGTGCCTCTTTAACCCCCCACCCCATATGCCAGTTACAAGTGCCTCATTAACCCCCCACCCCATGTGTCAGTTTCAAGTGGCTCTTTACCCCCCCATGTGCCAGTCACAAGTGCCTCTTTACCCCCCCCCTTCCCATGTGCCAGTTACAAGTGCCTCTTTAACCCCCCTCATGTGCCAGTAACAAGTGCCTCTTTACCCCCACCCCATATGCCAGTTACAGGTGCCTCTTTAACCCCTCCCCCCCATGTGCCAGTTACAAGTGCCTCTTTAACCCCCCCACCCCACGTGCCAGTTCCAAGTGCCTCTTTACCCCCCCATGTGCCAGTCACAAGTGCCTCTTTACCCCACCCCCACCCCATGTGCCAGTTACAAGTGCCTCTTTACCCCCCATGTGCCAGTTACAAGTGCCTCTTTACCCCCACCCCATGTGCAAGTTACAAGTGCCTCTTTACATCCCCATGTGCCAGTCACAAGTGCCTCTTTAACCCCCCACCGCATGTGCCAGTTACAAGTGCCCCTTTAACCCCCATGTGCCAGTTACAAGTGCCTCTTTAACCCCCACCCCATATTCCAGTTACAAGTGCCCCTTTAACCCCCATGTGCCAGTTACAAGTGCCTCTTACCCCCCCATGTGCCAGTTACAAGTGCCTCTTTAACCCCACCCCCCCACTCCATGTGCCAGTTACAAGTGCCTCTGGACGGCAATACAGATAACTATGGACGCGGGCCGGTGCCGGGTGGGCTTGGGGGCCACTAACGACTCAGTGGCCCGCGGGCAATTGCCCCCCTTGCTTATGTGGTAGCGCCGGCCCTGCACAAGATAGAGGCCCTAACTAGCTAACTACAGGCCGTAGATCAGTCTCAAGGCACCAAAACTTCTATGAGGTGCGTGCACGATTTTACTGACCCGGGTCTGTACTGTATCCGCTGGCGGCTCTGGACCGAACAACAAGTCTTATCCAGAAGATGCGATCCTGCAGGGTTTGTAACTTTGCTTCTCTGTTCCCATCAGCTTCCTAAAAATCGATGCTCTTTCCTCGGAACAGAATTTTGTTCTGGAACAAATGGAAAGGTCACCCACCTGCAGCATCAAACGCTAAAGAACGCTCCAAACCTGGATGCAGACAGATCCTCTTTCTCACACACAGTCCTTCTGTCAGCTCACAAAATGGTCGCCTGCTTCTTCTTCAGACTCTTCAACTCTACCTCCTATGAATGTTTAAATCTCAGCAGTCTGTTTAGCTGTGTGGGGAAACAGCGGCCTTCTAAAAATAACAGTGTTCATGCAATAAGAGCTGTTTCTCAATCTCACATGCCACCCCACTAGAGGTTGTTGTCCTCGGCAACCTTCTCACATGCTACTCCACTAGAGGTTGTTGTCCTCGGCAACCTTCCCCACTCAAACTCCTCCTGTGCATAGCACTGTGAGGGCACCCCAGCGTTGGCCCTGGTCGACTTTCACAGAGTGAAAAGCTTAGAAGAGCTGGGGTTGTCAGACACATCTGCCAGGGGAGGAGCTACTAATTGTTCAGCATTCTCGGGGGGAGGGGGGGGGGCGGCAAACTTATCGCCTCAGCGGGTACCGAGGCAGGGACAGCCCACCATTCCTCCTCCTCCTCCTCCTCTAAGGGAATTTCCTCTGTACCCTGAGCATGAGGAGGGATCTCCTCCACGTACATTGGCTCGTCAAAATTACAACGTCTCAACATGTTACAGTGTAAGTGTTGTGAGGGCCCCTCAGTCTATATTTGTTCTACCTCATATACCGGGATGCCAGGGTCTACCCTCCTTTTTACCGTGTAAGGGACCGCCTCCCAGAGCCCATCCAACTTACCAGATGGCCGTTTGGCTTTGACCATCACTCGATCACCCGGGGTATACCCATCCCTCCGCACTGGTCTTGGGTTAGGGTATACCACTTCTCCCAGGAGCTCCCCCACAACCTTGTGGATCGCTTTCAGCCAGCAGAGGTGCTCTTGCACCCATGTGGTGGTACTTCTCGGTGATGGCTCCATCGGGTCGGGCATGTGGAGGTCCTCAATCTCCCGTCTGGCTCTCCCAAACATGAGCATATGTGGAGAGTATCCAGTGGTACTGTGTATCCTGTTGTTATAGGCCCACATCAGTTCAGGTCGATACTCGGACCACCGAGCCATTTGGCTGTCTTCCAGAGTTCGCAGCATCTGGAGCAAAGTGCGGTTGAAACGTTTGCACGCCCCGTTTCCTTGGGCGTGAAACGGGGTGGTGCGGGAGCGTTCAATCCCATACAGCTGGTACAAATCGTTCATTAGAGTACCCTGAAAACATGCCCCCTGGTCCGAATGTATTCACCGTGGACACACAAACATCTGTATAAAGTGTTTGCAGACCGCTTCAGCAGCTGATTCTGCTGTCTGGTCTCTGGTAGGTACAGCCACCGCATATTTTGTAGTGATCTGTCATAACCAGACAGTATGAGTGTCCCACGGTAGAGTACCCAATCTGTACATAATGAATCATCAGAAGCTCTATGGGTGCTGAGGTCTGGATGGCCTGGACAGGAGCCCGCTGTTCAGTACTCTTACTTAGCCCGCAGGGTCGACACTTAAGACATGTCTCGGCCACCATGTCGGCCAGATCTGCACAGTATACCAGCCGTTGGAGCCACCTGAACGTTTTGTCGCTCCTGAAATGGGCGCCCCTCTCATGGGCTTCCCAGGCGGCCTCCGGTACCAATGACATGGGCATGACAATCTGTTGTTAGTACTGCAGTTCGGATTGTAAGTATATGGTCTGATATCGTCAGCTTATCCCACTGTCTCAACAACTTCTGGCCCTCTGGAGTCAGACGGACCCGCTCTTCTGGCCGGGGCCATTCTTTCATTTTCCACAGGTCTGGCAAGCCATTCTGGACTCTCTCCCAATCGGCCAATGTCTTTTTCCTAGCACTAGGGACATCCCGGACGCCACCCCACTTGAATTTACCACGTCAGGAGTTTCAGTGTCCTCTAGCTCCTCATCGGCTCTTCGAGTCACCAATCCTACAGGGACTCGGGAAAGTTAATCGATGTTGCTGTTCTCCCTACCTGACCAGAACTTGCTGCAGTATCGGTACTTAGAAAGGCGGGCCAACCATGTCTGCTCAAGTGCACCAAGCTTGGCATTCTCCAGATGGGCTAACGGGTTGTTGTCCGTCATCACGATCACCTCTGCACCTGTCAGGTACTCTGCGAACATTTCGGTCATGGTCCAGACCAGCACCAGTAGCTCCAATTTAAAGGAGCTCTAGTTGTCAGGGTTGCGCTCTGACTCCCTCAGAGACTGGCTGCCATAGGCAATGGCTCTCTCACGTCCATCCCTGACTTGGCATAACACAGCCCCCAGACCATGTAGACTTCTATCAGTGTACAGCAGGAATGGGGTGTTGAACCGCACATAAGCCAGAATCAGGGCACTGGTCAGCGCCTCCTTCACTGCTTCAAAGGCCTTTTGTTGTCGGGGTCCCCACTCAATGGGACGATTCTTTGGGCCCCCCCACAGTGGCCCTTAATAACTAGTTTAACGGGCCCACCAAATGAGCAAATTTGGGTATGAACCTCCTGTAGCAGCCGACCAGTCCCACAAATGCCCCCACCTCTTGTAGTGTACGTGGCTAGGGCCACTTCTGAACGGCCTCCACCTTGCTGGGGGCCCGGCTTTACCTCTTTCTGGGTAACCAAATGTCCCAAATACTCTATCTACTGTTGAAACAGTTGGCAATTCTTGGGCTTGATCTTGAGCCCATGGTCTCGCAGCCATCCTAGGACCTGTCGCAGCTTCTGGAGGTGATCTTCAAAGGAGGCCCCAAACACTACTATATCGTCCAGGTATATCAATACTGACTTGAAGTTGAGATCCCCCAGACAGTGCTCCATCAACTACTGGACTGTTCCCAGGGCATTGGAAAGGCCGAATGGCATCCGGTTAAATTCGTACAGTCCCATAGGTAGAATGAAAGCCATCTTCGCTTTGTCTTTCTTAGCCACCGGTACCTGCCAATATCCACTGGCCAGGTCAAGAGTCGAGATGAACTTCGCGTGGCTCAGGGCTGACAACGACTCCTCAATCCACGGAAGGGGGTAGGCATCCTGGACGGTCTGGGCATTCAGCTTTTGATATTCCATGCAGAACCGGAGACTCCCATCTTTCTTCAACACCAAGACTACTGGAGCAGCCCAAGGACTTTGACTCTCCTGGATCACCCGGTTTTCCAACGTGCTGGCTACCATATCCTTCATCTCCTGGTACATTTTAGGTGGGATTTTCTGGTAACGTTCCCTAATCGTGTTCAATGGCGGAAGCACACCCAAAGTCCTCATCATGACGCGAGAATGCCTCTTGAAATCCCAAGAGTCTCCTCCAGCAACTTCTGTTGTCCGGGAGTCATGGTCTTGCAGTCCACCCCCTTGAGGGCCATGATCACTCGACTGTTCCACTCCGCTGTCGGGGTCTCTCTTTGATGGACCTCCACAGCATAGGTCCAGGCTGATCTCCTATCAGGCTATAACGTGAAACTCCTTCGTCAAGAGATATCTCCTTCCCACATAGACTTTTTTCCAGCAGGGTGTTTCCGGGAACAGTCAACTCACAGTCTTCAACATTGAGGCAGCGTACAGGCACACATCTATCCTTCACAATGTCGAGGGCCCGGGCTACCAGTGGGCGAGTCTGCGCTTTCTCTTGATAAGCGGGCTCAACTAAGACCTCCAGCCAATTCAGTCGTCCTCCAGCCCCCACCGGCAGCATCCATATTTGTTCGTCGAGGTGGGATCTTTACCGGGTCCCCCACGGCACCTTTACCTCTCCAAGGGGCTGATCGGACATGTTGCTCTTTTGCAGACTACAACTCCTTACCATCTGCTGTAGAATCTTCTGAGTTGGCCGGTTGCCAATACTTCGCCCCTTCTTTGGCATAGAGTTATTTGTCTAGGTCTCGCAGCACATTTATACTATTGATGAGCAGCAGGGGCAATATTCAAATTCGCAATATTTCGCAAATATTCGTTAGAATAGTGGTCATATATTCGTGAATATTCGTATTCGAGATTATTCTATTAATTGCGAAATATAAGCAATGTAATATTCGCGTAATGCGAATATTCTAAAATACGAATATATAGCACTATAGAATATAGTGCTATATATTCTTTTTTAGAATATTCATCATTTTTTCCAATTTAATGTGAACAGTCATTGGCCCAAAAGCAACTTAAGCAGGGAGGAATCATGACTTCAGATGGAAAAAAATGACGAATATTCTAAAACACGAATATATAGCACTGCTATTAAATTGGAAAAAATGACGAATATTCTAAAAATGAATATATAGCACTATATTCTATAGTGCTATATATTCGTGTTTTAGAATATTCGCATTACGCTAATATTACATTGCCGATTTTTTGCATAAGAGAAAATAAATTAAATAATAAAGAATATTCTAATTCACTACAGACTAGCAGGTAGGTATACTAGGTAATGGGTTCAGATCAAAAAAACAGCAATTCGAATATTCGCGCTCAACACTAATTCATACCTAGGGCCACGTCCATTCCTTTCCGGGACGGATGGTCCACCAGCACGACCCCCTCCTTGCTGACGTCTTGCCCAGTCGGAACCGCATCCAGACTATCCCTTGGATGTCCATCTCTCTGTTATTGGCAGCCCTCAGCCAGATGACGCTCCTGTCTTCTGGCTGCATCATATGCCCAAAGTATCTTTCGAAGAACTCCAGAGGCATAAGGGTGCACTCCGACCCTGTATCAGTTAGGCAGCATACCTTCTGGCCTTCCAACTCGGCTTCCATAATGGGGCTGCTGGCATACAGGTCGTCTTCCTCACGCATAGGACTTAGCTTCTAGTGTACCTCTGCAGTACGCCCAGCTACTGTGGCAGTAGGAAGTTTATCGTCGGCTTGGACTTCATCTGTTCTGGGCATTCTCTGGGGACCTCTTCTGATGGGCCCCCGCACCCGAGTTATCCTGGGTGGAGTGGCGCGAGGTGCTGGGGTCGTTTCCAGAGGCCGGGTGATCCTATTTTCATTTAAAACACTTCCAGCAGAAGCTCTCTCAATTCTGTCTGCAGGGCCTGGACCACGCTTTACCGGTCCCTTGTAGCATGGGTGCTATTCACCACTCTCGCCGCCACAGGTATGTGCTCTTCCTCTCTCTCCACTGCGGCTAGGTAGACGCTGTAGAATGTTATGTCGGTCATTGTCCGGGTCATCTCTTAGAATTTGTCCTGTAAGAACTTATTGGAGAGCCCCAGCATAAATTCAGTGCCATTTACAGTATATGGGGAAATACATTTCTACCACAGTGCAGTCCCATACCGTACATTTCTCACTGTCCCTAGTGCGGCTCACCTGCAAAATCCATTGCATCATTTGTAAGGTATATGACTCCCCCCGCATTTGGCTATGTCCAAGGCTTGTGCACACAGGGCTATGCTGTTAAGAATAGCAGGTTTACTCCTGCTATGTCATCTTCTCCTATTAGCTTTGGGCTGTTACTGCCCCCAGCCTATCCATTATTATGGGTCAGCTGGCCAGGCTCATTGAGGATTCTGGCCAGGTTCCTGAATGGATAATCTTTCTTTAAACACTTTCGGTCTCTGCTCTGAAGGTGCCAGTGATAGTACAAGTTCTGTGTATTTGTATCCAGTAAATCCTTGTATCTTGCATCCAGGATCTAGTTCCTTGTCTAGTTGCTCCTTTTTGGTGTAGTTTTGTTCTTGTGATTATTTCTAGTCCATTCTGTTAAGGTGGAGGTCGGTACTCACTACCAGCGTGCTTATCTACTGCTTGTGGCCACGGACGTTTCCTTGTTCACCTACTCTGCTGTCCTAGGTCTTCATTGGCCTGGCTGCACACCATCCTCCTCTCCAGCCCATGGCTGGTCACCTTCCCCCTACCTGTGCCAATAGTTTCTGGTTCGCTAGTGTTCTACAAAGGTGTGCCATGTTGGTTTGTCTGTTCCGTGTGCTCACTTTTGCCTGACTTCTGGAATTGTCCCTTCTCTGCCTGTCCGTGTGTCATCCTTGTTTCACTGACCCTGAACAGCTGCAAAATAATTTTCAAAGCATCTCTTCCTAATGATCCGTGAAACATGGACGCAACACAGATGGCATCTGTGTTACGTCTGTGGTTTTCACGGACCTATAGACTATAATGGGTGTGCTTGATCCGTGAACACTGACAAAATAGAGCTTGCATCCGTGCTAAAAACATGGACCCACGGACTGTGCTAAAACACTGATGTGAGAATATACACTGTGAGAAACTGACAACAATTCTCATAACTTTTATCTGTGCATATTTTTATAACTGTCATGTGATCCTATACATTTTGATGCCATTCTATGATTGTACATGCCGTTCCGTCTGGGCCTGTAGTTGGAATACACATTACCCTTGGACGAAATCAATTTATCACCTGAATGTAAAAAAACTGGCCCTTTGCAAGTGGTAATGAAGATAGTTCCTGGAAATGCAGACACTGAGACAGCATGGAACCTCACCCAGTGGGGTCCAGCAGCTTTTCAAATCCAGTACCAGAAGATGAAAAAATGTATCATAAGCAATAACTAATCTCTGGTACAACTCGCGTATTAATAAATATAATCAATGCATTCCGTGTGACGTGGGCATCGTAGAGGGTCTAAACATCCCACCCCAGCGTTCCCACATAGCCAGTATCTCATCTTCTGGGACAACCACATCGGTCATGTGTGGTATCAAACTGATCAGCCTGATAATATATACATTATTAAAACATGTTGGGGCCCGAATATCCATTGGTGTGGACGGGAAGCCATGTTTTATTAATATTCCAGGTCTGCCAGCTGAGTAAGAGAGGTGGAGCCTGCACAGGTAATGAGGGCCTTCCCAGAAGGCCGAGACACCATAGGAGGGCGACTCCTCTCAGCTCCACCCTCTGCCGAATGGGGAGAAAAATGAACTATTGGGAACATTTCTTTGACACAATTTGGGGATCGGATCAACATTGTGTTGTGTTCCCCTTTCCTTCTGTCCCCGGAAAAAACAGAATGGACTCTGACCTCACAATTAATAAGAACCCTTCTGCTTTTTATCCTTTTATTTTTATACTGTTTTGTGCACGTTTATGTATGTCTTATTTCTTGTAACTTTTTGTAACTAAGTACTGTACCTTTTTTCAGTACATTAAAGCACATCTTTAATGGTTTTGCCCTGTGCCATGAACGAGCCCAGTAACCTCCATATATATATAATTTTTTTAATTGTATGAGTGCGGTTTGCGTTACCGTGCATTTGCTATACGTGTGGCCTGTGCCAATTCGAGCCTGCCTGCGAGTGGGACGCTGTGGGGTTTTCTATGAGCCCTTAATTAATCAGGGTATTGATTTAAGTGCCATAGATTGGCGGCAGCATGAAAGGCTGTGTCGGGATGAGATCGAGGCTCAATCTGAGGCCTGTGTGTAGGGGTGCGAGAGAAGTGCGTGAAATAGATCGACCCTTGGCAGTCGCACCTGGGTCACGTGACAGGGCGGTTCTCCTACGTGACACACACATTAAAATGAATGGGGACGTGTGCTGTCCATGTAGAACACGTACAGCACACGTATGTGGAACACTAACGGGTGAATGAGGCTTTATAGTTCGTGATAATGGAATACATAACGGAATTACCATAGAACCCGAACGCCGAACCCGAACTTGAAAACAGTGTGTTCGCCCACACTTCTTTGGCACAGCGCCAGTTGTGGTTATTCCTGGTACTGCAGTTTTGCTCCATTTTCAGGGTGCATACACCTTATGTTAAAGGGATCTCTAGAGCTCATAACCAGGATTAATTTATTTTTTTGCATTATTTAACCCATTATGATCCCTGATTGGTTCTTTTTTTGTTTATCATACAAGGGCCATCTACTCGGGTAAGAACGCACGCGGCGGCAAAGCTTTGCATATGACTTTGGTAAAAGACTACAGGTCTTTGTATGAAGGCTCTGGAGTGTTTATTACCTGGAAGCCATATTGCGCTATGCAAACACCGCGCACACAGGATCCATTGTGCTGTAAAGTGGAACAAGAGACGTTTCTTTTACTTTTGTCGATCCTACCAGGATCCATAGACAAATATTCCCTTTAATACAGGAGACCTAAAAGAGGAAGGATCCCAACTGCCACTTACATGGTGATGTGTCTGGTGACATCCGTGTCCTTGATGAGTAACCTCCAATTAGAAAACAAAGAAACCAAGTAAATTAGGGCGGTCCAGAGATCAATGATTTTCTGAGGGTGTGGACTCTGAAACCCCTGGAGGACATCATTGAGGGAAGTTGCAGTTGTACATTTTTCCTGCAGCGGCCACTAGAGGAGAAATGCAGTATTACAATTACAATGAGTTTGTGCATCAATCTGGGTAGAATCCATATGTGAACAGGGTCCTATATACTGAATTTTAGGGTGCATTCAGACGGACGTATGTACAGGTCCGCATCCCTTCCGTAATTTTGCAGAACGAGTGCGGACCTATTAATTTAAGTGGGGCTGCAAAAGATGCGGACAGCACACCGTGTGCATCCGTAGTTCCGTACCACGGCCCCGCAAATAATATAGAGTATGTCTTATTCTTGTCCGCAATCGCAGGCAAGAATAGACGTTTCCATATAGTGCTGGGTGGAACGCACATGGACGGTATCCGTGTTTTGCGGATCCGCAATTTGTGGACCGCAAAACACTTCTGACCGTTTGAATGAGCCCTTAGGGCTCATGCACACAAATGTATTTTCTTTCTGCATACATTTTGCAGACCGTATGCAGAACCATTCGTTTCAATGGGTCCGCAAAAAAAAACGGAAGTTACTCCGTTTGCATTCTGTTTCCGTATGTCTGTTCCACAAAAAAAAAAATGCCCTATTTTTGTCTGCATAACGGACAAGTATAGGACTGTTCTACTAGGGCCAGCTGTTCCGTTCCACAAAATACGGAATACACACAGACGTCATCCATACTTTTTGCAAATCCGTGTTTTGCGGACCGCAAAATACATACAGTCACGTGCATAAGCCCTTATACTGAATTTTCAAGAACGGACCATAATCAACGAGTCTACCTGGCATTTTTCCTGCAGCGGCCACTAGAGGAGAAATTTAGTATTACACGCTGGTGATTTAAAGGGAGCCTGACCCGAAAGATAACCATACTTGGATCTTAGAAATGCTTCCTTTTATTTTTATGTAAATTAGGTTTTCGGTGCACGGTGGGCAGGGCCACTCTGTTTGGTGCCCCTGGTTTCACCTGTGTCATCGTTACCATCAGCTCTGAAATCTCAGGGACTGTCAAAGAAGAGGGGGAAGCACTGGCCATTATTAAGGAGAAGCAATGGTGCACCAAATGTAGTGGCCCTACCCACAGTGCACCAAACACCCTATTTGCATAGAAATAAAAAGAAGCATTTATCAGGATGAGAGGATTAGATGTGTATGATTATTTTTTGGGCATCTACCCTACTAGGCGGTATGCTTACTATGAAACATATTCTGGAGGAAACAGACTCGCCATGTAATACTACATTCCGCCTCTAGAGGCCGCTGCAGAGAAAATGCCAGGTAGGCTGGCTGCTGAGGTTCAGAACCTGAAAATTCAGCATATAGGACCCTGTTCCCATATGGATCCTGTCCACATTGATGCATAAATTCCCGCCTAAATGTAGCCAAAATTTGCATCAATGCGTGTGCACAGGGGGGTTTTGTGCAACATTTGCACGCTCCCAGGAAATGTGCATGCTATGCTTACCATTCGGATGGATCCCACATTGAAAATCTGCAGATTTGCTGCAAAAAAGCACTCAAAAAGAAGTTTAAGATGGACGCCATATTTACTGCACTTAATTCTAATGCTTGCAAATGGTCCAAAAAAATATGCACATCCATATGGCGGCATACCATAGGCAACCATGCATCCAGACTGGAAAAAATGAGGTCTGCATGAGAGCTGCGTACATAAAACGGGAGTTTATTATTTTGTTTGTAAAGTTTTATAGAATAGGGTCACATCATGGAGATCCAAATGTCCTAGCGTCCTCGGGATGTGGCAGCATTACGTTTTTATATAATCACCCTCATTCATTGCACCACAGCTGATCTCTTGTCACACGGGCAGCTTATGCCTCGGGCGTGTTTACTCACCGTGCAGGACTTGGCATTTACTACTCTAGGTAAACATAGCACAAGCCAATGTTCATACCATGCCATCTCCTGACAGATACAAATCCTTCCGTAGACGGTCCCTGCAAATTCAGGACTTGTCTGTTGGCGACAGTCGATGCACCAAATTTTGGCACAGTGTCCGACAAGGTCTATGTGCACTCACTTTAGTAAATGTGGGTCACGATGTTATATGAGATGGAAATTCTTAATCAAACCATTTGGGTTTCATTTCTTCTCTGCTTTCAAGACCACTGCTTGCTGTCAGACACTGAAATCCCATCCTGGTCATGTCTCCATTGCAAATCTATAGCAGAAATCTCTGCAGCTGAAAAATTCTATTCTGTATCAGGTGCACTGACTTCTGCAAACCCCTGTCCGATGCACTGTGCCAAATGTGACAGGTGCAGAACGTTTTGTAGAAAATCTGCTGAATGTAAGTCCAGGGGTAGCAGAAATTTCTGACATTGTGCATGTTGCCAGGAATGTGCAGCATAGACATTTTGCTGAGGATTCAACCCTTTAGATTGCAGAACATATGAGAGAGAAGCTGCAGCAGTAGCATCCCTTCCTACCTGCAAACTAGGACAGATTGAGAATTGCATGGGCCGTTACAATCTAACCACCAGAAGCCACCACTAGAGGGAGCTCTCTGCATTTGGATTCTATATATCTGTCATTGAATTTAAAAGCCGTTCTATAAATTTGTAGACTAAGCAAAGAAAAAGCAGAAGCACAACCCTTACACCGCTACATGGTGCTATTTGGTTGCGGACCTCTCTAATGTCCTGGTAAACATAAACAAGGTAATCAGTGAACTTTTTTTAAACATAGTACTTCATTTCTAAATATTTCCCTGGGGCGGCCATATTGGGGATACACACTTCCTTTCTGTATTGTCTGTATAGGGGTGGCCATATTGGGGACACACACTTCCTTCCTGTATTGTCTGTATAGGGGCGGCCATATTGGGGACACACACATCCTTCCTGTATTGTCTGTATAGGGGTGGCCATATTGGGGACACACACTTCCTTCTTGTATTATCTGTATAGGGGTGGCCATATTGGGGACACACACTTCCTTCTTGTATTATCTGTATAGGGGTGGCCATATTGGGGACACACACTTCCTTCTTGAATTATCTGTATAGGGGCGGCCATATTGGGGGGGACACACTTCCTTCTTGTATTATCTGTATAGGGGCAGCCATATTGGGGACACACACTTCCTTCTTGCATTATCTGTATAGGGGCGGCCATACTGGAGACACACACTTCCTTCTTGTATTATCTGTATAGGGGTGGCCATATTGGAGGCACACACTTCCTTCCTGTATTGTCTGTATAGGGGCAGCCATATTGGAGGCACACACTTCCTTCTTGTATTATCTGTATAGGGGTGGCCATATTGGAGGCACACACTTCCTTCCTGTATTATCTGTATAGGGGTGGCCATATTGGAGGCACACACTTCCTTCCTGTATTATCTGTATAGGGGTGGCCATATTGGAGGCACACACTTCCTTCTTGTATTATCTGTATAGGGGCAGCCATATTGGGGACACACACTTCCTTCTTGCATTATCTGTATAGGGGAGGCCATATTGGAGGCACACACCTCCTTCCTTTATTATCTGTATAGGGGTGGCCATATTGGAGGCACACACTTCCTTCTTGTATTATCTGTATAGGGGTGGCCATATTGGAGGCACACACTTCCTTCCTGTATTATCTGTATAGGGGTGGCCATATTGGAGGCACACACTTCCTTCTTGCATTATCGGTATAGGGGCGGCCATATTGGAGACACACCCTTCCTGTATTTTCTGTATGGGGCGGCCATATTGGAGACACACACTTCCTTCCTGTATTATCTGTATAGGGGTGGCCATATTGGAGGCACACACTTTCTTCCTGTATTATCTGTATAAGGGTGTTCATATTGGAGACACACCCTTCCTGTATTGTCTGTATGGGGCGGCCATATTGGAGACACACATTGGCCTTATCTAGGCCTCCAACAGTACACTAGAGCTGTCATTATATTACCATCCCTCTAATGATAATGAGATGACTGTGCTCAGAGTGTCCCAGTCTATACAGAAAAGCTGACAAGTGTTGTGCAAAGAACAAGACGTATCAGCCTGCTTTGCCCTCTAGCAGCCAGTGTGCGAACTGCAGGGTTTATGTGGACAGTCACACAAACAAATGAAAATAAACTGTAAAAAATGTAATGTTTAATACAAACCTGATTGAAATAATGTTATGACGTAATGATAAAGCTGTACATTGCTATTAAATACATCTATTATAATTTCCCGTAGTTATAATAGAGCATTTAATTTCACTTTCAGCTTCCTTACTTAGTTCCTTATTAAACATTGCTGTGATGTGAACATCGGGATCGTCTGTCACTTGGCAGCCGGCGGCCGCTACGTCAACTCTCAGCGCAGTGTAAGAAAGTCTATCAGTGATGCCTTGTGGAGTATTAGGTGCTGACTACGGGTTTATCCTGTTCTGCAGACATTGGGTCCGGGTGTATTAGTTATGTCAGACATATAATGTATCTCTCAGTTCTGTCGTTTACATCATTATATGGATCTGATGAAGCTGAGATACAGGGAGCTGTTTGCTGGATCCTCACACTGTGGAGCTGACAGAGCTGATGATCGATGGTAATTATACTTCCTATATTCACAGTATTATCACCGAGATGACAGTAGTCACTATTGATCTGGACGCTGTATGACACTATGTATCTAGACACTGTACTCACTATTGATCTGGACGCTGTATGACACTATGTATCTGGACACTATTCACTTATCTGGATGACATGACACTATATATCTGGACACTGTACTCACTATTGATCTGGACACTACAAGACACTATGTATCTGGACACTGTACTCAATATTGATCTGGACCGACGCTGTATGACACTATGTATCTGGACACTGTACTCCCTATTGATCTGGATGCTATATGACACTATGTATCTGGACGCTATATGACACTATGTATCTGGACACTATTCACTTATCTGGATGATATGACACTATAAATCTGGACACTGTATTCACTATTGATCTGGACGCTGTATAACACTATGTATCTGGACGCTATATGACACTATAAATCTGGACCCTGTACTCACTATTGATCTGGACACTACATGACACTATGTATCTCGATGCTATATGACACTATGTATCTGGACACTATATTCACTATCGATATGGACGCCATATGACACTATGTATCTGGACACTATTCACTTATCTGGATGACATGACACTATAAATCTGGACCCTGTACTCACTATTGATCTGGACACTACATGACACTATGTATCCAGACACTGTATTCACTATTAATCTGGACGCTGTATGACACTATGTATATGGATGCTATATGACACTATGTATCTGGACACTGTATTCACTATTGATATGGACGCTGTATGACACTGCGTATCTGAACATTATTCACTAATCAGGATGATATGACACTATACTGTATATCTGGACACTGTGCTCACTATGGATCTGGAGGCTATATGACATATGTATCTGGAGGCTATTTCCACTATGTATCTGGATGATATGACACTATATATCTGGACACTGTGCTCACTATGGATCTGGAGGCTATATGACACTATGTATCTGGACACTGTACTCACTATTGATCTGGATGATTATGACACTATGTTTCTGGATACTGTACTCACTATTGATCTGGATGCTATATGACACTATGTATCTGGACACTGTACTCACTATTGATCTGGCCGCTGCATAACACTATGTATCTGAACACTATATTCAGCATTGATCTGGACACTGCCTGACACTATGTATCTGAATGTTGTATTCACTATTGATCTGGATGACATATGACACTATGTACAGTTGCAAGAAAAAGTATGTGAACCCTTTTGGAATGATATGGATTTCTGCACAAATTTGTCATAAAATGTGATCTGATCTTCATCTAAGTCACAACAATAGACAATCACAGTCTGCTTAAACTAATAACACACAAAGAATTAAATGTTACCATGTTTTTATTGAACACACCATGTAAACATTCACAGTGCAGGTGGAAAAAGTATGTGAACCCTTGGATTTAATAGCTGGTTGAACCTCCTTTGGCAGCAATAACTTCAACCAAACGTTTCCTATAGTTGCAGATCAGACGTGCACAACGATCAGGAGTAATTCTTGACCATTCCTCTTTACAGAACTGTTTCAGTTCAGCAATATTCTTGGGATGTCTGGTGTGAATCGTTTTCTTGAGGTCATGCCACAGCATCTCAATCTCGTTGAGGTCAGGACTCTGACTTGGCCTCTCCAGAAGGCGTATTTTCTTTTGTTTAAGCCATTTTTCTGTTGATTTACTTCTATGCTTTGGGTCGTTGTCCTGTTGCAACACCCATCTTCTGTTGAGCTTCAGCTGGTGGACAGATGGCCTTAAAGAGGACCTTTCACCTGAAAATGCATGTGAAACTAAAGATATACCCTTACTTGCCTGTCCCCCGTGGTGCTTATTCAGCTCTTCTTTTTTCAATATGTGCCCCCGTTTGTCCGCGGTGCCCCCTGCAATATTTCCCGCTGTGTATGCTAATGAGCCATTCGGCTCAACTGGGCGGGCCTGAAAAAGTTCTCCTGGGCGTGTCTGTCTTCTCCCTGGCACGGAGCGCATCCAATTAGCACGCTCCGCTCTTAGCCAGGGAGAATAAGCTCCAGTTCTCGCGAGAACAGGAGCAATTTTATCCATCCTGCTTCTCCTCCGACACTGCTCACCGCGGGAATCCAAGATGGCACCGGCAGCAGGATGAATGAAATTGCTCCAGTTCTCGCGAGAACTGGAACTTCTTCTCCCTGGCTAAGAGCGGAGCGTGCTAATTGGATGCGCTCCGTGCCAGGGAGAAGATAGACACGCCCAGGAGAACTTTTGCAGACCCGCCCAGTTGAGCTGTAAATTGCGGGGGGCACCGCGGACAAACGGGGGCACATATTGAAAAAAGAAGAGCTGAATAAGCACCACAGGGGACAGGCAAGTAAGGGTATATCTTTATTTTCACATGCATTTTCAGGTGAAAGGTCCTCTTTAAGTTCTCCTGCAAAATGTCTTAATAAACTTGGGAATTCATTTTTCCTTCGATGATAGCAATCCGTCCAGGCCATGATGCAGCAAAGCAGCTACAAACCACGATGCCCCCACTACCATACTTCACAGTTGGGATGAGGTTTTGATGTTGGTGTGCTGTGCCTCTTTTTCTCCACACATAATGTTGTGTGTTTCTTCCAAACAACTCAACTTTAGTTTCATCTGTCCACAGAATATTTTGCCAGTACTGCTGTGGAACATCCAGGTGCTCTTGTGCAAACTGTAAACGGGCAGCAATGGTTTTTTTTGGACAGCAGTGGCTTCCTCTGTGGTATCCTCCCATGAAATCCATTCGTGTTTAGTGTTTTACGTATCGTAGATTCGCTAACAGGGATGTTAGCATATGCCAAAGACTTTTGTAAGTCTTTAGCTGACACTTTAGCTTTCTTCTTCACCTCATTGAGCAGTCTGCGCTGTGCTCTTGCAGTCATCGTTACAGGACGCCACTCTAGGGAGAGTAGCAGCAGTGCTGAACTTTCTCCATTTATAGACAAAAGCAAGGCTTTTGGAGATACTTTTATAACCCTTTCCAGCTTTATGCAAGTCAACAATTCTTAATCGTAGGTCTTCTGAAAGCTCTTTTGTGCGAGGCATCTGTAGTGTACGGGAGTTGTAATGCCCGTCACTACAGAAGGGTCACTTGTGTGCGGTCGTTCCCCTCAAATATGGGGAGTTTGGTGTAAAACATCTTCATGTAATGCAATGCTGTGTATTTCCCTGTTACTGTGATATTGCCATGTGCAGGCCTGCTAGGGATGTCATTCCAGCTCCAGGTCAGTAGAGGGAGCTAGGGAGCCCTAGTTATATATAGGCCCAGTCAGGGGAAGGAAAGGCAGTCTGAGTCTAAGTCTAGTCAGCCCAGGCCATGAGCCTGTGAAGTCTAAGGTCCAGGCCTTGCGCCTGTTGAAGTCAGCCCAGGCCCTATAGCCTGAGAGGGTCCAGCCTAGGAAGATTCATTCCCTAGGAGGAGCAGTCCAGACCCTAGGACTAGTGGAGAAGTGTTGCCTCCTTAGTCAAGCTGCATACAGGACAAGTATCCCTGGAGAGAGAGAACAGTTGCCTGAAGTGTATTGCTGCATTCAGAGTAAGAGGAAAGCCCCGATCTTAGGAGGCCTGTCTTGAAGATAGCCTTTGGGACTGTGATTACTAATCTGAACCACTGCTGTGACTGTATTGTAACGTGTGGAATATTCTGGAACTGTACTTACTGACTGTTCATCTATCTTCAACTACGTTCAGTAAAGTTATCCTGTTATTCAAATATAAGGATTCCTCAATTATTCCACCTGTCACTACACGGTGTGCCACTGTTCAATTGGCACTGGCGTCACGACATTCATCACCTGCCTGTTCCAGTGCTGACCCGATTGAAGACGACAGTCGGTCCCAGGTTAGTGGGTTGCCCTGAACTACAAAGCCCAGCACACCTAAAGCTACACTACTGACCCCCTGGGACACTGCATCGCTCTTTTTGGCGTCACGAACAGGATCGCATGCCTCTGGAGTGCAGAGGAGTGTGAACTGTGTGCTTTAACTATTCCACCACCGTATTGCAAGGACTTTACCCTTTATTTCCAAGCCTGTGGATTACAATTGTGCTTGGGAGGAATCGGAGGCGCTGTGCTGTGTTGCGCTACCCCCAGAGAGAAAATCGGGCTTGTGGATTGCAATTTGTGGACTTTTTCTGCCATCCTGCTTGCTGTCAGTGAATGGCTGCATCATGGCGCCCAAGATGGCCGCCGGCACCGTTAGACTTCTTCCTGCGCCATCACTGTCCTCAGTGGCGCGAAGATTTGCCGCCAAGACCCTCCAAGAAGGAGGAGAAAACTGCTTGGGGATACCGCCTACCTTTGCGGATTATAATATGGAAGCCGCCTACCATATACTGGAATACCAGGGCGTGCCAGCAGCGACGGGGAGGAGCCTGCAGCAACAGTGGTTCACCCTGCTCCGCGACTGCCTGCCTGAGCCAGAGGGATCCGGATCCTTAGGAGCAGCGATGGAGGCGACCCCAGGAGCAACTCGTAAGTGCCATGCGGTTCCTGCTTCTGCCCCAAGTGAAGTGGCCCAGTCCTGCCCATGGCCACAGGCCGAACCTTGCCATTTTCACCGGCCGCGGGAAGGCTTTCTCCCACGGGACCCTGCGTGGTCGGCTCTGATGGCAGAGATCCGCGTGGCGGCAACCCTGAAGACCACCACCAAGAAGAAATACTTTGAGGAGGTAACCAAACGCATCTTTGAAGACTCCGTTCAAGGCAAACCCCAGTTAGAGCGTCGCACAGGAGTTGTGCTTGAATTTGATAAGGCCCGGGGGTTCGGATTTATCCAAGAGACTGGCACCAACCGCGATTATTATGTAAATCGCCGGTCTGTTAAGCGGAGTTACCTACCGGCGAGACTGCATAATCTAGCAGTGGGTGAGCGGGTGGAGTTCACTCCCGCGAAGGGCCTGCGAGGCCCATATGCCACCACGGTGACCCGTCCAGGACCAGTACCGGAAAACTGGGAGGAGGCAGAGGATCTGGCGGAGACAGAAGACCCGCCGGGGCCAATCCGAAATACTTATCAGGAGAAGGGCTCCTTCTTAGGCCCGAACATCTTCTGGCAGCCGACCGTCTTGGACAAGCCTGCAAGTCCATATCCCTCTCCAGAGCTGCCACGACGGGAGAAAACAGCGGCAGATTGGGCGCGGATGGCCCAGTTTGGTGAGGCCCTGGATAGCCTGTGGGGGAAGCGTAAAGAAGAGACGTCTCCTGAGCCTGCTGCAAGTGCACCGGAATCCAGCAGTGAGATCGCCGCCCTGGAGGAGCGGATCACCAGGCTGCAAGTATACCTGGATGGCCTGCGTCAAGTGGCAAGTTCCAGAGCAGCATCGCAGCAGCCCAGACCGTGGTGAGTCACCTGTGCCCCTGTACAGCCTGAACCCGTAGCCCGAGGTCCTACCACTAGCACTGAGCGGCCCAAAGTTAGTGTAAAATCGGACAAACTAACATATGCCAGGAGCCGAGTCCGTCTTGACGGGACCTCCTTATCCCGGCCAGTGGAAGTGTCTGCCCCAGTGCCGGCCCGTGTCCCGAGACCAGCCAGCTCCTGTGAATCCTCAACCCAGTCGGGCCAGTGAGATGGATAGGCCCAGTCCCTGTGATGATTCCGGCCCATTCTGTCTGGTGGGCACCACCTTCAAGTGTCCCTGGTACATGGCCCAGGCTGCGGGCAGTACCGGGCTGCACCACATCTGATGAGCAAGGCTCCTATGACACTTACCTGTGAGCAGGCCTGCTAGGCCATGTTGCTGAACCTCACAGGGACTTCATAATTGTTGCAGGAACTGTCCCTCATGTTGTCAGGCTGGTGGAGCTTGCTGCCAGTTCCCCACGGCCGGTGGCATGTTTGTGAAAATTAAGTTGCCACTGTGGAACCACTGCTCCCAGCCTGCCCTTGCTGTTTCCGGGACACCCTGCCTGCTTTGAAGACAATCTTATTCATCCAAGTTGTGCTCTATTTTTGCACCTTTTCCCCTTTTTAACCCCCATTTCAGCTTGAAAAGGAGTTTCTATGTCAGCACTTAAAGGGTGAGCAGGATTTGCCAGGATAATGTATCCTTGGTATTGTCAGAGTCCTGTATTGTTAGTATTATGTGTGTACTGCTGACCATATTTATTACAATTTTTTTCAAGTCAATGTGCCCAGAGATGGACTCCCCAGGTGCGAGCCTCTGTGATGATCAATTCCATGGATTCCATAAGTGTGAACCAAGTCTTATAATGTGTCATTATGGACCTACTATACACAGTCATGGACTATCCTGGTATTCCCTAACATCCGCTGTGCCAGGTCAGCGTCCCAGTTCCATTCATTATCCTGAAGGAAGAGAACGACACCCTTGTCACCACACTTCACCTTTGCCAACGGACCTGATATGAATATATATGTAGATGAATTACGGATATGTATGCCTGCATGTTTCCCTTTCTATTTCAGGTGAAAAATTCCAGTTGGGCGGGCCCTGATGGAGTACGAGGTCGTACTCAGCTTAAAGCAGCGGGGTATGTAGTGTACGGGAGCTGTAATGCCCGTCACTACAGAAGGGTCACTTGTGTGCGGTCGTTCCCCTCAAATATGGGGAGTTTGGTGTAAAACATCTTCATGTAATGCAATGCTATGTATTTCCCTGTTACTGTGATATTGCCATGTGCAGGCCTGCTAGGGATGTCATTCCAGCTCCAGGTCAGTAGAGGGAGCTAGGGAGCCCTAGTTATACATAGGCCCAGTCAGGGGAAGGAAAGGCAGTCTGAGTCTAAGTCTAAGTCCAGCCCAGGCCATGAGCCTGTGAAGTCTAAGTCCAGGCCTTGCGCCTGTTGAAGTCAGCCCAGGCCCTATAGCCTGAGAGGGTCCAGCCTAGGAAGATTCATTCCCTAGGAGGAGCAGTCCAGACCCTAGGACTAGTGGAGAAGTGTTGCCTCCTTAGTCAAGCTGCATACAGGACAAGTATCCCTGGAGAGAGAGAACAGTTGCCTGAAGTGTATTACTGCATTGAGAGTAAGATGAAAGCCCTGATCTTAGGAGGCCTGTCTTGAAGATAGCCTTTGGGACTGTGATTACTAATCTGAACCACTGCTGTGACTGTATTGTAACGTGTGGAATATTCTGGAACTGTACCTACTGACTGTTCATCTATCTTCAACTACGTTCAGTAAAGTTATCCTGTTATTCAAATATAAGGATTCCTCAATTATTCCACCTGTCACTACACGGTGTGCCACCGTTCAATTGGCACTGGCGTCACGACATTCATCACCTGCCTGTTCCAGTGCTGACCCGATTGAAGACGACAGTCGGTCCCAGGTTAGTGGGTTGCCCTGCACTACAAAGCCCAGCATACCTAAAGCTACACTAATGACCCCCTGGGACACTGCACATCATTCACATCAGGCAATGCTTCTTGGGAAAAGCAAACCCAGAACTGGTGTGTGTTTTTTATAGGGCAGGGCAGCTGTAACCAACACCTCCAATCTCATCTCATTGATTGGACTCCAGTTGGCTAACACCTCACTCCAATTAGCTCTTGGAGATGACGTTAGTCTAGGGGTTCACATACTTTTTCCACCTGCACTGTGAATGTTTACATGGTGTGTTCAATAAAAACATGGTAACATTTAATTCTTTGTGTGTTATTAGTTTAAGCAGACTGTGATTGTCTATTGTTGTGACTTAGATGAAGATCAGATCACATTTTATGACAAATTTGTGCAGAAATCCATATCATTCCAAAAGGGTTCACATACTTTATTCTTGCAACTGTATCTGGACACTGTATTCACTATTAATCTGAACGCTAGATGACACTATGTATCTTGACACGTTATTCCCTATTGATCTGTGCTCTGTATGACACTATCGGGAAGATATAGGAATATAGGTTTACTTCGCACCAGAATATTTTGCCTAAGCAATTTTTTGTTTGCTTCAAATTTATGATTTGGATTGTCAATGTTTGGATTGTCAAAATTTGTGAAGTACAAGTCGTTTTACAATGTGCTGAATGGAGGATGTGATCTCTGTATGACAATACTTATCTGTAAGACGCTATGATTCTGGATCTAGTATGTCAAGATTTATCTGTGACTTTATGTGGACAATATAATCTGAAAACTGTCTGGCGCATTGCACACACATTGTATAGCGGTATTACATACATACTGTATAACAGTATTACATACAAATTGTACAGCAATATTAGATACAGATTATAAAGCAGCATATAGCGGTATTACATATGGATTATATAGCAGTATTACATACACACAGGGCCGGTTCTAGGTGAAATGGGGCCCGGGGGTGAAAAACAATAAGGGGACCCCCTCCATGTCACGTCATCAATCACCCCTTTCGAGTCACATTATTTCCCCCCATGGCAGCATACAGAAATACAGCGCCCCATACCTCTTACATCCAGTGACGTCTCCTTTGATGTAGATGTTCTTTGACCCCGTCTTCTCCTTTCAGACCAGACAATCATTTTGTCGCCATTTTCCATCTCTGCAGTTTGACAACAAAAAAAAATCCCCTCCCCATCTCTCCTTCTGTGGCCCCCCCATCCCCCAATGGCACATTTCTCCCACTCCAATCCATAGGCCAGTGGGCTGCTGCAAATCGATCCATCCCCCCCCCCCCTCCCCATCGGGTTTCTCCTACTCCATCTTATGGACCAGTGGCAGACAGACACGGGATCCATCCATCCATTTGTTAGCTATTATAGGTATTATACCAAATATAAATACCTGTAAGGTTACTTTAAGTTCTGTGAGACTGTGACTGAGGGAGGGACAGTCAGGCATCGGTGACTCGTCGGGCCTTCTCTCAGAGTCTCTGGGGGCGGAGCTCCCTCAGCTCAGTGGCAACGTCATGTGAAGACGTGCCTCTGCGGTAGCTGCGAGCCTGCGCACGCTCCAGCCACTGCAGGCAGGCCAGGCAGCGGAGCTCAGAGCGGCCGCGGGCCCCGCCCCCTCCTCACTCTTTTAGGCCGGGCGCTTTCACTGAGTCTGCGCTGTTAGTCGGCCGCTGACTGCAAATAAATAGTAAGTAGTAGGGTCAGTTGTTTGCGGCAGCAGGCCGTCGCCGGGGGCCCCTAAGGACTCGGGGCCTGGGGGCAATTGCCCCCCTTGCCTGTATGGTAGCGCCGGCCCTGCATACACATTGTATAGCAGTGTTATATACACAGTGTACAGCAGCATTACATACACATTGTACAGCAGTATTGCATACAGATTGTATAGCAGTATTACATACACAACTGAATTGCAGTGTTACATACACATTGTACAGCAGCTTTATATACAGTGTATAGCAGTATTGCATACACATCATACAGCAGTATTACATACACACTGTATAGCAGTATTACACACACACACACACACTGTATAGCAGTATTACATACACACTGTATAGCAGTATTACACACACACTGTATAGCAGTATTACACACACACACACACTGTATAACAGTATTACATACACACTGTATAGCAGTATTACACACACACTGTATAGCAGTATTACACACACACTGTATAGCAGTATTACACACACACACTGTATAGCAGTATTACATACACACTGTATAGCAGTATTACACACACACACTGTATAGCAGTATTACATAAACACTGTATAGCAGTATTACATACACACTGTATAGCAGTATTACACACACACTGTATAGCAGTATTACACACACACACTGTATAGCAGTATTACACACACACACACACACACACTGTATAGCAGTATTACATACACACTGTATAGCAGTATTACACACACACACACACACTGTATAGCAGTATTACATAAACACTGTATAGCAGTATTACATACACACTGTATAGCAGTATTACATACACACTGTATAGCAGTATTACACACACACACTGTATAGCAGTATTACATAAACACTGTATAGCAGTATTACATACACACTGTATAGCAGTATTACACACACACTGTATAGCAGTATTACACACACACACACTGTATAGCAGTATTACACACACACTGTATAGCAGTATTACACACACACTGTATAGCAGTAATATACACACACTGTATACCAGTATACCACACACACTGTATAGCAGTATTACATACACACTATATAGCGTATAGCAGTATCACATAAGCAGCAGTATGACAGACAGATTGTATAGCAGTATTACATACAGATTGTATTACATACACATTGCATCACAGTGTTATATACACATTGACCAGCAGTAGTACATACACATTGTATAGCAGCATTACATAAGCATTGTATAGCAGTATTACATACACATTGTACAGCAGCGTGATATACACATTGTATAGCAGTATTACATACATATTGTTCAACAGTATTACATACATTTCGTCTTCTGGCATAATTTCTCAAGCTCAGCATGGCAGTATTATATGAAAATATGCATCAAGTGAGCAAAAGGGCATATATAAGGGAGAGTTCAAATTTTTTTTTTTATAGGATACTGTTTTGTTTTTGTTTTTTGTTCTTCTGACGGATCAGAAGAATGGAAAATGAAACACAGATGTGAACCCTCCCTTATCATGACTAGTGATGATCGAGCACCAGTGTTTGGGTGTTCAGCCCGAACACATTGCTATATTCGTGTGCGTTCGCCCAATTTATTAGGGTGCTTGGATGCCATGTGGCAGATCATGGTGGGAGTGGTGAGGTTGCTAGTGTTCACACCCCGGCTCATTTTGGCACAGGTTGCAAACTACCACTCTTTTGTCTTCTGCACTTTCCTCAAAAAAACGCCATACTGCAGAACACCTACCCTTTGGCAAGGTAAATTTACGCATGGGGGTGCTCGTGTAACGGTTGTGGGCCTGTTTGGTGTGGGCTGACATCTCCCTTTTGCAACCCCACTGTCTCTTCTGGACTGTTGCGGTGCTGTGAATCCCTCCCCCACTGTACTGCTGTCCTCGCTTGGCTTTTCACCCTCCCATGTTGGGTCAGTGACCTCATTGTCGACCACGTCCTCTTCTACTTCCTCACTCTGCTCATCCTCCTGACTTGACCTAACCACAACCTCAGTGATTGGCAGCTGTGTCTCATCATCATCCACCTCGTGAACGAATGATTGCCATTCACCACCGTCATCTTCTTGAGACTGTGTAGGGTCAAGAGGTTGGGAATCAGGGCACAATAACTCAGGTGCCTCTTCAATTATGCTGGGCGAGAGAGCCAAATCTAATAGTAAGATCACTCGTTTGGCAAGCCTCTCCATGATGGGAGGAAGGATGATCAGAGTGAGGATTCGGTTGACCAGACTCTTGGCTACAGAGACTGGATCTGGTGCAAGAGAGGGCGGTTCTTAACCGACTGGAAGCATTATCTTCAGCAATCTAACCAACCAACTGTTCGCACTGGTCCAACTTGGACAGTGTTGTCCTCTACTGCCCAGCTAAGTAGGCCCAGATTATTGGAATTTTCAATACAGACACTGTTTTCGGATGCAGGAAAGTATATGTCACAGAAACCCAAAGAATATGGACACTATATTAGGCCTAGATTATTGGAATTTGCAATACAGACACTGACTGATCCAGACAGGTCTGGGAGGAGAAGGTCGCAGCGACTTGCTACTCGCGATAGCTTGTGAGTTTGCTCCGTGGTTCAGGGTATGTCATCCGGGTTTTGCCTTGTGAACCTTTTTGTCCTGACTGGGAGTTTGTAGGCATTCTTCTCAGGTGAGTGCTGTCTGCCACTCCCAGCTACTATATTAGTTTCAGTTTCACTTGCAGTCATTGCCAGATATAGTCCTTACTTCCAGTGCTATTCTGAACTTTGAAGGAGATCGTTTGACGGTATTGCTGTGGAGCTCTTCTGGCGTGGACTGTCGTTATTGGGATCATCTTCTCTGTTCGTGACTGGATAAGTCTATCTCTGCTGGAGATTGTTTGTTTGATGCTGTCTTCCCCTGTTGTTCTCCTAGACATGAGTGATGGTGACTAGTGCTCCCATCTGCCTTTCCCCAGTCTAGTCTTCTGAGGGTGTCTCAGGGTTTAGGCATCCTGCTCGCCGCACGGGTTCACACCCCGTCTAGGGTATCAGGGCAGACAGGTGCCAGCTTAGGGTTTGTCAGGGGTGGCTGCTCTATTTCCCATCCGTAGATAAGGGTTCCCCTTCCCCTCCGTCTGGTGCGACACGACCGCTGCTGGGATAGCGGTCGTGACAGTATATCTGGCCTTTTAAAAAAAAAAAAAAGTGACATTTTTTTTTTTTTTTGCCTGCTGTTTTGCTTTGTATTTTTCTGTTCCACTATGGATCCGGTTACGGTTTTGGCGAAACAATTACAGGGGTTATCCCTTGAAGTGGCAGGATTAAAAGCAACAGTGCTGCAGCAGCAGCAGCAATCCTTGGGTTCCACCGTTGCTACGGGAAACCAAGGTACTCCTGAGCCAAAAGTGGCTTTTCCTGATAGGTTCTCAGGAGGGAGAGACCAATTTGTAACCTTCAGAGAAGCTTGTAAATTGTTCTTCAGGTTACGCCCTAGATCCTCCGGCGGTGAGGAACAACGGGTGGGCACTGTAATTTCTCTCCTGCAAGGAGATCCGCAGACTTGGGCTTTCTCATTACCATCAGACTCTCCGGCCTTACGATCAGTGGAGGAGTTTTTTGAAGCCTTGGGTCTCGTATATGATGACCCGGACAGGGTCTCACTGGCTGAGTCTAAGCTACGTAGACTTCGGCAAGAGAACCGGTCAGCTAAACTATATTGTTCCGAATTCCGTAGGTGGGCTACGGATACATTATGGAACGACTCGGCCCTTAGTAGTCAGTTCTGCCAGGGGTTGTCTGAAAAATTAAAAGACGCGCTGGCGGTATACGAGGTCCCTGGGTCTCTTGAGGCTGCTATGTCTCTGTCCATAAGAATCGACAGACGACTCAGGGAGAGACTATTAAATTCTACAGAGGCCTCTATAGGGCAGGGATCGGTTTGTTATGATCCAGTCGAACCAATGCAAATAGGGGGCGCCACTAGACGGGTGAATCCTCCTAAGGTCCGCCGTAGGTCAGAGGTTTGTTTTCGTTGTGGGGAGGGTCATTTTGTAAAGGTATGTCCCTCAGTACCCAAGAGACCACAAACAAAGGAGCCGCTGGAAAAACTAGAGTCCCCAGATTGTGCGGAGGATAACAGTCTGGGCGTATTCGTTTCCTCCATACGCATGTCTCAGTTTTTGTTGTCCGCTACCGTTGTGGCGGACAATAAGACTGAGATCTGTTCCGTCTTTTTGGACAGTGGGGCGGGGGTCAACTTGGTGGATTCACGGTTTGCTCAGGCTCTGGGGTTTACTCCGGAACCGGTACGCAGAACTATTCCTGTTTTTGCCATCGATTCCTCCCCTCTTACTCAGAGAGAGTTAACTCAGATCATCCATAATATCCATCTGCAGGTAGGGGACCTCCATAAAGAGCATATCTCTTGCTATGTCCTGGACGGTCTTCCGGCTCCTATGGTATTGGGGCTTCCCTGGCTGGTGACTCACAATCCAGTGGTGGATTGGCAGGCCGGGGAGATTGTGGAGTGGAGTGAACATTGTAAGGACAACTGCTTGAGTAGTAGGTGCTCAACACTTTCTGTAACAACTCTACCTGCCTTTCTGTCAGATTTTATAGATGTGTTCTCTGAGAAGGGTTGTCAGGGGTTACCACCTCATCGTCCATATGATTGCCCGATTAATCTGTTACCTGGGGCAAAACTACCTAAAACCCGGTTATACAATCTTTCCGGCCCGGAGAGGAAGGCTATGAAAGATTATATTTCGGAGAGTTTGGCTAAGGGACACATCAGACCCTCTTCTTCACCCGTGGCTGCAGGGTTCTTTTTCGTTAAAAAGAAAGATGGGGGCCTGCGTCCTTGCCTGGATTTCCGGGAATTAAACCGGATAACTATCCGAGATCCCTATCCTCTTCCTCTCATTCCTGACCTCTTTAATCAGGTTGCTGGTGCTAAATGGTTCTCCAAAATGGATCTCAGAGGAGCCTATAACCTGGTTCGCATCAGAGAGGGGAATGAGTGGAAGACGGCTTTTAATACTCCGGAAGGGCATTATGAAAATCTTGTCATGCCATTTGGTCTTACTAATGCGCCTGCGGTGTTCCAACATTTTGTCAACGATATTTTTAGTCACCTTATCGGGAGATTTGTTGTGATATATCTTGATTACATCCTGGTCTATTCTCTGGATCTGGATACACATAAGATCCATGTGAGACAAGTGCTGCAGATATTAAGGGCCAACAAATTGTTTGCTAAATTAGAGAAATGTGTATTCGCCGTAAAAGAACTGCCATTTCTGGGGTATGTGTTGTCAGATTCAGGTTTCCGCATGGATCCAGAGAAAGTCCGGGCAATTATGGACTGGGATCTGCCAGAGAACCTGAAGGCATTGCAACGCTTCCTGGGGTTTGCCAATTTTTATAGAAAGTTTATAAAGAACTATTCCTTGGTGGTCAAACCACTGAAGGACATGACCCGAAAGGATCCGATTTTCCAAATGGTCACATGCAGCCAAAACTGCCTTTACATCTCTGAAGGAGAGATTCACCTCGGCTCCTATTCTCGTTCAGCCAGATGTCTCGCTTCCTTTATTGTAGAGGTTGACGATCAGAGGTGGGGGTGGGAGCGGTACTATCTCAGGGCCCGTCCCTGGTGAATGGCGTCCGTGTGCTTTCTTTTCGAAGAAATTGTCTACTGCAGAAAGGAACTATGATATTGGCAACAGGGAACTTTTGGCTATTAAGTTGGCCTTAGAGGAGTGGCGTCATTTTTGGAGGGCGGTTCATCCCGTTACAGTGATTACTGATCACAAAAACTTAGTATATCTGGAGTCTGCTAAACGTCTCACCCCTAGACAGGCTCGGTGGTCGTTATTTTTACTAGGTTTAATTTTGTAATAACCTATCGCCCGGGGCAAAAATACTAAGGTGGATGCATTGTCTCGAAGTTTTCCTGGAGGGTGATGTTGATGTTCCAGAGCCTATTTTGCAAAAGGGGGTGGTGGTCTCTACATTACACTCAGGTTTAGAGGGAGGGTGTTGGAAGCTCAGGGGACGCCCGGCCTCCTGCCCCTCGGGTAAACTGTTTGTGCCAGAAAATTTACGCCTGGAGATACTAAAGAACACCATAACTCCGCACTGGCAGGACACCCAGGTAGTAAGGCAACCTCTGAATTAGTGTCTCGTCGGTTCTGGTGGCCTAAGTGGCGCCAGGAGGTGTTGAATTTTGTGTCTGCATGTGCTACCTGTGCTCGTTCTAAGGTGGATCATACTCGTCCGGCAGGGCGTCTTTACCTCTGGCCATCCCCAACAGGCCTTGGACGCACCTATCAATGGATTTCATTACTGATCTACCAGTATCAGCGGGAAGACTGTTATTCTTGTAGTTGCTGACAGATTCAGCAAAATGGTGCACTTTATTGCTCTTACCGCATTGCCTAATGCTAACACACTGGCTCAGGTTTTTATTGACCACATCGTGAAGCTTCACGGGGTCCCTTCCGATATTGTTTCGGATCGTGGTACCCAATTTGTTTCTAAATTTTGGAAAGCTTTTGTTCTCGCTTAGGGGTTCATCTGTCGTTTTCTTCATCTTTCCATCCACAGTCCAACGGTCAGACTGAACGTACCAATCAAAACCTAGAGACATATTTGAGATGCTTTGTTTCCGAAAATCAGGAGGAATGGTCATCTTATTTACCGTTAGCTGAGTTTGCCATTAATAATCGTCAGAGAATCCACCGATAAGTCACCATTTTTTGGTGCGTATGGTTTCCATCCTCAGTTTTGTACGCTTAGTGAGGGGGGCCGCCTGGGATTCCCGAGGAGGAACGATTTGCGCCTTCACTTTCATCAGTGTGGCAGAGTGTGCAAGAAAGTTTGAAGAGAATTGGTGGTAGATACAAACGTGTGGCTGATAAGAAGCGCTCTGAAGGTCCGGACCTTGGGGTGAATGACTTGGTGTGGTTGTCTACCAGAAATATCAAGTTGAAGGTTCCCTCATGGAAATTAGGTCCGAGATTTATTGGTCCTTATAGGGTACTAAGATCATTAACCCGGTGGCTTTTCGTCTGGAGCTACCTCAGACTCTAAGGATCCATAATGTCTTCCACAGATCTCTGCTTAAGAGATATGTAGAACCTCCTGAACCATTGCCACTACCGCCTCCACCGGTGGTTGTTGATGGCAGTCTTGAGTTTCAGGTAGAAAGATTGTTGATTCACGATATGTTCGCCGCTCTCTTCAGTACCTGGTGCACTGGAGAGGTTATGGTTCCAAGAGAGAATGTGGGTGCCAGCATCAGAGATAAAGGCGGACAGACTCATTCGAGCTTTTCATAGGTCCCATCCGGAGAGGCCTGGTCTTGAGGGTCCGGTGGCCCTCGTAGAAAGGGGGGTACTGTCACGACTGTGACTGATCCAGACAGGTCTGGGAGGAGAAGGTCGCAGCGACTTGCTACTCGCGATAGCTTGTGAGTTTGCTCCGTGGTTCAGGGTATGTCATCCGGGTTTTGCCTTGTGAACCTTTTTTGTCCTGACTGGGAGTTTGTAGGCATTCTTCTCAGGTGAGTGCTGTCTGCCACTCCCAGCTACTATATTAGTTTCAGTTTCACTTGCAGTCATTGCCAGATATAGTCCTTACTTCCAGTGCTATTCTGACCTTTGAAGGAGATCGTTTGACGGTATTGCTGTGGAGCTCTTGTCTGGCGTGGACTGTCGTTATTGGGATCATCTTCTCTGCTCGTGACTGGATAAGTCTATCTCTGCTGGAGATTGTTTGTTTGTTGCTGTCTTCCCCTGTTGTTCTCCTAGACATGAGTGATGGTGACTAGTGCTCCCATCTGCCTTTCCCCAGTCTAGTCTTCTGAGGGTGACTCAGGGTTTAGGCATCCTGCTCGCCGCACGGGTTCACACCCCGTCTAGGGTATCAGGGCAGACAGGTGCCAGCTTAGGGTTTGTCAGGGGTGGCCGCTCTATTTCCCATCCGTAGATAAGGGTCCCCCTTCCCCTCCGTCTGGTGCGACACAACCACTGCTGGGATAGCGGTCGTGACAATATGTCACAGAAACCCACAGAATATAGACATTATATCAAGCCCAGATTATTGGAATTTGCAATAAAGACACTGTTTGCAGATGTAGTACAGTATTGGTTACAGAACACCACAGATTATGGACACTATATTAGGCCGAGATTATTGGAATTTGCAATACAGACACTGTTTTCGGATGCAGGACAGTATATGTCACAGAAACCCACAGAATATGGACACTATATTAGGCCCAGATTATTGGAATTTGCTATACAGACAATGTTTTCTGGTGTAGTACAGTATTGGTTACAGAACACCTCGGATTATGGACACTATATTAGGCCCAGATTATTGGAATTTGCAATACAGACACTGTTTGCTGATGTAGTTTAGTATGTTTGTCACAAAGCCACACACTATGGACACTAGATGTGGCCCAGATTATTAAAGACACCGTCTACGGATGATGTGCAGTATATGTCACTAATAGGTATAAAAAAAAAATATGTTGCTGCTGTCAAACACACACAGTAGTCCTTAAAATCACTTTGGGGTCTTTGAAAAGCTTTTGGTAGTAAAAACAGCAAATTTCTCTCCCTGCCCTGAGACTGCAGCGGGTAAATAGATTGCTGCTCTAAAACACACACACAGGGTAGTCCTTAAAAGGACTTTTGGGACTCGGAAAAGCTTTCTCAGAATAAAAACTGTTAAATTCGCTCCCTACTCTATATTTCCCTTCCTACGCTCTGCTCTACCTGTCTATGTCTGAGCCGAACATGCGTCATCGGGTTTTATATAGCACCCGATGATGCGTTCCGGCCAGCCAATCACTGTAATGCCAGCAGCCAACATGGCTACTGCCATTACAGTGAGGGCAGTACTTACCTGCACCTTTATTGGCTGCTTAAAACCTGCGAAAAGTGCGGGGCAGAGACTCGGAGCATTGCGCTCGAGCACATGCAGTACTCGGTCGAGTACCGCCATGTGCCGAGCATAGAGATGCTCGAGCCGAACAGATATTTGGCTGAGCTTGCTAGCTCATCACTAATAAGGACATTTCATTAATATATAGGATTTTTCTACTGAGTGGGCCTTGTTTCCAGTGGCTGTGTCTACAGGATGTATATGTATGTGATCCGTGTGTGTCTGTGCTGTATGTATGTGATCCGTGTGTGTGTGTGCTGTATGTATGTGATCCGTGTGTGTGTGTGCTGTATGTATGTGATCCGTGTGTGTGCTGTATGTATGTGATCCGTGTGTGTGATGAAGGGAAATTTAGGCTTATCGGAAATGGGAGATTTATGTCTATCTGCTAGTGTTGAGCGAACAGTTCGAGCATCGTTCGGGTTCGTACCGAATTTTGGGGTGTCCGGGACACGGACCCGAACCCGGACATTTTAAAAAAAGTTTGGGTTCGGGTTCGTTGTTCGGCGATTACTTCCCGCTTTCTGAAGGGCTGCACAGCAGCCAATCATTTAGTGTTTTACTTCTTGCCCTAAGAGCCCATCACAGCCATGCCTACTAATGGCATGGCTGTGATTGACCAAGTGCAGCATGTGACCCAGCCTCTATTTAAGCTGGAGTCACGTAGCGCCGCACGTCACACTGCTCTGATTAGTGTAGGGAAAGGACGCAGCTTCTGTGAGGGCGAGATTAGGCAGGGAAAAGTCAGCAACAGCACCTAATGAACGGATCGATCTACAGCTGTGAATGATTGAACTTCTGCTAGTTACTTGCTCACTGGTTTTTAGGCTGCACAGAGCGTTTTTCTGTCACTTATTTTCTGGGGTGATCGGCGGCCATTTTGTGACTTGTGGTGCACCAGAACAAGCTGCCACCAAGTCCATCAATCCATCAATACTAGTTTTTTATTGTTATATCCTACATCAGGGGCTTGGCTGTGCTAATTGTCACCCCTAGAAACTCAGTATAGCAATTTCTATATTTTATTAAGGGGTTAAATACAATTAACCAAATACCAATCCCCTAAATCTGGTGTTCCAGCTTTGGCTAGACAAGCATAATACTGTCTGCTGTCTGGCAAAGGATAGATTATTTTATGTGGTGAAATTCAATTGCCAAAATAGCAATACCATAAATCAGTGGTTTCAGCTGTGGCTGGCAAAGTATAATAGTGTCCGCCAAAACATATATTTTGTTCTGGGGTGAAATTCAATTGCCAAAATAGCAATACCCTGAATCTGGTGTCCCAGCTGTTGCAGGCCAAGATTCATATTGTCCTCCAAAACATATATTTTGTTCTGGGGTGAAATTCAATTGCCAAAATAGCAATAACATAAATCAGTGGTTTCAGCTGTGGCTGGCAAAGTATAATAGTGTCCGCCAAAACATTTTGTTCTGGGGTGAAATTCAATTGCCAAAATAGCAATACCCTGAATCTGGTGTCCCAGCTGATACAGGCCAAGATTCATAGTGTCCGTCAAAACATATATTTTGTTCTGGGGTGAAATTCAATTGCCAAAATAGCAATACCCTGAATCTGGTGTCCCAGCTGTTGCAGGCCAAGATTCATAGTGTCCGCCAAAACATATATTTTGTTCTGGGGTGAAATTCAATTGCCAAAATAGCAACACCTCTGAATCTGGTGTCCCAGCTGTTGCAGGCCAAGATTTATAGTGTCCGTAAAAACATATATTTTGTTCTGGGGTGAAATTCAATTGCCAAAATAGCAATACTCCTGAATCTGGTGTCCTAGCTGTTGCAGGCCAAGATTCATAGTGTCCGCCAAAACATATATTTTGTTCTAGGGTGAAATTCAATTGCCAAAATAGCAATACTCCTGAATCTGGTGTCCCAGCTGTTGCAGGCCAAGATTCATAGTGTCCGCAAAAACATATATTTTGTTCTGGGGTGAAATTCAATTGCCAAAATAGCAATACCACAAATCAGTGGTTTCAGCTGTGGCTGGCAAAGTATAATAGTGTCCGCCAAAACATATATTTTGTTCTGGGGTGAAATTCAATTGCCAAAATAGCAATACCCTGAATCTAGTGTCCCAGCTGTTGCAGGCCAAGATTCATAGTGTCCGCAAAAACATATATTTTGTTCTGGGGTGAAATTCAATTGCCAAAATAGCAATACCCTGAATCTGGTGTTCGAGCTGTTGCAGGCCAATTGTAAATCTGTCCATAAAGGATACCTTTCATCCAGGGCCAAAATACTAGCCCTAAAAGAGATATTCCCTAAATCAGTGGTTACTGCTGTGCCTGGATTAGTGTAATACGCTACATAAATAAATAGGCAGATAGTGTTAGGTGCCTGTAAAAAAGGCCTGAATTTGAAATCAATACATTGGGCCAAATATTTTCTTCTTATTGTGGTGCTTGGTGAACGGTAACAATGAGGAAAACATCTAGTAAGGGACGCGGACGCGGTCGTGGTGGTGTTAGTGTACCCTCTTGTGCTGGGAGAGGACGTGGCCATTCTGCCACAGCCACACGTCCTAGTGAACCAACTACCTCAGGTTCCAGTACCTTCCAGAATTTACAGCGATATTTGGTGGGGCCCAATGCCGTTCTAAGGATGGTAAGGCCTGAGCAGGTACAGGCGCTAGTCAATTAGGTGGCCGACAGTGGATCCAGCATGTTCACAACATTATCTCCCACCCAGTCTTCTGCAGAAAGCGCACAGGTGGCACCTGAAAACCAAGCCCATCAGTCTGTCACATCACCCCCATGCATATCAGGGAAACTGTCTGAGCCTCAAGTTATGCAGCAGTCTCTTATGCTGTTTGAAGACTCTGCTGGCAGGGTTTCTCAAGGGAATCCACCTAGCCCTTCCCCAGTGGTGGAAGACATAGAATGCACTGATGCACAACCATTGATGTTTCCTGATGATGAGGACATGGGAATACCACCTCATCGGAGTCTGCACGTCTCTGATGATGACGAAACACAGGTGCCAACTGCTGTGTCTTTCTGCAGTGTGCAGACCGAACAGGAGGTCAGGGAGGAAGACTGTGTGGAAGACGATGCAGGGTACGATGAGGTCCTAGACCCCACATGGAATGAAGGTCGTGCCACTGACTTTCATAGTTCAGAGGAAGAGGCAGTGGTGAGACCAAGCCAACAGCATAGCAAAAGAGAGAGCAGGGGGCAAAAGCAGAACAGCCGCCTCCAAGAGAGTTCGCCTGCTACTGGCCACCGCCACCAGGGACCGAGCACCCCAACGGCAGCTTCAAGGAGTTCCCTGGCATGGCACTTCTTTAAACAATGTGCTGACGACAAGACCCGAGTGGTTTGCACGCTGTGCCATCAGAGCCTGAAGCAAGGCATTAACGTTCTGAACCTTAGCACAACCTGCATGACCAGGCATCTACATGCAAAGCATGAACTGCAGTGGAGTAAACACCTTAAAAGCAAGGAACTCACTCTGGCTCCCCCTGCTCCCTCTTCTGCTGCTGCCTCGGCCTCTTCCTCCGCCTCGGGAGGAATGTTGGCACCTGCCGCCCACCAAACAGAGGATGTGCCACCGACACCACCACCTGCGTCACCAAGCATCTCCACCATGTCACACGGCAGCGTTCAGCTCTCCATCTCACAAACCTTGAGAGAAAGCGTAAATTCCCACCTAGCCACCCTCGAGCCTTGGGCCTGAATGCCAGCATTTCTAAACTACTGGCCTTTGAAATGCTGTCATTCAGGCTGGTGGACACAGACAGCTTCAAACAGCAGATGTCCATGGCTGTCCCACAGTATATTGTTCCCAGCCGCCACTACTTCTCCAAGACAGCCGTGCCTTCCCTGCACAACCAAGTATCCGATAAAATCAAGTGTGCACTGCGCAACGCCATCTGTGGCAAGGTCCACCTAACCACAGATACGTGGACCAGTAAGCACGGCCAGGGACGCTATATCTCCCTAACTGCACACTGGGTAAATGTAGTGGCGGCTGGGCCGCAGGCGGAGAGTTCCTTGGTGCACGTCCTTCCGCCGCCAAGGATCGCAGGGCATCATTCTTTGCCTCCTGTAGCCTCCTCCTCCTACTCGGCTTCCTCCTCCTCTGCTTCCACCAGCTCATCCAGTCAGCCACACGCCTTCACCACCAACTTCAGCACAGCCCGCGGTAAACGTCAGCAGGCCATTGTGAAACTCATATGTTTGGGGGACAGGCCCCACACCGCGCAGGAGTTGTGGCGGGGTATTGAACAACAGACCGACGAGTGGTTTCTGCCGGTGGGCCTCAAGCCCGGCCTGGTGGTGTGCGATAATGGGCGAAATCTCGTCGCAGCTCTGGGACTAGCCGGTTTGACGCACATCCCTTGCCTGGCGCATGTGCTGAATTTGGTGGTGCAGAAGTTCATTCACAACTACCCCGACATGTCAGAGCTGCTGCATAAAGTGAGGGCCGTCTGTGCGCGCTTCCGGCGTTCACATCCTGCCGCTGCTCGCCTGTCTGCACTACAGCGGAACTTCAGCCTTCCCGCTCACCGCCTCATATGCGACGTGCCCACCAGGTGGAACTCCACCTTGCACATGCTGGAGAGACTGTGCGAGCAGCAGCAGGTCATAGTGGAGTTTCAGCTGCAGCACGCACGCGTCAGTCGCACTGCGGAACAGCACCACTTCACCACCAATGATTGGGCCTCCATGCGAGACCTGTGTGCCCTGTTGCGCCGTTTCGAGTACTCCACCAACATGGCCAGTGGTGATGACACCGTTATCAGCGTTACAATACCACTTCTATGTCTCCTTGAGAAAACGCTTAGGGCGATGATGGAAGAGGAGGTGACCCAGGAGGAGGAGGAGGAGGATGAGGGGTCAT
The DNA here is from genome assembly GCA_033119425.1 of Bufotes viridis. Taxonomy (NCBI): domain Eukaryota; kingdom Metazoa; phylum Chordata; class Amphibia; order Anura; family Bufonidae; genus Bufotes; species Bufotes viridis. The sequence continues at coordinate 21,961,380 of CM065589.1, forward strand.
TTTTAGCACTTTCAGGCCAGTCTGTTAGAACTGGCTCAGAGGGAGGTTTTTTGCAACAGCAGAGGCCAGGTACAAATGTGGCCAGCCAGGGCCCACTACTGGAGGACGAGGAGGATGAGGAGGAGGTGGAGGAGGATGAGGATGAAGCAGGTTCACAGCGGGGTGGCACCCGACACAGCTCAGGCCCATCACTGGTGCGTGGCTGGGGGGATATGGAGGACGATGACGATACGCCTCCCACAGAGGACAGCTTGTCCCTACCTCTGGGGATCCTGGCACACATGAGCGACTACATGCTGCAGTGCCTGCGCAACGACAGCAGAGTTGCCCACATTTTAACGTGTGCGGACTACTGGGTTGCCACCCTGCTGGATCCCCGGTACAAAGACAATGTGCCCACCTTACTTCCTGCACTGGAGCGTAATAAGAAGATGCGCGAGTACAAGCGCACGCTGGTAGAGGCGCTCCTGAGAGCATTCCCAAATGTCACAGGGGAACAGATGGAAGCCCAAGGCGAAGGCAGAGGAGGAGCAAGAGGTCGCCAACGCAGCTGTGTCTGCAGCCAGCTCCTCTGAGGGCAGGGTTAGCATGGCAGAAATGTGGAAAGTTTTGTCTCACGCCTCAGCTAACTGCACCACCACCTGATACGGAACGTGTTAGCAGGAGGCAGCATTTCACTAACATGGTTGAACAGTACGCCTGCACACCCCTCCACGTACGCTGATGGTTCGGCCCCATTCAACTTCTGGGTCTCCAAATTGTCCACGTGGCCAGAGTTAGCATTTTATGCCTTGGAGGTGCTGGCCTGCCCGGCGGCCAGCGTTTTGTCTGAACGTGTATTCAGCATCGGCAGGTGGCGTCATTACTGACAAACGCAGCTGCCTGTCCACAGCCAACGTGGACAAGCTGACGTTCATAAAAATGAACCAGGCATGGATCCCACAGGACCTGTCCCTCCCTTGTGCAGAATAGACATTTATAACTGCCTCCCCTCAACCATGTATTCTTGTACTCCGGGACACTTCTTTATTGAATCCTCATTTTTTTAACTTTACCATGATCTTGTGGTGCAACCCAAAGTTGAATGAACCTCTCCTCTGTCTGGTGCTAGGGCCTAAAATAACTGAAAGTGGCCTTCTCCGGTGATGGGTGATATGACGCATGATTCTTTGCTGTGGGACCTCTCTCCTCTGTCTGGGTGCTGGGGCCGAAATTACTGAAAGTGGCCTTCTCCAGTGGTGGGTGATATGACGCATGATTCCTTGCTGTGGGACCTCTCTCCTCTGTCTGGGTGCTGGGTCCGAAATAACTGAAAGTGGCTTTCTCCGGTGGTGGGTGATATGACGCATGATTCCTTGCTGTGGGACCTCTCTCCTCTGTCTGGGTGGTGGGGCCGAAATAACTGAAAGTGGCCTTCTCCAGTGGTGGGTGATATGACGCATGATTCCTTGCTGTGGGACCTGTATCCTCGGTCTGGGTGCTGGGCCGAAATAACTGAAAGTGGCCTTCTCCAGTGGTGGGTGATATGATGCATGATTCCTTGCAGTGGGACCTCTCTCCAATTAATATTGGTTAAATTTTATTTATTTTATTTTAATTCATTTCCCTATTCACGTTTGTTTGCAGGGGATTTACCTACATTTTGCTGCCTTTGGCAGCCCTCTAGCCCGGTTCTGGACTATTTTACAGCCTTTTTAGTGCCTAAAAGTTCGGGTCCCAATTGACTTCAATGGGGTTCGGGTTCGGGATAAAGTTCGGGTAGAGTTCGGATCCCTAACCCGAACATTTTCGGGAAGTTCGGCCGAACTTCCCGAACCCGAACTTCCAGGTGTTCGCTCATCTCTACTATCTACGTATTCCGTCCCTTCTATTCTATTCATAGACTGTTGTCTTTGTGTGCTATATAACCCGCTTGTTCTGTGTATTATTACACCTCTTCCAGTCCCTCATATCACCCCAGGAGCAACATATAACCCCCACAGATACTTATATATAATAATAGTTTACTGATAACATAGAGATGACAAAGCAATGAAAATTATACATAAAGATACAGACACTAAGAATAAGACAGTACATAGAGGACACCAGCAGCACACCAGCACACACAGCTGCCTCCGTTTCTTTCCTCCCTGGATGCTAAGCATATGTGGCTAATAATGTGCATGTATATACAGTATATCCAGAGATCCAGAGTCCTGGATGTACACTTCTAATCAGCTCACATCCAGTACCTGACCATTAATACTTGAACCTATAGAGACTCATGCATAAATAGTATATATATATATATATATATATATATATATATATATTCTACACGTAATATAATCACAGACTACAAATATCTATATGTACACATATAAAGTCTACTGGGATATTATATTTATATACATACAAACATAACCAGATATATACTTAGCTTGCTCCTGAAGTGTTGTTGGTCCGAGGGCAGTAAGAGAGTGCCTCCTAAGTCTCTCATAGTATATATCTTCCTGTGTCCCAGCCCCCACCATGGACTCCACCCCATGACCACCAAAATATCTTCCCAATCCCAAGATAATGTTGTCTGACTGATTTTACAATGTGCCCTTCCTGCCTTTGATATGCTAACAAGGGACACAATGACCAAATGGCTTACTGGCCATATTGATATCGCTGAATGGGTGAACACTATATTCCAATTATTAGGCATATTTGTGTGGTCGTCAGGCTGAGGTTCTGGCTCAGAGCCATATTTTCCTGTAACGGTGTGTGCGCAGTATGTATGTGTGTATGGCATTTTGAACATGATTAGACTTTCCAATATCTGCTTTCAATTATTTATCAGCTGGGAGTTTCCCCGCCCACCCGTCCTCCTCTGACAACTTCTCATAATGAGTTTGGATTCTGAGAAGTCAGGGGGGGAAGCTCCGGGCTCTGGAAGAGGACAGGCGCCTATGCACTCTACTGTACACAGCGCATGCACCGGTACTATGTGGTCCCTGCTCAGCACCCTTGACCATTTTAATGTGTGGCCCTTATATAGGGCAGCAGGAAGGAACGGCCGGGTCCATTTGTATAACCATTTGTACCTGTGCTGCGCCTGGGCCTGAATGGTGTTGTTTCTAAAAATGAACCCAACCAATGACCTATTTTCTATCATCACATAATCCCATTTAAAGTGAAATTCTAGGTAAAATGTCATAAATTATATTATGCACCTACCAGCAGAAACAATCTGCAATAGGTAAATGTGCCGGCGGCTCAAGCAGCAGCACAAGGTGTCTTGTCTGTCAGGTTAGAGCCACCAAAGAGTTTTCGATGCAGTCATCCTGTAGATTATAGCGGCTGATTATTGTTGCACCACTTCCTGTGTGCACTTAATCCACAGCAATAAATCATACGTTATGTCAACAGCCCACACTTCTCACCCACCTACCAGCAGAATTGTAAGTTTCTTTCCCACCACAGGTAATAAAAGCCGCTGCATATATTGGGCTGTACTGGAGAGGTTACCAAAATGACACCCCCTTCTGTGACATCACTTCCCACTCTGCAGCTATTGGCTGAAGCTGCACCTCACAGACTTCCTGCTCTGCAGCGATTGGCTGAAGCTGCACCTTACAGACTTCCTGTTCTGCAGCTATTGGTTGAAGCTGCACCTCACAGACTTCCCGCTCTGCAGCTATTGGCTGAAGCTGCACCTCACAGACTTCCTGCTCTGCAGCTATTGGCTGAAGCTCCACCTCACAGACTTCCTGCTCTGCAGCTATTGGCTGCAGCTGCACCTCACAGACTTCCTGCTCTGCAGCTATTGGTTGAAGCTGCACCTCTCAGACTTCCTGCTCTGCTATATTGGCTGAAGCTCCACCTCACAGACTTTCTGCTCTGCAGCGATTGGCTGAAGTTCCACCTTACAGACTTTCTGCTCTGCAGCTATTGGTTGAAGCTGCACCTCACAGACTTCCTGTTCTGCAGCTATTGGCTGAAGCTCCACCTCACAGACTTCCTGTTCTGCAGCTATTGGCTGAAGCTCCACCTCACAGACTTCCTGTTCTGCAGCTATTGGCTGAAGCTCCACCTCACAGACTTTCTGCTCTGCAGCTATTGGCTGAAGCTGCACCTCACAGACTTCCTGTTCTGCAGCTATTGGCTGAAGCTCCACCTCACAGACTTCCTGTTCTGCAGCTATTGGCTGAAGCTCCACCTCACAGACTTCCTGCTCTGCAGCTATTGGCTGCAGCTGCACCTCACAGACTTCCTGCTCTGCAGCTATTGGCTGGCGCTTCACCTCACAGACTTACTGCTTTACCCGCCCCTGCACATAATACCGGTAATGCTGAGAGCTCTCTGCTCCATTTTGGCCGCTTTCTTTGCTACAGAAGCAGAGACAATTATTTATCTGGAAGGAGCAGAGCTGCCCGTATTACCAGAATTAGGCTAGGTCTACACGACGGCACGTGTCGCGCGACTATAAGTTGCAATTACACTGTAACATTTGTCAAGCAACATTTTTATAATAAAAGTTTATGGTGTCGCACTGCGACATGCGACATGCTGCGACTGGGACACAACAATAGCAGAAAAAAACATTTCGCAGCATGTTGCAGTGCGACACCATAGACAAAATGTCGACGTGTAGACCTAGCCTTAGGCACAGAGTACATCCAGGGGGAGGGCAGAGCAGGAAGTCAGGTGCCGCTCCAGCCAATAGCTGCAGGAAGGGATGTCAGAAGAGTGGCGGGTGTGATTTTGGCAACTTCTGCTGTACTGTACGTACCAGGTCACTTGCAGCAGTAGTTGTTGCTTTCTGTGGCCTAATGACCTTTGCCGTATACGACGACGTGGAAACATGCATTTGAGGGACCCAAGTGAAAGTATTTGTTATTATAAGACTCTAGTAGATGCATTTTACTATTGTTTGGCAAAAAATAAATGATATAAAATCAGCATAAAGTAGGAAAGCAAGATGGTTGTCAACATTTATTAAAGGGCCTCTGTCAGTAGTTTTGTCCCTATGACACCGGCTGACCTGTTACATGTGCACTTGGCAGCTGAAGGCCTCTGTGTTGGTCCCATGTACATATGTGCCCGCATTGCTGGGAAAAATCATGTTTTAATATATGCAAATGAGTCTCTAGGAGCAACGGGGGCGTTGCCATTACACCTAGAGGCTCTGCTTTTTGCCACTGCTGCGCCCTCTGCACTTTGATGGACAGGACCAGATGTGGTGATGTTTTCACTGCCTGGTCCTGTCAATGAAAGAGCGGAGCCTCTAGGTGTAATGGTAACGCCCCCGCTGTTCCTAGAGGCTCATTCGCATATAATAAAACTTCTGATCCAGATCCAGCCAGAACAGTAAACACACCCCACAAATGTCCCCATTTCGGAAAGTAGACACCCCAAGGTATTCACTGAGGGGCATAGTGAGTCCGTCTGAGATTTTTTTTTTTTGCCAGAAGTTATCAGAAATTGAAACTTTTTTTTTTTTTCAGAAAGTGTCATTTTCCGCTAACTTGTGAAAAAAAATGAAATGATACATGAACTCACCATGCCCCTCCGTAAATACTTTGGGGTGTCTTCTTTCTAAAATGGTGTCATTTGGGGGGTATCCTGGCATTCTAGCACCTGAAGAAACATGACAGGTGCTCAGAAAGTCAGAGCTGCTTCAAAATGCCGAAATTCACTTTTTTGCACCATAGTTTGTAAACGCTATAACTTTTACCCAAACCAATAAATATACACTTATTGGACTTTTTTTTATCAAAGACATGTAGAACAATAAATTTAGAGAAAAATTTATATAGAAATGTAGTTTTTAAAAAAAAAATTTACAACAGAAAGTGAAAAATGTCATTTTTTTGCAAAATTTTCGGTAATTTTTGATTAATAGCAAAAAAAGTTAAAATGTCAGCAGCAATGAAATACCACCAAATGAAAGCTCTATTAGTCAGAAGAAAAGGAGGTAAAATTCATTTGGGTGGTAAGTTGCATGACGGAGCAATAAACGGTGAAAGTAGTGTAGTGCAGAATTGTAAAAAGTGGCCTGGTCATTAAGGGGGTTTAAGCTAGGGGGGCTGAAGTGGTTAAAGTGAAATTCTAGGTAAAATGTCATAAATTATATTATGCACCTACCAGCAGCATTGTAAGTTTCCTTCCCACCACAGGTAATAAAAACCGCTGCATATGAGTGGGCTGTACTGGAGAGGTTACCAAAATGACACCTCCTTCTGTGACAACACTTCCCACTCTGCAGCTATTAGCTGAAGCTCCACCTCACAGACTTCCTGCTCTGCAGCTATTAGCTGAAGCTCCACCTCACAGACTTCCTGTTCTGCAGCTATTGGCTGAAGCTGCACCTCACAGACTTCCTGCTCTGCAGCTATTGGCTGAAGCTGCACCTCACAGACTTCCTGCTCTGCAGCTATTGGCTGCAGCTGCACCTCACAGACTTCCTGCTCTGCAGCTATTAGCTGAAGCTGCACCCCACAGACTTCCTGCTCTGCAGCTATTAGCTGAAGCTCCACCTCACAGACTTCCCGCTCTGCAGCTATTAGCTGAAGCTCCACCTCACAGACTTCCTGCTCTGCAGCTATTGGCTGCAGCTGCACCTCACAGACCTCCTGCTCTGCAGCTATTGGCTGAAGCTCCACCTCACAGACTTCCTGCTCTGCAGCTATTGGCTGAAGCTGCACCTCACAGACTTCCTGCTCTGCAGCTAATGGCTGAAGCTGCACCTCACAGACTTCCTGCTCTGCAGCTATTAGCTGAAGCTGCACCCCACAGACTTCCTGCTCTGCAGCTATTAGCTGAAGCCGCACCTCACAGACTTCCTGCTCTGCAGCTATTGGCTGAAGCTGCACCTCACAGACTTCCTGCTCTGCAGCTATTGGCTGCAGCTGCACCTCACAGACTTCCTGCTCTGCAGGTATTAGCTGAAGCTGCACCTCACAGACTTCCTGCTCTGCAGCTATTGGCTGCAGCTGCACCTCACAGACTTCCCGCTCTGCAACTATTGGCTGAAGTTCCACCTCACAGACTTCCTGCTCTGCAGCTATTGGCTGCAGCTGCACCTCACAGACTTCCTGCTCTGCAGCTATTGGCTGAAGCTGTACCTCACAGACTTCCTGCTCTGCAGCTATTGGCTGAAGTTCCACCTCACAGACTTCCTGCTCTGCAGCTATTGGCTGAAGCTGCACCTCACAGACTTCCTGTTCTGCAGCTATTGGCTGAAGCTGCACCTCACAGACTTCCTGCTCTGCAGCTATTGGCTGAAGCTGCACCTCACAGACTTCCTGCTCTGCAGCTATTGGCTGAAGCTGCACTCACAGACTTCCTGCTCTGCAGCTATTAGCTGAAGCTGCACCCCACAGACTTCCTGCTCTGCAGCTATTGGCTGAAGCTGCACCTCACAGACTTCCTGCTCTGCAGCTATTGGCTGAAGCTGCACCTCACAGACTTCCTGCTCTGCAGCTATTGGCTGAAGCTGCACCTCACAGACTTCCTGCTCTGCAGCTATTGGCTGAAGCTGCACCTCACAGACTTCCTGCTCTGCAGCTATTGGCTGAAGCTGCACCTCACAGACTTCCTGCTCTGCAGCTATTGGCTGAAGCTGCACCTCACAGACTTCCTGCTCTGCAGCTATTGGCTGAAGCTGCACCTCACAGACTTCCTGCTCTGCAGCTATTGGCTGAAGCTGCACCTCACAGACTTCCTGCTCTGCAGCTATTGGCTGAAGCTGCACCTCACAGACTTCCTGCTCTGCAGCTATTGGCTGAAGCTGCACCTCACAGACTTCCTGCTCTGCAGCTATTGGCTGAAGCTGCACCTCACAGACTTCCTGCTCTGCAGCTATTGGCTGAAGCTCCACCTCACAGACTTCCTGCTCTGCAGCTATTGGCTGAAGCTGCACCTCACAGACTTCCTGCTCTGCAGCTATTGGCTGAAGCTGCACCTCACAGACTTCCTGCTCTGCAGCTATTGGCTGAAGCTGCACCTCACAGACTTCCTGCTCTGCAGCTATTGGCTGAAGCTGCACCTCACAGACTTCCTGCTCTGCAGCTATTGGCTGAAGCTGCACCTCACAGACTTCCTGCTCTGCAGCTATTGGCTGAAGCTGTACCTCACAGACTTCCTGCTCTGCAGCTATTGGCTGAAGTTCCACCTCACAGACTTCCTGCTCTGCAGCTATTGGCTGCAGCTGCACCTCACAGACTTCCTGCTCTGCAGCTATTGGCTGAAGCTGCACCTCACAGACTTCCTGCTCTGCAGCTATTGGCTGAAGCTGCACCTCACAGACTTCCTGCTCTGCAGCTATTGGCTGAAGCTGCACCTCACAGACTTCCTGCTCTGCAGCTATTGGCTGAAGTTGCACCTCACAGACTTCCTGCTCTGCAGCTATTGGCTGCAGCTGCACCTCACAGACTTCCTGCTCTGCAGCTATTAGCTGAAGCTGTACCCCACACACCTCCTGCTCTGCAGCTATTGGCTGCAGCTGCACCTCACAGACTTCCTGCTCTGCAGCTATTAGCTGAAGCTGTACCCCACACACCTCCTGCTCTGCAGCTATTGGCTGAAGCTGCACCTCACAGACTTCCTGCTCTGCAGCTATTAGCTGAAGCTGTACCCCACAGACTTCCTGCTCTGCAGCTATTGGCTGAAGCTGCACCTCACAGACCTCCTGCTCTGCAGCTATTGGCTGCAGCTGCACCTCACAGACTTCCTGCTCTGCAGGTATTAGCTGAAGCTGCACCTCACAGACTTCCTGCTCTGCAGCTATTGGCTGCAGCTGCACCTCACAGACTTCCCGCTCTGCAGCTATTGGCTGAAGTTCCACCTCACAGACTTCCTGCTCTGCAGCTATTGGCTGCAGCTGCACCTCACAGACTTCCTGCTCTGCAGCTATTGGCTGAAGCTGTACCTCACAGACTTCCTGCTCTGCAGCTATTGGCTGAAGTTCCACCTCACAGACTTCCTGCTCTGCAGCTATTGGCTGAAGCTGCACCTCACAGACTTCCTGTTCTGCAGCTATTGGCTGAAGCTGCACCTCACAGACTTCCTGCTCTGCAGCTATTGGCTGCAGCTGCACCTCACAGACTTCCTGCTCTGCAGCTATTAGCTGAAGCTGTACCCCACACACCTCCTGCTCTGCAGCTATTGGCTGCAGCTGCACCTCACAGACTTCCTGCTCTGCAGCTATTAGCTGAAGCTGTACCCCACACACCTCCTGCTCTGCAGCTATTGGCTGAAGCTGCACCTCACAGACTTCCTGCTCTGCAGCTATTGGCTGAAGCTGTACCTCACAGACTTCCTGCTCTGCAGCTATTGGCTGAAGCTGCACCTCACAGACTTCCCGCTCTGCAGCTATTGGCTGAAGTTACACCTCACAGACTTCCTGCTCTGCAGCTATTGGCTGAAGCTGTACCCCACAGACTTCCTGCTCTGCAGCTATTGGCTGAAGCTGCACCTCACAGACTTCCCGCTCTGCAGCTATTGGCTGAAGTTACACCTCACAGACTTCCTGCTCTGCAGCTATTGGCTGCAGCTGCACCTCACAGACTTCCCGCTCTGCCTGCCCCCTGCACATAATGCCGATAATGCTGAGAGCTCTCTGCTCCATTTCGGCTGCTTCCTTTGCTACAGAAGCAGGGACAATTATCTATCTGGAAGTTGCAGAGCTGCCCGTATTACCAGTATTAGATGCAGAGTACATCCAGGGGGAGGGCAGAGCAGGAAGTCAGGTGCCGCTCCAGCCAATAGCTGCAGGAAGTGATGTCAGAAGGGGGGGCGGGTGTGATTTTGGCAACTTCTGCTGTACTGTACGTACCAGGTAACTGAGCAGTAGTTGTTGCTTTCTGTGGCCTAATGACCTTTGCCGTATACGACGACGTGGAAACATGCATTTGAAGGACCCAAGTGAAAGTATTTGTTATTATAAGACTTTAGTAGATGCATTTTACTATTGGTTGGCTGCATGCAAGAAGTTGTTTCTTATGAAAGCAGCCAAGCACAATGACAAAAAATAAATGATATAAAATCAGCATAAAGTAGGAAATCAAGATGGTTGTCAACATTTATTAAAGGGCATCTGTCAGCAGATTTGTAGCTCTGACATTGGCTGACCTGTTACATGTGCGCTTGGCAGCTGAAGCAGGGCCGGTGCAAGGATTTTTGCCAACACAAGCGAAGCTACATTTTGCCCCCCCCCCATGATCACATTATGACCCCCTATTGTGTCACACTTCTCCCCCCCCCCCCCATGTCACATTTCTCCCCCTCCATGGCACAGACTACAGACATTTGATTTTTCCCCCCTCGCATCGTGTCACCTGTGACCCCCCCCATTAATGTTGTGTAATAATTATAAACAATATGCGCTCTGTGCTCATCACCTACCACCTACCCTGCAGGAGTCGACAGTCCGTCTGAGCTGGCTGTGTGAGTCACAGTCACCAACAGCTGCTCCAGTCCCTGCTGCTGCCCGCCGCGGAGCCATTCGCCAGTCACACACCCCGCGGAGTGCCCCCATGACCGTGTTGCCGTGCTGCCGCTCTGTGAGTGAGGACCGGGGCTGCATGACACATGCAGGCTAGGGTGGGTGGCCGTGGGCCCTGCGGCACAACTCGCTGCAAGTGATTTAAAAAAAATAGTTAATTTTTCCGCCCCCCCCCCCCTTCTCTGCGCCCTAAGGCAGCCGCTTGGTGTTCCTTATTATAGAACCGGCCCTGAGCTGAAGGCATCTGTGTTGGTCCCATGTCCATATGTGCCCGCATTGCTGGGAAAAATGATGTTTTAATATATGCAAATGAGTCTCTAGGAGCAACGGGGGCGTTACCATTACACCCAGAGGCTCTGCTTTTTGCCACTGCTGCGCCCTCTGCACTTTGATGGACAGGACCAGATGTGGTGATGTTTTCACTGCCTGGTCCTGTCAATGAAAGAACGGAGCCTCTAGGTGTAATGGTAACGCCCCCGCTGTTCCTAGAGGCTCATTCGCATATAATAAAACTTCTGATCCAGATCCAGTCGAGTGATTTTTGGACTCCACATTGCAGCAGCTTCACCTAAAAGAATCACAGCCTCTTCCTCTTGATGATAACAATCTGCAATAGGTAAATGTGCCGGCGGCTGAAGCAGCAGCACAAGGTGTCTCGTCTGTCAGGAGCCACCAAAGGGTTTTCGATGCAGTCATCCTGTAGATTATAGCGGTTGATTATTGTTGCACCGCTTCCTGTGTGCACTTAATCCACAGCAATAAATCATACGTTATATCATCAGCCCACACTTCTCACCCACGGGTAGGTAGTCAGGTGTAGGTACACACTAAGCTGCAGTCCTCAAATATGCAGAAACTATGTGTATGATCTGAGTCAGTATACAGTATTTATGGAACTTCACATTTTCTAAGTATACATGCAGCGAGCCATGCAGAGGATAGGAGTGATAGTAGCAAGAATGGTGGTAGTGGTGGCTGCTCACTCTGATGCTGCCTCGTAGGATGGGTGCACCTTTCCTCCATTCGGGGCACACTCCGGATTCTGAGGTTCCTCTGCCTGATGGTTCTTCGAGGTGATGTCGACCATTCATGGTGATGAATGGTCAGGTGCAGGGCAGGGTTCTGAGCAGCAGCGGCGGAGGCAACAATCAGGTAGTTTTGCAGGAGAATCGTTCTTTTCATGAAGATTCAAGTTTAAAACGGTTGTGCCAAGTATTTAAGAGTTCCCCTATCAACAAGATAAGGGATGACTAGCTGATTGGTGAGGGTCCGACGGATGGGACCGCCAACGTTCATGAGAATGGCAGCGCTGAAGATATCGGAGTACAGCACTCGGCTATCTCTGACACTCCCATAGAAAATGAAAGGAGCAGCAGTGCTCATGCATGATGTGCCACTCCATCAGAACGAGGGAACGGGACCCCTGTTTACATGATCTGTGGGGGTCACTGGGTGTCCGTCCGCTGGAATCAGCTAGATAGCCCTTATCCTGTGAAGAGGGGAAAACTTAAAAAAAGAACTTGGCAGATCATTCACAGTTCTCCACATGCATGGACCGGCAGATGTTACACAAGCGCACTTTCCACAGTCCTTACAGATGACACGGCTGCAAAGGTCGTTATTAGGCCAAGGTGTTTCTTTAGAGCAGCTACAGAGCCAATTTACAGAAACAAAAAATCTAAGCTGAAGCTCTCAGTTTGCCGAGCCATACAGTAAAGTCATATAACACAAACGTGACGTAAACCAGGTAGTTACTGGCTACATCCCGAAAGTCTCGAACACTGCCTGCCGCATGGTTCAAAGAGGTTTCCAACTTTTTAGAGAAGTTTCCTTTGGCAAATATATGGGTAATAAAGCATGTGACTGTTCTCTGAATCCACCTAAGGAACCAATATATGGGGGACCAGTATATGCGGTGCCCCCTTGCACAACCATAAACTTGTGCTCCATAACCCCAGCAATCATTTCGAGCTCACACTCCCCCCAAAGTAGTCAGAAAGCTGATTTCCCATCATAATCAGCCTCCACTGTCTCCCCCCAATAATCTCATTCATGCTGACTATACACCCGCCACCCCCTTCCCCCCCAACAATCACATGCAGGCTTACCAACCTCTCCACCTCCCAAGTTGTTAGAATGCTTGCTCCTCATCATCCCCCAGCAATTACATGCAAGCTCACCTTCCTCCCCCACTACTAAACTAGTCAGTGTTCCTCTCTTCACCCCCAAACTAGTCACAATGCTCACCATCCTCCCCCAACCCCCAGTGCATTCATATACCTTCCTTAGGGCTCATGCACACGATTGTCTGCCACCCGTGCCATGCATTGGGGACCTCAACTTAAAGTCCCCAATGCACAGGCACCGTCCGTGTGGCCAGTGCTGACAGATGCAGACTCATTCAAATTGAATGGGTCCATGATCCATTCGCACCGCCAAAGAATAGAGCATGTTCTATTTTTTTGCGGTGCAGAGGCACAGACTGAAATGCCACAGAAGCGCTTCCGTAGAGCTTCCGTGGCCTTCTGCTCCATTTCTTCTGGATTGCGGACCAATGCAAGTGAATGGGTTCCCATTCGTGAAACTGTGCACACACAGCTGGAGCCTTATGTTACCCGTATACGGTTGCAGCCAGTTCGCGTTGAAGAGCCCTTAATCTGTGGCAGTCTTCAGGAGGAGCAGCAGCAGCGAGGTATGCAGGCAGCCAGTACAGTAGCAGAGTTCCACTCTCTGATATCACTCCTCTTTGACAGCAGGGCAGACAAGCAGACAAGTCTGGAGGTTTTTTTAATTGTCCTGTCAGGTACAGCACAGTGGCGGGGCAATTAACAAATTGCAACAAGACTGACAAGTGTCGCTGTCATTTGCCGACAGCTGGTGTGCAGCAGAACACAGTCTGTGCGCCACCGGTTTCTGACCGCTGCTTTAGAGAAAATCTCACACTGCAGTACACTAGCTAACGTTTGCATAAGCATCCAGGAGCGCGGGTGCACACTTTCTCTTGCATGATGCAACCACAGGGCGGACCCCCAACATCAGACTATGCTCTGTACCATTTATACATGATGCAATATTCACTTTAGGTTTCCATAATGTCCTCGGCGGAGTGTGGAATAGTGAGCATATCTGGATTTCTGCTTTTTGTAAGCTTGTCTAGGCTCTGAAGCTTTTGCAGTACTGAACAATGTGGCTGTAGAGTCTACAAGCTTTTTGTGAAGCAGTTTGTCTCTACAGAACTTCTACTCTGCACCTCTCTTGCTTCTGGCCTGCTTTGTAGATTTTCTGGTCTTTGCCTTGCCCTGTCTGGTACCTAAGTCTACGCTGGCTTGTCTGTCAACTCCTACACTTTGCTCATGCTCTCTTCTATTTTAAACTCCTACTCACACTAACTTTACACATTTCTAACTCCTCCTTCACTATAGGGAAAAGGAAAAAGCCCCATCTAGTGGTGGATGTGAATACAGCCTATTAATACCTTAGCACAAGTACATACTTTACATGAAAGCACAACTTTGCAACCCTTTTTGCAGTGTATCGCTGCTCTGCAGTGTGACGCTGCATACATACTGTATATTCTACATTAATAGAGGGGATCTCTGGTCCCGGATCCTTATATTGGCCAACTTTTTGACAGATGTGTCCAGCAGAGGGTGGTATGTTCTTTACGCAGTTCAGGGCTTTACTGCACTGAGGGGTGCGGCGAGCACTTGAAAGCTGAGGAGCACAGAGGAGCTAAGCCCTGCCCTCGGTGCACTGAAGTCCTGACCTGAATAAAGAAGAGAAGTCTTTTTTTTCTCAGAAATACCACAAATGATTTTCACAAAACAGGTATCATTTTATTCAGGAGGATGAACCCTATCAGACAGTATGCATGGTGTAATAGGGATGATCCTGCTAAAAGATGCACTCTAAAAACTCTAAGGCTTTATTTAATGAACTGCATGCACAGATGGGGTCATTTATTAAGAAAGGCGTTTTAGACGGCGCTTGATGCACCTAAGTTATGTACATGTTGACATGTAGGTAAAATCCAATAGGTATTTGCTGTGTCTGATTTCTGCTCTGGTTTTGCAGTTTACACTGCCGCAGATCCACCCATGGATTTAGCTGTATTCAGTGGGGTTAATCCATGTGCAGCCACCTGCTGTGGTTTCTGCAGGGAAGGATTGATTCTTTTTGGTTCCACGATGCTGATTTCAAATCTGCACCTTAACTCAATTAATGGGAGAGTTGATAGATGTGCTAAAATCCTCATAAAATGTATATATCTATTCTATTCATGTTTGGGAAAACTGGGTGAACACCAATACGTCCACCATTACAGCTTCCGTGGACTTCTTTCCCAGACTCCTAAATAGGAAATCTGATAGTTGTAGAGGACAACTCTCTAATGAAGTAGGTCGATGTCATAGAAGGGAATCTTCTTGCTTCGAACCCTCCTTAGATACTCGAATGGAGAGTATTTCTGGAAGAGGGGTTTTCTGCTTTGGTGGGCCTAACGAGTCTATACATGGACAGCTATAGGTGGTGGTGAACAAAACAAAGCAGGGATTCTTTCTGCGTTATTTTAACAAAACTTTCCGTTCAGTAAAACTCGCACCATTTCGCAAGCAAGTTTAGTCAGTTTTGTCTGTAATTGTGTGCAGCGTTTCAGTTTTTTCCACGCAAGTTTTGATGCGTTTTTCACGCACGTGAAAAAAAAAATAAAGATCTACTAACAACATCTCCTAGCAACCATCAGTGAAAAACGCACTGCACCCAGATGCGTTGCGTTTTTCACTGAAGCTCATTCATATTTATGGGGCAGGGCTGCGTGAAAAACGCAGAATATTGCCTCATGCACAAGTCAGTGTCAGTTTTGGATCAGTGGTAACACAGACAGTGTTCGATCCGTGTTTCCTCTCGTGACAGATCCGTGTTGGGTCTGTGAGTCCGTTTTTCGCTGACCGTGTGCCATGCCTTTTTCACTGACAACGAGCAGCTGGAAAATAATTTTCAAACAATCTCTTTTTAATGATCCGTGAAACACGGATGGCATCCGTGGTTTTCACGGACTCATTGACTATAATGGGGGTGAAGGATCCGGGAACACGGACAAGGTAGGACGT
The DNA here is from genome assembly GCA_033119425.1 of Bufotes viridis. Classification (NCBI taxonomy): domain Eukaryota; kingdom Metazoa; phylum Chordata; class Amphibia; order Anura; family Bufonidae; genus Bufotes; species Bufotes viridis. The sequence goes on from CM065589.1 coordinate 21,976,965, forward strand.
GCATCTGTGTTGAGAACACGGACCCACGGACCGTGCTAAAACACTGATGTGTGAATATACACATTTAAATGAATGGGGACGTGTGCTGTCCGCGGAGAACACGTACAGCACACATCTGGGAAACACTGATGTGTGAATGAGGCATATAGAACATGCTGCGATTCTCACGCAACGTAGAACTGATGTGTGGAAAAAAACGCTCATGTGCACAGACCCATTGAAATTAATGGGTCAGGATTCAGTGCGGGTGCTATGCGTTCACTTCACACATTGCACCCGTGCAAAAAACTTGCCGGTGTGAAAGGGGCCTTACTCTTCCTTTTGGAGGAGTCTCTTGCGTGGCTGTCAAGTTCATTTGCATACATGAACAGTCTAAAATAGACAAGTTGCTAAAGTCAAGAAACTTGCACCTTGGGAAATATGTGCAAAGAAGTTCCTCTCAGAAAGGAGAAGGAAAGTCTGGAGAAATTTATAATCATTTTACGCTGCTCGTAGCAGAAAATAAATTTTGTCACTATAACCTTCACGCTTTGGGAGGAGTTTATCTGCTAAGGAAACAAATATAGTAAATATCGTAAAAAATACTAATTTTTATGACGAAATTGCATTAAGTGCAGCTAAACCTCGCACGACAATAAGACAGTACAGTAAAAAAAAAAAAAAAGAAGGAACCGCAAAATGGAGAACTTCAAGGTTATCATACAAGAGAAGACTGTGCTGATAGTAAAACACATTGGCATATGTGATAGCAGCACCTTCCCCTCCAAGCCCATGTCCACCTCGCCACCACCACTATGCAAACAGCTTGCCTGTTAATAGAAAATGTATGAATTAAAGGAACATTCCATGCAAAACTGAAGTTCGCAATATGCAGGTCCTGAGAGGAGAAGAGTGTGATTGCAAATTGTCTATTCCTGCTGCAAGCGTGCCCTTGCTGGTGCAGGCGTTGCTGCTATTAGAACATTATCTAGAACCTCAGGTAGTGCACTATTGCCTCCCCTAGCTAGCTAACTACCACGCAGTAAGCAGCTGGTCCTCTCTTCACCATCTATCAGCACTCTGGGTGCTACCATACTGTATATGACCATGTTGTCCTGCTGGGCACCTTTAAGATCTCCAGCCCTCATCTCTGATTCAGCCTAGTGTTGTCATGTTAAACATATGCACAATGCCCATCGACATGCTGAGTGCAGGAGGATAAGACCCTACTGAAAGGATCTTTTTGGCCATGGGTGGTATGCTTGTCTTCCCTCACGGATGGACATAGTTGTGCCTTAACCAAAGAGATATTTACTTGATTCACAGCTTAATTTAAGGCAACAGGTTAATTAGGTACACTATCTCTCTAAGTACCAACAGGCTAATATAACACCATCACTCTCCATCACTTTGACTTGCATTGCACTGAGCTCCTGTGCGAATATGCGTTGACTGTGGTCGCAGAGCAGCATCAATGGAGATCGTTGTACTGTAGTTATCACCAGTTATCTTTCTCCATGTGGCACAGTACCAAACAATCTGCACAGGCTGCAGTATCTCTGACTTCGCAACCACTGAGCACACTCTTTCCAGTAGTAGTATGTCCGTATTTTTGACACACAGTATTGCACATAGTCTCTCACACGACATTGCTCATGGGCTACTGACTGGCTGAATTTGGTCACAGGTCTATTTTGTAGGCCTTGTCTGCTTTCAGGATGCACAACTAGGCAGACTTCCCTCTACCCCTCAGCTCAGGTCTCCTCTGCAATGCTCAGCTACTCTATGGCCCTATTTATGCCCACAGGTGTTCTACCCTTATGACTAGGGGTCGACCGATTATCGGTTTGGCCGATATTATCGGCCGATATTGATGATTTGCACAGTTATCGGTATCGGCCCCTAACCAGGCCGATATACCGATAACTGTGCTATAACAGAACATTGCCGCGCTGCTCTCAGCGCGGCCATGTTCCCTCAGCAGCACAGGGGAGAAGGAGGCAGTCCCTCCTTCCCCCTGTGCCGCGCTGCCAATGGAGAGAAGAGGAGGAGGAGGAGGGGCTGAGGGCGCACTGGCCACCAATGAGAGCAGAGGAGGCGGGGCTGAGGGCGCACTGGCCACCAATGATAATAAGGTTTAAGATATTACAAGCACATTGCCCAGACCCTGCCTCTGATAGAGAGCTGCGATCCGCGGCAATTAACCCCTCAGGTGCCGCACCTGAGGGGTTAATTGCCGCGGATCGCAGCCATCTATCAGAGGCAGGGTCTGGGCAATGTGCTTGTAATATCTTAAACCTTATTATCATTGGTGGCCAGTGCGTCCTCCCTGATCCCCCTCCTCCCCCATCCCTTCAGTATTGATATCATTGGTGGCAGTGGCCACGGGTCCCCTCACCTCCTTCTTCTGATCGGAGCCCCAGCAGTGTAATGCTGGGGCTCGATCAGTTACCATGGCAGCCAGGACGCTACTGAAGCCCTGGCTGCCATGGTTCCTGCTGCTGTGTGCCCATAGCACAGGGCAGCAGGGGCAGTGTCAGGTCCTATTCACCCTGATAGATCTCTATTAGGGTGAATAGGACAAGGGATGTAAAGAGCCCAGGTTCTACCCCTAGGGGGGGAAATAGTAATAAAATAAAAAGTAAAAAAATTTAAAATAGTAAAAAAAACACCAAAATATTAAGTATAAATTAACCCTTTTCCAATTTTACATATAAAATATATAAACAATAAATAAAAAAACATATCGCCGTGACCAAAAAGTCCAAACTATTAAAATATATTTTTTTAAAAAGCGTCGGACACCGTAACAGAAAAAAAAATCCAAAAATTAAAATGCGCAAAATATCGGTATAAAATATCGGCTATCGGCCTGAAAGTTCACAGAATATCGGTATCGGTATCGGCTCTAAAAAATCAATATCGGTCGACCCCTACTTATGACTAATTCTAATCACCTCCACTACTGGCTAGATACACACAGGAATATTGCTGGCTTTGATTCTAGCAACAGCTTCTCAACTTTTACTTCAATCCTGCTTCCTGCTACTGACTATGAGGTCTACAGAGCACTGCTATTTATCAACTCTCGGCCACGTACTCTCACTACATCTTAAGCACATGAATCAGGCACATATATAAAGGGTCTTTGTGCTCCTCATCCAACAGTAATAATACAATTGTTCAGGAGACAGCAGTCTCATTCCAACACATATATTTCAAGTGCACATGTTACAGTGTGATAGACATTATATAACACTGCAGTATACTCACAAGGCACTTCTCCGGTCCCCAGTGTGTCTCATTCCCAATGTCCATCGCACACTGCTCAAGGTATATGGAGAGGCTACTAGCACTATTTCCTACCATAAGAGAACTATGTCCAAGGCCTGTGAATACAAGGCATTTTACCTTTCTAGTGCACTTCCCAGCAGTCTAAAATTCAAACAGCACATGAAATATAAAGCATAGCCTATCAAGATTATTGCAAGCATACACACTTAAAGCATAATCTGCAGGAAGCATGTTATAGAGCAGAATGAGCTGAGCAGGGTTATATATAGTGTTGTGGGAAAAGTTTCTGTAAAACTTGTATTTTATACGTTTAAATTCCTGCTCATTCTGGGTTTTGACGTCAAGGAGGTGGTCCTATCAGTGATTGACAACTACCTCTTTATTCACAGTCATAGATGGAAGGCTGTCAATCACTGATAGGACCGCCTCCTCATAGAGGGAAGTCTGTCAATCATTGATAAGACCATCTCCTCATAGAGGGAAGGCTGTTAATCACTGATAGGACCTCCTCCTCATAGAGGGAAGGCTGTCAGTCACTGATAGGACCGCCTCCTCATAGAGGGAAGGCTGTCAGTCACTGATAGGACCTCCTCCTCATAGAGGAAAGCCTGTCAATCACTGATAGGACCTCCTCCTCATAGAGGGAAGGCTGTCAATCACTGATAGGACCTCCTCCTCATAAAGAGAAGGCTGTCAATCACTGATAGGACCGCCTCCTTGACTTCAAAGCCCAGAATGAGTAGGAATTTAATTGTATACATTACAAGTCATACTGAATCTTTTCCCACAACACTATATTGAATCTGCTCAGCTCCTTCTGCTCTATAATATGTTGGCTGTAGCTTGAACATCATGTTTAAGTGAGGGATATATAAAGCACCATGTAAATAGCAAGTACTTAAATGTATAGCAACAGTTAGCTAGGCCCATATATATTTGGGCACTGACACAAATATAGGGTGACATATCCCTAAGTCACCCTATATATTCCTCAGCCCAGGGGGCCCCCTGATGATGGATGTTCCCTGTCCCTGAACCTAATCCTGGTTTGTCCCTGTTAAAACCCTACTACAAGGGAAAATTGGATAGATATATATGGGATGTACTTACAAATTATACAACCATTTATACAAATTATACAGCCGGCAGCCTATCAGAGGAGCAGGGAAGGGAGACGCCTCTCCCTCTCCTGCTCCGCAGCACAGCCATCTGTATCGCTGTCCTGGGGACGGCGATACAGATAACTGTGGAGATGAACGCTTCATGGAAGCGTTCATCTCCCTGTGCCCCGCCACCGCCTCACACATTGCCCTGCTGCCGCTGGGGGGGATTTTTGCATACCTGTCCCCCCCGCATTATTTCCTGGTGGGGATCCGACCCCCCCGTCCCGCCCGCTTCCTACGCCCGTGGCTACGGAACGGACATACTAATGTGGACAGCACATGGTGTGCTATCCGCATTTTTTGCGGACCTATTGAAATGAATGGGTCTGCATCCTATCAGCAAAAAAAAAAATGAACGAACAAGGAAACAAAATACTGTCGTGTGCAGGAGCCTCGAGTTTGTGGGTGTAAAGTGAAAAAATATGGAAAAGTTCAAGGGGAGTGTGAATATTTTTTAAGGCACTGTAGATTACTTGGATTTTATAGGGCCAATGACTTATCTATCAGTTGGGTAAAAAGACTGACAAACTTTTTTATATAATGGGAGCCTATAGGGGACATATGCCTCTGTCTACATTGGAGATTTCCGTCTGAGGTATACATTGACAGTATTACTGACGGCAGTGAATAATGCAAATATAGAGAGTATATTGTTGTGCGGTGCCACCACTTTACTACATGGAGATCTTTAGTAAATGCAGGGCTGCCTCAGTCAGCAGCCAAACTCCTTCTGAGGGAACAGCAGTATAAGGCGGAGGAGACTGCGACTCCTTTCCTTGCCGTTCAGCCTCAGAGGCTGCAGGCCACTAGGTCTGAAGTCTATGAGGCAGTAGAACGGGGCAGGCGTTCATGATGACATCATCACAACCTCCTGTTCTGTCTCAGGCAGCGCAATGATGTGCTCATGAATGCAATCTTAATTTTCACATCAGGCTGCAGGGAAGCTAGAATCAGCCATGAGTATATGAATTGCATTGTGTGCCACATGAAGGTAACGCCCGTATTCCTGACACTTGTGCGTTTCCTGTTCACAGATTGTCATCAGCATCACTAGCTTTTCACAGACACGCCTATAGACGTGTATGCTACTACATGAGGTGCACTCAGCTGTCAGCATGATACAAATGATGATCTACCATTCAGAAAATAGTCCAACCTGCGCTCAGTTGCTCAGCTTGTAAACTCTGGGGGCCAATACAACAGTGGGCAGTGCAGAACTAGTTTATCCTTTCAAGCCAGGCCCCAGATCCACCCAAGAATATCCATAAAACCTCCTAGGATGCTAATTTTGGGACCAATTCGCATGAGCACTGACTCCTTTAAAGGTTCATTTTGAGGGACAATCGCACAAAAAAATGGAATGGTTGGGAGATATATAGGAGGTGACCATCAGCCCCGGTGTCTGTGTTTTCCTATATTCAGCAGAGAGTGTTCCCACCTGGTATCCCATGCATGGAGCTGGATGCTGACATTGTTTCGTGCCTCCTTGTTGAAGTGGAGACGTCCCTGCTCCTGCAGGCCAGATGAAGCATCCAGTGGCTATGGGGACCTGTTGTGACTGGTATGGTGGGGACGTTGGCAGTAGTACTGTGATTATTGAGGGTATTAGTAGGGGAGGCTCTGATGTCACTACATGGGTGGTTAAGGAGGACTGCTGTGACTGCTGGGGAAGTTGGAGAGGGATAGCCTACTGTGATTACTACTAAAGTGGGGGTCAAGCTCTGACGATTGGGGAAGTGGGAGAGACTAAGGCTGGGTTCAGACTCGCGCGTATTTGATACGCGCGTATTACAGCGCGTTTTTGGAAATAGGAAATGCGCGTCGTACGCGCGTTCGTGTGATTGACCACTGTAGCGTCGATCACAATACGCGCGACAAAACACTCCAAAGAAGCTCAAGAACTTTTTTGAGCGTAGGGCGTTTTTCAGCGCGTTCAGACGCGTTGTAAAACGCTCAAGTGAGACCCAGGGCCATAGGGAAGCATTGGTTTTCATGTGTTGAGCGTTTTACAGTGCGTTTGAACGCGCTGTAAAACGCGCAAGTCTGAACCCAGCCTTAGGCTACTTTCACACTCGCGTTAAGCTTGTCCAGCAGGCTTTTTTTCCGGCAGCCTGGCGGATCCGTACTAACGTTTGCCCACGTGTGTTGCCGGAAGTCCAGCCCCATTCATTATGATGGGGACTGGCCGGAGAACCAGCCGCAACACTGCGAACATGGATCTCCAGCCGGTCCTCATTATAAATTAGTGTTGATCATGAATATTCAAATTGCGAATTTTTATCCCAAATATTTGCACTTAGAGAATTCGCGAATATTTAGAATATAGTGATATAGATTGGTAATTTCGAATATTCGAGATTTTTTTTAAACAGTACCCATGATCCCTCCCTGCTTCTAGCATGTGGGCCAATGAGAAGGCTGCAATATCTTTGATTTTAGGAGTAGTGTTGATTGCGAATTTTCGTAATGCAAATTTTTTTTCCGTAATGCGAATTTTCACAATCAAGAAAATAGTGTCGAGATTACAAATTCTTGAATATATGGCGAATATTCGCCCAAATAATCGCCCAAATATTCGCGAAATATCGCAAATTTAAATATTGCCCCTGCCGCTCATCACTAATTATAATGAATGGGGCCAGGCAGACTTCCGGCAACACAAGTGTGCAGTACGGAACCAGCAGGCTATTCCCCTGCCGGAACAGCCTGCCGGGCAAGCTTAGTAGCCTTAGGCTTCATTCACATCACCATTCAGCATTTCACTTCTCCTGTTCCGTTTAGGAGCAGGAGAACGGAAAGGACGTATTTGGCACATAACTGAGCCCTAACTGAGCCGAACGGGGCCTAGACTATAATGGGGTCCGTTAGGTGTCCGCTCAAAAGATGATTTTGGAGCAGAGACAAAAGTCCAGCATGGACTACTTTTGTCTCTGCTCCAAAATCATTTTTGAGCGGACACCTAACAGACCCTATTATAGTCTATGGGGTCTTTAGGCTCCGTTCGGCTCAGTTAGGTGTCAATTATGACACCGAATCCTTCATGGAGCAGGAGAACGGAAAGGCTGAATGGTGATGTGAACGAGCCCTTAGAGAGTCAGTGATGCTCTATTCTGACTACAGAGGGGCAGTAAAATTGTACATGATGAGTAAAGCCAGCTTATCCCCGACTGGATCGCGTTCCTTGGACTTTTTGCAATTGCTGCTCAAGCAAGTTGCATGGACGTACCGCCAGTACTTTTTAGAGTCGCCAAGTACACCAGCTTGCCGCACGCCACAACAACCTGAAAGCAAGCATCTAATATTGAACGCTCAAAGACTTAGCTATGAACCCATCTGTATGTGATGACGGCAGCTTTGTGCAATAGTCAGGAAGTGGCTACGATCATATGGCTGCCTGCAGGTTTACACTAACGCCACATAGTACATTTCCTTTCCCGACATTCTTCGGGCAGAATTAGGGAAGCTTGGAGCTTTGTCATTTTCTTAATATAAACTCAAGTGAAATTGAATAGATATGACACAAGATGCCATCAATAAGACATATTTTAGTTGTTTTTTCCAAAAACAGCGCCATTCTTGTCTTCAGGCTGTGTCCAGTATTGCGAGTGAAGAATGTTGCTAATTTCATTCAACCCCTATAAAAATTGAAGTAACCGTACAGCAGAACAACACGAGGAGATTTCCACCACAGTCACAGATTTCCACCACTTCCATGGTGGCAGGGTGGTATAGTTGGCATCTGGGCAGCACCTCAGCAGAAGGGCTACCTGCAATTCTGCTTCCAAACCCATGCACAGTATCACAAAACATAAGAACACATGCAGATAGCGCAGTAATTGTCAGCCCCAGACCTGGAGGGGGATTAGCTATTACTTGGCCGTACAGGAAGATGCTTCGTACAGAAACTCTACCAATCAGCTCTGTTGCAAGCCTCAAGTCAGGAAGCCTTTGAAATAGCTGTGAGTATGTGAGAGCGGTGTGGCAACAGCTCAGTTCACTTCGTCTTTCCTTTATGCTTGCAGGAAAAGGGCACAAATGTGAAGTCCCTGACGGCTATGTTTAATGCAGCACCCAGTCCCATGGAGGGAGCTGAGAAGTCCCCAGGGAACCCTCCATTAAATAGCTTTCAAGCAAGAAGAGCAGAATTTGCAAAAGCTAACAATTTAAACTCAGGAACTTTGCCCAAGAAACCTGTCTCGACAAAACCTCCTCCGGTTCCCAAATCTGCATCTGATGAAATAAAACACCCAGCGTTAAGACCGGTAGGTATAAACAGATTTGGGGGTTCTGTTCATGGACCAAGTCAAGACTCGGACGTGAAGCCTACATTTCCAAAACCACCTGGACTTAAAACTTTTGAGCAACCAAAGGATGAGCCAAAGTTGCCATTTCCAAAGCCCATCGGAAATAAACCACTTCTAACCACTAACTCGCCCTTAGAACATAAGTTTGGAGTCAAGCCACCGGTTCCAACTGAAGAGAAGCAAAAACCAGTCTTCCCAAAGCCATCAGCAATTAAAGCATCATCAGAGAATGAGTCGAAACCCTACGTACAGAAGAAGCCGCCATTTGGGGCAAAACCTTCATTGAACACTGTTGGATCCCCAGGTGAAGCCAATGCCACCAAACCTGGTTTGGTCTCAAAAACATTCTCAAATTCCTTAGAAAATAAACCTGCCAAGCTACCTAAAGAAACACCAGAAGAAAATCTTGCGCCGGGTCCTACATCTCAGTCATGGGTCCCATTACGACCCACCGGCATCAAACCGCTGCAGAGCCCATTTCTAAAACAAAACACAGATGAGCCGCACGACAGGTCAAGGCAAGGTACGCCACTGAAAGATTACCAGGCCAAAGTGAACCATGATGGGGGCAACTCTCAACCTCCTGTGTCAAAATACCCAAGATTTCCATCAACGAGTCAGATGCCTCCTGCTCCAGACAATTTAAGAGAACAGAAGGATTCATCAGAACCAAAACGGAAATCCCTGCCGACCCTAGCTCAACTGGGCCCTCCACCTCAAAAACCAGCGAGACCTCCAAACGTTGACATAGAACGATACAGAAGTAGAAAGACAACAGGTAAGTTACATTCTCAAGTTTCCTTCCCGATAGAAATCATACAGTAACATAAAAAAGCATCTTAAGCAGATAAATCTTATGTTTCTATCTCGTTTCTACATCGATAGTTTTTAGTTTGTTTCTATGTAAAACTTTTGTTTTTGTGTAAAATTTTTGCTTCTATTTTCTTTCTATTTTGGTTCTGTTAGTTTTTAGCTTGTTGCTGTAGTTTTTAGTTTGTTTCTATGTAAAACTTTGGTTTTTGTGTAAAGTTTTTGCTTCTATTTTCTTTCCATTTTGGTTCTGTTAGTTTTTAGCTTGTTGCTTTACGTAAAACTTTTGTCTCAATGTTGTTTCTATTTAAACAATTGTTTCTCTTTTGTTTCTATGTCAGTTTTATATTTCTATGTAAAATGTGTTTGTTTTATGATGTCTTATACTATTGAATTTGATAATGAAAGTTTCCAGAATATGTATCAGTAGAAAATAAAAAAGGCAAAAAGATCTTAAAGACCATGCAGTAAAAATGTGAAAAAAGTTTGTTTTTTGTCGACTTCATGTAACTAAATTGACGACATGGTCACTATTTACGGTTCCCATTCGGATCAACATAGTGCGAGACTGGGGTACATTTGGTCCACCAGGGGGACAATTGCAAAGCCCCAACCTCAAAATGTATGAAAAGAGTGTGTGCCATGTTTAATACTGCACATCCTTACGCTGTATTTTCCGCTTTAGCTGAGGTTGCCGCGCAGAACCTGACTGCTAGGTTTAGTCCGAACTTACTATCACTATGCCAGGGCTCGGGCCTAATGGAGGATCCTCTGAATTTTTGATGGGCCAGTTAGACCGTGGGGGGCAGAACTACCCAGATATTCCATACAAGTCTTAAATATTCGTAGGACACCCTCTTTGAGGCTGTATTGGCGGCCATGTTGTCAGCTAAAGAGGACGACTCAACAACTTATATTTAGGACTGATTTTAGACAGAAATTCAATTTAGAAATTCCTGTTTTTAGTTTTTGTTTTTTTGCTATATCTGCTTGTTCCTCCACTTCCTCCACTTTGAATCTAACATTACTGCATCTAACGTTACATTCAGACCTCACTGACAGAACCTGTTTTATCTCTGCGCACAATTCTTCCTGCGTGGACGCTTTTGTCATGTGAGGAGATCGCGGTGACAATAAATGGAGGAGATCTGGTTACAGCATGGTCATCTTTCCCGTTAAATAAAGAGGACAGAAATGCCCCCTGCTACGCTGATATTGCAGTTTTCACTTCTCGGTTTAAGCAATCACTTGCTTATTTACCAGCTCTTTTGGGAAATGCAGACAATATAGAGAAGTGAGCGCTCGGAGAGCGCAGTAGATGGCGCATCAACTTGGACAGGAGCAGGTTATGGCCAGGGTCAGTTATATAGGCATTATGGACAGAAGAGTCACCTGGGGACCAATGCAAACACTGATCTACCATATATAAAACCGATGTCGTGGGGCACCTTGTTGCATTCATCTGAATTGAGACTGCAGAAATCCATGAACATACTTAAAAACATTCCCATTCTCATTAATGCAATTGAATTTTTGCAATAAATCTGCTACATGTGAGTACAACTGCAACTGCTACCTATGTACTCACTCCCTACAGTCACGACTATTGAGACAGGGCTAATATTAGCCCAAGACCAAAGTGAGTGACCCCTAAGGCAAAGTGATATGCAGTAACTTATCACAAGGGTCCCACTGATGGGACCCTACGGATTCTCAAAATGAAGGTGCAGTGGGGGGTCAAGTGTTGCTGCACATTAGGTGACCTCGAGTTGGGCTGCATTACAGTGGTCAGGCGTGCCACTGTGCAAGGAGCGAGCCAAAGGTCCAGGTACCTTCGTTCTCCTTATCTGTGGAGGTCCCAAAGGATGTACTCGAAGTAATCATAACCGTATTGCATATCATTATCGGAATAGCCCTTTAAAGGAACATTCCAGTGTAACCCAGGAGCTGTCGTCACCCCCAGCACTTCCCTATTTTCTGCCAACAATCCTCTGACTGCTTTCTGTATGAACTTCCCATTTTTGTGCAATGCTAGAAAGTAAATGATTAGCAGACGAGACGACTTTCATTACGTGTCACCCCCCCCTGGAGAAGCCTCGTGTCGTTGGGTGGCCACCTTTCAGCTTACTGGGTACAACTAGTGATGAGCGATCCGAATTTCAGGATAATGTTGATTCGACGCAAAGCCAAATTAACTTTTTCTTTGTAGTAGAGGATTTTTTTTAACTGAAATAGTATAAAAAACTAAAAAAATTATACTTACCTGATCCATTTGCTTGCGACGGGCTTGACTGAAGATCTCGGCTGAAATCCCATGTGCGGTGATGTATGACGTCACCACACCGGCTAGCATGAGGACGTCATCACGGGCTGCGCGATAATTCGCGCCAGACCTCCAAGCAAGATGTCGGTGGCCGGCCCGTCATGAGCTAATGGATCAAGTAAATATTTTATTTTTGTATTACACTGTTATTAATAGCACATGCCGCGATCATATATAAATGCAGCATCTGAGGGGTAAAATGATGGAGCTGCGCAATGGCCGCTTCCTGTCTTTGCACCCACTACTGACAAAGAAATGCACTTCGTGACAAAGTAATTAGTCTTAAAGCAATTTTTTTTGTAAAATTCTGCGAAGCAGCAGGATCGACATTTTTAATACTTCGCTCATCACTAGGTACAACACAATGCAGGGAAACTTGCGTCTTGGTCTCTAGGATCAACACAAGGGGAGCCAAAGAAGGACAGAACTGGCGTCTCATGCAAACGCCCATCATATCTGCTATAGATTTGTGTTGGGTGCATACTGTACCTCCACAGGAGGAAAAAGGGGCATGAGGCCTAAGGGGAAAACATAAAAGTAGCGCCAGGAACATTAAAGGGGTATTCCCATCTCCGACATTGATATTCCATCAATATCAGGGAGGTGCGTCCCATCTCCAGAATGGGGCCTCTGAAGTCAATGGAGAGCACAATGTGTAAGTGCGGCCACCCTACATCCACTGCTATGGGGCCTCTGAAGATAACTGAAGACGGGCTTGAATGAAGAGCATGGTGCATGTGCACGGTCTGCTCTCCTTCACTTCCGGGGTCTCATTCTGGAGCTAGGAGTGGGTCCCAGAGGTGAGACCTCCACCTGACTTTTATTATGTATCCTAGCGATATTCTGCTAATGTCTGAGATGAGATACCCCTTCAGATAATTACAGTAGTACAAATATCTTGGAAAATACAAGAAATATGGTCATCTCCAAGGGCGGACAAATAGATGTCTAGGGGCCCCCATTGCACAGCAAATTGCCAAACTTTAGCAGGTAGCAGCCAACCGCTCATGGCCAGCAGAGGACCCCCTGATCTCCAAGGAAAGATATAATGAGCCTCCAAATGTTGGTACCGTATAATATAGATCTCAAGGAACATCCAAGTACCTCCCAAGTGTCCCTCTCTGTGCCTTAAATGTCACTCTTTCTGACCTGGGAGACAGAATTTCATTAAGGAACTTACCATCATCCTCTAAAGACTTTCTGAATAGTTTCCAGGTGAATATCAGGCCCCAACGTGTACATCATCTCATCATTTGGTGCAATTTGGATGGGTTTTGTGAAAAGATTAAACATGGGTCTTTCATGAGACGAAGCATACAGTAAGTGTCCCTCTGTGACTATCCAAAAAGTTGGAAGGGGGGCGTTATATATAAACCGAGACCTAACGCAGGTTCTGCACAACCATTAGGTGATGAGGGGCGCTCTGTCTATCTGTATGTGAGCAAAGCATGGCACTGGCTGGACGCTCCATGGGCACAGAGTATGAGAGTATGTAAAGACGGGATGCCATTATGTGGGTACTGTTTGTGTACAGTTATCTGGGCATAGTAGTAGTGCTATGTATCTGGGCGATCTATCTATTCTACTACAGTCTTTGGCACCTTATGGCATTAGTTATGTGGGCGCTGCATGAAACTCTTTATCCAATGCATTCACATATACATTGAGAGAGTTAATGGGGCCACAGTGTAATAAAAATGCCCCTTTTACCTCTCAGAAGTATGGCATTTTGAAAACCAACAATTTCTATAGAATAAGCATGGCGGTGGATCCAACACTTCTTACTCATCCTTACTCACAATCAGCAAGATCTTAGATAAGTGAGTCAGGCACCTAAGATTAAATCTTTAAAAGTATTTCTTATATTATTCTATCCATGTGTATGAATAATGCTGTATGTATTTATTCACATGCTTTTGTAGTAAGGTAATGTACCTCTACACCATTGTCAAATTCTCTGCATAGACAGAGAATTAGCCACCACTAGAGGGAGCTCAGGAGATTATTACATGCAGATATATACAGTCACCACTAGAGGGAGCTTAGGAGATTACTGCATACAGATATATACAGCCGCCACTAGAGGGAGATCAGGAGCTTACTGCATACAGATATATACAGACACCACTAGAGGGAGCTCAGGAGATTACTGCATACAGATATATACAGCCACCACTAGAGGGAGCCCAGGAGATTACTGCATACAGATATATACATCCACCACTAGATGGAGCTCAGGAGATCACTGCATACAGATATATACAGCCACCACTAGAGGGAGCTCAGGAGATTACTGCATACAGATATATACAGCCACCACTAGAGGGAGCTCAGGAGATTACTGCATACAGATATATACAGCCACCACTAGACGGAGCTCAGGAGATTAGTGCATACAGATATATACAGCCACCACTAGAGGGAGCTCAGGAGATTACTACATACAGATATATACAGCCACCACTAGAGGGAGCTCAGGAGATTCCTACATACAGATATATACAGTCACCACTAGAGGAAGCTCAGGAGATTACTACATACAGATATATACAGCCACCACTAGAGGAAGCTCAGGAGATTACTGCATACAGATATATAAAGCCACCGCTAGAGGGAGATCAGGAGATTACTGCATACAGATATATGCAGCCACCACTAGAGGGAGCTCAGGAGATTACTGCATACAGATATATACAGCCACCACTGGAGGGAGCTCAGGAGATTACTGCATATAGATATATACAGTCACCACTAGGGGGAGCTCAGGAGATTACTGCATACAGATATATACAGCCACCACTAGAGGGAGCTCAGGAGATTACTACATACAGATATATACAGCCACCACTAAAGGGAGCTCAGGAGATTACTGCATACAGATATATACAGCCACCCCTAGAGGGAGCTCAAGAGATTACTGCATACAGATATATACAGCCACCACTAGGGGGAGATCAGGAGATGACTGCATACAGATATATACTGTCACCACTAGAGGGAGCTCAGGAGATCACTGCATACAGATATATATATCCACCACTAGAGGGAGCTCAGGAGATTACTGCATACAGATATATACAGCCACCACTAGAGGGAGCTCAGGAGATTACTGCATACAGATATATACAGACACCACTAGAGGGAGCTCAGGAGATTACTGTATACAGATATATACAGCCACCACTAGGAGGAGCTCAGGAGATTACTACATACAGATATATACAGACGCCACTAGAGGGAGCTCGGGAGATTACTACATACGGATTTATACAGCCACCACTAGAGGGAGCTCAGGAGATTACTACATACCAATTACAACAACAGACTGTTAAAGATGGTTGCTGTTATCGCAAGACTATAATATATTTTATAAGGAATCCGAACCTGAGCCTCATCGGAGCACATACATTTTACTGAATGTATGGATATAGGGAATGAAATTCAGTTATTGAGCTGAACAAATTTTATCCAAAGCAGGATGAACCAGATTGGCCCATCACTAGTATGTATGACATTATGCGTTATATACTGTGTTACTTGTAGTGCAGGGCCGCAAGAGGCCATAAATGCCTTCAATCTTCAATGTTTGATTCCTGCTACACTAAGTGTAACCCTGTGCCATTCATACACGGAGGGTTGCTTTAAGAGCAGCTATGAGAACATGTTGTTGTCCCCATTCACAGCTCTCCCACATGAATCTGTGGTTACAAACCGGTCCTCCTTGTGGTGACAGGTGATACACCACTGGTAATTCATTCTTACTGGGAATTTTGTAGGATTTTACATTGTGATTGCATTGGAGTGGATTAATTGATTGTGCAGTCTATGAAACTTATTTTCATGCACTGTTAGGCCCCATTCACACGTCCGCAATTCTGTTCCGCATTTTGCAGAACAGAATTGCGGACCCATTCATTCCTATGGGGACACGCTATGTCGCGCCCGGACTCGGAATTGTGGATCAGCACGTACAGGTCCGCACCTCTGTTCCGCAAAAAAATAGAACATGTCCTATTCTTGTCCGCAATTGCGGATAAGAAAAGGCATTTTCTATTTAGTGCCGGCGATGTGCGGTCCGCAAATTGCGGAACGCACATCGCCGATGTCCAGATCCGCAAAACACTTGCGGATGTGTGAATGGGGCCTTTGAGTTAAGAGAGGGGGTTCCTCTGTTCAGGATCTTCATCTCTTGGCCAAAGTGGAGAGCGGTCACATAGAACGTTTCTCTCTCTCTCTTTAGGACCTGTACTGCATTATAAAGACAGCCCATTTATGTGAATGGGCAGAGTGTAACACTTCATTTCTCCTCTAGAGGCACTGCAGGGAAACTGAGCACTTACTGCCAGGTTTCCTTACAGGTTAAAGCTGATCACTGGCGGTCCCAGCAGGAGGAGACTTTATAATTTGCTAACTGGCAAAATAATCTTTTAGCAAGTGGAGATTGTCCAAAGTGGAGAACCCCCTTAAAGAGGTTTTCAAAGATTTTCATATTGACGGCCTATCCTCCAAACAGGTCATCAATATGTCATCAGTGAGGGTCCGACTCCCCACACCCCTGCTGATCAGCTGTATAAAGAGGCTGCGGTGTTTCAATAAGTGCTTGTGTTGTAAGGGTATTTTTTGAAGGATTGATTGATTCTGTCTCTTTTTTATTATCTTCTTTAGGCCTCATGCACACGACCGTTTTTTTATGCTGTCCGCAAAAAGGGGTTCCGTTGTTCAGTGATCCGTGTCCGTTTTTGCCTTTCGTTGTGTTTCCGTGTGTCTTCCGTTTTTTTTAGCGGACATGACCCAAAAGATTTTACCAAAAGATAGGATGACAATTTTTGCCAAGTGCCTGCCAAGGGATCCGCAAAAAAACAGACGCGGAACGCGGATGACACACGGATGGCCATCCGCATTTTTTCACGGTCCCATTGACTTGAATGGGTCCGTGAACCATTTTTCACGGACAAGAATAGGACAGGTTATATTTTTTTGACGGACGGGAATCACGGACGCGGAGGACAAATGGTGCATTTTCCGAGTTTTCCACGGACCCATTGAAAACCAATGGGTCCGCAGAAAATCACGAAAAACGGAGCAACGGACACGGAATCAAACAACGGTCGTGTGCATGAGGCCATATTCTGTGTAATGATATTCCTTGTAATGTAATTAGTTGGAAAACATACCATACACCCCCCCAACACAACCCAACCCCCATTGTGCTGAGAATGCCAAATTCCTGAGTAATTATCTCAGAGACATGCATGCTGCACACTGGAGGAGGGGCTGAAAGGTATAAACCTGGCACACACAGACATTTAATGGGCACTACATGAGGAACTTCATCCAGGTAGGATGAATTAATTGAATTGACATCCTTATCTGTTGTATCAGCTTTGGGTGTCAGCCATGTGTTACGACATCGGATTCCTCCTCATATTGTATGTGTAGGCCAGTGATTATTCACTTTTTACTATTCTGTATGTTATTTGTCTGTTTATATCTAGTCACTCTTAGTAAATATATTTATTCACTTAGCCCGTGTAAGCTTATTAATTCTCAAATATTTTGAATTTACGTTTTACAATAGTGCCACAGCCTCTTCCTAGGCCAGTGACGTCGAATTTATCATTTACATGGCCTAGGTGCAGTTCACTCCCTTTCAAGTGAATTGGCTTCTGCTGCAATACAGAGCGCAGGCATTATACAATGGACAGCGCTGTGCTTGGTAAGCTGCGAGAAGGCCACAGCACTCAAACAGCTGATCAGCAGGGGTGCTGGGAGTTGGACTCCCGTGGATCACACCTTGATGGCCTATCCTGAGGATAGGCCATCAGTGTAAAAATCTCATAAAACCCCTTTAATTAGGATTTAATTTGTCAAAGTCAAAACCAATGTCAAAAAATTAGATATCACCTCAGTATCTCTGTGGGATGTATACATGCGATTTCATGTGACCGCAGTATCACAATCGTAAAAGATCCATCAATGTTGAATTTTTAGCAAAAATCTAAAATTACATGCCTTTTTTTCATAGGATTATGTTAAAATCAATGGTGACGTTATGCAAAATGTAATTGTATGCAATATTGTTATAAATTTTAATGCAAATAATAGCAGTTTAAAATAAAAAAAATCTATAAAATGCACCAAAAAGACAAAAGAACACTTCAAAAAATTCAAACAAAAGTGTCAGTCAGGGGATGGATAGAAGAAAACATCCCGGTGGCTGAATATAACTTCCTCTTCACACGGACCCAATAATTATCTGCTGATCTATCAGTGGTGAGAGGTGACATGCAGGTTAAAGGGAAATTCCACCCAAATTCGAGAACTCAGAACCTAACTACCAATATAATATTTCGTAACTTTAGAATGGTTAGTAGTAGTATGCAATGCGAAAATTATAGAAACAACACAAACAAAAGTCTACAGCTCATATCTATAAACTTAAAAGGGTTTATCAAGACACCCAGGACCTCCGTCGATCAGCACTGCAGCCTTTTCTCTTCTCACCAAGCACAGCGCCGTACTTTGTATAGCAGCAGTGCTTGGTATCACAGCTCAGCCCCATTCCAATTTATGGGACTGAGCTGCGCCTAGACCACGTGACCAATGAACGTGCCATCGCTGATCTAGGAAAAGTTGGAGAAGGCCGCATCACTATTGCAAGCGTTGCTGCCTTCTCAAACATATGATCGCCGGGGGTCCCGGGTGTTGGACCAATACCAATCAGATACTAATGACCTATCCTGAGAATAGGTCAACAGTTATAATACCAGATGATGCCATGCTGGGGTGCTGCTATTGAGATGGTGCCCCGTGTGTGCAGGGTGTCTTAACAGTATCCCTCCACTGCAGTAGGGTCTGAATGGCTGTAGTCACAAATTACCTTACTGACACCTATGCTTGGCCATGCTGGTACCAAGTTCTCCTTTTCTCTTTGAAGCTCTTAGTAGTTGTCTTTTGTACTGTTCCAAATGTAGTAGCATTGTCCAGAACTGTGCCTCCTCGGGAGAGGTGTGCTTAAACCGACCGCAAATATGGTTTATCGCAGATGGCTTCTTATGTGGTAGATTTTTTGCTGGATATTCCATTAAAATAGTGCGATGGACTCATCTCAGATGCCATGATCACCGTTCAATAACGGGGGGGAGATGCAGCACCATCACCGTTTCCCGTCATTGCACCCAGTACTCACAAAGAAATGAGCTTTGTGACAAAGTGATATGTCACGAAGCGAATTTCATTGTGAAATTTGGCAAAGCAGCTGAATCTAATTTTTGAGAACTTCGCTCATCTACAGTATGTACCCCTCCCGCTTAACATACATAGACTGTTGCATGGCACCAGAGGGAGAGAGGAAGCCACAGTGCTGACAACCACAACCCTAAAATAAAAATACAGTACTACCATGATAAAGAGCAGAGTAACCCAAATCTACAAAAAACTTCAAAAACAATACACAAGGGTGATAGGAATTATGTACAATAAGGCTAGGTCTACAGGACGACATGTGTCGCGCGACACATAGGGCACAACTACACTGCAACATTTGTCGCGCGACATTAAGTTTCACCAATGTCGCACGACAAAGTTTATAATGATAGTCTATGGTGTCGCACTGCTGCGACTGTGACAATAGCAGAAAAATCAATTTTGGATGTTTTTTTTTTTGCAACTGTTATGTCGCAGCATGTGACACCATAGACTACCAGTATAAAAACTGTTGCGCGACATTAATTCGAAAAAATGTTGCACGACAAATGTCATCATGTAGACCTAGCCTAGAACTTTACATTTACTGAATATGATAAAAATAATATAATATACATATAAAATACACAAACCTGGTGAAAGTACAAAATAAGCCAACAAGGTTACTCCAACCGGGTGTTACCAAAGCAGCCCGGACCTCAGTGTTATTGCCACATCAACAAGCACATAGTAATGCAACAATGTATCATACGTAGAAGGTTCAAGGAGACGGTCATGTGACCCTGCCATCGAGAGAGGATACATTATTCCTATTATGCTCTGCCACAGATTATATTGCACTGATAATCACCACAATCACAAAGTGATTGCCGCAAAAAGGGTCCACCCCATATCCGCTCCATATCTGTAAGCCAAATTTGGGGGTGGGAGAATACAACCTCTGAAGGAACGATCAAGTCTGGACAAGGTCCCTAAGCCTTTTGTTCAGCAATTAGCAATTCATCAGAGAACAATTGTGCCCGGGTCCAATATGGTGACCCACTGTGCACCGCTAGTTGCATTGTGTATGGCATCCAGGGAAATATTTTCATGCCCCCATTTCTCCCACTGTACCCACATAACTTCCAGAATTCCTGGATGATGTTAGGGCAGAGGACAATGAAGTATGGCGGTTGGGGGTTGGCAGAGCTATGACATAGTGTCAGGGGTTGCTTGGAAGTAAGGGATGCAAATAAGCTCTTAACAAGCTCTGCCTCTAATGATATGTTGCCCACCATCCAGGCCGTTGTGACCTATCTGTTGGGAGGTGCTGGAAGCAGTGGTTCCATGACGGCACAAACACATGACGAACAGGCTACAGATGGCCCAAACACTAGTAGAGAGGATCGTTTGATCCACTGACAATCACAGGCAGCTCTCCCGGACCATTTCCAGGTGCTTAGCACCCATTACACGTCCTGCCACTGACAGCCAGCCTCCCTCACCTTTGTTACCAGTGATATAGTCAATGAGAAACCTGGACTGCTATGGACTGGAACCGTATCTTTTTTTGTGATGGCGACGTTCCGGTTCTAGTATGGAGGCCTCGCGGTGAGCGCTTCAATCCTGCCGAACTGCCGGTGTGATGATCTGAAGAGCCATTGTGTACGACAGTCGGTCACCCCTAGTAGTGATACCAGGGAAACTAATATCTTAGTGATATCTGTAGGACATCCTGCCGCCACGTATGCTCCTTTTGTGGCAGGGCTTCAAACTGGTATCTATCAGCAGGATAATGTTCGCCCGCATACAGCGAAGTTTTACCAGGAACTAGAGATGAGCGAACTTTAAAAAAAAGTTCGGCGTTCGGGTTGTGGTAAGTCGCGCATCCCGTTATGGATTCCACTATAGCGGCATATGGAATCCATAAGGGGCGGCTGCCACCAACCCGAACTGTTGAACAGCCGAAGGACCTGGGGTGACGTCACCGTCATGTGATCAGTGCAGGGGGCGTGGCTCAGTGGGGGATCAAATCCCGTGCTGAGCCACGCCCCCTGCACTGATCACATGACAGTGACGTCACCCCAGGTCCTGCGGCTGTTCTACAGTTCGGGTTGGTGGCAGCCGCCCCTTATGGATTCCATATGCCGCTATAGTGGAATCCATAACGGGATGCACGACTTACCACAACCCGAACACCAGACTTTTTTTTAAAGTTCGCTCATCTCTACCAGGAATGTCTCCTCCAGATTAAAGCACTTCCATGGCTGCCAGTCATCAGATTTATACCCAATCCAATGTGCCGCAGGAAACTATAGGGAACCTATATGACTCCATGCTCAGCCGTATCTCACCTTGTATCCAGGTTAGGCTACTTTCACACTTGCGGTAGCAGGGTCCGGCAGGCTGTTCCAGCGGGGGAACAGCCTGCCGGATACATGCTAACGCTAGCCCACCGTGCCGCCGGAAGACCGCCATTCACTATAATGGGGGCGGGCCCAGTGGCGTAACTAGAAATGACTGGGCCCCACAGCAAATTTTTGAATGGGGCCCCCTCCCACAGTAAAGTTTTCACAACCCCTTCCTTTCATGTCGCCCCCTTTCCTGTGGCTAGTAAAGATCGCTCTCTTAGACCAGGCCCGGCAGCTGTTCCATCCATTTCTACACTGTCTATACTGCCTCTGTATATCATTTTATTGTGTAAGAATGTTGAGGGGCTCTGACAAAATCTTTTAGTACTTCTCCTCCTCTTGGATGGGCCCCTTCTGGGTCAGGGCCCCAAAGCAGCTGCTTCCCCTATAATTACGCCCCTGGGCGGGCCGTAGATCCAGCCACAGCAAGGCAAACAAGCTAAGAGGTGGCCGGACAAAAACTGCAGCATGCCGGAGCCTGCTACCACAAGTGTGAAAGCAGCCTTAGAGGCTGTATCTCATCCTGTATCCAGGCTAGAGGGCGTAGCTGATCTTGTATCCAGGCTAGAGGCTGTATCTCATCTTTTATCCAGGCTAGAGGTGGTACCTTATATTTTCTATCGAGGCGAGAGGCTGTACCCCATATTTTGTATCCACGCTAGAGGCCATATCTCATCTTGTATCCAGGCTATAGGCTGTATCTCATCTTGTATCCAGGCTATAGGCTGTATCTCATCTTGTATCCAGGCTAGAGGCCGTATCTCATCTTGTATCCAGGCTAGAGGCTGTATCCCTACTTGTATCCAAGCTAGAGGCCGTATCTCATTTTGTATCCAGGCTAGAGGCCGTATCTCTTCTTTTATCCAGGCTAGATGCCGTATCTCTTCTTTTATCCAGGCTAGAGGCCGTATCTCATCTTGTATCCAGACTAGAGGCCGTATCCCATCTTGTATCCAGACTAGAGGCAGTATCTAATCTTGTATCCAGGCTAGAGGCTGTATCTCATCTTGTATCCAGGCTAGAGGCCGTATCTTATCTTGTATCCAGGCTATGGGCCGTATCTCATCTTGTATCCAGGCTAGAGGCCGTATCTCATCTTGTATCCAGGCTAGAGGCCGTATCTCATCTTGTATCCAGGCTAGAGGCCGCATCTCATCTTGTATCCAGGCTAGAGGCCGTATCTCATCTTGTATCCAGACTAAAGGCTGTATCCCATCTTGTATCCAGACTAGAGGCAGTATCTAATCTTGTATCCAGGCTAGAGGCCGTATCTCATCTTGTTTCCAGGCTAGAGGCCGTATCTCATCTTGTATCCAGGCTAGAGGCTGTATCCCTACTTGTATCCAAGCTAGAGGCCGTATCTCATTTTGTATCCAGGCTAGAGGCCGTATCTCTTCTTTTATCCAGGCTAGATGCCGTATCTCTTCTTTTATCCAGGCTAGAGGCCGTATCTCATCTTGTATCCAGACTAGAGGCCGTATCCCATCTTGTATCCAGACTAGAGGCAGTATCTAATCTTGTATCCAGGCTAGAGGCTGTATCTCATCTTGTATCCAGGCTAGAGGCCGTATCTTATCTTGTATCCAGGCTATGGGCAGTATCTCATCTTGTATCCAGGCTAGAGGCCGTAT
The DNA here is from genome assembly GCA_033119425.1 of Bufotes viridis. Lineage (NCBI taxonomy): Eukaryota > Metazoa > Chordata > Amphibia > Anura > Bufonidae > Bufotes > Bufotes viridis. The sequence goes on from CM065589.1 coordinate 22,000,065, forward strand.
CTCATCTTGTATCCAGGCTAGAGGCCGTATCTCATCTTGTATCCAGGCTAGAGGCCGCATCTCATCTTGTATCCAGGCTAGAGGCCGTATCTCATCTTGTATCCAGACTAAAGGCTGTATCCCATCTTGTATCCAGACTAGAGGCAGTATCTAATCTTGTATCCAGGCTAGAGGCTGTATCTCATCTTGTATGCAGGCTAGAGGCTGTATCTCATCTTGTATCCAGGCTAGAGGCCGTATCTCATCTTGTATCCAGGCTATGGGCCGTATCTCATCTTGTATCCAGGCTAGAGGCCGTATCTCATCTTGTATCCAGGCTATGGGCCGTATCTCATCTTGTATCCAGGCTAGAGACCGTATCTCATCTTGAATCCAGGCTAGAGGCCGTATCTCATCTTGTATCCAGGCTAGAGGCCGTATCTCATCTTGTATCCAGGCTAGAGGCTGTATCTTATCTTGTATCCAGGCAAGAGGCCGTATCTCATCTTGAATCCAGGCTAGAGGCCGCATCTCATCTTGAATCCAGGCTAGAGGCTGTATCTCATCTTGTATCCAGGCTAGAGGCCGTATCTCATCTTGTATCCAGGCTAGAGGCCGTATATCATCTTGTTTCCAGGCTAGAGGCCGTATCTCATCTTGTATCCAGGCTAGAGGCCGTATCTCATCTTGTATCCAGGCTATAGGCCGTATCTCATCTTGTATCCAGGCTAGAGGCCGTATCTCATCTTGTATCCAGGCTATGGGCCGTATCTCATCTTGTATCCAGGCTAGAGACCGTATCTCATCTTGTATCCAGGCTAGAGGCCGCATCTCATCTTGAATCCAGGCTAGAGGCCGTATCTCATCTTGTATCCAGGCTAGAGGCCGTATCTCATCTTGTATCCAGGCTAGAGGCTGTATCTTATCTTGTATCCAGGCAAGAGGCCGTATCTCATCTTGAATCCAGGCTAGAGGCCGCATCTCATCTTGAATCCAGGCTAGAGGCTGTATCTCATCTTGTATCCAGGCTAGAGGCCGTATCTCATCTTGTATCCAGGCTAGAGGCCGTATCTCATCTTGTTTCCAGGCTAGAGGCCGTATCTCATCTTGTATCCAGGCTAGAGGCCGTATCTCATCTTGTATCCAGGCTAGAGGCCGTATCTCATCTTGTATCCAGGCTAGAGGCCGTATCTCATCTTGAATCCAGGCTAGATGCAGGAGCTGTTGCAAAGGAAAAGTGGAAACGCTGCCCATAGCAACCAATCAGATAACTTCTTTCATTTTCAGAAGCTCTTCTGAATACTGAGCATGAATCTGATTGGTTGCATTGAGCACCTTCCTCAGTTCCCTTTGCTTCAGTTTTAACCCATTGTTTATCTCCAAAGTTAACATCCAGGAAGAAGCAAATAAAATTTGATTTGACATATTTTATCGTTGTACGTTATCTTATAGATTGTGAAGCGGAGAAAGAGGAAGAAGCAGATGGTAATAAATGTACAGGAAATCTGAGAAAGATATATGATAATCGTGTTGTTCTGCTTACATTGAGCAGTAATTGGTGCAATATATTACTGTAAGGGAAGTCGTATGGCAGAAACGACATATATCCTGCGGCAAATGACACAGGGAACAAAACAAAAAATGTCCAAGGTCTCATGTAGCTATCAGGAGGTATCAGATCAATGGTATAAGAGAGCCCTTCATAGCAGGTCTTGGCAGAAATGTATGTATTTAGCCCCTTATATTAATACTAGGCTTCCGATCCTAGACTAGGGCCGGCTCCAGGTTCATGTGCGCCCTTAGGCAATAAATCCCAGTGGGCCCTCTTCAGGCATTTTTTCATTTACATGTCCCCCTCTGGCTCCCACGCGGTATAATGACCCCCAGTGGCCCCACACACAGTATAATGACCCCACAGTGGCCCTCCATTCAGAGTAATAACCCCTAGTCCCCCCCTCCCCCATTCAGAATAATGATCCCTAGTGGTCCCCACACTAGGGGTTATACTGTATGGAGGGGGAACTGGGGATCAATATACTGCATAGTAGAGATGGCCCGAACTATCCGCCGGCAAACATAGCTTGTTCGCGTTCACCGCGGCGGGTAAACACATGCGATGTTCGGTCCGCCCCCTATACATCATCATTGAGCAAACTTTGACCCTGTACTTCACAGTCAGCAGACACATTCCAGCCAATCAGCAGCATACCCTCCCTCCCAGACCCTCCCATCTCCTGCACAGCATCCATTTTAGATTCATTCTGAAGCTGCAGTCTTAGTGAGAGCAGGGACAGTGTAGTTGCTGCTGATTTAATAGGGAAATCGATAGCTAGGCTAGTGAATTCAGTGTCCACTCCAGTCCTGAAAGACTCATCTGATCTCTGCTGTAAGGACAGCGTCCTGACAGCACCCCAAAAAGCCCTTTTTAGGGCTGCAACATTAGTCTGATTTTTTTTTTTTCTCCATATATATTTTGCAGTTGCCTGGCCTGCCCGTGTGTAAGGAGCTGCAGGCCCACAGACTGTAGTGTGCCCACTGCCAGTGCCCACCCCTGTCATCCCGTGTGGCACAGGACTTTGCATCAAAAAAAGGCATTTCATTTTTACACTTTAGTGTAATTTCAGTTGCTTGCCTGCTAGTGTGTGTCAGGCCCACTTCCACAGACTGTAGTGTGCCCACTGCCAGTGCCAACCACTGATACCGGGTGGCACGGTAGCTTGCCGATAAATAAGGCATTTCATTTTTACACATTAGTCTAATTTCAGTTGCTTGCCTGCTGCCAGTGTGTGTCAGGCCCACTTCCACAGACTGTAGTGTGCCCACTGCCAGTGCCCACCACCACTCATACCGGGTGGCACAGTAGCTTGCCGATAAATAAGGCATTTCATTTTTACACATTAGTCCAATTCGACACACGTCCCCGGATAGGGTACGTAACAGGAATTAAACTGATAGGAATAGTACTAGTTAAGACACCACTCATATAGGGTGTCACAGCACATTGCTCTGTGCACGCGCAGTGCCCCAATTTGGGAGTATGAGGACCGACCAAGCTGCTTTTTCCATCTCCCGGTTCCTGAAATCAATTCAGTTTGGTGTATGAGAGTTTGGTCTGTCATTGTGAAGGCAGTCGAAGGTACCCGGCCTAAATTTTTTTTTACAAAAGGCAATCCCTGATATGGGATGTAACAGGGATTAAACTGATGAGAATAGTACTACAGAAAATACCACTCATATCGGGTGTGACAGTAAATTGCACGGCGCAGACGCAGTGACCGTGGATTAAAACAGAGTGGAGGGAGCCAGCGTTTTTAACCATCTCCCCGTTCGAAAAATCAATTCAATTCACCTTTTGGGGACCCTTGGTGTTGTACGTGGCTGGGTGGAGGAAGAAACCTTCAATGAAATCACCGGGAGGTGGCTAGCTTGGTATCCAACCTTGTGCAAATGGGGAGTTCGCCGTTGTGCAAATGAACTGTTTGCGGTTGTTTGAGTGCATTAAAAGGGGAGTTTGGTCTGTCAATGTCAGTGAAGCAGGCGTAACCCTTACACTGCCTGATCGATACAACATCATACCTGATCGTATACACACACTGGATGTTTTAAAGCACGTTATTCCAAACAATTTAGGAATGTTAGTTGATTTATGCGTTTTATGGATTAAAACCCGACTCTGCGTCCACTACGTAATTTTCCATGGGAGTTTTGCCATGGATCCCCCTCCGGCATGCCACAGTCCAGGTGTTAGTCCCCTTGAAACAACTTTTCCATTACTATTGTGGCCAGAAAGAGTCCCTGTGGGTTTTAAAATTCGCCTGCCTATTGAAGTCTATGGCGGTTCGCCCGATTCGCCCGTTCGCGAACATTTGCGGAAGTTCGCGTTTGCGACATCACTACTGTATAGAGGTCACTGGGGTCATTATATTGAATGGGGGCTCTGGGGGTCATTATAGTGTGTATAATGACCCCCAGTGCCCCCCCCCCCCACAGTATAATGACCCCACAGTGGCCCTCCATTCAGAATAATTACCCCCAGTGCCCGCCACACAGTATAATGACACCACCATACTGTGACTGGAAAAAAGATTATAAGAGGGCACAGTATAGGGAGTGACTAGGGGCACTGCACAGAGTGTGGTAAGCGGGCACAATACGGGGTGAGGGGCACAGTACGGGGTGGAGGCACAGTCACATGAACCTGTGACATTAGAAGGTCCTTATAGTGAATGCGGTTTAGATACCACCATAATGAGAGGCAGAGGAGTGTCACAGGGGCCCGGGCCATGGATGGACAGGAGGGGTGAACACAGCAAGTAGGTGGAAGGGGCTCTGAGGGGGATTCATATAAGAAGTAGTGGCAGGAGGTCTGTGCAGGGCAGCAATAGGAGACAGGAGCTCTGAATACATGAGGGAGGAAAGGAGAAAGTAGGGGCTGCTGACATAGCACAGGATATGAGGGGGGAAGGTTTCATGGAGGCAAACTGCTTAAAGGGAACCTGTCACCTCCAAATCACGTACTAAACCGCAAACATTACCTTATAGGGGCCTCCAACGTCTTCCTAATGGTGGTTTTCTGTCCTCAATCTGTGGTTCTAAAATTTAAAAAACACAGTATAATCCTGGTTTTCCCCATCCTCAGCTTGAAGTCAAGGGGGCAGCAGCCTCCTTGCTTCAATTCAAACTAAGCCTGCCCCTTACCCATCTTCCTTTCTCTGATTGACATCCTGTGTGTGAGGCCAGGATCGCGCAGTGACAAGAAGCGCACTGCTCTCACGATCCTGGCCTCACACATAGGATGTCTCCGGCTCCCTCACTCACTGCCGCTTTCCTCGCAGTGCGCATGCATCGGTAATTTTCAACGTGCGCGTGCCAGGCCAGCGATTATTCTCCTCAGCATGAGCACTGGCTTGGCCGGCGCATGCGCACTGAGAGGAAAGCGGCAGTGAGTGAGGGAGCCTGAATGCCTCAATCCTTCTGGGCATGCTCTCCATCAGATACAAGCCTGTCTGGACCGATATCTATTCCCAGGCCTCTTCTACATATTCCCAATGTTGGTGCAAACTGGTCGCCTCACTAGGGTACGGATACAGCTTTTTCTTCAACTCTACCCACAAGTGTTCGATTAGGTTCGACTTTTCAAATACCTGACTTCGGCTCATCGGAGCCCATAGATTTAATACTGTACGGAGACGCATCTCCATACAGTATTAATCCAAAGTTTTGAACTAAAGAACTTCGGTTGTAGCATACGAAGCTCGCTTCTCTCAGCACTAGTGGTGATATTAGAGTAATGACAATACAAAGTTAATGATGTCACTGCCTTGGTGTCATCAGGGAGATGTGCTGATGATGTCATCAAGGACACTGGCTGGTGGATCTCCTGTAGATGATGACATCACAGGGATAACGACATCACAGATGCGGTGATATGATGGGCAATGTCAGTGAAAATAGGTGATGACATCACAAGGGGTGCACTGCTGACCCAATAAATTGAGCACCTAAACCCATAGCTGACAGCCCCAGAAGCTGCATCTGGGAGCAGGGAGGGCTCATAATGGTGTGTTGACTATAAGGCTCCATGGGCAGCTGATGACCTCATGTCACTGTCTTGGTGACATCACCATAGATAAATGGTTGAATAAAATGATGGATGAAAAGATAAAAAGTCACACTTTGCTTGCGTGCTTGTATTTAGAGTGTGCATTCACCTTTGAGGAACCTGAGGAACCTACCAAAATAGGAAGGAACGACCGCAATCAAGAATCGACACGGCAGCATTTCCCTATTATAATGTTATTATTATTAAACCTGTTCCTGTGCTAAAATAATAACCTGCAGGTAGCTGCTCCACCAAAGAAAATGAGGACGTGACATGGGCTCTGAGCTTGTGTTTTCTGGTCAAATGAATGCCTCATGTTCATCATCTTTGCAGGATTCAGTCTGGCGTTTCGATGTTGGTGGTGTCAAGACTTTGAGGGGTGCACTTAGAAGGTGCTGAGCAGTCTGCCTGATCTGTGCAAAACCAATGCTTATGGCGATCTAAAGATCAATGGAGACCACTGGCAGGATTATCTTACGTGTATTGACATGTTCCATGGCATCCTCAGGGGTGGAACTATTTTTTGGGGACACTTTACTTAGGGAATGCCTAAGGGGTTGTCCTGTCTGTCTAAAAAAAAGTCTAAGGCTTTGACCAATCACATTGACTGTTACATCAAAGTGAATGAGTCACAGAATAGGCCAATCAGTGTCAAATTTTATAGGAAGCTTCTAAATTATGTATTCTAAGAAGAAATTCATAAGAAATTCAGGAGGCTGAAAATTTTAGGAAGACGACCACCTTCTCAGGTCACAGCTTATGAGTGGGGAATGTTCTATGGGATGTGTCATTGCTTTACGTGGACTTTCCCATGAAAAGTTTCTCAATTGTTACATTTTTGTGTATTATTAATTCTTTTTTACTACTGTGTTTTTGTAGGTAGTAAAGTGGCCGTCAGTGAACAGAAGTCTTCTGCGCTGTCTTCCTCATTGCCACCACCGCCACCACCAGTGAAATCCCAAGCAGGAGCTTCACCATTTCCGAGCTTACCACCCAGGAACATCGGGTATTTATCAGCCTTTTATTACTCCGATATCTACAAGGTACAGGATACAGAGGTGTAGTCAGACTGTCCTTATCCAAAGCCCTACCTAGAACCCTGCCCCCAGGAAACATGACCTTCCTGCCACCTAGTTGCATACACAGGTGCACCGTAACATGCATGCATAATATGAATGGTAACATCATAGACTGTATCAGGCGTCATTCACATTATAATTGACTTTTTAAGCGGTTGTCCAAGTTATTTTTATTGATGACCTATCCACAGGACCCCCACCGATCAGCTGGTTGAAGAGGATAGGTCATCAATAAAAGTAACATTGATGACATTTGTAGTAAAATTTATCAAATTACTTTAGTGTTTCCTTATGGGCTGGTTTTTAAAAAGGTTGCCCTACAAAGGAATTTTATCACTTATGATGTGGACAATGACCCCACCCCTGAGGTTCTTACTCATCACTAGAATGGTGAGATCCGAAGCTTCGTTATTCATTTAATGGAGTGGCAGGGAACATGTGCGACCAATGCTCCATTAAATCTCCTCCTCACTTCATCAACTGGATCCCGGGGATCTGATGTTTATCAACTATCCTGTGCCTAGGTTATAAATGTCCTTTGTGGGAATATCCTTAAACCCCTTCTGGTCTTTTAAGATGGCCTTGGGGTGCCTGTAATTTTACACAGCAGATACTAGGTAGCAAAGTCCATGATCGACGACAACGCCAATCTCATATTTTTAATGCCTCACAGGCCGTGGTCAATTGTGACCACTTCGTCTTAGAAATCAAGTATCGGGAGTGCGCCACTCCCGATGACCGAATGGCTTTCCTTTGACCAGATCATAGGACTCATTTGGTTGCCTTTGAAGGCTCTGAGGACTGTGATAGCAAAATGTCTATCAAGCACTGCCTGTGACAGATAGTAAGGTAGTGATTCTCCCATAGGCTGCATTGTAGTCTATGGGAAAAGCAATCGGACAGTCAGACAGTTGCATGTTAAAGTCCCCTAGTGGGACAAAAAATTAGTGTAAAAAAAAAGTTTAAAAAATGTTTTTAAAAAATATAAAAAATCCAAAATTTAAAAATTCAAATCACCTTCTATCCCCATTTAAAAAATAAAAATAAGCAAAAAAAACAAAAAACATCATTTTTATTGTTGTGTCCCAAATGCCTATACTATTAAAATATGAAAGTATTTATTGTGAATTGTGTAATGGAAAAAAAATATCGAATTGGCCAATTCTCCATTTTTAAGAAAACAAATATGCAGTCCAAAATGCTATCAATAAAAACTACCTATTTCCCCGCAAAAAAATGTGCCCTGGTGTCAGAATACGGAAATGAAAAGAAACAGTAAATTTTTTTCAAAGTGTTTATTTTTTTAAAAATATATTAAAACACAAGAAAAACTAAATATGTGGTATCACTGTAATTGTACTGACCCACAGAATAATGTTACCGCATACGGAACGCTGTAGAAATAAAACCCATGAAACCGTGACAGGATTGCTTTTATTCTAATTCTGCCCTATTTAGATCTTTTCCAGCCACCCCCCCCTCCCCCCCACCATATGCAATATTAAATGATGCTATTAAAAAGAACAAGTTGCTTTGGGAATCCAGGGAGTAAAATACAAAAACAGAAAAATAAATTGCTGCGTCAGGAAGTGGTTAAGAGACCAGTGATGGGAGAATTCTAGTGTCCTATACGTTTCCCAAAGACGTACACTGAGGGTGCTCAACGGTCACAAAGTCACCACGGCGTCCCTGTGTAAGGGTCACACAGTCCGGGCCGCGCATTGATCTATGCACCGCGGGGACCTGTGACGTCATAAAGGAGCGCCCGGCGGCCGCAGCGCAGGTGAGTACACTGCTGCGGAGTACTTACCATGGCAGCCAGGACTTCAGTAGCATCCTGGCTGCCATAGTAACCTGAAAGCATTTCGAAGACTGATCAGGGATCAGGATCCTGATCAGTCTTCAAATGCTTTCAGGCGACCTGGGTTCTGATGGATCCGGTGGGACGGAAGTGCCCGCTGGATCCTTAAAACGCAATTGTGAAAGCGCCCTAAGGCCTATTGCACACGACCGTATGGCTTTTTCAGTATTTTGCGGTCCGCAAAAAACAGATCCGCAAAAAATACGGATGACGTCCATGTGCTTTCCGTTTTTCACGGAACAGCTGGCCCCTGATAGAATGGTACTATCCTTGTCCGTTATGCGGACAATAATAGGACATGTTCTATCTTTGAACATTCAGGTTTTTTTGCGGACCCATACAGAACGCAAATAACTGCCCGTAAACTGATAAAATAAACGTTTGTGTGCAGGAGGTGAAGGGTTTATTACTAACATGACAGTCAGATTGTAAGATCAAGCTGCAACCTCAGAGTGAAGCAACGTCTGCTGAAATTCCCAAAAATGAGCAGAAAAGAGGAATCTATGTAAATTTTGCAGCTTAAAGTATTCCGGTCATATGAAGTGATGACATAGCCATTTCTTTATGACCAGTGTGCATCCAACTGCTGTGTCCCTAGAAAATTGCCAGAGTAAGGGCGGGATCGCATTGGCGTTAAGGAATTCCATTATCAGGGTTGTAATGGAATTTTAGGACGGAATGCAAAATGGAAGCCTTTAAGAAGCATTTAGTTTTGCTCCGTCCTAATACATCCATTCATTTCTATGGCACCAGGGCAGTGTGAAAAATGTGAAATATAGAACATGTAACGCAGAGATGATGCATAATAAACAGCGCTCATATGCACAGACCCATTGAAATGAACGGGTCAGGATTCAGCGCAGGTGCTATGCATTCACTTCACGCATTGCTCCCGTGCGGAAAACTCGCTCGTATGAAAGGGGCCTCAGACGCGAGCACCTACAAAATGCCTGCCTGCCGACAGTCCTGTGAACTGGGTCACAAAAGACACTAGGTGGGAAAAGGCGTGCAACAGCGTGAAGGGGAACTCTGAAGGTTTGCACTATGATGACGGATTTCAATAGATAAAGCATTCCTGGGCTTGAGGAAGTGAGATTGCTAGCATAGTTCTTGTAAGAACATTTTCCTTCTATGCTGAAATACAATAATTCGACCTCTATATTGTATGCGGGGCTAAATTATGGAATAAATACATATTATCCACCCAAAAACAGCAGATCCATAAAAACAATTTTGAAAGGGAAAACTGGCCCCATCTAGTGGTGAGGAAAATATTGCTGCTAGAAAATGCAGCATAATGTATGACCCAGTAAACTGGACATGATGTGCACATTTATCCCACCGCAGGCTAATTAAAGGGAGTGAACAAGCTAAAAGATACTGTGCAAGGATGTCAGAGATAATAAACACAGTTAAGTCACAGTACAGGATAATAAACACAGTGATGTCACAGTACAGGGATGATAAACACAGTGATATCACAGTACAGGGATAATAAACACAGTGATATCACAGTACAGAGATAATAAACACAGTGATGTCACAGTACAGGGATAATAAACACAATGATGTCACAGTACAGGGATAATAAACACAGTGATGTCACAGTACAGGGATAATAAACACAGTGATGTCACAGTACAGGGATAATAAACACAGTGATGTCACAGTACAGGGATAATAAACACAGTGATGTCACAGTACAGGGATAATAAACACAGTCACGTCACAGTACATAGATAATAAACACAGTCACGTCACAGTACATAGATAATAAACACAGTGATGTCACAGTACAGAGATAATAAGCACAGTGATGTCACAGTACAGGGATAATAAACACAGTGATGTCACAGTACAGAGATAATAAGCACAGTGATGTCACAGTACAGGGATAATAAACACAGTGATGTCACAGTACAGAGATAATAAACACAGTGATGTCACAGTACAGGGATAATAAACACAGTGATGTCACAGTACAGGGATAATAAACACAGTGATGTCACAGTACAGGGATAATAAACACAGTAATGTCACAGTACATAGATAATAAACACAGTGATGTCACAGTACAGGGATAATAAACACAGTGATGTCACAGTACAGGGATAATAAACACAGTGATGTCACAGTACAGGGATAATAAACACAGTGATGTCACAGTACAGGGATAATAAACACAGTGATGTCACAGTACAGAAAATAAACACAGTGATGTCACAGTACAGGGATAATAAACACAGTGATGTCACAGTAAAGAGATAATAAGCACAGTGATGTCACAGTACAGAGATAATAAACACAGTGATGTCACAGTACAGAGATAATAAGCACAGTGATGTCACAGTACAGGATAATAAACACAGTGATGTCACAGTACAGAGATAATAAACACAGTGATGTCACAGTACAGGGATAATAAACATAGTGATGTCACAGTACAGAGATAATAAACACAGTGATGTCACAGTACAGGGATAATAAACACAGTGATGTCACAGTACAGGGATAATAAACACAGTGATGTCACAGTACAGAGATAATAAGCACAGTGATGTCACAGTACAGGGATAATAAGCACAGTGATGTCACAGTACAGGGATAATAAACACAGTCACGTCACAGTACAGAGATAATAAGCCCAGTGATGTCACAGTACAGAGATAATAAACACAGTCACGTCACAGTACATAGATAATAAACACAGTGATGTCACAGTACAGAGATAATAAGCACAGTGATGTCACAGTACAGGGATAATAAGCACAGTGATGTCACAGTACAGGGATAATAAACACAGTGATGTCACAGTACAGGGATAATAAACACAGTGGTGTCACAGTACAGAGATAATAAGCACAGTGATGTCACAGTACAGGATAATAAACACAGTGATGTCACAATACAGAGATAATAAACACAGTGATGTCACAGTACAGGGATAATAAACATAGTGATGTCACAGTATAGAGATAATAAACACAGTGATGTCACAGTACAGGGATAATAAGCACAGTGATGTCACAATACAGGGATAATAAACACAGTGATGTCACAGTACAGGGATAATAAACACAGTGATGTCACAGTACAGAGATAATAAGCACAGTGATGTCACAGTACAGGGATAATAAGCACAGTGATGTCACAGTACAGGGATAATAAACACAGTGATGTCACAGTACATAGATAATAAACACAGTCACGTCACAGTACAGGGATAATAAACACAATGATGTCACAGTACAGGGATAATAATCACAGTGATGTCACAGTACAGGGATAATAAACACAGTGATGTCACAGTACAGGGATAATAAACACAGTGATGTCACAGTACAGGGATAATAAACACAGTGATGTCACCGTACAGGGATAATAAACACAGTGATGTCACAGTACAGGGATAATAAACACAGTGATGTCACAGTACAGAGGTAATAAACACAGTGATGTCACAGTACAGGGATAATAAGCAAAGTGATGTCACAGTACATGGATAATAAACACAGTGATGTCACAGTACAGGGATAATGAACACAGTGATGTCACAGTACAGGGATAATAAACACAGTGATGTCACAGTACATGAATAATAAACACAGTGATGTCACAGTACAGGATAATAAACACTGTGATGTCACAGTACAGAGAGAATACACACAGTGATGTCACAGTACAGGGATAATAAACACAGTGATGTCACAGTACAGGGATAATAAACACAGTGATGTCACAGTACATGAATAATAAACACAGTGATGTCACAGTACAGAGAGAATACACACAGTGATGTCACAGTACAGGGATAATAAACACAGTGATGTCACAGTACAGAGATAATAAACACAATGATGTCACAGTACAGAGATAATAAACACAGTGATGTCACAGTACATAGATAATAAACACAGTGATGTCACAGTATAGAGATAATAAACACAGTGATGTCACAGTACAGAGATATTAAACACAGTGATGTCACAGTACAGGGATAATAAACACAGTGATGTCACAGTACAGAGATAATAAACACAGTGATGTCACAGTACAGAGATAATAAACACAGTGATGTCACTGTACAGGGATAATAAACACAGTGATGTCACAGTACAGAGATAATAAACACAGTGATGTCACAGTACAGAGATAATAAACACAGTGATGTCACAGTACAGAGATAATAAACACAGTGATGTCACAGTACAGAGATAATAAACACAGTGATGTCACAGTACAGGGATAATAAACACAGTGATGTCACAGTACAGAGATAATAAACACAGTGATGTCACAGTACAGGGATAATAAACACAGTGATGTCACAGTACAGGGATAATAAACACAGTCACGTCACAGTACATAGATAATAAACACAGTGATGTCACAGTACAGAGATAATAAACACAGTGATGTCACAGTACAGGGATAATAAACATAGTGATGTCACAGTATAGAGATAATAAACACAGTGATGTCACAGTACAGGGATAATAAACACAGTGATGTCACAGTACAGGGATAATAAACACAGTGATGTCACAGTACAGGGATAATAAACACAGTGATGTCACAGTATCGAGATAATAAACACAGTGATGTCACATTACAGAGATAATAAACACAGTGATGTCACAGTACAGGGATAATAAACACAGTGATGTCACAGTACAGGGATAATAAACACAGGGATGTCACAGTACAGAAATAATAAACACAGTGATGTTACAGTACAGAGATAAACACAGTGATGTCACAGTACAGGGATAATACACACAGTAAGGTCACAGTACAGGGATAATAAACACAGTGATGTCACAATACAGGATAATAAACACAGTGATGTCACAGCACAGGATAATACACACAGTGATTTCACAGTACAGGAATAATAAACATAGTGATGTCACAGTACAGGGATAATAAACACAGTGATGTCACAGTACAGAGATAATAAACACAGTGATGTCACAGTACAGGGATAATATACACAGTGATGTCACAGTACAGGGATAATAAACACAGTGATGTCACAGTACAGGGATAATACACACAGTAAGGTCACAGTACAGGGATAATAAATACAGTGATGTCACAATACAGGATAATAAACACAGTGATGTCACAGCACAGGATAATACACACAGTGATTTCACAGTACAGGGATAATAAACACAGTGATGTCACAGTACAGAGATAATAAACACAGTGATGTCACAGTACAGGGATAATATACACAGTGATGTCACAGTACAGGGATAATAAACACAGTGATGTCACAGTACAGAGATAATAAACACAGTGATGTCACAGTAAAGGGATAATAAACACAGTGATGTCACAGTACAGGGATAATAAACACAGTGATGTCATAGTAGAGGGATAATAAACACAGGGATGTCACAGTACAGAGATAATATACACAGTGATGTCACAGTACAGGGATAATAAACACAGTGATGTCACAGTATAGAATTAATAAACACAGTGATGTCACGGTACAGGGATAATAAACACAGTGATGTCACAGTACAGGGATAATAAACACAGTGATGTCACAGTACAGAATTAATAAACACAGTGATGTCACAGTACATGGATAATAAACACAGTGATGTCACAGTACAGGGATAATAAACACAGTGATGTCACAGTACAGGGATAATAAACACAGTGATGTCACAGTACAGAGATAATAAACACAGTGATGTCACAGTACAGGGATAATAAACACAGTGATGTCACAGTACAGAGATAATAAACACAGTGATGTCACAGTACAGAGATAATAAACACAGTCACGTCACAGTACATAGATAATAAACACAGTGATGTCACAGTACAGAGATAATAAACACAGTGATGTCACAGTACAGGGATAATAAACATAGTGATGTCACAGTATAGAGATAATAAACACAGTGATGTCACAGTACAGGGATAATAAACACAGTGATGTCACAGTACAGGGATAATAAACACAGTCACGTCACAGTACATAGATAATAAACACAGTGATGTCACAGTACAGAGATAATAAACACAGTGATGTCACAGTACAGGGATAATAAACACAGTGATGTCACAGTACAGAGATAATAAACACAGTGATGTCACAGTACAGGGATAATAAACACAGTGATGTCACAGTACAGGGATAATAAACACAGTGATGTCACAGTACAGGGATAATAAACACAGTGATGTCACAGTACAGGGATAATAAACACAGTGATGTCACAGTACAGGGATAATACACACAGTAAGGTCACAGTACAGGGATAATAAACACAGTGATGTCACAATACAGGATAATAAACACAGTGATGTCACAGCACAGGATAATACACACAGTGATTTCACAGTACAGGGATAATAAACACAGTGATGTCACAGTACAGGGATAATAAACACAGTGATGTCACAGTACAGGGATAATAAACACAGTGATGTCACAGTACAGGGATAATAAACACAGTGATGTCACAGTACAGGGATAATAAACACAGTGATGTCACAGTACAGGGATAATAAACACAGTGATGTCACAGTACAGGGATAATAAACACAGTGATGTCACAGTACAGGGATAATAAACACAGTGATGTCACAGTACAGAGATAATATACACAGTGATGTCACAGTACAGGGATAATAAACACAGTGATGTCACAGTACAGAGATAATAAACACAGTGATGTCACAGTACAGGGATAATAAACACAGTGATGTCACAGTACAGGGATAATAAACACAGTGATGTCACAGTACAGAGATAATAAACACAGTGATGTCACAGTACAGGGATAATAAACACAGTGATGTCACAGTACAGGGATAATAAACACAGTGATGTCACAGTACAGGGATAATAAACACAGTGATGTCACAGTACAGGGATAATAAACACAGTGATGTCACAGTACAGGGATAATAAACACAGTGATGTCACAGTATAGAGATAATAAACACAGTGATGTCACAGTACAGGGATAATAAACACAGTGATGTCACAGTACAGGGATAATAAACACAGTGATGTCACAGTACAGGGATAATAAACACAGTGATGTCACAGTACAGGGATAATAAACACAGTGATGTCACAGTACAGAGATAATAAACACAGTGATGTCACAGTACAGGGATAATAAACACAGTGATGTCACAGTACAGGGATAATAAACACAGTGATGTCACAGTACAGAGATAATAAACACAGTGATGTCACAGTACAGGGATAATAAACACAGTGATGTCACAGTACAGGGATAATAAACACAGTGATGTCACAGTACAGAGATAATAAACACAGTGATGTCACAGTACAGGGATAATAAACACAGTGATGTCACAGTACAGGGATAATAAACACAGTGATGTCACAGTGTAGAGATAATAAACACAGTGATGTCACAGTACAGGCATAATAAACACAATGATGTCACAGTACAGGGATAATAAACACAGTGATGTCACAGTACAGGGATAATAAACACAGTGATGTCACAGGACAGGGATAATAAATACAGTGATGTCACAGTATAGAGATAATAAACACAGTGATGTCACAGTACAGAGATAATAAACACAGTGATGTCACTGTACAGAGATAATAAACACAGTGATGTCACAGTACAGGGATAATAAACACAGTGATGTCACAGTACAGGGATAATAAACACAGTGATTTCACAGTACAGGGATAATAAACACAGTGATGTCACAGTACAGGGATAATAAACACAGTGATGTCACAGTACAGGGATAATAAACACAGTGATGTCACAGTACAGGGATAATAAACACAGTAATGTCACAGTACAGAGATAATAAACACAGTGATGTCACAGTACAGGGATAATAAACACAGTGATGTCAGAGTACAGAGATAATAAACACAGTGATGTCACAGTAGAGGGATAATAAACACAGCGATGTCACAGTACAGGGATAATAAACACATTGATGTCACAGTACAGGGATAATAAACACAGTGATGTCACAGTACAGGGATAATAAACACAGTGATGTCACAGTACAGGGATAATAAACACAGTGATGTCACTGTACAGAGATAATAAACACAGTGATGTCACAGTACAGGGATAATAAACACAGTGATGTCACAGTACAGAGATAATACACACAGTGATGTCACAGTACAGGGATAATAAGCACAGTGATGTCACAGTACAGGGATAATAAACACAGTGATGTCAGAGTACAGGGATAATAAACAGTGATGTCACAGTACAGAGATAATAAACACAGTGATGTCACAGTACAGAGATAATAAACACAGTGATGTCACAGTACAGGGATAATAAACACAGTGATGTCACAGTACAGGGATAATAAACACAGGGATGTCACAGTACAGGGATAATAAACACAGGGATGTCACAGTACAGGGATAATAAACACAGTGATGTCACAGTACAGGGATAATAAACACAGTGATGTCACAGTACAGGGATAATAAACACAGGGATGTCACAGTACAGGGATAATAAACACAGTGATGTCACAGTACAGAATTAATAAATTCTAGTATTTTTTAATGTGGGAGTGATGATTGGGCCAGTCAGAAGAGAAATCGATGATGATTACATAGTTACATAGTTAATACAGTTGAAAAAAGACATAAGTCCATCAAGTTCAACCAAGGAATCGATGACACGATTTGCACTTAAGAAACCCGATAGAAAAGTAATAAAAAAGAAATATAAAACATTTATAAGGATCAACACAAATCCAATTCATTAATTGGTATGGGGGGGGGGGTTTACTGTCGTTGGTGACTCATAAAAACCAGACAAATATTAATTGTTCCTTATTTCCCCACAGAAGCACAAATGAAGATCCCAAGCATGCGGACGGTATGTATGAGATACATCAGACCGGGCCCAACCACCGGTAGAGAGCCCACAAGCCCCGCTCACCACACAAAGCTTAAAGTAGATTTTAGTTGGCTGCTTATACATTGGCTGACACCAGAGAGCAATGGCATGAATAGAATTGTACAGAAAACACAAAGTGGTGTGCACGCCCCTTTCCACCCGTCAAACACCTTAGGAAGTGGATGACTGCAATCAGGGTTAGGGTTATGCCAGTCATCAGTTTAGATCTTCTTTAAAACAAGGCTGAAAATATGAGCAGGGACTCCAACTAATATTACTGGGATATTATATCTGCTCAGAAAATGCTTAAAGAGTTACTGGACCTTTGAGTAAAATTTTTATAAGATGTCCCTAATAAAAGTTTTTCTAATATACTTTATTAACGGATTTTGTATTTTTATTAGACTACCTAAAGTGCACCATTCGCTGTGCACTTAAAACTGACATTTCCGTACACCGCTGAAAGCTCAGCAGTGTATGGAGTACATTTTCTGAATGGGACCGCAGCAGTGCTGTGAGTACGGACAGGAGCCGCCCGGAGGTTTACTGACTCCTGGCATAGCACATGGGTATCCTGTACCCATGCACCATGCCAGGATTAGCTGAGCGGAGCTGCTCCTGTTAAGCTAAACTAAGGCCTTATTCACACATCCGCAAGGAGCCGCGGATACGCAAAACACGGACACACCGGCAATGTGCATTCCGCATTTTTGCGGACCGCACATTGCCCGAACTCCATAGAAAATGCCTCTTCTTGTCCGCAATTGCGGACAAGAATAGGACATGCTCTTTTTTTTTTGTGGAGCCGCGGACCGGAAAATCGGCTGCGCGCTCCGCAAAATCGGATGCGGAGAGCACAGTGTGTGCTCTCCGCATCTTTCCCGGCCCCATTCACAGTCAATGGGTCCGCATGTATTCCGCAAAATTGCGGAATACATGCGGACTACATTGCGGATGTGTGAATAGGGCCTTACACTGGGTTCAGACCTGAGCGTTTTTGTCGCGTGTATTTTAGCGCGTTTTTGCAAATAGGAAACGCGCGTCATATGCGTGTTCGTGATTCTGGAGACCAATAGAAAAAGGCATATATATTTTACGCGCATTCCCATTGAAGTTTATGGGAGGAAAAGCGCGACAAACGCCCAAAAAACGCTCCTGAACGAGCTTATGCGTCGGGCGTTTAACAGCGCGTTTTTACGCGCTGTAAAATGCTCAAGTGTGAACCTAGGGTAAGAGTGCTGCATATCAGCTGTTAGCTTAGCGGAGCAGGCAGAAGTAGGAGCCGCTCCGCTCAGCTAAGTGTATACAGTTGTATCCAGTCTAGACAATGCTCTGTGAGCTAAATAGCCCGGACTCCAGACTGATACACTGTAACAAACCAGCACAGTTATATCCAGTGTAGACAATGCTCTGTGAGATAAACAGCCTGGACTCCAGACTGATACATTGTAACAAACCAACACAGCTGTATCCAGTCTAGACAATGCTCTGTGAGCTAAACAGCCTGGACTCCAGACTGATACATTGTAACAAACTAGCACAGCTGTATCCAGTCTAGAGAATGCTCTGTCATCTAAATCCGGACTCCAGACTGATACATTGTAGCAAACCAGCAGCGAGATTAGTGCAGCTGTAAATGTGACCTCATCATAATGAATGAATCATATCACTTATGCTGTTTTTATTGTATTTTTCAGGAGCCTTCATTGACGATATAGTAAGTATATAAAAGGCTGTAGTTACACTTCGGGTACAGATTCTGTTAAATTTAAAGGGGTTGTAAAGCATTAGCAAAACTAGGAATGCCCCACTTGTCCATAGGTTGTGTCTAGTATTGCAGCTGACCCAATCACTACAGTGTAGCTGAGCTGCAATACCAGACAGAACCCATGCACGGGGGTGGCGCTATTTCTAGGCAAAAGAAGCCATGTTTTCTAACCCTTTAGAATCCTTCAATCATTAGTGTTTATGTCCTTAGATATTACAATGTCATTGATTGAGAACTGGTCGACCAAATTTATAACATTGCACATATCCCAATGCATCACCGATACAAGTGCAGTTTTCCCGGCAGACCCAGTAATGTCAGCCACGGATCTCAAAGACATGAACAAGTTCCTTCAGAGATAATAAGTAGCGAACAAGACCCTCCTGTCACTGTGGAGACAGATACACGTGTTTGATACAGACAGAGACACGCATGTAACTGACTGACGTGCATATAACCCAAGACATCTAAACCGAGTCTGACAGGAAACCCCAAAACCATCAAGCCATATGTGACAGGGAGCGCTGCAGCTGAGGACTGAATCGCGTCAGAGGAGCACCTCCTCTAAAATGACAGACTCACCTGCAGATTACATTATTCCCTCCTGTCTAGTTGACAGTTCTATTTAGCAGCTTTAGAGCCTATATCTGCATCTGGGAAAGCTGGATTATAGATGTCACCACAGCTCCCATCAGGGTCCTGCTAAATAGGGTGCGATAGTTGCAGTTGCTAGGGCTTGGGCTTTTCTCATATAAAAATACAGGATGTACAAAAAGGGCATTCGACCTTGAGGGTGTGTTTTTTTTCTTCTTAATTAATATCCATAGGGTCTATGGTACTAAAGTATTGATTATTGGTGGTCTAGGACAGTGAAGGGTTTGAGAAATTGGATAACCCCTTTAAGCATCCTGGTGGTTTAGGATAGGGGATCAGTTAATGTCAACATTTCTGGTGGTCAAGAACAGTAAAGGGTTTATTTAAGTATTCCTGGTGGTCTAGGAAAGTAGAGAAATCAATGTAAGGCATCCCTGGTGGTCTAAGGTAGCGGAGTGGTCAATGTCAACATTTTTGGTGGTCTAAGGTAGGGGAGTGGTTAATGTCAACATTTCTGGTGGTCTAGGGTAGGGGAATGGTTAATGTCAACATTTCTGATGGTCTAGGGTAGGGGAATGGTTAATGTCAACATTTCTGATGGTCTAGGGTAGGGGAATGGTTAATGTCAACATTTCTGGTGGTCTAGGGTAGGGGAATGGTTAATGTCAACATGTCTGGTGGTCTAGGGCAGGGGAATGGTTAATGTCAACATTTCTGGTGGTCTAGAACAGTAGATTTTGAAATAACCATTGTAGTCTAGAGATGTGAAGGGGTTAATTTAAAAGGGTTGTGCACATTTGGGGGTTAGTTTGGCAAATTAGACCCTTTTTGGCAGAGGTCCAATGGTGGAGGTCTGATGGTGGGAGAATGTGGCAGCAAATGTTCAATTTCCCTACAGCGCCACTATAGGGGGAAATGTAGCATTACACAGTTCCTATTGAAAACAACGAGTTGCCCATTTAATGTATGGACAAGCTGGGTCCTCCAGACAGAGACTCTCTTTCAGCATCACAAATGCATTGTTCCCCCTCCATTGCATCAGAATTCCATTTTAAAGTGGAAATTGTCTGAAAAGATTGAAAAGATTTTCTGTTTTTCTAACATAAATTGTTCACATTTTGCTTTAAGAGTGAAGAAAGCGATGAAGAATGCTATGAAGGGATTGATGACAGGTGAGTAAAGATGTCTTCATGATATAGGACATATTATTATACAGTCCTCCGTCTGAATACTCTCTACCAGTAGGGTCCACACCCCCTGATAACTTGCGCGGGAGTGTGACCCCATCAAGCAGCCTCAGGGTAGGTTCACACGGGGTTCTCGGGAGGACGTTTTGAGGCAGGTTTTTCAAACAAAGCCAGAAGTGGATTTGAAAGGAATCATAAATAGGGCTCATTCACGCGAATGTATGGGTTCCGTTTCCGTATTGTGGAACCACATATGTGGATCCACAATAAACGGACACCGTTCCGTGTGCATTCCGAATAACGGATGCGGACCCATTCACTTCAGTGGGTCAACGAATCAGGAGATGCAGAGCGGTACAGAACGGAAGCACGGAACGGAACCCTACCGAAGCACTGCGGTCCGTTCCGTACTTCCATACCGCAAAAAGATAGAACATTTCCTATCTTTTTGCGTAAAGGAAGGATGCGGACCCATTCAAGTTGAATGGATCTGGATCCATCCCAGAGGCCTCACGAACGGAACACATACGTTCGTGTGAATGAGCCCATATAAAGGAAGGACTTCCACTTCTCCTTCCTGCTGGATCTAGGATCCACTCTTGTCTTTGGCTGAGAAACCTGCAGGAAAATTGCCCTCAAAACGTCCTCCAGAGAACCCAGTGTGAACGTACGCTTTTAGTGAATGCCCACCCTTCAATGTAGGTTTGTGTTTTTAATAAAAAAAATCTTCAAAATCTTTAAAATTAATTTTATAAATGTCTTAGTTTACAAAAAAAAAATCTTTTGATATGTCACAGAGACAGAGATTTTGATCAGTAGGGGTCTGAGCGCTGAGACCCCCATGATCCCTAGAACGAGAAGAGAGAAGCATTCGCATATCGCACACTCTGTCTCTTCGGTGCAGGAGACAGAATCAAGACGGGCCCATAGACTTCTATTGAGCCTCTCTTCTGCACAGAGGAGAGCAGATGTGCTATGAGAGCATCCCTCTATCTCCTCGTTCTAGCGATCAGATCCCCTCTCCCCTGATGAAAATTTTTAATATGTTTATGACATATCAAAAGTTTTTTGAAAACTCAATGACCCTTTAATATATTGTTATAGTTGTCTAAGCTTTGTTGCCAGACTACCAGCAGTCACCACTAGGGGGAGCGCAGGAACTTACTGTAAACTACAGGCATTCCCAGACAGTCTATATAGCTATCAGCCTGCAGCAGGGCATGATGGGAGTTGTAGTTTTATAACAGCTGAAGGGCCACAGTTTGAGCATCCCTGGTATACTGCATATACATTACACTCAATAACAGTATAGAATGCAGTAAGCTCCAGAACTGTGGCTGTATATACAGTATCTGTATCCAGTAATCTCCTGAGCTCCCTCTAGTGGTGTCTGTATATATCTGTATGCAGTGATCTCCCTCTAGTGGTGTCTGTATATATCTGTATGCAGTAATCTCCTGATCTCCCTCTAGTGATGTCTGTATATATCTGTATGTAGTTATTTCCTGAGCTCCCTCTAGCGGTGGCTATATATATCTGTATGTAGTAATCTCCTGAGCTCCCTCTAGCGGTGGCTGTATATATCTGTATGTAGTAATCTCCTGAGCTCCCTCTAGTGGTGGCTGTATATATCTGTATGTAGTAATCTCCTGAGCTCCCTCTAGTGGTGGCTGTATATATCTGTATGTAGTAATCTCCTGAGCTCCCTCTAGTGGTGGCTGTATATATCTGTATGTAGTAATCTCCTGAGCTCCCTCTAGTGGTGGCTGTATATATCTGTATGTAGTAAGCTCCTGAGCTCCTCTAGTGGTGGCTGTATATATCTGTATGCAGTAATCTCCTGATCTCCCTCTAGTGGTGTCTGTATATATCTGTATGTAGTAATCTCCTGAGCTCCCTCTAGTGGTGGCTGTATATATCTGTATGTAGTAATCTCCTGAGCTCCCTCTAGTGGTGGCTGTATATATCTGTATGTAGTAATCTCCTGAGCTCCCTCTAGTGGTGGCTGTATATATCTGTATGTAGTAATCTCCTGAGCTCCCTCTAGTGGTGGCTGTATATATCTGTATGCAGTAATCTCCTGAGCTCCCTCTAGTGGTGGCTGTATATATCTGTATGCAGTGATCTCCTGAGCTCCCTCTAGTGGTGGCTGTATATATCTGTATGTAGTAATCTCCTGAGCTCCCTCTAGTGGTGGCTGTATATATCTGTATGCAGTAATCTCCTGATCTCCCTCTAGTGGTGTCTGTATATATCTGTATGTAGTAATCTCCTGAGCTCCCTCTAGTGGTGGCTGTATATATCTGTATGTAGTAATCTCCTGAGCTCCCTCTAGTGGTGGCTGTATATATCTGTATGCAGTAATCTCCTGAGCTCCCTCTAGTGGTGGCTGTATATATCTGTATGCAGTAATCTCCTGAGCTCCCTCTAGTGGTGGCTGTATATATCTGTATGCAGTAATCTCCTGAGCTCCCTCTAGTGGTGGCTGTATATATCTGTATGCAGTAATCTCCTGATCTCCCTCTAGTGGTGTCTGTATATATCTGTATGTAGTAATTTCCTGAGCTCCCTCTAGTGGTGGCTGTATATATCTGTATGTAGTAATCTCCTGAGCTCCCTCTAGTGGTGGCTGTATATATCTGTATGCAGTAATCTCCTGAGCTCCCTCTAGTGGTGGCTGTATATATCTGTATGCAGTAATCTCCTGAGCTCCCTCTAGTGGTGGCTGTATATATCTGTATGTAGTAATCTCCTGAGCTCCCTCTAGTGGTGGCTGTATATATCTGTATGCAGTAATCTCCTGAGCTCCCTCTAGTGGTGGCTGTATATATCTGTATGCTGTAATCTACTGAGCTCCCTCTAGTGGTGGCTGTATATATCTGTATGTAGTAATCTCCTGAGCTCCCTCTAGTGGTGGCTGTATATATCTGTATGTAGTAATCTCCTGAGCTCCCTCTAGTGGTGGCTGTATATATCTGTATGTAGTAATCTCCTGAGCTCCCTCTAGTGGTGGCTGTATATATCTGTATGTAGTAATCTCCTGAGCTCCCTCTAGTGGTGGCTGTATATATCTGTATGCAGTAATCTCCTGAGCTCCCTCTAGTGGTGGCTGTATATATCTGTATGCAGTGATCTCCTGAGCTCCCTCTAGTGGTGGCTGTATATATCTGTATGCAGTAATCTCCTGAGCTCCCTCTAGTGGTGGCTGTATATATCTGTATGCAGTAATCTCCTGATCTCCCTCTAGTGGTGTCTGTATATATCTGTATGTAGTAATTTCCTGAGCTCCCTCTAGCGGTGTCTGTATATATCTGTATGTAGTAATCTCCTGAGCTCCCTCTAGTGGTGGCTGTATATATCTGTATGTAGTAATCTCCTGAGCTCCCTCTAGTGGTGGCTGTATATATCTGTATGCAGTAATCTCCTGAGCTCCCTCTAGTGGTGGCTGTATATATCTGTATGTAGTAATCTCCTGAGCTCCCTCTAGTGGTGGCTGTATATATCTGTATGCAGTAATCTCCTGAGCTCCCTCTAGTGGTGGCTGTATATATCTGTATGCAGTAATCTCCTGAGCTCCCTCTAGTGGTGGCTGTATATATCTGTATGTAGTAATCTCCTGAGCTCCCTCTAGTGGTGGCTGTATATATCTGTATGTAGTAATCTCCTGAGCTCCCTCTAGTGGTGGCTGTATATATCTGTATGTAGTAATCTCCTGAGCTCCCTCTAGTGGTGGCTGTATATATCTGTATGTAGTAATCTCCTGAGCTCCCTCTAGTGGTGGCTGTATATATCTGTATGCAGTAATCTCCTGAGCTCCCTCTAGTGGTGGCTGTATATATCTGTATGCAGTGATCTCCTGAGCTCCCTCTAGTGGTGGCTGTATATATCTGTATGCAGTAATCTCCTGAGCTCCCTCTAGTGGTGGCTGTATATATCTGTATGCAGTAATCTCCTGATCTCCCTCTAGTGGTGTCTGTATATATCTGTATGTAGTAATTTCCTGAGCTCCCTCTAGCGGTGTCTGTATATATCTGTATGTAGTAATCTCCTGAGCTCCCTCTAGTGGTGGCTGTATATATCTGTATGTAGTAATCTCCTGAGCTCCCTCTAGTGGTGGCTGTATATATCTGTATGCAGTAATCTCCTGAGCTCCCTCTAGTGGTGGCTGTATATATCTGTATGTAGTAATCTCCTGAGCTCCCTCTAGTGGTGGCTGTATATATCTGTATGCAGTAATCTCCTGAGCTCCCTCTAGTGGTGGCTGTATATATCTGTATGCAGTAATCTCCTGAGCTCCCTCTAGTGGTGGCTGTATATATCTGTATGTAGTAATCTCCTGAGCTCCCTCTAGTGGTGGCTGTATATATCTGTATGCAGTAATCTCCTGAGCTCCCTCTAGTGGTGGCTGTATATATCTGTATGCAGTAATCTCCTGAGCTCCCTCTAGTGGTGGCTGTATATATCTGTATGTAGTAATCTCCTGAGCTCCCTCTAGTGGTGGCTGTATATATCTGTATGCAGTAATCTCCTGAGCTCCCTCTAGTGGTGGCTGTATATATCTGTATGCAGTAATCTCCTGAGCTCCCTCTAGTGGTGGCTGTATATATCTGTATGCAGTAATCTCCTGAGCTCCCTCTAGTGGTGGCTGTATATATCTGTATGTAGTAATCTCCTGAGCTCCCTCTAGTGGTGGCTGTATATATCTGTATGTAGTAATCTCCTGAGCTCCCTCTAGTGGTGGCTGTATATATCTGTATGCAGTAATCTCCTGAGCTCCCTCTAGTGGTGGCTGTATATATCTGTATGCAGTAATCTCCTGAGCTCCCTCTAGTGGTGGCTGTATATATCTGTATGCAGTAATCTCCTGAGCTCCCTCTAGTGGTGGCTGTATATATCTGTATGTAGTAATCTCCTGAGCTCCCTCTAGTGGTGGCTGTATATATCTGTATGTAGTAATCTCCTGAGCTCCCTCTAGTGGTGGCTATATATATCTGTATGTAGTAATCTCCTGAGCTCTCTCTAGTGGTGGCTGTATATATCTGTATGTACTAATCTCCTGAGCTCAATTTAGTGGTGGCTGATAATCAGCACAGAGGTTAGGGCTTGTAGTGTATATTAAAACCTGAAGTTTGCTGTATTTTACTATAGAACACAGGGGCGTAACTACCATAGTGGCAGAACAGGCGACTGCTATGGGGCCCATGGCAAGAGGGGGCCCAGTCTTATTTTGGATCATCTCCTCTTCTACTGGAGGTGAAAATCCCTCTAAATGAACAACTTTTAGCAAATGAACTAGCAGAAAAATGGTCCAAGGGTCATTGAACAGGGTCTAGGCAGAAACCGTTCTGTCCTGTGTGGGGGGCTGGTTTGATCCTTGCTATGGGGCTCTTACTTCTCTATGTACGCCACTGATAGAACATTTAGTGACATTTGCTGTGGATTCCACCCCTGGCACAAAGGGTAAAATGAATGGTAACATTTTTGTCAAAATCCACAGTCTCTACAAGTAAAATGTAATATAAATGCCCAATAATCAGTATCCATAGCACTTCTGTATAGAGATGATGAGAGTGATCCTCCAGGCTACAGATTTGCACTTCATTCATGTGAGATTTTCCTTCCAGTGCTCAGTACAAGAGAGAGCAAGAAGAGAAGAACGAGAAAAAGAGAAAGAAAGAGCTGGAGCAAGCTAAGCGGGAACAAAAAGAAAAGGAAAAGAAGGAGCAGGAGATAAGAAAAAGGTTCCGGGTATGTCCTGATATCCCATGTGAGCGGCATAGACACATACAGCGCAGGGCGCAAGACTTCAGGGCCAGGCGTGACTATGTTTTCACTGCCTGGCCTGTCAGTCAAATAGGTGGGGGTGCGGCATAGCGCAGCCTCTGGGTGCAACAGCACCGCCCTTGTTGCACCAAGGGGGCCAAACCCCTTGCAGCTTAGGTCAGCTCGTATTATACAGCGCCCCCTGCTGCACTCTGCTGTATTTACAGCAGATTTCTAGAATACACCTCAGTGAGGCGGGGTGGGCCCAGGAGACCGCAGGTTTGTGGATACAATTTGCCCCCCCTTCCCCCCCCCCTCCCCCGGTTATCTAGGATCGATTCACCTGAACCACGTGGAGACGTCCGCCTGATGTAATATGGCTCCTGCTTTTCCTGTAGCTAACTGAGAAGATAGAAGTCATTCACCAGGCCCAGGCCAACATGGACTATAAAGGCAGCAAAAATGAACTCAGTTTCAGAAATGGAGATCAGATTGAAATCATACGAGTGACTGATAATCCAGAAGGAAAATGGCTCGGCAGAATGAAAGGAAATTGTGAGTATCTATCAGACCATTAATATTCCCCCATCTCATAGGTGAAAGTCTTAGGGCCTTGAGGATTGGGACAATTATTAGGGATGAAATGCCACCGAACGTAAAATTTCAGCACATAAAATCAGGATTTCTCAGTAACACATGGCTGTATGCAGGGATCTGCTGCTGGCACATAATGGATCTGCTCGGGGATGAACAATCGTAGCAGTGATCATTTATCCTCATCCAGAGGGGAGGATTACTGCATGGAATTACAGCTGAATAAGTGAGCGCTGATCGGATCAGGAATTAATGATTTGTTCCCGATGATTGCCCTTAGGATTGGGCCATATAAACGAGCCCTTGCATAACCTGAGTCATAGCAGAAGTGGCCAACAAGACCCCAACTAGTGGTCAGGAAGCGACAGCTGGGGCCAGAAAGTAAGAATACAGCACCGAATTACTAGTGGGTGCAATGACGGGGAACGGCCATTGCACCGGCCCATCATTGTACCCGTCAGATGCTGCGTTCATACATGATTGCGCCATCTGATTTAAATAACAGAGTGTAAAATTAAAACATTTAAAAAAAATCATACTTTACCTGATCAATTTGCTGGCGACAGGCCGGCCGCAAAAATCTCACGGACACTGGATTTCATGCGAGATCTTCAAGGCAGATTGCCTGTCGTGAGCAAATGGATCAGGAAAGTTTTATTTTATTTTTTTACACTATTTCTGGTTAAATCGATTTGCTACCTTTCCCTCTTTCTTTCTTTTTTTCCCCTTCCTTTCTCATTTCTTTCTTTTTCTGTCCCTCTTTTTTTTTCTCTCCGCCTCTGTTACCTCAATCCTTCCATCCTGCCAACCATTCTTTCTTCCTCTTTCCCCCTTATCCATTATTTTCTCCCTTCCATCCTTACCTCACTCCCTCGTATCATTTTATATTTCTTTTCCGCTTTCCTCTTTATTTCACTCTTCCTCTTTTTTTTCTTCCTTCCTCCCTTCTCCCATTTCTTCTTCTCTCCTTGGTTTCTTCACCTCTTCCTCCAGCCATTACTGTTCCCTCTTCTATTTACCTTCCCTCCCTTCTTTACACTCTCCTTCTTGTTGATTCTCACTTATTTCCTTTCATAGTCCCTACCTTCCTCTCCATTCCTCCTTTCCTTCCTTCTTTCCTCTTTCATCTCTCCCATTTCCTTTTATCCTTGCCTATTCTTTCCCTTGTCCTCATCCCTCCCATCCTTTATTCCCCTCACTATCCTTTAATTTCTTTCCCTCCATTAATTTCTTCCTCCTTCTTTTCTTTCCCCCTCTTCATGCCTTTTTTTCTCCTATCCTTATACCCTTTCCTCCATCCTCTTTCCTTTCACTCACACTCATTTCCTCTCTTCCTTTATCTCCGTTCTTCCTTTGCTTCCTTCCTTCTCCTCTCTCATTTCCTTTCATCCATTCTTCCTCTTTCCTGTCTTTTCTCTTCTTACTTCTTCATTTTCTTCCTACCTTCTTTCTTCCCTTCCTTCCCTATTTTCTTCCTTCCTCATTCATTTAATTCCTTTTTGCCCCTCCCTTCTTGTTTTTGTTTTATTCTCTACCCGCACAATTTGGAGACTTTATAATTGTAAAGTGAGAACTGAGATGATTTTCAAAAATTGGACAAAAAGATCTGATTTCATCAGTGATGCAGATTTTGACTTTTTCTTCTATTTTTTTTAGATGGATATATAAAAACTGCAATGGTGAAAGTAGATTATGACTCTCTACCAAGAAAGAATCTGACAATGCGCGCTCCTGTGAATATAGAGAGTGACCAGGATATCTATGATGACGTAGGGGAACAGGACTCCGTCAGCAAGTAGGAGACACATTTATTTCCGTTTCATGTGACAATAAAAACTATTTTGTTGACAGACATAAAAATATTTCATAAATTGACAGTGACAGCAATATATGAGGCTGATAAAACTGATCTGAGTGGGTAAACATACAACACTGGACTTATATACACAAGAGCATGACAGAGAGGATAGCCTAGATAGATTCAGGAAAATGAAGGGAAGAAAAGTGCTAGGTCAGAATGCAGGAGAAGGGAAGGGGGGGGGAGGGTAATACAAGATGGCTGAGGTAGGACAGAGGGGGAAGGAATGAAGATGGAAAATCATCCTGGAAAATGAACATTAGTGTCTAAACCGTCCTAGACCACCAAGCCTGTATGACTTTACCCTTTTGTCACCCTAGACCACCAAACCTATATTACTTTATCCCTTTGTCACCCTAGACCACCAAGCCTAAATTACTTTTCCCCTTGTCACCCTAGACCACCAAGCCTAAATTACTTTTCCCCTTGTCACCCTAGACCACCAAGCCTACATTACTTTTCCCCTTTATCACCCTAGACTACCAAGCCTGTATGACTTTACCCTTTTGTCACCCTAGACCACCAAACCTATATTATATTACCCCTTTATCACCCTAGAACACCAAGCCTAAATTACTTTACCCCTTTATCACCCTAGAACACCAAGCCCATATTACTTTACCTCATTATCACCCTAGACCACCAAGCCTATATTACTTTACCCCTTTATCACCTTAGACCACCAAACCTATATTACTTTACCCCTTTATCACCCTAGAACACCAAGCTTATATTACTTTACCCCTTTATCACCCTAGAACACCAAGCCCATATTACTTTACCTCATTATCACCCTAGACCTCCAAGCCTATATTACTTTACCCCTTTATCACCTTAGACCACCAAACCTATATTACTTTACCCCTTTATCACCCTAGACCACCAAACCTATATTACTTTACCCCTTTGTCACCCTAGACCACCAAGCCTAAATTACTTTGCCCCTTTATCACCCTAGACCACCAAACCTATATTACTTTACCCCTTTGTCACCCTAGAATACCAGATCTATACTAAGTAATTAATATCTCAACCTAGACCACCAAGCCTATATTACTTTACCCCTTTATCACCCTAGAACACCAAGCCTATATTACTTTACCCCTTTATCACCCTCGACCACCAAGCCTATATTACTTTACCCCTTTATCACCTTAAACCATCAAGCCTGTATTACCTTACCCCTTTATTACTCTAGACCACCAAGCCTATATTACTTTATCCCTATATCACCCTAGAACACCAGATCTATACTAAGTAATTAATTTCGCAACCTAGACCACCAGGACTATTTTCATTAACCACATTATCTCCATAGATCACATGGACTATATTAATTAACCCCTTTGCATTCCTAGAGCATCAGGACTATGTTGATTAAGGCCTTATTCACACGTGACTGTTTTGGTCACTGATTTCCATCAGTGATTGTGAGCCAAAAGCAGGATTGGAGCCTCCACAGACATAAGGTATAAGGCCCTATTCACACGTCCGCAATGTAGTCCGCATGTATTCCGCAATTTTGCGGAATACATGCGGACCCATTGACTGTGAATGGGGCCGGGAACGATGCAGAGAGCACACACTGTGCTCTCCGCATCCGATTTTGCGGAGCGCGCCGCCGATCTTCCGGTCCGCGGCTCCGCAAAAAAAATAGAGCATGTCCTATTCTTGTCCGCAATTGCGGACAAGAAGAGGCATTTTCTATGGAGTTCGGGCAATGTGCGGTCCGCAAAAATGCGGAATGCACATTGCCGGTGTGTCCGTGTTTTGCGGATCTGCGGCTCCGTGGATCCGCAAAACACTTGCGGACGTGTGAATGTAGCCTAAGGGGAAGATCTGCACCTGTTCCGTGTTTAGAGCCGCACCTGGTTTTGGCTCTAAATCACTGATGGAAATCACTGACCGAACACTGACATGTGAATGAGGCATAATGCTTGAGGCATAATGCTTAATGCATAATGATTAACTACTTTGTCACCATAAAAACAATTAGTCCTAAATTACCTAACTCCTCTGTCAGTCTAAACTGCCAGGACTATTTTCATTATATATAGATATTCCAGTTTTACTATATAATTGTTCTTATTTTTTTCTTATTTCAGTAACAGCCTAGGTGGAAATTCATGTAAGTATGGACAGCTATGCATCTATGTGTATTCTTACCCTCTGTTATATGTAACTGGCCTGAAGACATTACAGCTTTCAGCGCTATCATAGAGGCACAGTATTGCCTGCCCTTTTCTGGATTATATCAGCGTCTCAGAATGCTGGGTTACTACCTCTGTGAGCGACGTATACATATAATTTATTTCCATAGATTTCCCACCGCCGCCCAGTAATGATGATGATGATGATGATGATATCTATGACGGTGTTGACGATGGTCCTCCTGACAGGTAGGTATCGGCAATTGGTACATTACTTTGAATGGAAAATGATTTGCATTGGTAAATTTGACAGTGTACACAATGCCATGCTCTCCACTGGACATCTGTCACATGGGGGCGCTGCTTCAGACAGACTCTTGCTATGCGACTAAATAGATGGGTCTTGGAAGAAATGGAAGACCATAGTGTCCATTGACAAACAAGAAGACAATGAAGTAGTAGACAGGTATACCTTCAGTTCCTCACCATTAACAAGATATGTGCTTGCTGTCAGTGAATGAGAACACTGTTGGTTCTATTCAGAGGCAGTAATTCTGTCCATAGCCGGTCCTGTTCTAAGCTAAGAAGTCGATACAGTTGTATCCAGTCTAGACAATGCTCTGTGAGCTAAACAGCCCGGACTCCAGACTGATACATTGTAACAAGCTAGCAGAGAAATTTGTGTAGCGCTGCTGATGGGTTTGCTACAATGTATCAGTCTGGAGTCCGGGCTGTTTAGCTCACAGAGCATTGTCTAGACTGGATACAACTGTGCTAGTTTGTTACAATGTATCAGTCTGGAGTCCGAGCTGTTTAGATCACAGAGCATTGTCTACACTGGATACAACTGTGCTAGTTTGTTACAATGTATCAGTCTGGAGTCCAGGCTGTTTAGCTCACAGAGCATTGTCTAGACTGGATACAACTCTGCTAGTTTGTTACAATGTATCAGTCTGGAGTCCGGGCTGTTTAGCTCACAGAGCATTGTCTAGACTGGATACAACTCTGCTAGTTTGTTACAATGTATCAGTCTGGAGTCCGGGCTGTTTAGCTCACAGAGTATTGTCAGGACTGGATACAATTGTATCCACTGAGAGCAGGACTAGTTACGGACAGATTTACTGCCTCTGAATGGAACCAGTGATCTCATTCACTGACTGCACACACATAGCTTGAAAATGGTGAAGTAAAACATATAGTCTATTAGAAATTTTCATGCATACAAGCTTTATTTCTATAATGTTGGAAAAAACCCTTTAAGTACATCTAGCCACCTGTACTCATAGGGTGGTCACCTAAACAGGAAGGAACATAGTTACTAAACAGCCTGAGCAGTCACAGCCTGCAGACCAGGGCTCGTCTCTCACATTGAGGGCATATTATTATTAGGATATGCCATCAATGTCAGATAGGTGCCTCTGTGACCCTATCTCCAGAACCTACGGCCCCCAAAATGAAGGAGGACACACCGTGCTATGGGTGCACTGAAAACAGCTGAGTGAGTGCAGGGGTGGATTGGCCATAGACCTTAGGGGAAATTTCATGGTGGGCCGATGCCCAGGGGGCCACGTGGGCCCTCTTCACAGTCGACCAGTGGGTGTAATTTTTTCTGCTGGCAGTATTTTGTGATGGACTGTGGTACTTTGCTCTGTTGGGGTGGTATAATGTGCCACAATATGGTATTGCTGGCCCCGCCTTCCATCCATTTGGACCCAACTACAAAACAGGGCCTCTTTTAGTATTTTTTCCAGGGCCACTTTAAGTTCCATAGCCGTGATTGTAGAGTGCACCATGCAAGTGTGACCAGCGCTTCATTCCCTGCTATAGGACTGCCGGAAATAGCTGAGCCCGTGCCCGGGGACTTTCGGAACTCCCATGGCAGTGGAAGGAGGACGGCGGCACATGCCTGGCTGCTCTCTGTTCACTTTGTTCCGGAGATAGGAGCGGGTCTCAGAGGTGGGACCTGCACCTGTCTGACATTGATGCCATACCCTAGCAATATGCCATCAAGATGGGAATACCCCTTAAACAAAAAGACAGATGAAAAGAATTCTGTGCAGATCTCAAATATTAGTCATGCAGTAAAATAGCGAAGATGGGCGGTAAATGCTAGAAGGGCGCAGGACGTATTCAGGGTTCCTGTACTTTTTCCACGTCACTCACATTCTGTCTTTCTGAACTGAATGGTGCACAATGCAAAGCTCTGTACCGCAGGACGAAGAGAAAAGCGGAACAACGCTGTGGAATATCTTTAGGTGGAGGAAGGGGACTGAGAACAAAAAGAAACCTGTACAGGACAAAAACGAACAAGAAGATATTGAAGAAGCCGAACTGTAAGAGTATAAAAGCTTCTCACTGAGAGCAGCTCTGCTAAAGACCAGTGCCCAGCACTAATGCACTGGTGTAACCCGCCCAGCAGCGCCCAATCAACCCACACCAATCTGCTATTAATCACGTGCTTACCTTTCAATCATATAAGCTTCTTGTAACTAACATGGTAGGTGGCAAATTTTATTGGGGCCCGGAAACCTTGAAGGAGTTGTCCCACCTGGGCCAATAGGTGCATGTTCCACCTCTAGACCAGGCATCCTCAAACTGCGGCCCTCCAGCTGTTGTAAAACTACAACTCCCACAATGCCCTGCTGCAGGCTGATACCTGTAGGCTGTTTAGGCATGCTGGGAGTTGTAGTTTTGCAACGGCTGGAGGGCCGCAGTTTGAGGATGCCTGCTCTAGACCATCAAGAACGGTGCCACTGCATGAATGGAGAAGACAATGCGCGGCGCTCCCTCCATTGACTGCTATGACACGCCTGAAAATGGCCAAACAAGTAGTGATGAGCAGCAGGGGCAATATTCGAATTTGCAATATTTCGCGAATATGTGGCTTTATTCTATTGATTGCGAAAAATCGGCAATGTAATATTCGCGTAACGCGAATATTCTAAAACACGAATATATAGCACTATAGAATATAGTGCTATATATTCGTTTTTTAGAATATTCGTCATTTTTTCCAATTTAATGTGACCAGTCAATGGCCCAAAAGCAACTTAAGCAGGGAGGAATCATGACTTCAGATGGAAAAAAATGACCAATATTCTATAAAACACGAATATATAGCACTATATTTTATAGTGCTATATATTCGTGTTTTAGAATATTCACTTTGCATAAATATTACATTGCCGATTTTTCGCATAAGAGAAAATAAAATGAATAATGAAGAATATTCAAATTCACTACAGACTACAATATTGCAGCCTTCTCACATTGACCCACAAGCAAGATGCAGGTAGGTATACTAGGTAATGGGTTCAGATAAAAAAAAAAAAGAATATTCGTTTTTACAAATATATATCACTATATTCGAAGTATTGGCAAATTCTCGCAGTGCCGATATTCGCCATAAAAATTCGCAATTCGAATATTCGTGCTCAACACTACAAACAGGCAGAAGTCCCATCGCAGTGAATGGAGAAAGCTGTGCATGCGCTGTACCCTCTTCATTGACTTTGGAGGCCACGTTCTTGAGATAGTGGTGGGCCACACATGTGAGACCTAATGGGACAACCCCTTTAAGCCTGGTGCCTCCATTGAGGTCAGTGAGCGCCTGGACAGTGTGGCGGGCATTTTGGCGTTTGAGGTGAGTATATCAGAAAGATTTTTTCTGCTATTTTGCTGATTTTAAGTCACTTTGGGAAAACAACAGTTTTCACAAAATCTCCTTTGATTTTTAATCATTTTTCTAGATTTGATTAAGAAACAGATTCATTTATTGGATTTCTTTTCTACGATGTCTACAGTAAATGCCACGTCCACCTTCACAACCAATTTGGTCTTTGTCCCAATGCATCACAAGGATCAACTTTGCAAATAATCTTACACATCATACAGGTTTATTTATCTACAGCTCCTACAGACCTATGTGTCTCCATGACTCCAGACTACAAACAAATCCTGTGTAGTTAGATCCTACAGTCATACTCTCTTCCATTTGTCCCCTATTTCTTACCAATCTACCTAATGTATATTAGAAATCAGTAGGAGACAGATAAAAGGAGAAAGGGCTGCAGATTACACAGGGTTTGTTTGTAGTCTGTAGTCTGTTACCACGAAGACACATTAGTCTGTATAGGAACTGTAGACACTAAACAAGATTTGTAACTGTTTTAACGTGAATTCAGTGATTTGAGAAGAAATAGGTTTAAGCAGGCTAAGTGATAAAAAAATTGTAAGTATGATTAAATATAAGGTAAAACAGACAAATCACATACAGAATAAATAATAATCACCTACACAAAACAATATGAGGGCCATGTTGCCATGTCGTAGCACATGGCCAACACCCCGTGGTGATATAAGAGATAGATTGTGACCACCTACCTGGATGATGTTTTCAGTGGAGTTCCAGTTCTTTGTCTATGTGCAGAAAAGTTTCTACCTTTCAGTCCCTCCTCCTAAGGATGTCAAGTGTGCAGCATGCATGTTTCTGAGATAATCATTCAGGAATGGGGACTTCTCAGTGGAATGGGGAGTTTGTGTATGTTATGTAACTATCCCTAACTCACTACATTACAAAGAATATAGAAGGAGATATAATAATTAAAGGGGACAGAACCAATCAGTACTTATTTATATAAAATACCCTTACAGCGCAGTAGCCTATTGCGAAGTTGCTTCATTTTTTATTTAAGATGCAGAAAGAAAATAGTTTGTGAAGATGGACACAGGCATTAGGAATTTACCAGCCCTCCCAAATCACAACCTACTTCTAATCTCTGTGATTCTACTAACTGCTGTTTCCTTTCCTTGCATTGACAATGACACCAATTTCACACTATTTATATATACCGTATATATGATTTTGCTTCTATTCTCTTCTTTTGTGTTGATTACTATGAATATCTGTGTAACTGATTTTATTAGTTTACTGCAGTTTAAATGTAAAACATCAGATATGACGTACATTTATTACGCCACTGAAAATATGATTAAAGGGGAAGTCTAGTATCGGCAAATAGATGCTATATTTTTTTGTATAATGAAAAGTGGTACAACATATACCGGTACGTTCA
Organism: Bufotes viridis; assembly: GCA_033119425.1. NCBI lineage: Eukaryota > Metazoa > Chordata > Amphibia > Anura > Bufonidae > Bufotes > Bufotes viridis. The sequence goes on from CM065589.1 coordinate 22,036,481, forward strand.
GTATCAATTTCTCACAGTTCTCAAGATCTCTGCTTGCATTGCTGGCTCCTTGCAAGACACAGCTCTGATAACTGGACTGTAAGGAGCTGTGCACCTGTGTGTCCACCACATGACTAGAAAAGATTATCATCCCCTGGATTTAAAAAAAACTAAAAATTAAAGGGACTGTGTTGACTGATAAACCAGACACAGTGACTTGTAGGTCTAGCTCATCTGAGTGTAATGATACCTTTCACTTAGCGATCCGTTGCTTCATTTTGGAGTAAAAGAGCATTTAATCCATATGTAAATGAGCAGTTAAGTGCCCTGGGAGTGGACCAGGGCCACTCTCTCTGTGCACCCTTGCTCTTGTGTCTTCCTCTGCTATCTGCACTCTCTCCTTCTTGGTTAACAGAGCCAGGTGGGATAACTATACAGGCCCTGTCAACCAAGAAGGAGACCGCTGGCAGGAGGGGCTGGCAGAGGAAGCAGGAAAAGCAAGGGTGCACAGAGTGGCTTGGGCCCGCCCTCGGTGCATTTAACTGCTTACTTACATATGCATTAAAAGTACTTTTTCTGGAGAATGAAGCAACAGATCACTAAGTTAAAGCTGAGCTAGTCCTACAAGACATTGTGCCAGGTTCTTCAGTGAATTTATAGGTGACCGTCCCCTATAGCACAGATCTTAGAAATGGTGAGGAACTAATACAGAATGTATATAGGGAAAATTGGATAAGTTTCCGTTAAACTAAGAAAAATAATTACCGTATGTTCTAAAACTGGAAAATCCCTTTAAGAATAATTAACATTTCTGACATTGTTTGTGCACATAAGTCTTGGTGTCCACATATCACATGTAAGCCCCGGAGCTGTGCTCTCCACTGAAGTGACAGAGCTCCATGGCAGCCATTACAGCCCGTGTATCAGTAGATGGCCCCTCTCCATGTGTCATGAAGATATAAGATCAGTGAGGCATGAGGCAGCGATCGCCTCCTGTCTGTGTCATGTCACTAGCTCCAGATGATAGGATAAGACCCGAACACATTGCTACAGCCAGCAGAATCCCCCCGCCATGCACGCAGGTGATAGGGACATAATAGGAAGATATTCTTAGAATGTCAGGAAATGCTTATTATTACAGAATTCTCTGAAATTACTAAATTAATATAAACCTTTCTATGTGTTCACAGGGCAAATTCTACCTTTGGTAAGTAACCTTCATGTACAGAATGTAAATGTCCTCCCCAAGAGAAAACTGTAGTTTTATAAATAGGGCTCCCAACCTGGAGGCTACCGGCCTATACTATGGACTCATAGGTGATCTCTATACACGTTTATGGAGCTAATAAAAAAGACCTTAGTTGGATAGATAGATATATAGATAGATATGAGATAGATAGATAGATAGATAGATAGATAGATAGATAGATATGAGATAGATAGATATGAGATAGATAGATATGAGATAGATATATAGATAGATATGAGATAGATAGATAGATAGATAGATATATAGATAGATATGAGATAGATAGATAGATATTAGATAGATAGATATTAGATAGATAGATAGATAGATAGATAGATAGATAGATACATAGATATGAGATAGATAGATAGATATGAGATAGATACATAGATATGAGATAGATAGATAGATAGATAAATATTAGATAGATAGATAGATAGATATGAGATAGATAGATAGATAGATATTAGATAGATAGATATATTAGATAGATAGATATGAGATAGATACATAGATATGAGATAGATAGATAGATAGATAGATATTAGATAGATAGATATATTAGATAGATAGATAGATAGATAGATAGATAGATAGATAGATAGATAGATAGATAGATAGATAGATAGATATGAGATAGATACATAGATATGAGATAGATAGATATATTAGATAGATAGATATATTAGATAGATAGATATATTAGATAGATAGATAGATAGATAAATATGAGATAGATAGATAGATAGGAGATAGATAGATGGATAGATAGATAGATAGATAAATAGATAGACAGATAAATAGATATATAAGAGCTGTATAGATAAAAGATAGATAGTTATTGCGTGGACTTAACATTTTTTTATTTTTTTTAGAAAGTGATGTCTATGATGATGTGGACTCCAGTGATTTTCCACCTCCTCCAATAGAGCTTGGGTAAGAGGCATATACGTATCTACATATAGTTACATAATAAAATTATGCCTATCTGTACCCACCACTATAGGGAGCTCAAAAGCTTACAGCATATAGAGGAAACTACAAGGGAGGTCAGGGGATTACTGCATACAGATATATACAGTCACCACTAGAGGGAGCTCAGGAGATTACTGCATACAGATATATACAGCCACCACTAGAGGGAGCTCAGGAGATTACTGCATACAGATATGTACAGCCACCACTAGAGGAAGCTCAGGAGATTACTACATGCAGATATATACAGCCACCACTAGAGGGAGCTCAGGAGATTACTGTATACAGATATATACAGACACCACTAGAGGGAGCTCAGGAGATTACTGCATACAGATATATACAGCCACCACTAGAGGGAGCTCAGGAGATTACTGCATACAGATATATACAGCCACCACTAGAGGGAGCTCAGGAGATTACTACATACAGATATATACAGCCTCCACTACAGGGAGCTCAAGAGATTACTGCATACAGATATATACAGCCTCCACTACAGGGAGCTCAGGAGATTACTTCATGTAGATATGTACAGCCACCAGTAGAGGGAGCTCAGGAGATTACTACATAGAGATATATACAGCCACCACTAGAGGGAGCTCAGGAGATTACTACATACAGATATATACAGCCACCACTAGAGGGAGCACAAGAGATTACTACATACAGATATATACAACCACCACTAGAGGGAGCTAAGGAGATTACTGCATTCAGATATATACAGCCACCACTAGAGGGAGCTCAGGAGATTACTGCATACAGATATATACAGACACCACTAGAGGGAGCTCAGGAGATTACTGCATAGAGATATATACATCCACCACTAGAGGGAGCTCAGGAGATTACTGCATACAGATATATACAGCCACCACTAGAGGGGCTCAGGAGATTACTACATACAGATATATACAGCCACCACTAGAGGGAGCTCAGGAGATTACTGCATACAGATATATACAGCCACCACTAGAGGGAGCTAAGGAGATTACTGCATACAGATATATACAGCCACCACTAGAGGGAGCTCAGGAGATTACTGCATACAGATATATACAGACACCACTAGAGGGAGCTCAGGAGATTACTGCATAGAGATATATACATCCACCACTAGAGGGAGCTCAGGAGATTACTGCATACAGATATATACAGCCACCACTAGAGGGGCTCAGGAGATTACTACATACAGATATATACAGCCACCACTAGGGGGAGCTCAGGAGATTACTGCATACAGATATATACAGCCACCACTAGAGGGAGTTCAGGAGAATACTGCATACAGATATATACAGCCACCACTAGAGGGAGATCAGGAGATTACTACATACAGATATACACATCCACCACTAGAGGGAGCTCAGGAGATTACTACATACAGATATATACAGCCACCACTAGAGGGAGATCAGGAGATTACTGCATGCAGATATATACAGTCACCACTAGGGGGAGCTCAGGAGATTACTGCATACAGATATATACAGCCACCACTAGGGGGAGCTCAGGAGATTACTGCATACAGATATATACAGCCACCACAAGAGGGAGCTCAGGAGATTACTGCATGCAGATATATACAGCCACCACAAGAGGGAGCTCAGGAGATTACTGCATACAGATATATACAGCCACCACTAGAGGGAGATCAGGAGATTACTGCATACAGATATATACAGCCACCACTAGAGGGAGCTCAGATTACTGCATACAGATATATATAGCCACCACTAGAGGGAGCTCAGGAGATTACTGCATACAGATATATACAGCCACCACTAGGGGGAGCTCAGGAGATTACTGCATACAGATATATACAGCCACCACAAGAGGGAGCTCAGGAGATTACTGCATGCAGATATATACAGCCACCACAAGAGGGAGCTCAGGAGATTACTGCATACAGATATATACAGCCACCACTAGAGGGAGATCAGGAGATTACTGCATACAGATATATACAGCCACCACTAGAGGGAGCTCAGATTACTGCATACAGATATATATAGCCACCACTAGAGGGAGCTCAGGAGATTACTGCATACAGATATATACAGCCACCACTAGAGGCAGCTCAGGAAATTACTACATACAAATATATACAGCCACCACTAGAGGAGCTCAGGAGATTACTACATACAGATATATACAGCCACCACTAGAGGGAGCTCAGGAGCTTACTGCATACAGATATATACAGCCACCACTAAAGACAGCTCAGGAAATTACTACATACAAATATATACAGCCACCACTAGAGGAGCTCAGGAGATCACTACATACAGATATATACAGCCACCACTAGAGGGAGCTCAGGAGATTACTACATACAGATATATACAGCCACCACTAGAGGGAGCTCAGGAGATCACTGCATACAGATATATACAGCCGCCACTAGAGGGAGATCAAAAGATTACTGCATACTGATATATAAAGTCACCACTAAAGGGATTGCAGGAGCCACCTGATGCTGTAGATTTACCACCGGCAAATCTGAACAGAGAATCCACTGTTTGTGTATCAGAGGTATCCCCTAAGCCTGAACATATCCTTTTAATTTAAAGGGATTGTCCAGGATTACCAAAGCACAGCTGCTTTTTTTCAAAAAATATTTTCTACTGCATACCGCAAAAAAAGTATATTGCCCCAACGGGCTGCAGTCGAATGGCCATGTAGTGCATGAGCAGGGACGTAATGGCAACTACTTTGATGATCCTGGTTTGTACTTTTTTTAGGTTACCGCCGCCGGTAAAGCCTTCTAATCTTGGGAAATTTTCAGACCTCAAGACAATAAAGAAACTGGAAAAAGAGGAGAAAGAATTCAGGAAAAAATTCAAGGTAATAGTTAAAGAGGTCCTGCTGCTGATCCTGACGGTCTGATTTAGTAAATTAAAGGGGCTCTCCAAGACCAGGAACCCCTTTTCAACTGGCCAGGTGAGGTTCATGGGTTAAAAAGAGACTCATCTGTGACCAGCACTCTAGTTCCAGCGCCACCTACCTTCTCCTCCGCTTCTGGTCCTCGCTGGACTGGAAGTGTGGTCCCAGATGTGATTGTTACCTCTGCAGCCCCTATAGTTGTGCCCCTGGACAGCCAGATATAAGCTCTTAATGTGGACATTCCCCTCTTTGTACAGTATGGCGGTGTTATTTACGTGTGCATTGTAACGGGATTATACTTGTGCACAGTTTTGCAGCATGATATCATCATCATCACTGCCTCCATGAATCTACTCCTTGAGGGAGATCCTGATTACGCCTCTGGTTATAAGGTTATTTTTCTAAAGTTCACAGGTGACATTCGAGTCTTGTCATCAGTCCAAGTGGTGACCAGCCTGGCAGCAAAGAGGTGGGGATCCAAGGACTTACCTCTGAAGCCCGGAGAAACCCTGGATGTCATACAACACGCCAATGATACTACACTTCTATGTAAAAATAATGAGGGCAAATGTAAGTACATATGAAGGCAGGGCACGTGAGGTTTGTGTCTTGCTGGTGTCAAGAGGGTCAGGGTCTTCCGAAAATAGGTGAGTGCATGAGCAACCTGCTCACCATTCACTGCTATGGGACTTCCGAAAATAAGAAAGCGCTGGGAGCCACACCTACCGGATATTTATGGCATATCCTATCAATATGCCATAAATGTTTGCGGTGAAAATGCACCTTTAAAGGGTTGTCCTATGCCCTATCAGTCCCAAAGGTGGGTCTGTACGAGCCAAAATGGAGAGTTGTTGTGTATGAGCAGCCCCCTTTCTGGTGCACTACACGGGCGGCCATTGCAGCAAAGGTTTTGTAGACCTGTAGGAAACTCACTATAAAAAATATTAATCCCTTAAGGACCTATGACGTATATGTACATCATAAGTCCGGCCCCTAAACATGGCGCCCGCTCGCACGTGCAGCGGGCGCCATAGCCGCCGGGTTTCTGTTATTTTAAATGGCAGAGACCCGCGGCACATGTATGCTGATTGCATACATTTTACCCTTCAGATGCCGTGGTCACATCTGATCAGCCCGGAAGTGAAAGTCACGCGCTTCTTCTCCGGTAACAGCGTTCCCCGACTGAGATTGGGGAACCTGTTACATCGCTGAAAAAGCCCGAAGCCTCAAGCAGGCCTCGGTGCCTATTTCAGGAATATACCAATACAGGCCACTAGGTGGCAGCATTGTATTGTTATATTCAAAATGAAGTGTTCAATGATGACTATATAGCCATCAATGAACACAATGGCCAATCTAATGATTGTCAGTTATGGTCACCCAAGGTAACTTGAAAAATATTACAAAAAAACAAAAGTTCAAATCACCCCCCTTTCCTTAAAACAAAAATACTTAACCAAAAACAAAAAAATAAACATCATGGGCATTGCCATGTGCGAAAATGTCCATACAATTAAAATATAACAATATTAATGGCATAATGGGGGAAAAAAATAAAAACAGCCAATTTGCCATTTTTTGTCACTTCAACTACCCAATAATTTTATTTTTATAAAAAGTGATTAAAAAGTGGCACACACCTCAAATTGTTATCACTGAAAAGAACAGATCGTCCTGCAAAAAATGATCCCTCACACAGCCCCGTACACATAACTACAAAAAAGTTATATGGGTCAGAATATGGTTATAAAAAATATATATATATTTTTCAGTATTAAAACGCAAGAAAAATTATACAAGTGTGGTATCATTGTAACTGTACTGACCTGGAGAATGAAGATAACAGGTCAATTTTACCACATAGTATACGGTGTAAAAAAATAAAAACCTTTATCAGAATTGCATTTTTTCCCAATTGTACCCCATTTGGATTTTTTTTCCGCTTCCTACTTCATGGTATGCAACCGTAAATGGTGCCATTAGAAAGTACAACTTGTCCCGCAAAAAATAAGCCCTCATAAGGCGATGTGAAAAATAAAAAAGTTAGGATTATGGGAAGGCCGGGAGTGAAAAACGAAAGCGCAAAAATGTAAAAACTCAGGGTCCTGAAGGGGTTAAAATGTAAAAATAATATGTAATATATCTTATTATAGCAATAAAGTATCTTCTTCAGTTTCCACCTCATGGTCAACAGCACTAAACTGGCTGCATCTACAACTAGTGGTCTATACGCAGCATTGTTTCTGCCACCTAGTGGTTAAATACAGTGGCGCACTTACCATGGAGGCAGACCAAGCGACTGTTATCTGGGCCGTGGTGTGAGGGGCCTCTGGTGCTGAACTGCTTCGCCTGCTTTTTTTCTGCAGTGGCAATTATGGGCAGCTCAGTGCAAAGATATTTTACAGTTTCCATTGAGTTCCTTGTATTTACATAGCTATTTGGCAGAAAAAAAATAAAACCAGAATTGTTACATAGATGATCTTTAAGGAAATTGTTCTGTTTGTAGAGTTCATTTTTACGCTCCTTATTATGGACTTTTGAGGTCCCTGTTCAGGACTTTCATCTGTTGCTACAAAGCATGTAATACTTTAGTTTGCCTGTGGAGGCAGCGCAGGAAAATTGGACTCTTTCTCGTAGGATCTAGTAGAGATTACAGCCGAGTTCAAGGGTCTGTCTGTAGCATGATCATCAGGAGACCCTTCTAAAAGAGGGATTGTCCAGTCCCCTTACGTTTGCTGTGGGGCCCCATGATATGTGTGCACGCCCCTGCCTTATACATGAATCACATCCACACCGGTCAGGGAAGGTAACAAAGCTGCTGATTGTGTTTATTATTGTTACTATTGCTACTTTGTACATGTTCGGATCATTGCAACAATGTAACTGAAAAATATTTTTCTTTTCTTTTTAATTTTCCAAGATGGTTACGTATCGAAAAGCAATATTATTGATAAGTAAGTATTGGCATAACCATTTCTGTCATTTCTATCATAAAAGTATTCAGATGGCACTCCATGCAGTGCAGTATTACAAGGAGCAATGCTATGAATACCTCCATAGTATGGTCATAATATGGGGTTTCACTTTTACTATTATTCTGTACGACTCTAATAATGAATCTGTGAAGGTACAATAGGACACCATCAGGGTCGGTGTAGTTATAGGGGGCACTGTTGCACCCCGGTCCTGGTACCTGAGGGATACCAACTGACCCCTATGTCATATTAGAAGATCCCAGTGCATGTGGTAGGTGGGGGCCCCGGTATAGATTTTTTCCTTGGGACACAAGAGTTTCATGTTATACCTCTGGCTGCTATTGAAAGCTATGTTCACAACATGTATAGATTTTAATAGAGGAAGTGAATGATGAATGCACAATTGCACCCAGGCCCTGGTACCTGAGGGGGCCAAATGACTACTCTGCAACAGAAGAAGACCCCAGTACACATGGTAGGTGGGTGGGGGCCCTAGTAAAGATTTTTTTCCTTGGTACCCAAGAGTTTTATGTTATACCTCCTGCTCCCGTTGAAAGCTATAGACACAACTTCTGTAGACTTTAATGTTGTAGGAGTAAGTGTAGTATGTACAGTTGCACCCAGGACCTGGTACCTGGGGGGAGGGGGCAAATGACTACTATGCAATAGAAGAAGACCCCAGAGCACATGGTAGGTGGGGGCCCTGGTATAAATTTTTTTTTATGTTATACCTCCGCCTACTATTGAAAGCTATGGGTACAACCTCTATAGACTTTAATATAGAAGAAGTGAATGGAAAATGTGCAGTTGCACCCAGGCTCTGGTACCTTGGGGGCCAAATGACTACAGAAGAAGACCGCAGTGCACATGGTAGGTGAGGACCCTGGTATTGATTTTTTTCTTTTTTATCAGGACCCAAGAGTTTCATTTTATAACTCTGGCTCCTATTGAAAGCTACGGGCACAACTTCTATAGACTTTAATGTAGAGGGAGTAAATGGAGAATGCTCAGTTGTGCCGAGACCCTGGTACCTGAGGGGGCCAAATGACTACTCTGCCACAGAGGAAGCCCCAGTGCACATTGTCTGTGGGGACCCTGGTATATATATTTTTTTTATTGGGACCCAAGAGTTTAATGTCATAACTCTGGCTCCTATTGAAAGCTATGGTCACAACTTCTATAAACTTTAATGTAGAGGAAGTGAATGATGAATGCACAATTGCACCCAGGCCCTGGTACCTGAGGGGGCCAAATGACACCTCTGCCAACTAAGGAGACTAGTGCATATGGTAGGTGGGAGTTCTTGTATAGATTTTTCTTTTGGACCCAAGAGTTTCATGCTATATCTCTTGTTATTGAAAGCTATGAGCACAACTCCTATAGACTTTAAAGTAGAAAGAGGGAATGGAAAATGCAGCAGCCAGAAGTCAAAAGTGATATCCAGTATGGCTGCCCTTCTGCCCTCATGTTGCTTTCTGGCCAAGAATAGGCACTAGGGGCAACTCATCCTTGGGGAGATCCCAAAGGTCTGACCCTCACCTTACATACATATCACAATGTTATATTCACCTTACATACATATCACAATGTTATATTCACCTTACATACATATCACAATGTAATATTCACCTTACATACATATCACAATGTTGTTATATTCACCTTACATATATATCACAATGTTATATTCACCTTACATATATATCACAATGTTATATTCACCTTACATACATATCACAATGTTATATTCACCTTACATACATATCACAATGTTATATTCACCTTACATACATATCACAATGTTATATTCACCTTACATAGATATCACAATGTTATATTCACCTTACATAGATATCACAATGTTATATTCACCTTACATACATATCACAATGTTATATTCACCTTACATACATATCACAATGTTATATTCACCTTACATACATATCACAATGTTATATTCACCTTACATACATATCACAATGTTGTAATATTCACCTTACATACATATCACAATGTTATATTCACCTTACATACATATCACAATATTATATTCACCTTACATATATATCACAATGTTGTTATATTCACCTTACATATATATCACAATGTTATATTCACCTTACATACATATCACAATGTTATATTCACCTTACATACATATCACAATGTTATATTCACCTTACATACATATCACAATGTTATATTCACCTTACATATATATCACAATGTTATATTCACCTTACATACATATCACAATGTTATATTCACCTTACATATATATCACAATGTTGTTATATTCACCTTACATATATATCACAATGTTATATTCACCTTACATATATATCACAATGTTATATTCACCTTACATATATATCACAATGTTATATTCACCTTACATACATATCACAATGTTGTTATATTCACCTTACATACATATCACAATGTTATATTCACCTTACATATATATCACAATGTTATATTCACCTTACATACATATCACAATGTAATATTCACCTTACATACATATCACAATGTTATATTCACCTTACATACATATCACAATATTATATTCACCTTACATACATATCACAATGTTATATTCACCTTACATACATATCACAATGTTGTTATATTCACCTTACATATATATCACAATGTTATATTCACCTTACATACATATCACAATATTATATTCACCTTACATATATATCACAATGTTATATTCACCTTACATACATATCACAATATTATATTCACCTTACATACATATCACAATGTTATATTCACCTTACATATATATCACAATGTTATATTCACCTTACATACATATCACAATGTTCATGCATAGCAATAATCATTTGTCTTTATTTGCAGTGACGGGGAAATCTACGATGATATTGGAGAGAGTACGTATCTTATAAATGTTCTAAGCTCCATATGTAAGACTGGAATAGACAAATATTTTTGATTTTACATGGATAGTACTAAACTGGTGCTCAAATTATATTCAGTCATAAGACACTGTGGTGGCGTTTCATTCGTAGTGCTCATTCACAAGTGATTGGTCACCATAGTCATGTGACATCAGGACTAGATTTGCCACTAGGCACCAGAGGCATATGCCTATGGGCTCTCCTCTTGGAAAACACACCACTGCATTAGGCATCAATACCTGATTGTTGGTGGCCCGAGTCCACTGTTGGAAGGGGCAGCTGTGTTCGGGTGAGCGCTGCAGCCTCCGCCTCAGCCAGTGACGTCACGTCCATCAGTCACGTGACCTTTGTGCGGCTCAGTCCGATTCAAGTGAATGAGATTGATCTGCAGTACTGAGCACGGCGACTACACAATGTACGGCACTCTGTTTGGTATGCTATAAAGAGTCTGTAGCAACTCGTTCAAGTTTCGGCACGTCCACAAGGGGTCGCACACCCCAAAGGCCGCCCCTGGGTACAAAGTGGGCCCATATATATGATGCATTCATCATCCATATAAGGGCTCATGCACACGACTGTATGTATTTTGCGGTCCGCAAAACATGGATCCGCAAAAAAAAGAAAAGGATATCCATGTGACGTCTGTGTTGCATCCGTTTTTTTGGGGGGGGAAGATCCATTGTAACAATACCTATCCTTGTCCGCAAAACGGACAAGAATAGGACATGTTCTATTTTTTCGCAGAACGGACATATGGACACGGAATGCACACAGAGTCATTTCCGTTTTTATGTGGCCCCATTGAAATGAACAGTTCCGCATACGGGCCGCAAAAAAAAAACGAAACGGACACAGACAAAAAAAACGTTTGTGTGCATGAGCCCTAAACCGGGATAATTATTTATTAAGATTCTGTCCCGTTTTTTCCTCTGTGTAATAGTTTCCTATCTATCGGCAGATTGCATCTATGACAACGACTGAATCCACCGCTGGGCCTCATTCACACCTGCTGGCGACGACATTCAAGAAAACCATTGTACAGATTCTCATGTGTCAAAGAAATGCAGCCAATCAGATCGCTGCTTCCATTTTCCAGCTCAGAAAGTGCAAGCTGCTGCAATCTGATTGGTTTCCATGGTTAGCTATCGGCTGTTCCGCCTGTGATACTTTGATATTTTTTATACATAAGATATATGCTGTAAAGTATATAAACTATATATAGGAGTACATTTCATCATTTTCTTGCCAATACAAAAAACAAAACAAAAAAAAAAACCTGAATTATTACAGAGATTAATATTTATCATCTATTAATTACAAAGAGCGTCCTTCGCTCTGGAGGACCCGGCAGGTCCCTGCATCACATGGACATCCTATTGAGAACTGTGCAATGCCTTATTTTACCTGTGGGGGCACTGCAGGGAGTTGAAACACTTAGTTTTACCTGTGGGGGCCCTGTGATCGGCTGACTGCCGGGGATAGGCTGCCCCCTTCAGCATGTTGTGTAGATTACACCCCATTCTTACCATTCCAATGAGAGATCTTCCTGAGATTTGGAAACTGTAATTTAATACCATCACATCCATGGGCATGATGGGAGTGAAATGTGGGTTTACACTGCCATGATACGGCCACGTTTTAGGGTCCGTATGACATCCGCCACGCCCGGGACACCGATCCCTCACCCTGTGGCTCTAGCTGGCACTCCAGCTGTTCAGAAACTACAACTCCCAGGATGCTCCATTCACTTGTATGGCAGTTAGAAGAACAGCCCAGCGTGTTTGCATGCTGGGAGTTGTAGTTTCACAGCAGCTGGAGTGCCAGAGGTTGCTGATCCCTGCACTAGACTGAACTCAGATCACTATAGGGTTCTATGGTAACCTCTGGTTTATTAGGGCCACAAGGGGATCAGGTTTTGTGGCCATAATATCACAGTATGTCCTATACATTTCTGATCATGTAACTTGCTGTCAGTGAATGGAAACATCAATGTTTTACATCCTGATCACGTCCTGCTGCAGGGGTGCTAGAGGAGAGTTCGGAAATGGTGTGTGAATAGAAGCTGATCCATCCCCAGTACGTGGGACCTGCAGTCCTATGTCAGAGGTGACACACTGTGACGGCAGCCTGCGTTGTCAGCTCGGTATTTATTAATTGTTTTCCATGTACAGAAATAAATATATTGCTCTGTTGCCCTCTTGAATATGGCGTCTTCCTTAATTGTTTGCTCATTAATGTCTCTGATTTTGGGGCAACTTTTTATATCAAGCGCTCCTCCCTCTTAAAGGGATTGTCTATTGGAAAAACATGGATGCTTACTACCAGAAATGGCGCCACGCTGTCCATGGGCTGGGTCTGGCCTTGCAGCTTAGTAAATATGGCAGAGCTGCAATGCCATATAGCAGCCTAGGTGTGGTGCTGTCTACGGAAGTAGGCAGCCATGTTTTTGTAATCCTTGTTCACCCCTGGGGACGTTTTCCGATGATCCCCCTATTGTGGCCGGTCCCATGGCAGGGAAATATACTTATCTGATATCTGCCGCTCGATTCCGGCTTCTTCTCTCCCCCCGGCTCCGCCGCAGTTCCTTGGTTTCCCCGTATCAACATCCGGTTTGTCGCAGGTCACGTGGCCACTGCAGCCAATGACTAGCCAAAGCAGTGACGTGTCAATAGGTCAGGTGAGGTATTGGTGACGCGTCACCACTGTGGCCCTTAATCGCTGACTCATGTCAAACCAGCTTTCTTCTGGGAGTCGGGGTCTGTAAAAAAGGTCCCCAGGGGTGAAGAACCTCTTTAAGGCTAGGGCTACACAACGACAATAAGTCGCGTGACACATAGGGCGCAACTACACTGCAACATTTGTCGCACCAATGTCGCGCGACAATTTTTATAATGATAGTCTATGATGTCGCATTGCGACATGCTGCGACTGCGACGCGACAAAAAAATTCATTCTGGGTGGGTTTTTTGCGACTGTCGTGTCACAGTCGCAGCATGTCGCAATGCCACAACATAGACTACCATGATAAAAATTGCCGCGCAACATTGGTGAGACAAAATGTCGCACGACAAATGTAGACCTAGCCTAAATGACCAAATGATTACACTGTACTGCATTTTAATGGATTTAAAGGGGATGTCCACTCAGGACTGTTCAAACGCCCTATTAGACCATATGGAAATCACAAAGGCGGACCCCGATGGGAAACCCTCACCACGATTTCCTGTTCTACTTGTACAGCGATGATCTCTTCCACAAAGGTTACAGCAGGTAGTCCCCAGGATCAAATCACTGTCAGGGAACCTGCCTGAAGGAAACGGGTTATTATATATATTGTGAAAGTTACGCGAATTTATATTCACATTGCGAATTAAACTTAGAGCTGAGTTCCTAATGGTTGTAACTTGTATTGCTAGAATTGACGAAGATAACGAATATCACGAATATAGCGCTATATTCTCAATCTTCGTTATATTCTAGCAACAACCATTAGGAACTCAGCTCTAAGTTTCATTCGCGAAGCAAACATATAATCGCATTGCGAATTCAACTTAAAGCTGAGTTCCTAATGGTTGTATTGCTAGAATATAATGAAGATTGAGAATACAGTCATGTGAAAAAATTAGGACACCCTTTGAAAGCATGTGGTTTTTTGTAACATTTTTAATAAATGGTTATTTCATCTCCGTTTCAACAATACAGAGAGATTAAAGTAATCCAACTAAACAAAGAAAACTGAAGAAAAGTCTTTTCAAGATCTTCTGTAAATGTCATTCTACAAAAATGCCTATTCTAACTGAGGAAAAGATAGGACACCTCACATGTATTCCCTCTTAAATTGGCTCAGATCTCACACAGGTATATCACACCAGGTGCACATAATTAGTAGATCGTTACTCTGCATGTTGAATGAGGCTTGCCCTATTTAAACCTCAGACATTTAGTTTGGTGTGCTCCTGACTGTTGAAGTGAGAGTGAGCACCATGGTGAGAGCAAAAGAGCTGTCAGAGGACTTCAGAAAAGATTGTAGCAGCCTATGAGTCTGGGAAGGGATTTAAAAAGATCTCCAAAGATTTTGAAATCAGCCATTCCACTGTCCGGAAGATAGTCTACAAGTGGAGGGCTTTCAAAACAACTGCCAACATGCCCAGGACTGGTCGCCCAGCAAGTTCACCCCAAGAGCAGACCGCAAGATGCTAAAGAGGTCTCCAAAAACCCTAAAGTGTCATCTCGAGAACTACAGCAGGCTCTGGCTACTGTTGATGTAGAAGTACATGCCTCTACAATCAGAAAGAGACTGTACAAGTTTAACTTGCATGGGAGGTGTGCAAGGAGAAACCTTTGCTTTCCAAGAGAAACATCGAGGCCAGACTGACATTTGCCAGAGATAAAGTTGACAAAGACCAGGACTTCTGGAATAATGTTCTTTGGACAGATGAGTCCAAAGTGAATTATTTGGACACAACAGCAGAGGACATGTTTGGCGTAAACCAAACACAGCATTCCAAGAAAAGAACCTCATACCAACTGTGAAGCATGGAGGTGGAAGTGTCATGGTTTGGGGCTGCTTTGCTGCAGCAGGACCTGGTCAGCTCACCATCATAGAATCCACGATGAATTCTACTGTGTATCAGAAGGTGCTTGAAGAACATGTGAGACCATCAGTTAGAAAATTAAAGCTGAAGCGGAACTGGACCATGCAACATGACAATGACCCAAAACATACTAGTAAATCAACCAAAGATTGGCTGAAAAGAAGAAATGGAGAGTCCTGGAATGGCCAAGTCAAAGTCCAGATTTGAATCCCATTGAGATGCTGTGGGGTGACTTGAAAAGGGCTGTGCGTGCAAGAAACCCCTCAAACATCTCACAGCTGAAAAAGTTCTGCATTGAGGAGTGGGGTAAAATTTCCTCAGACCGATGTCGAAGACTGGTAGATGGCTACAAGAACCGTCTCACTGCAGTTATTTCAGCCAAAGGAGGTAACACTCGCTATTAGGGGCAAGGGTGTCCTATCTTTTCCTCAGTTAGAATAGGCATTTTTGTAGAATGACATTTACAGAAGATCTTGAAAAGACTTTTCTTCAGTTTTCTTTGTTTAGTCGGATTACTTTAATCTCTCTGTATTGTTGAAACGGAGATGAAATAACCATTTATTAAAAATGTTACAAAAAACCACATGCTTTCAAAGGGTGTCCTAATTTTTTCACATGACTGTATAGCGCTATATTCGTGATATTCGTTATATTCTAGCAATACAACCATTAGGAACTCAGATCTAAGATCAATTCGCAATGCGATTATATGTTCGCTTCGCGAATGAAACTTAGAGCTGAGTTCCTAATGGTTGTATTGCTAGAATATTACGAAGATTGAGAATATAGCGCTATATTATTGAATTCGTGATATTCGTTCTATTCTAGCAATACAACCATTAGGAACTCAGCTCTAAGTTGAATTCGCAATGCGAATAATTCAGGTTATATTAATCGCATCGTGATTACAACTTAGTCACATTTGTGAGATCGTGATTCTCACATCCGACAGTACATTTTAGCGTGGAGGCGTTCCCATGCACACGGGAAGTCAGCAGAAGCGGCAGCGGGCATTGAGTGGAGCGGGCAGGGAGCCAGGAATCCTCCGGACAGGTAAGAACAGCTTTTGGGAAGTGGGAAGACAACCAGAGAGCAACAAGAATTAACAACTTTAAAAAAAACAAAAAAAAAAGGAATATTCGAAATAGCGAACATATAGCGCTATATTCGCAAATTCTGGAAGTGCCGATATTCATCAAAAAAATTCGCTATTCAAATATTCACGCTCAACACTAGTAATGATGCAAAAAGACTGACCAAATACTGACCGTGTGAAAGAGGCCTATGAATCTCTCTGCCAGAGGAGGTTGTCAGGGTGGAGTTACTACAAGAAGAGGAGCCTGGCTGTCTGAAGGGTAATAATATTACAGGTAAGGGTGGGTTCACACTAGCGTTAGGCATTCCGTTATTGCTTTCCGTTATAACGTGGTTATAACGGAAAATAACAGAATGCCCAGACAGAATGCAAAACGCAAGCCTTTAAAAGGCATTCCGTTTGCTTTCCGTCATAATACAGGTCTATGGGAAAGCATAACGGATCCATCTGGGTCCCGTTATGCAAGACGGAAAACAAAGTCCTGTTCCGTTTTGCATTCCGTCCTAATTGAAGTCTATGGGCAAAAGAACGGATCCGTCCTTCCGTCTTATGGATTCTGTTATGTTCCGTTATAACCATGTTATAATGGAAGGCCATAATGGAATGCATAACGCTAGTGTGAACCCACCCTTATAGTTACTGAGATATGTCATGAGGTTTATGCCTTTCTCTGCAGTATATTACACTTAAGGATGTGTCTATAGTGTTTTACAGCATCTTTGCTTAGAAGGTGCAGGGTCTATATTTTAGGGTCTTGTCTGTCATTATATATTTTGTCTGTTCTGGGGTCTGTATTAGTTTATGGGGTCTGGTCTGGGGTCTGTATTAGTTTATGGGGTCTGGTCTGGGGTCTGTATTAGTTTATGGGGTCTGGTCTGGGGTCTGTATTAGGTTATGGGGTCTGGTCTGGGGTCTGTATTAGGTTGGGGTGACTGGTCTGGGGTCTGTATTAGGTTGGGGTGACTGGTCTGGGGTCTGTATTAGGTTGGGGGTGACTGGTCTGGGGGCTGTATTAGTTTAGGGTGTCTGGTCTGGGGTCTGTATTAGGTTGGGGTGTTTAGTATGTTGTCTGTATTAGTTTAGGGTGTCTGGTCTGAGGGTCTGTATTAGTTTAGGGTGACAGGTCTGGTATCAGTTTAGGATGACTGGTCTGTGTCTGTATTAGTTTAGGGTGTTTAGTATGTTTGAATTAGTTTAGGGTGACTGTTCTGGGGTCTGTATTAGTTTAGGGTGTCAGTTCTGGGGTCTGTATTAGTATAGGGTGTCAGTTCTGGGGTCTGTATTAGTATAGGGTGTCAGTTCTGGGGTCAGTATTAGTTTAGGATGTCTGTTCTGGGGTCTTTATTAGTTTAGGGTATCTGTCCTGGGGTCAGTATTAGTTTAGGGTGTCAGTTCTGGGGTCAGTATTAGTTTAGGGTGTCAGTTCTGGGGTCTGTATTAGTATAGGGTGTCAGTTCTGGGGTCAGTATTAGTTTAGGATGTCTGTTCTGGGGTCTTTATTAGTTTAGGGTATCTGTCCTGGGGTCAGTATTAGTTTAGGGTGTCAGTTCTGGGGTCAGTATTAGTTTAGGGTGTCTGTTCTGGGTTCTGTATTAGTTTAGGATGTCTGTTCTGGGGTCAGTATTAGTTTAGGGTGTCTGTTCTGGGGTCTGTATTAGTTTAGGGTGTCTGTTCTGGGGTCTGTATTAGTTTAGGGTGTCTGTTCTGGGGTCTGTATTAATTTAGGGTGTCTGTTCTGGGGTCTGTATTAGTCTAGGGTGTCTGTTCTGGGGTCAGTATTAGTTTAGGTGTCTGTTCTGGGGTCTGTATTAATCTAGGGTGTCTGTTCTGGGGTCTGTATTAGTTTAGGGGTTCTGGTCTGGGGTTTGTATTAGATCTAGGAGTCTGTTCTGGGGTCTGGATTAGTTTAGGGATCTGTCCTGGGGTCAGTATTAATCTAGGGGTCTGTTCTGGGGTCAGTATTAGTTTAGGGTGTCTGTTCTGGGTTCTGTATTAGTTTAGGATGTCTGTTCTGGGGTCAGTATTAGTTTAGGGTGTCTGTTCTGGGGTCTGTATTAGTATAGGGTGTCTGTTCTGGGGTCTGTATTAGTTTAGGGTGTCTGTTCTGGGGTCTGTATTAGTTTAGGATGTCTGTTCTGGGGTCTGTATTAGTATAGGGTGTCTGTTCTGGGGTCTGTATTAGTATAGGGTGTCTGTTCTGGGGTCTGTATTAGTATAGGGTGTCTGTTCTGGGGTCTGTATTAGTTTAGGGGTTCTGGTCTGAGGTTTGTATTAGATTAGGATGTCTGTTCTGGGGTCTGTATTAGTTTAGGATGTCTGTTCTGGGGTCTGTATTAGTATAGGGTGTCTGTTCTGGGGTCTGTATTAGTATAGGGTGTCTGTTCTGGGGTCTGTATTAGTTTAGGGGTTCTGGTCTGAGGTTTGTATTAGATTAGGGTGTCTGGTCTGGGGTACAGTGCATACTGTACAGTACATCAGGCCTGTGGACTTGGTTAGACACACTTCCGACTCTATTCTTCCACACACCGGCTCCTTCCTGTATTACAATCAGTAATAGCTACAGTCATTTCTTAATTTCTGCAATGAAATATCCAACAAGCCCTGCATTAAAGGGAACCTGTCATCAACTTTATGTTGATCTCACTGAGGGCAGCATAAATAGTGACAGAAATGCTGATTTCAGCGCTGTGTCACTCATGAGCTAAAGGTAAGTGGTTCCCGAGAACCAGCATCATAATCATTGCAGCCTCGGCCTTGAAAAGAGTCAAATCTACCTGAGAAGAGTCCTGGTTATTATAATCTCCTGCTCTCCGCCCATCTGCTGATGATTGGCAGTTCTCTCCTAGAGAGAAAGGGAGAAAACTAGGTAGAAGCCGGTCAGTCATCAGCAGGTGGGCAGGAGAGCAGGAGTTCATGAATAACCAGGACTCTTCTCAGGTGGCCAGGACTCTTTTCCAGGCCCAGTCTGCGATGAGTGGTGATGTTGGTTCTCGGCAACCACTTACTTTTAACTTATAAATGACAGACCGCTGAAATCAACTCACCTCTCTCGACTTTATTCTGACCGTTAGTATGGGCAGCATAAATTTAATGACAGGTTCCCTTTAAGGGTCCTTTCACACTTGCGTTCTGAGGATCCGGCAGGACGCAAGTCACCTGAAGCATTAGAAGACTGATCAGGATCCTGATCAGTCTTCGAAATGCTTTCAGGTTACTATGGCAGCCAGGACGCTATTAAAGTCCTGGTTGCCATAGTAGGAGCGGGGAGTGGGGGAGCGGTATACTTACAGTCCGTGCGGCTCCCGGGGCGCTCCAGAATGACGTCAGAGCGCCCCATGCACATGGATCACGTGATCCATGCGTGTAGGGCGCCCTGACGTCACTCTGGAGCGCCCTGGGAGCCGCACGGATGGCAAGTATACTGCTCCCCGCTCCCCACTACATTTTACCATGGCAACCAGGACTTTAGCGTCCCTGGCTGCCATGGTAACCATTGAGAAAAAGCTAAACGTCGGATCCGGCGATGCGCCAAAACGACTGTTAGCTTAAGGTCAGATCCGGATTAATGCCTTTCAATGGGCATTAATTCCGGATCCGGCCTTGCGGCAAGTGTTCCGGATTTTTGGACAGAACAAAAAGCGCAGCATGCTGCTATATTTGCTGCGTCCAAAAAACGTTCCGGTCCTGAACTGAAGACATCCTGATGCATCCTGAACGGATTTCTCTCCATTCAGAATGCATGGGGATGATCCTGATCAGGATTTTTCCGGCATAGAGACCCGACGACGGATCTCAATGCCGGAAAACCAAAACGCCAGTGTGAAAGAGCCCTAACATAACATCAGTAATATATAACATGCAATATTCTTGAGGCAGGTTGATTGCTACGGACTTCACAGCCCTGGTCCTCACACAGATCTCCTGAAAGGACTCGGCCACATTTATCCGGCCCAACAAGTTTTCTTCTCTCTGGCGTAATAATAAATGCCGGAGGGAAACTAATGACAAATGTCCTATTCTGCGGGGCGGTTTTGTGTCCAGTGGCATGAGCTGAAGAGCGGTCACGACTTACAAGTCCTGTCTAATTTATAGGAAGGGTAGCCTCACACAGACAACCTTACAATGCACGTACCGTTTCCTAGAGGCTGAGGCTGGATGATGAGACCGCCGCACCTTCACACGGTCGTCTAGTATATATCCACTTGTTTGTTGCCTCTGTTTATGACAAATTTCTCTCGACCATAAACTTCACACCAAATCTGAGTTGGTCTAATCGGCCCCACTTTTTATGCCAGAATTGTGGATTTCAGCTTTATCGATGTAAACAAAGGTAGGAAACGTCAATGGTTTGAGAAATAAGTCACTGGGGATCATTCACCATCATATTTAAATCAGTTTTTGGTGTAAAAATGTCGCAAGACCCCTTTTTGTGACCTTTTAAAAATGGCCATGCAACAATATTTTGTTGCAGGGACGTTTTTGCGCAGTCCTCACCGCTTGGGAGCGGAGAAGGTGTGGTGGGGGCCGGAGCGCTCATTAGTACAGCCTTTAACTCCCTCCCCCACTTTGTTAGAAAAAAAAACAACCCACCTCATCCATTGGATGGCGCCGCTGTGAACACTCGCTGCTGACTGGAGGACAGGACCTGTGAAACGTCATCACACTGGAGCGCAGGTCCTCAGGTCCAGTCAGCAGGAGGAGGTGAGCGTTTTTTTTTTTGCACAAGCAGAGAAGGGGGTTTTATTAATTTTGGGGGGCACTAATGGGGCATTACTATTACTGGAGGCACTAATGGGGGCATTACTAATTTTGGGGGGGTGCCAATGGGGGCATTATTAATTCTGGGGGGCACTAATGGGGGCATTATTAATTCTGGGGGGCACTGATGGGGGCATTATTAATTCTGGGGGCACTAATGGGCATTAGAAATTCTGGGAGCACTAATGGAGTCATTACTATTACTGGGAGCACTAATGAGGGCATTTCTAATTCTGGGGGCGCTAATGGGTGTAATATTAAATGTGGGGGGCACTAATGGAGGCATTAATATTACTGGGGGTGCTCATGGGGCACTAATATTACTGGGGGGTACTAATGGGGGCATTATTAATTCCAGGGAGACGCTAATGAGGGCATTATTAATTCTTGGGGGGGCACTAATGGGGACATTATTAATTCTGGGGGGCAATAATGTAGGCATTACTATTACTGGGGGGTACTAATAGGGGCATTAATATTACTGGGGGAACTAATGGGGGCATTATCAATTCTGGGGGGCACTAATGGAGGCATTAATATTACCGTGGGGCACTAATGGGGTCATTATTAATTTTAGGGGGCACTAATGAGGGCATTACTATTACTGGGGACACTAATGGGGGCAATACTATTACTGGGGACACTAATGGGGGCATTACTAATTCTGGGGAGCGCTAATGGGGGCATTATTAATTCCGGGGGGTGCTAATGGGGGCATTAATAATTCTGGGGGGCTCTAATTTGGGCATTGATATAGCTGATGCACACTAATGGAAGCATTATTAATTCTGGGGGGTGCTAATGGGGACATTATTAATTCTGGAGGGGCAATAATGGGGGCATTAATATTACTGGGGGGCACTAATGGGGGTATTATTATTACTGGGGGAACTAATGGGGGGGTGCTAATGAGGGCATTATAAATTCTGGGGGGCACTAAGGCACTAATATTACTGAGGGGCACTTATGGAGACATTATTAATTCTGGGGGGCGCTAATGGAGGCATTTTTAGTTCTAGGGGACGCTAATGGGGGCATTAATATTACTGGGGGCACTGATGGAGGCATTATTTATTCTAGGGGGAGCTAATGGAAAGGTGGCAACACTATGCACGGAGTAGAGCAGACCTGCCTATAATAAGCGGATCCCTGCAGCGGATCGCTGTGTGCCTCAGATGATGAATGCAGGACAGTACGTGAGATGCAGAGGATTGTGCTCCAGAATGAATGACAGCGAAGGTGATCATTTCTTCCTGTATGTGGAAAATCAGGGTCCATTACAGCTGCTCACCACTAGGGGGCCCCCCGGCACTCATCCAGTATAGAGCTGAGCAAATCACTTGTAATGAATAAATTCGTCTCATCAGCAGGATTTCTTGATTAGGAAGGAAAAGTGGTGGAATAATGGAAATCACAGGATCGGAAGACATGCTAATGATATGCAAATGATAAAAAATAGAAACAAAATATTCAAAACATCTCGAGTATAAGCGCCATGCACAGTAATACCTGCACTTCCACGCCTTGGCATCAGTGCGGTGATTAATGGTTGTCTGAGGAATGTTCTGCCACTCTGAATGCACTTGGGCACTAAAATCATCAAGATCCGCGGCTGCCAGCTCTCTTTGCAATTGCCGACCAATGACGTCCCAGATGTGCTTTATGGGAGACAAGTCCGGAGACGCTGCAGGCCGTGGTGGCACGTTTCGGTCACGCAGGCTGCTCACAGTAGTACGAGCAACATGCGGCCTGGTATTGTCCTGTTGAAAAATGGCTCCACGACCAAATCAATATAACGCCGAGCTGTTAGTACCTGAAATGAAGACTAGAGGCGTCCGACTACTGTGCATTATACCGCCCCACACCATAATCCCAGGAGTAGGACCTGTGTGATGTCCCCTTTGTGAAGGCCTCTTCATGGCGTTGCCCACGTGGTCTCCAGACCAATCTCTGACTATCATTGTGTCCAAGACAAAAGCGGGACTCATCTCTGAAGAGGATAGACCTCCATTGCCGCCTCACTGTGCACCATGATAGCCTTTGAGAGCGGTGGTGTGAGGTCGGTGTAACCCCTGTAGCTGGACCTGTGGCTTGTAGCCGCCTCCTGATGCTTTGTGCAGACACTTTTTGCCGCCCTAGGCTTGGGATGTAGCAATTTCACTTTTAGTACAGAAAGGATCACTACGCGCCATTCTTCTAATCAGACGATCCCTCCATGTAGAGGTTCTCCTCTGTGCTCCTCTTGCCATCATTCCAGTTCCTCGTTGTTCTTCTAACCATCGGGACACAGAACGTTGACCAGCGCTAACATCTCAGCCTCGGGGAGTAGGCATCTGCCGGAGTGATAACCCAAGGCCTCTCAGCTCAGGCTTCTGACAAGTGGTGATAACTGGCACATCGATGAACAGGACTCATCTCACAATCATCACACACGACCTGATCCGATTTTTGACGTTTCATGTAAAAAACTTTGCTTTCCATCTGGCTTTTATGCCCCTCTAATATTCCACAGATTGTGACACTAGGGAGGCTCGTGGAATTTTGGAGTGGACGCCGGTGCTGAAATTTCACTGGCAGACAAGTAGTTTCTGCCTCTCATTTATTTTAATAGGAAGCAGCTCAGTAAATCAAGCCAGCATCCAGTCAGAGAGAAATTCTGGTCTCTTCCAATCTGTTGGAGGATTCAAGCCTGCAGCCAATCAGAGGACAGTTCATTCATTTTGCCTCACTTCATGTTTGACATCTCCTATATTGGTTATCTTGGCAGCCAATCAGATTGAAGCAGCTGCTCATTGATTGGCCGCTGGGTGTTGGAGCTGCAAAATGATTGGCCGCTGGGTATACAAGCTGCTCATTGATTGGCTGCCGGGTGTTCCACCTGTCCGGTTGCCCAGCTTCAGTCATAGCGGAGTAAACGCCTGAGGTGAGAGGCCTCGGGAGAAATAAAGGCGTAGGGAATGCTCGTCATGTTTTTTGTTTTTTTTTACGTCTTAGATGTAAAACTTTGTTTATATGTTACAATTGAAATCTCGGACATGAATCAGTATAAAACAAGAGGAAAACAAACATTATAGATCCTCCGCAGGCTTGAACTTGCCCACAACAAATATGGCGGCTGCGGGCTCTACAACGAATCATCCCTAATCCCAGTGTTCAAATTGCGTTTTTCTCCGATGCAGTCGTTCTCTTATCTCCGGGCCAGAAAGAAAAACAGCCATTACCCAGACAAAATAAAGAATCTCTCGAAACTCGCTCTCCTATGGCCCCTCCGCAGACTCCCCGCCCACTGGCCCCGCGTTCTCGCGAGAGAGAGCGATGTTTCCGGTGTTGTGAATGTCTCCCCACCGAGGAATATGGCGGCCAGCATCCGAGCCCGCTCCCTCCGGCACCTCAGGATAAGAGGTAACCGGGAAGGGTTGGGTCATGGGAGTCTGAGTCTGGGCCTGGGCGGGAGAGAAAGCTCTTGGGCTGCGGGGTTTCAGTATGGCCGGGGTGAGGCAGCCCAACCCCTTCCCTCCCTCCTTCCTCCTCCCCCCCCCCCCGGCCTCAGCCCTCTTGGTATCTCCCGGTTGGGGGGGGCAGCCTAGGTGTGTGCCCCGTGCCCTGACAGCTATGACAGCCCGCCTGCACCCCCGTGCTGGCACCGTGCCCTTTTGACCTGCCCCCTCCCTGCTTGATGCCAGGGCAGGTGTCACCCATTGCCCTGAGGTCCTCACCCATGACTATGACACCCGCAGACCGGTGCTGAGCTGTGCCAGTCAATATTACGCCGCAACTTTTGCGTGATCGAAGAACGTCACCCTCCGGGATAATCCGATAAACCGCCATTGAGACCATATAAAGGTCAAGGGGACTTGATCTGGTGGCGACATGAAGCGCGAGTAGTCGCGGCGTCTGTCCGGGGCCAGGGGCGGGTGCAGCTGGCGCATAGTAGGGTTTAATCACGCTAAAGTCGCAGGATGGTGGCGGTGGGTGAGACTTCCCATTAGTAACATTTAGGTTATAGCTCTCCAGCAAAACTACTACTCCCAGCATGCCATGGCGTCTGGAGCTACAGGGCGGGTGTTGCCGGCATAATATAGGGCTTGGTTATGCTAAAATCGCAGGAGGGTGCCAGGCAAAGCGTCCCATTATGCCATTTCTGTTATATGCATAGAACCGTGATTTACAGCGTCTCCCTCTCCATCTGCTGCGCAACTACAACTCCCAGCATGCCCTGACAGCCGTGGCGTCTGTCTGGAGCTACAGGTCGGGTGTAGCTGTTATAATATAGGGCTTGATCATGCTAAAGTCGCAGGATAGTGGAAATGACATTTGTTATAGCCATTGAACAGTGGTCTGCAACCTGTCGCTCTCCATCTGCTGCACAACTACAACTCCCAGCATACCCTAACAGCCACGGCATCTGTCTGGAGCTACTGTTGCCTTTCTAATGATCCTGCTAAAGTTGCAGGATGGTGGGGGATGAAACTTCCCATTCTATGGCGTTTATGTTACGGCCATAGAACAGTGGTCTGCAACCTGTTGCTCTCCTGCTGTCAAACTACAACTCCCAGCATGCCCTGGCAGTCGTGGCATCTGTCTGGAGCTAACGGACGGGGGTTGCTGGTATAACACATAGGATTTGATCATGATAAAGTCGCAGGATGGTGCCAAATGAAAAATATGAATTACATTTGTGAATATATCCACAGAACTTACAGCCTATGGCTCTATGTACGCAACAAAACTACAACTCCCAGCATGCTTTGACAGCCCTGGCATCTGTCTGGAGCTACAGGGCGGGTGTTGCTGGCATAATATAGGGGTTGATCATGCTAAAGTCGCAGGATGGTGCCATTTACGACTGTGCGAATGCCGTTTACGTTTGATCCAGGGAGCCTTGATTTACAGCTTAGAACTCTCCATCTGCCGCACAACTACAACTCCCAGTATTCCCTGGCGCCTGCCCCGTGTTCCAGGCCGATAGGGGACCGTACACGTGCGTTTCCTATGGCTCTACCATTAACGTTGTGTCCTGCAGTTTTCTAAGAGACTTTGTGTTTCAATCCCTCATCATTTTCAAGCCATCTGCTTGCTGTCAGTGAATAGAAGTGTGGTGTACCCCCCCCCCCCCCAGAGGCTGACCGCTTAGGCTCTGTTCACACTCGCTGTTATAAACAGAAACGTCTTGACTTACCTTGAACGCAGCGCCTTCGCATCCGCCGCCTCAGGCTCTGACACGAGTGTGAACGTCTCCTTATCCAGATTGTGTCCTGCTGACTGACGGGAAAGGCTATCGTTTCCATTCACTGACAGCAAGCAGCAATGTTACAGAACTGCTCATTATGCCGTATGGACGCCATAGAGGCCTCCCCCTCCCACAACCCGTGACCCGGAACGAAGCAAGTCCGTGTGAGTCCTGCTCACAGGGGGGCTGTGAGATACCTCTGATATCCGTGCCTGGGAAAGCTGGGTGACGGCCTCTGTTAGGGCTGCATGTAGCTGATCATATAGTGGTAGGTGATACTTGCATGGTTGCTGGGAGTGGGACCCCCCACGATCAGGAGAACGGTGGTCCCTGAGCGCTGTCTGTGAATGAAGCCATATGGCTCACGTCGGTCCCCCGCTCCATTCACTTCTGTGGGACTGATGAGCGCCGTACGTGCCAGTCTTATAGAAAGTGACTGGAGCGGGGGGGGGGGGGGGGCACGCGTGCGCACAACAGATCCGTCCACCCGTGGGACCCCCTCCTATCTCCAGAACGCGCCCCTGAAATAAAGGAGTGCGCTTGCGCGCCGTGTTCGCCATTCTTTCCTGAAAATAGCCCGAGTAGCGCTCCCATAAAAATAGGTAGGGAGCCGCTGCGTTCTCTTTCGGGGGTCCTATTTTGGAGGTCTCACCTTTAGGAACCGTTCCTATCTGGCCTTGGCGGCGTACGCTAGTGATAGGCCACAGATGTCTGAGGGCAGAAGACCCCTTTAAACCATAAGAGACAGAGGTGGTCACTCAGCTTTCCTAGACTCCAGCTGTTGTGGAAGTACAACTCCCAGCATGCTTCATATGGGAGTTCTAACAGCAGATGAACGATGGGTGTATGCTGGGGGTAGTAGTATGGCAGCAGCTGGAGGTGGCACGCCCCGGCTTACGTGATCCCCTCGGCAGTTGTTTTTCTCCGTGCCCCTGAATCAGAGATTTGTCATTGGGGGGGGGATCAGCGTCTTATCCTCCAGCGAGCAAAACATGTTTATGATGGAAGTGACCGTAACATCCGAGCGCTGCCCCCTAGGGACAGCCTGCACACATGGCACTGGTCTGAGATCCCTGCCTGCCGCTCATCAGGGCCGTGTGTGGTTCGCAGAGCATCGCGGCGCCCAGCATCCCTGCAGGCTGCTAGTTAGATGTGAAAATTAAAGGGGTACTCCTAGATAAACTGCTAGCCTGCGCCATCGCTGTATGATCCATGGGACCCCCCCCCCATCCTGAGCATGAAGGTGATGGCAGCATCCGGATGAGCACGCTCGTCACCCGGGCCCTTCTATTGCGCTGTTTAACCCTTCTCATGCTGGGAGACACGCCCGACGGTGAACCACTCTAATCCCATCACAGGAAGTCGGACAAACCCGTGTCGTGCCCAAAGGGCAGGAGCGCCCGCTGGCATCTTTGGCCGCCCCTGCAGAAACCTCTTCGGGTGCTGTTCAGAATGAATTGTGGCCCACGTGCATCAGACTAAGGGCTTGTTTTGCAGTCCGTTTTTCACGGATCCGTTGTTCTTGTTCCGTTTTTTTGAATCCGTTGTGTTTCCGTTCTTCCGCAAAAACAGTAACTTTGTAATCATTGCAAGCACCAAACACGTGTGCAAAATGGGCTGGGCACAGCATTTCTACAGCACGGATCCGCAAAAAACGGATGACATACGGACAGGTGTTCAGTATGCATTGGAGCCACTGATTGTGATTTGCGAACAATAAGGGCTCGTTCACACAAGTTTTTTTTTGCTTTCTGTATACGGGCCGTTTTTTGCGTTCCGTATACGGTCTGTATACGGAACCATTCATTTCAATGGGTCCGCAAAAAAAAACGGAATGTACTTCGTAGGGGTCGACCGATATTGATTTTTTAGATCCGATACCGATATTCGTGAACTTTCAGGCCGATAGCGGATATTTTATACCAATATTTTGCGCATTTTAATTTAGGGGTTTTTTTTTTTCTGTTACAGCGTTCAACGCTTTTTAAAAAAAAATATTCTAATAGTTTGGACTTTTTGGGCACGGCGATATGTTTTTTTATTTATTGTATATGTAAAATTGGAAAAGGGTTAATTTATACTTAATATTTAGATTTTTTTTAACTTTTTATTTTATTACTATTTCCCCCCCTAGGGGTAGAACCTGGGCTCTTTACATCCCTTGTCCTATTCACCCTAATAGAGCTCTATCAGGGTGAATAGGACCTGACACTGCCCCTGCTGCCCTGTGCTATGGGCACACAGAAGCAGGAACCATGGCAGCCAGGGCTTCAGGAGCGTCCTGGCTGCCATGGTAACCGATCGGAGCCCCAGCATTACACTGCTGGGGCTCCAATCAGAAGAGAGATGGCGGGGACCCTGTGGCCACTGCCACCAATGATATTAATACTAAAAGGATGGGGGGAAGGAGGGATGGGGAGGCGCACTGGCCACCAATGTTTTTATACTGTGGACTGGGGGGGCTGAGGGCGCACTGGCCACCAATGATAATAACGTTTAAGATATTACAAACGCAGGCATTAGAAGCACATTGCCCAGACCCTGCCTCTGATAGAGCGCTGCGATCCGCGGCAATTAACCCCTCAGGTGCCGCACCTCAGGGTCTGGGCAATGTGTTTCTGATGCCTGCGTTTGTAATATCTTAAACGTTATTATCATTGGTGGCCAGTGCGCCCTCAGCCCCTCCTCCTCTTCTCTCATTGGAGGCCAGTGCGCCCTCAGCCCCTCCTCCTTTTCTCTCATTGGTGGCCAGTGCGCCCTCAGCCCCTCCTCCTCCTCTTCTCTCATTGGTGGCCAGTGCGCCCTCAGCCCCGCCTCCTCTTCTCTCATTGTGGCCAGTGCGCCTCAGCCCCGCCTCCTCTCTCATTGGCCAGTGCGCCTCAGCCCCGCCTCCTCTTCTCTCATTGGTGGCCAGTGCGCCCTCAGCCCCTCCTCCTCCTCTTCTCTCACTGGCCAGTGCGCCTCAGCCCCTCCTCCTCTTCTCTCATTGGTGGCCAGTGCGCCCTCAGCCCCTCCTCCTCTTCTCTCATTGGTGGCCAGTGCGCCCTCAGCCCCGCCTCCTCTACTCTCATTGGTGGCCAGTGCGCCCTCAGCCCCTCCTCCTCCTCTTCTCTCATTGGTGGCCAGTGCGCCCTCAGCCCCGCCTCCTCTTCTCTCATTGGTGGCCAGTGCGCCCTCAGCCCCTCCTCCTCCTCCTCCTCCTCCTCTTCTCTCCACTGGCAGCGCGACACAGGGGGAGGGAGAGACACTGCCTCCTCCCCTGTGCTGCTGAGAGAACATGGCCGCGCTGAGACCGGCGCGCTCATGTTCTGTTATAGCACAGTTATCGGTATATCGGCCTGGTTAGGGCCGATACCGATAACTGTGCAAATCATGAATATCGGCCGATAATATCGGCCAAACCGATAATCGGTCGACCCCTAGTACTTCGTATGCATTCGGTTTCCGTATTTCAGTTTTTCCGTTCTGGAATATTTTGAGTCAGGTCCTGTTATTGTCCACAAATCACGTTCAGTGGCTCCATTCAAGTCAATGGGTCCATATAAAAAACGGAATGCATACGGAACACCTGTCCGTATGTCATCCGTTTTTTGCGGATCCATGCTGTAGAAATGCTATGCCCAGCCCATTTTGCCCATGTGTTTGGTGTTTGCAATGATTACAAAGTTCCTTCTTTTTCAGAAAAACTAAACGGAAACACAACGGATCAAAAAAAAAAACTGAACAACAGATCTGTGAAAAACGGACCGCAAAACCATACAGTCGTGTGAACAAGCCCTAATGCAGCCGAGCTGCAGTCAGGCTGAGGGGAGCCGTAATCGGCATGCAGTGCTTAAAGGAATCATCCACCCCTTTGATATTGACAGCCCATTGGTATCCGATCGGCAGGGTCGACACCCCGCACCTCGAGCAGTCAGTGGTTCTGCTGGAACTCCGCTCCGTCCACTACATTATAGAGTAATGCTGACTGTTGGGGGTGCGAGGTGTCGATCCGATAATGATGGCCTGTCCTGAGTGGATAACCCCTTTAATAATAATTTCCCTGTATGAACCCATTCAGGACACAGGCTGACTGATGTAAAATAGGCGTGACCCCTCTGATTCCTTGATGCTTCCCGATCCTGGCTCAACACACAGGAAGCAGCACTGAGCCAGTCCGCGCCAGGACCTCGCGTGCCGCCCCCTGGTGGTAGTTCCTCTCCTGATGGCAGAGATGCCTTGGAGGAGACGCTGCCTTCTTCCAGTGCATTGGTGTTGGGACCCTCTGTGGGGCGTGGACAGCAGGGGTCCGTGGTCCTCGATTATATGAGCTGACTGCAGGCGGATGGACCACAAGGTCACCTTTTCTAATTACATTATAATTATTTTTTTTTTAGGTCGGAATGACAGTGGGGAGGAGAACGTCCCGATAGATCTCAGCAGAGGTAAGATGTCTGCCGGCAGCACTGTGCGAAATGGCAAATTTCAGGTCGTTATTTCACACCCTCCTAAATACCACTTATCTGACCTCTCACCGAACACTCAAGACGCCTTCTGGATTACCAGACTGTAGGATCCTGTGGAAGAAAAGTGTGACAACAAACCTGCCGCATGTAAATATCCCTACGGCCACTTTCAGACGAGCGAGTGTCACGCTCCGGACTACCAGCGCTGCTGGGGTCGCATCGATCGCATTGATTTATGATGCTATATGTAACCCTTACAGTTCTGGACGTAATGCTGTCAGTGTTATCCAATACGTTCCAGACCTCTAAGGGTTACATAGCATCATAAATCAGTATAATGCTATGTGATCCCGGCAATGCTGGGAGTCCGGAGCGTGACACTCATCTGAAAGCGGCCTTAGTGGACAGCCATGGAGGGAGGTGCCCCGCTGTTTAACCTCTTCACGAGGCCCTCCTGAATATGGGTCTTAATTTTCTGTACATGCAGCACTCCGCTCTGCGGTTACTTATTGGGGGAGTTGTATCCGGCGGCTGTTACAGGAGGAATGTAGGGCTGAAGAGGGTCTTCTGCAGTAGTCAATACTTGTATTTCCCATGATATAATCTGTTTTACAGCATATTTTCTCATAACGTCATGTTGTGTCGTTCCTCTGTTATTCCTCTCAGAATCTGTCAGAGGGATGTGTGACCTGTCCTCTCTGATTGGACAATGTCCAGGCTGTGTAAGGACACTCTCCCACCCAGTTGTCAACTTATGCATTAATTTCCTGGGGGAATAAAAGAGGAAGGGCGCAATGTAGAGTTGTAAGAAAAGATGCTGCAAAACCCTCTTTAAGTGAATTCACCCACCTGTGTGATACATCCGTCTGCTGTGGCTGGGGGCGTCCCAAACCGCTCTGTGACACCATGTTCCCGGATCGGATGAAGGGTTTTTTCCAGTGTTTAATACTGATGATCTATACTCAGGATAGGTAATCGATATCAGGTCGGTGGGGGTCCAACACCCAGCACCCCCACGGATCAGCTCAGGATAGGTCATCAGTATGTGACTGGTGGGGTAGGGGGAGTTCGCCCTCCAGCACTTCCGTCCTCCACCGCACAGCGCCATCCATTGTTTTGTGGCTCTGCTTGGTATTGCAGCCCAGGTCCATTCATTTGAACGGGACTGAGCTGTACATGGGCCGTGTGACCGATGAACGCGACGTCACTGGTCTCTTCAAAGAGCTGATCCGTGGAGGTCCGGGTGTTGAACCCCCACCGATCTGATGAGGATGACCTATCCTGAGGATAGGTCATCAGTATTAAACAACCCCTTTAAGGCGTGCCCCCTCGGTCTATACTATAGAGCTCTCACTGTTCTAGCAAAAAAGGGGAAATCTTTGGAAATGCGGCTTTCCTGACGATCTCGTATTAAAGTGGGCCGGTCAGACGTGAGGTGAATCATCTCGGCAGTGGGGGAACCTGAAGGAGATGTAGTGCGCAAGCGTCTGATTACAGGATCTATGGCGCATGCACCAGATTACAGCGAGGGGCAGGAGCACAATGAGGGTGCCTGGTCCTGTCACTCAAGGGAAGGAGGCATGATCCGGCATTGCGAAACAACTGAAGGACAGATCCAAAAACTGTGAAAAAGACTGCAGGACGGATCCGTCCATCTGCATGACAAACGGAGAGACGCATTCGTCTACAAATGCTGTCAGTTGTCACACTGATCGGCGGATCCGGCAGGCAGCTCCGACGACGGAACTGCCTGCCGGATCACACTAACGCAAGGGTGAAAGTAGCCTAACAAGTAGGAATTGTCCAAAGTGGAGGATCCCTCAGTGATATGCTATTTTATCACTGGAAATATTCCTTTACTTTTTTTTTTATCATTCAGTTTTATTAGTTTTGTTTTTTTAGTTTTTTTTTAAACCAATGACATTTGTGCTGTAGCAGAATGTTTTTTTAATCACCAATTCACTTTCTAATTTTAAGGTGGTTTTCTGGGACTCCTATGTTTGTAATCTATCCTCGGGATCGGTCATCAATATCTGATCGGTGAGGGTCCAACGCCTAGCAGCCGTGCCGATCAGCTGTTTTGGGCAGCCGCAGTGCACCAGTGATCGCTGCAGCCTCCTCACAGCGTACCATGCGTGGCGCCGTACATTGACACTGTATAGCGGCTGTGCTTGGTATTGCAGCCCAGGGCCATTCACTTGAATGGGACTGAGCTGTAAATAGGCCAGGTGACCGATGACATCACTGGCCTAGAAAGAGGCCGCAGCGCTCACCGGAGCCTCTTCAAACAGCTGATCGGTGGAGGGGCTGGGAGTCAGACTGAGCATAGGTCATCAAGATATAAATCCTGGAAAACCCCTTAAAGGGGTTTTCTTCAGCATCAGTCTTCAATATCGTACTGGTGAGGGCTGGACACCGGATACTTCCACCGATCAGATGTTTCTGGCAGCCGTGAACAGAAGTCTTCCGTTTCCTGTGTAGTTTCTGGCGCCGGCGCACAGCACCTCAGCTCCCATTTGTGGGAACGGAGCTGCAATACCCGGCATGGCCACTACATGATAGATGGAGCCTTCTGCTTCCATCGCTGTCCACTGTATTGTTTCCAGTTCCTGCGGCTGCCCAAACCTTCAGATCCATGGGGGTTCAGGGTGTCAGACCCCCGCCCATCTGATATTGTGGACCTTTAATTTTTAAATATTTTTTTTTTATAACCAATTTACCATATTTTTCACCCTATAAGACCACCTGCCCATAAGACGCACCTAGATTTTAGAGGAGGAAACGAAGACAAAAAGTATTTTTCATTAGACCTCAGCTCAGACCCCCCAATGCTAATCATACCTCAGCTCACAGCCCCAATCAGACCCCCCAATGTTAATCAGACCCCCAGTGTTATTTAGTTTCCCAATCAGACTTCAGATCAGACCTCCATGTGAATGACCCCCAATCAGACCTCCATGTGAATGACCCGCAATCAGACCTCAGATCAGACCACCATGTGAATGACCCCCAATCAGACCTCAGATCAGACCTCCATATTAATAATTCTCCCTAATCAGACTTCAGATCAGACCACCATGTGAATGACCCCCAATCAGACCTCAGATCAGACCACCATGTGAATGACCCGCAATCAGACCTCAGATCAGACCTCCATATTAATAATTCTCCCCAATCAGACCTCAGATCAGACCTCCATATTAATAATTCTCACTAATCAGACTTCAGATCAGACCTCCATGTGAATGACCCGCAATCAGACCTCAGATCAGACCACCATGTGAATGACCCCCAATCAGACCTCAGATCAGACCTCCATATTAATAATTCTCCCCAATCAGACCTCAGATCATACCACCATGTAAATAACCCCCATGCTCAGATCAGATAAAAAATAAATAAAAAAAACTTACCTCCCCTCCACCGGACGCCGCTGCTCCTCACATCCAGCTCTCTTCTCAAGGTGCACCACGTGAGGTCACAGCGCAGTGAGCGGCCGAGGACTAGGAAACGGTGAGTACAGAGACCGGGGAGCGCTGCATTCACCGCCCGCCGCTCCTCCTGTACTAATGAGCGCTTCCATAATGAAAGTGCTCATTAGTATTTACCCCATAAAAGGCGACGACATTTCCACCCCGTTTTGTGCATCTTTTAGGGCGAAAAATACATAGTTTTTTTTTTGTGTGTGTGTTTTTCGTTTTATTAACTAGATCAGGTTCCAATTTTATTGTTTCACTTTTCAGAATTCATTTTTTTAAATACGTTTAGATTTATATTTTTATGTCTTCAGTATTTTTTGCTTTGCATTATTAAGACCAGGAAACAGGCACCAGGTTGATTAAAACGAAGAAAAATCATTCTTTGACGAGAGTGAGGAAATCTATTCCGGAGCGGTGACTCCGTCTTGTGCCCCGGTCAGCTGTAGCTTCTCGATTAACCACGTAACCACATCAACCAGAGACCCAGCGCGTCAGTGAGCGGGGATTAGTGCCTCGCAGAAGGTCTTGTGACCCGCATGCTTGTGCTGCGCGCCGAGCCAGTTTTGTTTGTTAGGATATTTCTGACGGCGTTTCAGAAGTTATTTCAGTCGCTCAATGACTTGAGGGATAAACAGCGTCCCGTATCGCTGCCAGCTCGTGGAGCGCGCCTCGCCGTGGCAATAAGTGGCCTTTTCTAATGTGATGCTGCACCTTGAAAACAAAGGACGTATTGACCAGACATGCAGAACATCCCTCTAAATAAAAGGGGTTAATCGACCAAATAGCTGACTTTTCAGTTGGGCGCTTCCGGTCACGCGGGCGCCCCCGCTGCTTCCTGTTGTCACCACATTGCAGAGTTTTTATGTAGCGCCACCTGACCAGGGGGTCGAACCCTTGTAATTTCAGACACAAGAGGAGATTTAAAGGGGTTGTCTCATCTCAGACATTGGGGGCATCTTGCTAGGATATGCCCCCATTGTCTGATGGGACCCTCACCCATATTGAGAACGGAGCCACGAAAGTGGTGGAGGGTGCACTCGCCCTCCATTCATTTCTATGGGGCTCGGCTATTTCTGTTGGACCCATAGACGCGAATGGGAGCGGTGGCCGGTCATGCGCGGTGCGCTCCCATTCACTTCTATGGGGAACCGGCTCGGTGGTGGCCGGACCGGAGTCCTCCAGCCACCACTTTGCGGGGCTGCATTTAGGAGATAGGTGGGACCCACACCTATAAGACGATGGGGGCATGTCCTAGCAATATGCCCTTGCTGTCTGAGATGAGACAACCCCTTTACATGGACCCAGAATCCACAACATAATCGCTAACTTATCTGGCGGTGTAAAGATGCCTTCGATTACCCGATGAACAAGCGAAACGCTCGTTCGTCAGGTACTAGATCATTCATGCGGACACAAGAATCGCTGTTTTCCGGCGGCACATTGTGCTGTGTAAACAATGAGTCAGTATGGGGATGAGCGATGGAGGAGATCGAGCAGGCGATTGTCGGGAATGAGCGCTCCCTTCCCCACAACCTGCTGCTGTATCATCCTGTGTAAAGGGACCTTTAGGCGGCACAACTATGTCATCTGCTGCCTTAAAATTCTATTGGTACCGAATGGACCTCACATGGACTCTCCGTAGAGTCACCGCTTGGGGATACCGTTGAGCCATAAACTGATGATCCAATTACCGACTGTACCTGCGGAGAGATCCAAAGGGTGTGACTGCAAACCGCGGCACCGGCCGTGTTCGCCCCACATCATGGTGCCTTACCCATCAGTGATCCGCATGTTGAGGACAATGATAGGACATATCTAGTCTTTTGCGGCAATGACCTAAAAGCACACGGAAGACCTTGTGTGCGCGTCTGGGTCTATGCGGCAGCACCACAAAAGATAGGCTGTGTCTTATTTTTGGCCCTATCGTGCGGATCGGGGGCCCATTAAAGTCAATGGGATCCACATTGCGGTGCAGGGTGCACGCGGCCGATGCCCGTGTTTTGCGGTTGCGTTAATGGGGCCTTAAAGGTAGGATAGCGCTATATCTTCCAACTGCATGTTTTTACAGTGGGAGGGAGAGAGGAAGACAAGAAGCTGCCAGGCACCTTTGGCAGTAGATTATCTACCACGTGAACAAGGGATTGGGACTTGGTCAATTCCAACATCTGCCAGTTCTAATGCCCACCATTCACACTGGACGTAGGCCAACATTGGTCAAGTTTGAACGGCGCTGAGCGCCCTGGACCTAAAGCGTCCTGCCGAGGCTCCCCGCTCCAGAGCAGCCCATTTCTTCAGTTTAGAACACTCATTTTCCCTTGGGATGGTGCCATGAGGATTTGACAGCCCCATCAATAAGATCTTCTCGTTTACACCAAAATTTGTTTGGACCGATCTCCTTGCTCCGTGTTGACTGTGAAAGTCTTAATTCCAATGCAAATGGTTTTGTGGCCCCTCTTCCAAACCACAATCCAAGTAAGACTAAGCTCTTGCCATTTTTGCTAGGATTTTTTAGCCTTAGTCTAGCATTAAACTTAGTGAGTGCCGATGCTCCCCCGACAGCTTCCGGGTGACGATGATGAGAACCCTGTGTTCCGTTCATAGACTTGCGCTGAAAAGTCTCCCGGAGCCTTTGATGCAGAACCTTATAACTGGCCTCGGCTCCCTCACCACATGCCGGAGAGTGGGGAACAGCATTTGGTCCCTTTTTGTTTTCTGGTTACCATGACCAAGAAATACTCGAGGTCTCCGATCTCGTCGTTTGAAGAGAGGACGAGAGGGGGAAGTCTCAAAACTTCGCCGACCACAGAACATTAATAGAACGGCTTCCCTGGGCTCTCCTCTAGTTTCTAGAGTCGTCCTAAGTGTTGGACCCCCAGCGATCAGATGGGGAAACCACTCTGTCATCCGGATCAACCCTACCCTACCAGGCTTATATGCTGGTAGGGTTGATGACGCTGATTAAAATGATGCCTGTCTTATGTCTGTGGTCGGTATGGTTGTGGAGAAAAATAAACGTTAAAAATTATGCAAATGAACTATTTGAGCACCAGGAGGCGGGCTTATGCGGTTCAAGCACCACTCCAGCGACACCCCTGGTGCTCCATAATGATGCCCCTCTGGTTTTAGATTGACAGGACTAGGCCGCACTTGTTTCCTGAGCAGCACATTTGCACAACATCTTTGGCTTCATCCTGAAGAGCGAAAATGTTGTGCGCACGCGCCGTTCTGGACGCGAGTGCGGTCTAGCCCTGTCAATCTAAAGGCAGGTTGCTGTGATAAAAAGCAGGGGCGTGGCTGGAGCGGTGCTCAAAGCGCCTAAGTCCGCCTCCTGGTGCTCAAATAGTTAATTTGCACAATTTTAAAAGTTCATTTTTCTCCTAAACCATACTGCGCACAGACATAAGACGGGTATCATTGTAGTCATCAACCCCACCAGGCTATATGCCTGGTAGGGTAGGGTCGATCCGTGTGACAGAGCCGCTTTAAGGCTTCCTTCATGCATAGTCTTATTTTTTTGACACTTTCCTGGTGGTAAGAAAAATGCAGTTCTCTGTGTGTGTGGTTTTTTTCCGTAAATTTTGACATTTTTTTGGAACTTTTTTAAATTTAAAAAACGCCACTTCTTTATTGAAAAATCCTTAAAAACCTCTTGTACAGCAGTTAAAAACCACACCTGTGCATTTTGGATGTAGTATGACTTGTCCTTAGTTTTTTTTTATTGACCTAACCTCAGGATGGGGGGGGGGGGCAGACTCCTTTGTAATGTCTCTGAACCTCAAATATTCCACAAGGTGAAACAAAATAATTAACCCTATGTTATTCTCATATGACGTTCCGTGCAATAACTTCCTGTTCACATCAGACCCCTTTTTTTTTTCTGTGTATTTTTTAAAATTTGCATAGAGAGGCCTAAGGAAAAAACCTCATCCCTGTAGAATGCTGCGTAATGACAAATAAGCATAAATGCACTGTGAACAACGCCGTTAAAGTTATTTCGTGAGACGTACAAAAGTGACAAAAACGCAGAGAAAATGCCCAAAAAAGACTGTGTGTGAATCCAGCCTATACCCTGCACTGAATGTTTCGTGGCTTAAAGGGGTTCCCCACTTTCTTGAAAATCTTGCTGTGCGCGGAGGGCAGATAGTCTGTTCAGTACGTAACCCTCCATTGCACCCCCAGTACTGCTGCCCTCCCGTAGACGTCAGGACTGGCTGCGCGCTCTCCCACTCAGGTCCTGACCAGATGTCTTCCAGAGTCTTCCTGTTCAGGTGCGTATAAATTGTGTGCCGCTGAACAGGAACTGAGCGGAGATGGCGGCAGTGGGGAATTGATGGAGGAGTAAATAGCAGACTGTCTTCCCTCGACCACTCAGCACAGAGAACGATGTTCAAGAAAGCCTGGAGCACCCCTTTAAGGGCCCAGTCACACGTCCGTAGGCCATCTGGGCCCCCATTGCGGACTGCAATGCACGGGCACCGGCTGTGTGAATCTCGTATTGCGGTGCGCACCCATTAACTTGAATGGGTCCACGATCGGCAATATATGGCAATAGATAGGACATGTCCTATCTTTTGCTGTGCAGAGGCATAGACCATAAAGGCCATGGAAAGCGCTGCATTCTGCGCTGTATCTTTACGGTTGTGTGAATGAGCCCTCCAGGGGGCCGCGGCACGATACGGGATTCAAACGGCCGGTGGCCATGCATGGGCACGGACGGCCTACGGTTATGTGAATGAGCCCTAAGGCATTGAGGCCTAGTGGCACCGTTCTCTTAATGCAGACAGAGCAGTGGGGCAGGGCTCCTGCTGCAGCCGGGTGCCTTACAGACAGACTGGTTTTTCAGAACGAGCTGGGAAAACATGGCGGATGGAATTGCTCAGATTCGATTTTTGGGGTATGTTTCACATTTGGTGTGCCCCTAGGGAGCATTGCCTCTAGGAGATGCCTTTAGCCGCGTCGGAGGACCGTATCCGGTGTCTAATGGAACTGCTGTTTCCTAGTAAAGCTAGCTGTCATCGCTTCAGTGAGTCTGTAGCATGCGGGGATGTCCCGGCTGCGTCATCTGCCACTCATAGCTTTTCGCCCTCTCTGAAGGTTTCCTCGAGTTCGGAGGGCTCGTTACGTGGCCACAGCTCATTTACATGAATGACTAATAAACGCCGTTCTTAGAAATGGCTGGTGATGAATCTGTCTGCGGAGCGGATGGGGAAACCAGCTGCAGGGCTAGAGGTAGGACCAGGTTTCACTTATGTAGGGGACTATGGGTGAGGTGTCTTCTTCGTGTCCATGTCACCCTGTAAATAAGAAATATGGCTCCGTGAGAGTCGGCGCTGGTTTTCCGGAAGCTCTGGATACCATAGAATTTGCAAGAGCGAATGAAAAACGGATGCAACATGGTTGGACAGGCGTGAGTCCTTGCATTAAAATATGCAACCCTTAAAGACAGGTTCCTGATGGTCCCATCTTAAAGGGGCATTTGAACTTTGGCGTATTGCTAGGACATGCCATCCATGTCCGATAGGTGCGGGTCCCTATCCAGGTCAGCTGCACGGGCATCTGATCTCCACTATGGGAGCGCTGAAAGTAACTGAGCGCTGCTTTAGCTGCTGACGTTAGTCTTATGGAGAGGTGGCCTCGCTTGTGGAGTGCACTCTCCACTCGCCCCTATTGGACTTCCGAAAATAGCTGAGCGCGCTCTCTCATCTGTTTTCGGAACTCCCCTAGCTACGAGTGGGGAAATAAGCAGTGCGCACTGACGCTCTTCTTCCCCTTTCTGGAGCTAGGAGCAGGTTCCGCACCTTCTGACATTGCTGGTGTGTCCTAGCGATGGGAGTACCCCTTTATTATGCATATATTGGGTTTTGGGGTGCAAGTAGCACGGCGGAGGGGAGAGTGATGAAGCAGCGTCTGCAGCTCTCTTCATACCATGAGTAAGCGACATGCCTGCTGAGGGATGGGTCCTCCGTCCTGATATCATTCCCCCGATGTGAGTCTGACTTATTGGTGTGGAATGCTGCGAGGGGGGACTGCACAAGGGGCAGACGTATGCCGCGCAGCCCTCCGTATAACAGCCGGTCACTGGTGCACAGATGGAGGAAGTCCCTGTCTATTCGGGCCTATGGATGTCACGTGGGGGCGTCTCCAACTCCTCCTCGCCAGTCCGAAGAGCTGCTGTGACCCAGGGGAGCCCAAGCCAGCAAACTGATTGCCGGAACACTCCTTTCTGAAAGCAGCTAACTATTCCCAATGATTAGCGAGCGTCTAGCAGGGGTCCAGCCATTAGGGCCCCCGCCCATGATAACGGTCACCCATGTGCGCTGCCGCTCCATCCAACCCTGTGGGGCTGCACGTCAGCTCGTCTGCTCGGCCATCTCCGGCAGTCCCAATGGAGCGGCAGCGCACGTGTGTGACTGCTGCTCCATTCAAACAGACCCCCCAGGGGTGAGACCCCCGCCCATCAAACACTGATTTCCTTTCATGTCGATAGGTAATAACTCTAACCCCTTTTCAGGGACCCATGATGAGGGCATCAGTGACACATTTATAGACCTGTCGGGCCTCGTTCAGCCGCATCAATGCAAAAGTAAAATAAAGTTCTACTGTTTAGAATGTAAAAATGTGTCTGGTCCTTAAAGGGGATGTCCAGGACCACCGTATCGACCGCAGGACCACCCTAAGCAGACCGGCTGATGTAAGCAGTTAAGAGGCTGTAGCGCGCACATGCAGCCGATCAGCGGGGGTATGGCATTAAAAGGGCTGGCCCGTCTGGCACATTGATGGCATATCGCTAGGATTGGTGCTGGTCCCAATTCCGGGACTGCACCGGTTTCCAGAAAGGCCCCCCCCCCCCAAAAGTGAAGGAGAGTGTACTGCTCATCTCTATGGGAGTTGCGAAAATAGCTGAGCAAGTGCACCCGGCTGTTTTTGGAATGCGATGAATGGAGAGTGCACTGTGCGAGCGCAGCCACCCCTCTATTCGCCGAGCCATCTCCCGTATGCACGAATGCTCTCTATACACTTTGGGGGAGTTTTGGAGACGGGAGTGGCACCCACACCTATGTGACATTGATGGCGTCTCCGAGCCAACCTCTTACGTATTCTGATCCCTGAAGGGGTTAAACACGAGCCCGCTCATTTATTGCCGTTTTTATATCTTTCTTACAGAACCTAGCGACAACCTTAGAGAAATTTTACAAAATGTGGCCAAACTTCACGGCGTCTCTAACATGCGCAAGCTGGGTCACCTGAACAACTTCATCAAGGTGAGTCCGTGATCCTCCTGGGCGGTGATGTTCCCCCCACGTATTATAACGCCTGCGTTTTATACAGAGATAAGCGGCACTGCACGGACGCTGCTTATCACTACCTGCAGGAGCGGGTCTCTTCTTCTGTGTCAACCACACATTTAGGGCTCATTCACACGAACGTGTGCTGCCCGTTGCCCTATTGCGCACCGCATTTGCGGAGCCGCAATACACGGGCACCGTTCCGTGTGCATTCCGCATCACGGATGCGGACCCATTCACTTCAATGGGTCCGCAAATCCGAAGATGCGGAACAGAACACTACGGAAGCACTACTTCCGTGGTGTTCTGTTCTGTAGTTCCGTCCCGCAAAAAGATAGAACTTGCTTTATCTTTTTGCGGAACGGACGAATGCAGACCCGTTCAAGTTGAGTGGGTCTGGATTCATCCCGGCGGCCGTATGGCGGTTGCCCGTGCATTGGGGACCGCAAATTGCGGTCCCCAGTGCACGGAACAGCCGTGCGATTGAGCCCTTATAGAGGAGCTCTCCCCTCTCCTGACAGGTCTGGTTTAGTAACTCCTTGTATTCCCCATGTAATAGCAATTCAAGAACATCTATTCTTATGGCTCTGTGTTGTGCCATCCCTCTATTATTCCTGCTAGAGGTTAGGAATGAATTGCTAGCAGTTTGCAATGAAGGTCCAGATGGGTGTTACCAGTTTTGGGGGGGCTGAGTGTCCCTGCACAGTCTGACACTGGCAACACTGATTGGATAATGTAGGACTGTGCAGCAACCCCGACCCCCACCTTTCCCTAACTGGTAACACACATCTGGACCTTCAATGCAGACTGCAGGAATAGAGGGATGGCACAACATAGAGTTAGAAGAATATGTTTCCGAATTGTTGTTACATGGAGAATGAAATTACTAGGACGGACATGTCAGGTGAGAGGAGAGGTGCTCTTTAATGCTCCCTTTCTATTTAATAAGAGGTTCTTCAGCACACACCTCAGCTGCTGCAGAACCTCACTGTGCTGTGAGTTTATGACTGGCTTCATCTCCCTGATTGTCGCTCTACGTCCTTTCTGTTTTTGTGCTTTTTATATCAGTTGTTCTACTTTTTTACGTCGATTGCCGGAAATGTTTGTAGCTTTACGTTGGAGATCTTACGGCAGAGTGGCTTCCCTTATCCAGGTGCCTGTCAGTCCCTTAGAACTGTTTCTCACAGATGAGGTTCTGCAGCAGCTGAGGTCTGTAAAGGTGCATTCTGCAGAACTTGCTTGTGTGACCTGCGGTTGCGTTTCGTTTCCAGGAACTGCTCCGTCTCCATGCGTGTCACTGTTTTCAGTTTACGTTGGCCTCATTCTGTTGCGTGGCTTTTGT
This sequence comes from Bufotes viridis, assembly GCA_033119425.1. Taxonomy (NCBI): domain Eukaryota; kingdom Metazoa; phylum Chordata; class Amphibia; order Anura; family Bufonidae; genus Bufotes; species Bufotes viridis. The sequence goes on from CM065589.1 coordinate 22,079,712, forward strand.
GGTCAGGTGTGGGACACGTGCACAGAACATCTGCCGTGTAACGTCTCATTCGTCTGTGTTCACACTTAGCGTCACAGGTTTGCAAATATCCAGTTTACGTGCGTTATCTGTCAGACGTCTTGGGTAGGACTCTCAGCCGAGGTCAGGGCTTGTGCTCTCATGCTTTACACTGCAGCTCTGCTGATTCAGATTGGCTGCTGTGTATAAGCAGGAGCCCCCCACAAGTCAGTGCAGGGAAAGATTTATTATGAATGATGAGCAGCTGGACCATCAGTACAATGAATGTCCATGAGCTGGTAGGCGGCCATGTTTGATTCTCATTAGGATCCTTTTACCCAGCCCAATGTGGGGCCATAATGCTCCCCTTGAGTCATGACAAATGTTCACGTGACATAAGGGGGTCAGGTCGCCGCTGCAGCCAGCGATTGGCGTCAGGCCAGCTGTTTACAGCGAGGGAGCCTTTTAAAGGGGTTCTCAGGGAATTAAGAAAATGAAAATACTTAAATATTACTTCATTATAAATATATTCCCAAATACCATACGTTACTTAGAATTCCCTCGTTTTGTCTGGGAGCAATCATCAATCATGGGGATGTAAAATGGCCACTGTCCCATTAGTTCACACAAAACCTGTCCTGATCACACATGAGGGCAAGTTACTGTAAAACACTGAGGTAAAGCGCTGCATCCTCCTCCTCTCTACTTGTCAGGGATTATGATCCTGAATACAGATGATAAGATCTTTAGCTGAATCTCTGGGGAATTTAGTTCATAAGGAGACCTGAAGTACATAGCGGACGGACAGGACAGACTGTGGTAATGGAGACTGCATACAAGTGCTGCTGCTCATTAGCCACATCCCCACCCTCCTCTCATGTCTCCTCATCTTCTCCATTCCCACAGAGATTCACCTGTATTCAGGATCATGATTCCTGACAAGCAGAGGAGAGAGGAGGATGGGCAAGCACTATGGCTCGTTGTGGTGAAGTAACTTGTCCTCCTGTGTGATTAGGACAGGTTTTGTGTGTACTAATAGGATGGCAGCTGTTTTATTTCTCCTAATGTTTTCTCCCTAGACAAAACAAGCCATTCTAAGTAATGAAAGGTATCTGAATATATTTATTATAAAATAATATTTAAGTATTTTCATTTTTTTAATTCCTGGAGACCCCCTTTAAGTGACATCTTAATCTATCCTGTGTGCAGCAGATCGTCATCACTTAGGTCAGGGCTCGCCTGGGTATTTGTCAGCCTGTTTCCAAAGGTCGCCGGGCGCAGGGCCGGCGCGTCCTAGGAGCGTCGGCCCCCTTCATGCTGCAGCCGCCCGAGCGCTTTATATAGAGCCTCAGGCGGCTGCAGCACTGCCCGGGCTGGCGCGTCCATGAGGACGCATGGCCCAGGCGCGGCATGAAGAGAGGGACTGACAGGAGGGAAGCGCTCTGCGCTCCTTCCTGTCAGTCCCTCATTGTAGCGTGGCCGAGCCCTGTATGGTACAGGGTGCATCTGTCTCCTGTACCCGGCCGGACTGACAAGAAGTGCGCACACAGTGTGCACTTGCTGTCAGTCCGCCCGGGTACAGGAAACTAAAGCTCTTGTACCCGTGGAGCATACAGCGCTCGGCCATGCTACATTAGAGGCGGGGAGGGAGGGGGAGAATGACAAGAGGGGAAAGATAATGACAAGAAAGGGGAGGGGAGAAAGAGAATGACAAGAAGGGGAAAGAGAATGACAAGAAGGGGGAAAGAGAATGACAAGAAGGGGAAAGATAATGACAAGAGGGGAGGGGGAATGACAAGAGGGGAAAGATAATGACAAGGGGGGAGAAAGGGAATGACAAGGGGTGGAAAGATAATGACAAGAAGGTGGGGGAAAGTGAATGACAAGGGGGAAAGAGCTGGGCGTTGTAGTGATGTGGGGACTGCAGAGGCTGAGCGCCAGCTGAGGGTTGTAGTGCTCAGTAAAATGTCATGGTGCCCGCTGTGCCCTCTTCCCTCCTCCGACCCTCTGCCCTCCTCCGGACCCCTCTGCCCTCCCCTCCGGACCCCTCTGCCCTCCCCTCCAGACCCCTCTGCCCTCCCCTCCGGACCCCTCTGCCCTCCCCTCCGGACCCCTCTGCCCTCCCCTCCGGACCCCTCTGCCCTCCCCTCCGGACCCCTCTGCCCTCCCCTCCGGACCCCTCTGCCCTCCCCTCCGGGCCCCTCTGCCCACCCCTCCGGGCCCCTCTGCCCTCCCATCCGGGCCCCTCTGCCCTCTCCTCCGGACCCCTCTGCCCTCTCCTCCGGACCCTGTAATCCTTGTAAGGGTTTCCACATGTCATGGCGGCCGCAAGTGGCGATCACTTAGACGCTAGCAGCATCTGACGTGTCATATAACCTATTGAAGAGAGGAAGCATTATGGGGGCCCTATATACTCCCACATTATGGGGGGCACTATGGAGAACAGGGGGAGGAACACTATGGGGGCATCTACTGGGGGCCCTATGTACTGGCATGCATTATTGGGGGGCTCTATGGAGAAGTGGGGGGGAAGGAGCACTATGGGGGCATCTATTGCGGGCTTTATGACGCGGCTCCGTCTGGCTCCTGACTTTTTTAGCTAGCTCCTAGATTCCAAGGAAATTTGTCAAGCCCTGACTTAGGTGCAGTGCTCGCTGCGCGGTTTTCAGGCCGTGAAGTACAAATCGTTACTGCCTTACATTCTATTCTGCTGACACGGCGGCGGAGAATACTGTGGGGTCTCCCTCACCTGCCATTCATTCTCCTCGGGGGGTGATGTTACTGCCTGCTCACAACTTTGCCTCTTTGCAGTCGCTGATTATTTGTCAGCTCGTTAGCCGATTACTACCGGAAAAAATACCAAGAGAAGCGAGGAGCCTGCAGCCGCCCGGTCCGGGGTATCAGGCTGATGATATCCTCTGCAGTTATCCCAAGCATGAGTCAATGGATGTATGTTTGGTCTATAAGATGCAGCAGACTATAGGATGCACCCAGGTTCAAACAACATAAGAAAAAAAAAATGTTAAAGGGGTTCACCGGGCTTTTATTATTGATGACCTCTCCTCAGGAAAGGTCATCGTTATCTGATCGACGTTGAACAGGAAGAGAAACACATGCATAATACTTCCCTGAGTGAGACATGCAAGCCAGTTCTCCTTCCAAAAGGACAAGATTACGGAATATCTCAAATGAAAATTGCCATGGTTAGCTGAGTGGCCTTGGTGGTGCTCTTTCTCATTAGAGAGACCACCTGCTATGCATAAGGAGAAACACAGAGCAGAGTCCAGCCAACTCTGCTCTATATGTCTGGGAAACATTTATGCAGATTAGAATCAGAAATTCAAATCAGCTTTCCTTCCAAAATAAAATGCTGACAATTATATATGTTTCCCAGAAACATACAGCCGCGTTGGCTGAACTACAATACTCCTCATGCAGACTGTCTCACTCAGAGAAGTATTACATGTGTGTCACTCTCTCTTGGTTTTGTTATAATTTGAATTATTTTAGTTGAATTCTCATTCGTTAGAATCAATTCGCTCATCTCTATTCTACAGTCTTCTTATAGACTTGGTCTCCTTTCTGTGCCATTCTTGCTGTCACTGAAGAAGAACTTCCTAGTTTCCATTCAAAGGCAGTAATTCTGTCCATAGCTAGTCCTGCTGACAAATTGTTTCTTTTCTAGACAATGCTCTGTGAGCTAAACAGCTCGGACTCCAGACTGATACATTGTAATAAACCAGCAGAGATGTATCCAGTCTAGACAATACAGTCCGGGTTGTTTAGCTCACAGAGCATTGTCTAGACTGGATACAACTCTGCTAGTTTGTTACAATGTATCAGTCTGGAATCTGGGCTGTTTAGCTCACAGAGCATTGTCTAGACTGGATACAACTCGGCTAGTTTGTTACATTGTATCAGTCTGGAGTCCGGGCTGTTTAGCTCACAGAGCATTGCCTAGACTGGATACAACTGCTAGTTTGTTACAATATATCAGTCTGGAGTCCGGGCTGTTTAGCTCACAGAGCATTGCCTAGACTGGATACAACTGCTAGTTTGTTACAATGTATCAGTCTGGAGTCAGGGCTGTTTAGCTCACAGAGCATTGTCTGGACTGGATACAACTCTGCTAGTTTGTTACCACCCTAGCGAAATGCATTCCTTGTCTGAGATGGGCCAACCCCTTTAAGGCCAGTGATTGGCTGTAGAGGTCATGCCTGTGGGCACATCACTGCTACAGCCATGTAAACAGTGCCTGGCTAGGAGGATGTAAAGATATAATATATGGGGGCACACCTATCCAAACTAAACGAGTGCTGGCAGCAGTGTGAATCAACAGACCAAAATATATGAACAAAGAACACTGCACACAAAAATGCCGCACATCAAAAATGTAATATTAATTATATAAATTTATTATTTAAAACACAAAACATGACACACGACAAAAAAGGGGTTAAAAACATTGTATACAATGGATCACCAACAGTGTGGATGTATAGTCCAACACTGATACCCACCACACGGCCCTGTCACAATAATCTCATAGTACAATCCCAGACAATTGGCTCACAGTGGATAATCTAGACAATATTCAGCAAACAATAACAATATCTGCATTAAAAAATCCACAAGAGCTATAATACTTATCACAGTAGCATGGTAATGCACGGGTCCAAGGTGGTGGGGCAAAACAAGCTCGACGCGTATCGCCGGTACACAGCCGGCTTCCTCAGGAGTGTCACCTTTACTAATGTTCAGGTAGCCTTATTTAAGCATCACATAATAAACAAAATAATAATCACCTGTTAGGTCAAATAAAGAGACCGCCCACCGCTCGACCCCTCCCTGGACAAGCGGCGTGGGAAGAGCGCCCTAAAGATGGACACCGCCGGACAACGCCGGCAGCGCTTGTGACGAGGCGCACAAGAAGGGCGTCGCGCACATGGCGCGCGCCCGTGACGTAAACCGGAAGTGAACGCCGAGCTTTTATTATATCAGGGCTCCAGACTAAAAAAATTACCTAGGAGCCATTGGCTCCTAAACTGAAAAATTTAGGAGCCAAATAAAATTTTTAGTCGCCAAATTTAAATAGATATATATTCACGATAGAAAAAATTGCCTCATTAACACGTCAGTGTTTGGTCAGTGATTTCCATCAGTGATTGTGAGCCAAAACCAGGAGTGGAGCCTCCACAGACATAAGGTATAAGGGAAAGATCTGCACCTGTTCTGTGTTTACAGCCGCAACTGGTTTTGGCTCAAAATCACTGATGGAAATCACTGACCAAGCTACTGATGCCACAGTCACACACGGGTTCACATTATATTATACTATGACCAAAACATAACGGACGCCTCAGACAGATGCCATACAGCGGCATCCCTCACCATAGAGTTCCATTGTACAAAAATGTATAGATTTTTCTGGACTTTACAGGATGGGAAGACATGGTACACTACTATCTCCCATTCTGCAAAAAAAAACAACTTATAAATTAGCATATATGGTTTTTGTACAATGGAACTCTATTGGATGGATGCCACAGTATGACATCTGTCTGAAAGCGTCATCAACTATACGTTTTTGTATATGTTAAGCGTATGACAAAAATCCAACACTTCCATTATTTTCATTGTTCTGCTCATCAAAGCGGAGCAGAACAACAGAAATAAATAGTGGTGGTGTGAACGGGGCCTAAGAGGTGGGTGTGCAGGAACCATTACTGGTCTAATAACATGAAGGAATTATAGCGAAGTGATAAAGTCCAGTCCAATATGGCGGAACTTCCCTGTACGTTATCACTTGGCTATAATAGCCTGCTGTGTATTTACTACATACTGCAACACATACATCACTCACTGCACTACATACATCAGTGTTAGATGTATGTAGTGCAGTGTGTGATGTATACAAGTGTATGATGTATGTAGTGCAGTGTGTGATGTATACAAGTGTATGATGTATGTAGTGCAGTGTGTGTAGTGCAGTGTGTGATGTATGTAGTGCAGTGTGTGATGTGTGTAGTGCAGTGTGTGATGTATACATGTGTATGATGTATGTAGTGCAGTATGTGATGTATACAAGTGTATGATGTATGTAGTGCAGTGTGTGATGTATACAAGTGTATGATGTATGTAGTGCAGTGTGTGATGTATACAAGTGTATGATGTATGTAGTGCAGTGTGTGATGTGTGTAGTGCAGTGTGATGTATACAAGTGTATGATGTATGTAGTGCGGTGTGTGATGTATACAAGTGTATGATGTATGTAGTGCAGTGTGTGATGTATACAAGTGTATGATGTATGTAGTGCAGTGTGTGATGTATACAAGTGTATGATGTATGTAGTGCAGTGTGTGTAGTGCAGTGTGTGATGTATGTAGTGCAGTGTGTGATGTGTGTAGTGCAGTGTGTGATGTATACATGTGTATGATGTATGTAGTGCAGTATGTGATGTGTGTAGTGCAGTGTGTGAAGTATGTAGTGATGTATACATGTGTACTGTATGATGTATGTGATGATCACACACTCCACTACATACATTACACACATGGATACACAACACCTTGCGCTGTCTCCTTCTTCTGCGGCCCCATCTTGATGCTTCAGCTCCTCAGCGCGCCCGGCACTCCTTCCTTCAGCCCCCCCCCCCAGAGCCGGCCCCTCCTCCTTTCATCTCCCGTCGGCTTTCTCTGCTGCAGGGCGCTGTATGGCTCCGGCGCACGCCCAAACTAACCAATAGCAAAGCTCCTGTATGGAGCTTTGCTATTGGTTATTTCAGGCTGCGCTGCCTGTGCTGTGCGGCTCGCTGAGTGGTGCGTCTGCTGAAGTTCTTTTTTTTTCTTAAAGCTGCAGCGCGGCGGTGGGACAAGTCGCAAATGGCGATAAGACTTAAATTTCTTATCGCCATTTGCAAATTGCTAGTCGCATTGGCGACTATTTTGGTCGCCGTCTGGAGCCCAATATGCAAATTGTCTTCGCTACCAGCTAGTTCGGCGGATACTTGCTGGTAGCCGCCACATTCTCATGTTCTGGGAACGCCCCCTCTGCTCTTGATAGACAGGGCCAGCGCGCTCTCCTCCTCCCGCTGGCCCTGTCTGCAGCCGAAATCCCGCACATGCGCCGTAACGGTCTTCAGTTGGCGCAGGCGCTTGGCTGCTTCTTCTCTCAGAGTGCCTGTGCCGACTGTAGACCGATACGGCGCAGGCGCGGGATTTCGGCTGCAGACAGGGCCAGCGGGAGGAGGAGAGCGCGCTGGCCCTGTCTATCAAGAGCAGAGGGGGCGTTCCCAGAGCATGAGAATGCGGCGGCTACCAGCAAGTATCCGCCCAACTTGCTGGTAGCGAAGACAATTTGCATATAATAAAAGTACGATTTTTAGAAGATAGAAAACTCAAATAAAGGTATGAAACATATGTTTGAACTCAGCTGACATTAGCAAGTAGCTAATGTCAGCTACTGGAAATTGCATAAGTGGGGGTGACAGAAGCCATTTAAGGGTTATTAGGTGAAAGTACCAGTCACCCAGCTAGAAAAATAGTTAAACTTTTGTGACAGAATGGCTCAATATTTTTAATAAAGACTAATTGAAAAAATGATTTCTAGCCTAAAATGAGTAAAATGCAATCATAAACAAAAAAAAAATTGTCCCTGAAGGTGTACATAGCCTTTATAGCAATGCTTTATGGGAAAAAAATATGCAGATTAGCTCAGGCCGGCCAGACTCCTCCAAAAGCCTTTGTCTCTGGTCCGGCTGACATGGGATCCTTTACAGGCTGTTGGTGGGAGAAGCATCCGCACTCGTAGTGTCCTATAAAACGTAAAAAAAAAAACCTCTGCATATTAATGGAGAAAGCAGATACGGACGTTATGGCCGGTGCTGGACCTGAGACGCCTGCTGATGTGCACCCCTCTCGGCTGGCGATTGGTTTAGCACGTTTCCTTTGCTTCCCGTTTCTTGCAGTTGTTTTTAGCTGTTTATCACACTTCCCGAGGCAGAAATACCATCGCTTACAAGAAAGCCGAATCATTTCTTACAGAACAATGCCATCAGAGTCCAGCCGTACCGTATAGTCAGCAAATCCGTAAAATCCTGCATCGTCTTAAAACACAGAAAATCCACCAAAATCTCCCAAATCTTCCTCGATTCATTTGTTCTTTTCATTGGATCCTGTTTTAACTAAAAATGAGAAATTTATAAAGAAATCTTCTCTCTGTCTCCCTTGAGCTCAGCCATAAAAATAAATGCTACCGACTAGCACGTCTAAAGTGACAGGTGCACATCCATAAAGCGAGCATACAAACAGTGAGCACAATATGGCAGCACTATGTTATACATGCAAACAATAGAACCAGGGATTGTTCTGGATTAAAGTGGTACTATACCTACTATACATGAAAAATGAATACTCTTTGCGCACATTTTTGATCAAACATGTTTGGGGCCCATCTACCAACGTCAAGGTGGCTTCTGCACATGGGTACCTAAGACTAACAGAAGTGCCTCTTGGGCCTAACCTAAGCTACAGTGTTCAGGGCGGTGTAGGAGCCAGCGATATTTATACTCTGCTCAGAAGGCCTGGACACGAAGAGCTTCCATTTTTCATGTAATCCAGAATAATTCCTGCTTCCGTTGTTTGCCATGTGCTGCCATGTTCCCCCTCCTCCTCCTGTCTTGTGTCTGACTATAAGACAAGTGGCTGCAGCAGGATCCTCCCCCCTCTGCCCTGTCTGAAGTAAGCCCCCGAGATTGTTGAACCCTACCCTTTCACTAGCCTTATTACCTCCATTATCTCCTGTTTACTTGTATCATTAGGCCTATTTCACATGTCCGTTGTGTTTATGGATCCGCAAATTGCGGATCCATAAACACACCCGGCCGCCAGCCCAATAGAAATGTCTATTCTTGTCCGCAGTTGCGGGCAAGAATAGGACATGCTCTACTTTTTTGCGGAGCTGTGGCCGTAAGATCGGCGGCGCGCTCCGCAAAAACTGATGCGGAGAGCACAGTGTGTGCTCTCCGCATAGTTCCGGGCCCCATTCACAGTCAATGGGTCCGCATGTATTCCGCAGAATTGTGGAATACATGCGGACATATATGCGGACATGTGGATAAGGCCTTAGCCGTAGGGATTGTGCCAGGTTTTTAAGGTATCCCCTCTGCACAAGATAGAGGATAACTAGCTGATCGCCGGGGTCCGACTGCTGGGACTCCCACCCTCCCGTTCTGATGGAGGAGAAGGTCGTGCACGCACCCTACCGTTCTGTTCATTCTTTATGGGAGCACTGGAGATAGCGCCCGGCTTCCATAGAGAATGAATGGAGCAGCAGCGCACATGCAAGACCTGCCGCTCCATCAGAACGGGGGAACGGGACACCCGTTCTCAGGATCGGTGGGGGTCCCAGCGATCGGTCTCCCAGCAATCATCTACTCATCCTCTATCCTGTGGATAGGGGATAACTTAAAAAACTTGGCGCAACCTCTTTAAGATAATTTACTCTGCAGTGTAAAATAAATAGCTTCGTCATCTGGAAACTATCGGCAAGCTGCTGCTGTTGCGCTTACAATGTCTAGTATATAAAAGTGTTATGATATATATATATACCTGGCGCCTGTGACCAACCCCTTTAAAATCTTAAAGGTATTGTCTGTCCCCTGCTGCCGGTATACAGCCTCCAAGGTGAAACATCGCAGCAGGTGGTTCCCGACATGGCAGGGTGTAAGGCCTGTGGTTTGCGTCAGTGTCCCCCCCCCCCCCCTAACAGCACCACTCTGGTTTATGGGCTTTGTCTGGTATTACAGCATTGACTTCAGCTCGGCTAAATTGCAGTACCAGACGCGGCCTACGGACGGCTGTGGAGCTGCCACCCCTCAAAACCTCACGCATGTATACGTTATTTTATAATGTGCTGTTCTTCATGTTCCTCTTCTCTCTCTCTCCAGCTTCTATGCAATGTTGGCCACAGTGAAGAAAAATTAGGGTTTTCGTATGAAGACATCATTATTTGGTAAGTGGGTTTTAAGGGGTTCTCCTAATAAGACACAAAAGTCTAATAAGTGCATCATTTATATAGGTTTTCCGAGATTTTTATACTGATCGTGAGGTCCGAAACTAGGGACCCCCAGCAATCAGCTGTTAGAGAAGGCTCCGGCACTGGTGTGAAAGCTGCGGCCTTCTCTCAGCTCACCAGCGCCGTACATTATATAGTGGCCGTGCTTGGTATTGCCCATTCACTTCTATGGGGCTGAGCTGCTCCTAAGCCACGTGACTGATGGAACGTGTCCTCACTGGCCTAGGGAAAGCTGAGAGAAGGCCGCAGCACTTTTGAAGCACAAGACATATTGCAAATCTGATTGCGGCAATCGATTCCTGAGAAAAGTCTGGTCGTCTTTGATACGCTACATGACCCCCTTTCCATTGGAAAAATGTGCTCTTGATCTGATAGGGCGGCCATGTTCCAGACATAGCCTAAAAGATAGGCCCCCTCACCCTTTACTTGCTGGGGTATTCAGATATTTTGTTTTCCCTTTCGTTTCTGAAATCAAAGGGTGTCCTGAGACTCATCCTGTATATTGGAAAAGTTTTTCATTATATAAAGTATATTGAATTAAACCAGAATACCCCTTTAAGTTCCCCTCATGTACTGCCTCTGCTGCAGCGTGAATTCGGTTTTTCCCATTTGGGATCTTTGTCCGAATTTTTTCTGTCCTTGGAACCAAATTTACGCATTCACACGTCATAGAGCGACATGAATGAAGCTTCAGCCGCACATATGCTAAAGCCTGTGTTAGACGGGCAGATCAGCCAGCGATTGTTCCCCCCCCCCCCCCAGCAATCGCCTGCTCGCTAGCAGAGCAGACCAGTGCTATTACATGCAGCGATCTCCTCCGTAGCATGGGGAGGGGCGATCGTTGCGCCACCGCTCGTCCCCATTACCTAGTGGTTGGCCGGCAGCAGATCGCTATTAGACGGCACAATCTGCCATCGGCAAGAGCAGATTTGCAACAATCAGCTATAATCTGGAGGGGGATACAGGATTTTCAGCCATTTACTGTAATATTGGGGGGGGGGGGGGGGGAATCCAGTGATCAGCTGTAATCTGTCGGAGATCCAGAATTATCTGTAATCCTTGAGAGATCCAGCATTTCCAACTATCACCTGTAATCTGTGACGATCCAGGATTTTCAACAATCAGCAGTAATTTGTGGTAAATTGAAGATTTCCAAGGATCATCTAATCTGTGATTTCCAGCGATCGGCTGTAACCCATGAGGGATCCAGTATTTCCAGTGATTGTCTGAGGATCCAGGATTTTCCAACAATCAACAGTAATATGTGGGGTATCTAAAATGTCCAAGTATCATCTAATCTGAAGGGGGTCCATGGATTCCTGCGATAGGTGTAATCCATGAGGGATCCAGGATTTCCAGTGATCGCCTATAATCTAGGAGGGATCCAAGATTTTCAGTGATCGCCTATAATCTAGGAGGGATCCAGAATTTTCAGTGATCGCCTATAATCTAGGAGGGATCAAGGATTTTCAGTGATCGCCTATAATCTATGAGGGATCCAGGATTTTCAGTGATCGCCTATAATCTAGGAGGGATCCAGGATTTTCAGTAATTGCCTGTAATCTAGGAGGGATCCAGGATTTACAGTGATCGCCTATAATCTAGGAGGGATCCAGGATTTTCAGTGATCACCTATAATCTAGGAGGGATCCAGGATTTACAGTGATCGCCTATAATCTAGGAGAGATCCAGGATTTTCAGTGATCGTCTATAATCTAGGAGGGATCCAGGATTTACAGTGATATCCTGTAATCTAGGAGGGATCCAGGATTTTCAGTGATCGTCTATAATCTAGGAGGGATCCAGGATTTTCAGTGATCGTCTATAATCTAGGAGGGATCCAGGATTTCCAGTGATCGCCTATAATCTAGGAGGGATCCAGGATTTTCAGTGATCGCCTATAATCTAGGAGGGATCCAGGATTTTCAGTGATTGCCTATAATCTAGGAGGGATCCAGGATTTTCAGTGATCGCCTATAATCTAGGAGGGATCCAGGATTTTCAGTGATCGCCTATAATCTAGGAGGGATCCAGGATTTTCAGTGATCGCCTATAATCTAGGAGGGATCCAGGATTTTCAGTGATCGCCTATAATCTAGGAGGGATCCAGGATTTAGAGCATTAGGGTTCATTCACACGTCCGCAAATTGCGGATCCGCAAAACACGGACACCCGCCATGTGCGTTTTGCTTTTTCCGGACCGCACATGGCCGGCACATTATATAGAAATGCCTTTTCTTGTCCGTGTCTGCGGACATGAATAGGATATGTTCTATTTTTTTGCGGAACAGAAGTGCGGATGCGGACAGCACACTGTGCTCTGTCCGCATCTTTTCCGGCCCCATTGTAAATGAATGCGTCCGGATCTGTTCCGCAACGTTGCGGAACAGATCCGGACCCATTTTGCGGATGTGTGAATGGACCCTTAGGCCTCATGCACACAAACGTATTTTCATTCCATGTCTGGTCCGTTGTTTTTTTTTTTTTTTGTGGACCGTATACGGAACCATTCATTTCAGTGGGTTCGCAATAAAAAAAAAAAACTGAAGCATTCTGTTTCCGTATTTTCGTTCCGCAAAAAAATAAAAAATGTCCTATTGTCCGCATTACGACAAGAATAGGACTGTTCTATTAGGGGCCAGCTTTCCGTTCCGCAAAATACGGAATGCACACGGATGTCATCCGATTTTTTGCGGATGCGTTTTTGTGGACTGCAAAACACATACGGCCGTGTGCATGAGCCCTTAGGATGTAATCTGTGGAGGATCCAACAATCGGCAGTAATTTGTAGGGAATCTAAGATTTCCAAGGATCATCTAATCTGTGAGGGATCCATGGTTTCCAGTATTTGGCTGTAATCTGTGGGGGGTCCTGGATTTCCCACAATCACCTGTAATCTGTGAGGGATCCATGGTTTCCAGTATTTGGCTGTAATCTGGGAGGGATCCTGGATTTCCGACAATCACCTGTAATCTGTGAGGGATCCAGAATATCCAATGATCCGCATTCATGCGGTCAATGCAGTGCCCCCACAGGAGAAACTGAGAACTACCCTTCCCATTAAGAAGGATGGGCTGCTTGCATAACATAGGGATGTCTTGTGTCCCCAGACCAAGTCTCGCTCTTTGTGGCCCCTCTATCTTGTAGATAAGGGTCCCAAGCGTTGGATCGGATCCCCTATTAGAATGCACTAAGTGGAGCTTTAGAAATGGGGTTTTGTTAACCCTTCAGTAGTTGTATTTTGCGGATGTGTCCGTGTTTCTCATGTCCTCGGTGTAGTGATTCCTCCTCCTATTGAATGAGAAATCACCTTCACGGTATGAGAATCGGTCCTGGTCATGTGATTTATGTTTTATGGGTTGTATAAGATTAGGAAAGCATGGCGCCACTCCTGTCCATGGGCAGCATCCAGTATTGCAGCTCAACCCCACTCTAAATAATTCCAATGCAGTACCAGATCTGGCCTGTGAGCAAAAATGGCGCTGTTTCTGGAAGAAGTCGGCTGTATTTTCCTAGTATCATGTAACCCCTTTAACATTATGGGGTAAAATCAGAACCAGATGAAATCTTATCCTGTGTCCTCAGTAATCAGGGCCACGTCGGACAAGCAGCTGATCTCTCCAAGGGGCGGAGGAAGGGTCAGGGATGATGAGGGGACGTCTAAAAATGTCATCCTCCGGCCAAGTAGAGCTGGGTGGGTTACGGAGAAAGGGAGCGTCATGGATCTGTGTTTGAAAGTGGTGTACTACACTCTCTAGACCAGTGGACTCCCAGCATACCCAAACAGCCAGCAGCAGAACGCTGGGCATGCTGGGAGTTGTAGTATTGCAGGTTGTAGACTGGTCTAGGGCCTGTAAATCGTAGTTTCCACCCCCAGTATATTTTTGTGTACATCTGATTAGCTTTGTGACGTTACTTATCTGCCGTGTACGTGCTGACCTGACCCCTGGTATTTTTTTTTCCCTTTATGATCATAGTTTGCGGTTAGCCTTGTTAAATGAAGCAAAAGAAGTGCGAGCGGCGGGGCTGCGGGCTCTCCGTTACCTCATCCGAGATTCAAGTATTCTACAGAAGGTGCTAACGTTAAAAGTAGATTACTTAATAGCCAGGTAAGTGTTTCCCTCTACAGTCTATAGCACACACCCGCCACCACACAGGACCTTTAAAGGGGTTGTCAGGGATTTTAATATTGAAGACCTATCCTTAGGATAGACCATCAGTATCTGACCGGTGAGAGTCTGACTTCCGGGACCATCAGTATCTGACTGGTGAGAGTCCGACTTCCGGGACCATCAGTATCTGACCGGTGAGAGTCTGACTTCCGGGACCATCAGTATCTGACCGGTGAGAGTCTGACTTCCGGGACCATCAGTATCTGACCGGTGAGAGTCCGACTTCCGGGACCATCAGTATCTGACCGGTGAGAGTCTGACTTCCGGGACCATCAGTATCTGACCGGTGAGAGTCTGACTTCCGGGACCATCAGTATCTGACCGGTGAGAGTCTGACTTCCGGGACCATCAGTATCTGACTGGTGAGAGTCCGACTTCCGGGACCATCAGTATCTGACCGGTGAGAGTCCGACTTCCGGGACCATCAGTATCTGACTGGTGAGAGTCCGACTTCCGGGACCATCAGTATCTGACTGGTGAGAGTCCGACTTCCGGGACCATCAGTATCTGACCGGTGAGAGTCCGACTTCCGGGACTTTCAGTATCTGACCGGTGTGAGTCCGACTTCCAGGACCCCTGCCGATCCAGCTCTTTAAAGGGCATCTGTCAGCAGTTTTGTCCCTATGACACTGGCTGACCTGTTACATGGGCACTTGGCAGCTGAAGGCATCTGTGTTGGTCCCATGTTCATATGTGCCCGCATTGCGGAGAAAAATTATGTTTTTATAAATGCAAATGAGGCTCTAGGAGCAACGGGGGCGTTACCATTACACCTAGAGGCTCTGCTCTCTTGCTGCACTGTGTGCTTCAGTATTCAGCACAGTATAGCAGGGATACTAAAGCGCACGGCGCAATGCAAGACTTTAGGAGAAGTCAGGGCCAGGAAGGATGACGTTTACACTGCCTGGCCCTCTGGGTGTAATGGTAATGTCCCCGTTGCTCCTAGAGGCTCATTTGCATATAATAAAACATACTTTTTCTCCGTAATGAGGGCACATTTGAACATGGGACCAAAACAGCTGCCAAGCGCGCATGGAACAGGTCAGCCAGTGTCATGGGGACAAATCTGAGGACAGATGTCCATTAAGCCACTGCCTCCTCTTCATTGATTACCCGGCACAGCGCCATACGGTTTGTAGTGGCTGACTGTGGTACTACACGTACTGAGCTGCAGTGCCGCAGAATGAATGAAGAGGATGCAACACTCGGTGGGGGCGCCATCAGACTGCCTCCTGTCAGATATTGATTGCCTCGGGTAAGGATAGACTATTGATATTAAAATCCCAGACAATCCTTCAGGTTATGGTCAGATTATGGTGCTTCTGTTTCGCCCATTGAAAGGATCTTTGTCCAGAAGAATGCTCATTGGCGACCAAGCACCACGTGGGTCCTTTTTGTCCCTCAATCTGGCCTAGTGGCACATGCTTTTTAAACCGTACCCTGAATGAGAGTAGCAGCAGCACCGACTGAGGAGCAGCGTCATGAGCATCTTATGGTCCGTTCACACTGGGCCGTATTCTTGATCATTGCTCCGTGTCCACCAGTAGAACCTAGATTGCATCCTTTCTGCTAACTGTATGGGGAGGAGCGATCATCTGCACATACCGATGATGATTGCACCATGTAGATGGCAGTAAACGATCTGCTCGAAATGCTGTATATCCCACTGAGAGCTCATCACGAAGGGATTAACTGTCCCTGTATAGAGGCGGATTATGTGACCTGAAGGTGTCGGATTTGGAGAGTTGATTATTGATTTGCAGGGTGTGTCCTCCGTCTTTGCTTGATCAGAAATCTGTCCTTTGTTTCCAGGTGCATAGATATCCAACAAAGTAACGAAGTAGAACGGACGCAGGCGCTGAGATTAGTCAGAAAGGTAAAGTAAGGGCACAGTCGTCATGTGGTGTGGGTGACCGTTTCGTCTTCATCGCTTTTCCTGTCATGCAACCTCTGCTGGCCTGCCTCACCTTGAGGGTGGGGGGGTGGGGGTGGGCGTCACTTGACAGGAAGTCATCGCTTCAAAGATTTTCTCGGCAACCCCAGAGAAAGCTAACGGTTTTCATGAATGCAAAAAGGAGATATGGAGAAGAGAGGAAAGATATTGGAAAGTATCGCCATTTTTAAAAAAAATGTGATAAAGCAACCTTGCAAAAAAAAAAAAAAAACATTCCAAAAAGTTGTCGTTTTTGGAATACTGGAACGCCTGACTGCAGGATCAGAGCACACAGATAGTGCTGAGCAAACTTGTTTTTTAAGTTCTGCGTCCAAAGTTCGGGTTTGGGTTATCGAAGAATCCCGTTATGGATTCCAAATTCTGTTATGGTCCGTGGCAGCGGGATTCTTCAATAACCCGACTTTGGACGCAGAACTTAAAACACAAGTTCCCTCAACGCTACACACAGGCTTTGTTTGTAGTCTGGAACCTCGCATCTGCCTTGACGCTGTATACAGAATACGGCTGATTTGGTTTCACTTGTGACTTGACTCCGGTCCTTATGAAAAGCTTTTTTAGTCCTACACTTGGATTTGTCACCTGTAAACATATAGGTTCCGTCTGTCATTCTTAGGCTAGCTTCACACGACCTGCAAAATGCGGATACCAGCCGGGTGCAGCCTGTACTTTCAGCGGGCCCATTGTCAAACTGCCTAAACAGACAAAAATAGGACATGTTCTGTAATTTGTGGCATGGCCACATGGATGACATCCGTGTGCTATCCCCATTTTCTGGCTGCTTTCTCCCAGAAACAGCTCCACCCTCATCCCCAGTGGTGGTGATTGGTATTGCATCCCAGCCACGTAAATTTGATCACGGATGAGCTGCTATACCAGATGTGACCCGTGGACAGGTAGGGCGCTCTTGGAGCCGTGTGTTCCTAATCACGTATAACCTCACTGTGATCAACCCCGTGCTACCTGCTTCTTTCATAGATCTCTGGAAATGTCGGGGACGGTTTGTCTTCACGTAATATCACATGGCCGTATCTGGCCGCAGCATTAATGATTGGTGTAGCTGCCTTCCAGGCCGTTTTAAACCCGTATCAGATGCTAATGGCCATTCGTGTTTCCCCTGCAGGGGACGGGCCTAAGCGGCTGCAGCTTCCCCTTGCGTAGTCAGCAGTGTAAGGACCCAGGGTGGTCAGCTGAAATGTAATATGACCGGGTGCCCGATAAATGAATGACAATACGTGGCAGTGCCGCAGGGTGGACCAGG
Organism: Bufotes viridis; assembly: GCA_033119425.1. Taxonomy (NCBI): domain Eukaryota; kingdom Metazoa; phylum Chordata; class Amphibia; order Anura; family Bufonidae; genus Bufotes; species Bufotes viridis. The sequence goes on from CM065589.1 coordinate 22,097,167, forward strand.
CCGCCCCTCATTCACTCTGTGAAATCCTTCTGACTTTACAATAATCTTGTTTTTTTTTCTTGTGTTTTTCAGATGATTACTGTGAACGCTTCCTTATTCCCTAGTTCTATAACCAATTCTTTGATAGCAGTCGGAAACGACGGCCTCCAGGAGCGGGACAGGATGGTGCGGGCGTGCATCGCCATTATCTGTGAACTAGGTATTGATGGCTGCTGACGAAAATCACAGTATTAGGGTCCATTCACATGTCCGCAATTCTGTTCCGCATTTTGGGGAACGGAATTGCGGACCCGTTAATTTCAACGGGGACAGACGATGTCCCGGCCGGGTCCGCAATTGCGGAACGCACATCGCCGATGTCCGTGTTTTGGATCCGCAAAACACACACGGACGTGTGAATGGACCCTCACCCACAGCGGCTCCTGACTGTTTCTGGCTTAATAGAGGTGGGGGTTCCTCTGTTCATCCCATGGCCAATGAAGAGCTCTCGCTGGAGGGAGGGTTTAAAACACATAGTGAATATGATACAACGCCTGTCCGCCATTTTGGGGCACAAATTAATTGGGTATTCCGGCTTGATGACATAATCCCCTATCCAAAGGATAGATTGTGGGGGTCCAACTGCTGAGAGGCCACTGATTAAAAGAACATCGGTTCTGTACCCTCAAAATGAATCTCATGTGGTGATTAGATGACGTTATGCCCTATCCGCAGGATAGATGGGCGGGGGTCCGACTGCTGGGACCTCGACCGGTCAAGATGACACCATGCATCCGAAATGAACAGATGCCTCTTTTCATTTGCCAGTAAACAGGTTATCCCCTATACACAAGGAACCACTTTATCCTCGAAATGCGTGGAACGGCAGGTTGAGCATGTGCGCTGCCACGTCGTTCATTTGTGGTCAGTGGGGATCCCGGCGGTCAGACCCCCACGATCTATCCTGTGAACCGAGGATAACTAGAATACCTCTTTAAGACAGAATTGTGGCACTTTAAGCTTAGTAATTCTCCCTCCATGTGCTTGCTGAGCGTTTCAAGCGCTATATCCGAAAATTTGAGGATCCTGTGCGTTTTCAGGAGGCTTTGTGTCATACTTAGAAATGCACAATATATATCTGACTGGTTATTGGAGGTATGAATTGATTTCTCCGGACACAGATTTTAGGCCTCATCATTCTTTTTTGCACATGGTTTTATATTACATTGCATTTAGCCTTTTCTCATCGAATCCCCTTGTTCTTTCTTTTCCTCCCCATTGCCGCAGCACTTCAAAACCCAGAAGTGGTGGCGCTCAGAGGCGGCCTCAGCACCATCCTCAAAAACGTGATCGACTGCCAGCTGAGTCGGATCAACGAAGCCCTCATCACCACAGTCCTGCACCTCCTCAATCATCCAAAGACGCGGCAGTATGTGCGAGCAGACGTAGAATTAGAGGTACGTGACGCGTTTCATCCTTGCCGCGTTGGGACCATGAGTAACTTTATTGGGGCTGAGCTGCAGTACCAGGCACGGATGTGCCACTGTGCCCACATAGACATCGAAGGGGGACGTGGCTGGTGTCTGCCATGACTCATAGACGACCACATGTCGATTTAATGCAATAAAACTCAATTAATGTTTTTTTTCTTTTATAGCAAATTTTAGCGCCGTACACGGATTTTCACTACAGACATAATCCCGACACAGCGGAAGGGCAGCTGAAGTAAGTCATTACTGTGTGCACTGCTTCATGTCTGTTCATTACCTTGCACTTTAGGGGGAGCCTGCCAGCATATCCCCCAGTACAAGCCTCTAAAGGGTTATATAAGGACAAGTGGAAGCAATGCCTATGGTGGTAGCATAGGTGAACAATTGGGTATTCCCACCTCAGGCATGTATGGAAACAACCTTTGGCCTACACATCCAGGCGTGAAGGGGTCAGGGGTCCTCGTTCTACAGAAAGGTGCGGGTCATACCTCTGGAACCCGCACCTTTTTCTAGAATGAGGACCCCTGACCCCTTATTTTGTGAGCAAGGACCTCCCCCACCAACACAGTACTGTCTGGAGACATAGACCTGATAATGTTGAGCTACAATAATAGCAGGGCAGACTGTGCTACGCTGTGTCCGTAACGAACAATCATTTGTATAGGCGTTACGAAAGAAGCGTAGTGCGGCCCCCTCGGCTGTGTCTGTAGTCCAGGCAGGTTGAGGTTAGATGGGGGGTTTTATTCTGAGATGGGAGTACCCCTTTAATTTCATCCTGCCACATGCTGGCAAGTGCCGGCTGGACATTGCCACACCAGGCAGGTGTCCTTGCTTTCCTTTAGTAAGCTAACCCCTTCCAATGCTCACAGGTCATTACTATTGAATGCTGGACCCACCAGATTGAAAGGGGGGGGGGGGATAATGGCGGAAAGCATGCTACCCCGACTTAACCACGCCCGGTGGGCACCTGCCAGCATGGAGCTGGATGGAATTAAAGTTTATTTTGCCTGCCCTGCCGCTCTGCCGCCGTGCTCGCATTTGTTGTTATGTGACCCATACGTGGTTTAGTAGTGTGAGATTTACTGTCTGACTCCCTTTAAGCATTATCTGTAAAAACCTGTATAATATGCAAGGACGCATTTTTGAGCTACCCGCCATCCTGCTGCAGCCCATAGATATTGTGTATGTGGTACAATACAGGCTACCCGCCATCCTGCTGCAGCCCATACATACTGTGTGTGTGGTACAATGCAGGCTACCCGCCATCCTGCTGCAGCCCATAGATAGTGTGTGTGGTACAATACAGGCTACCCGCCATCCTGCTGCAGCCCATACATATTGTGTGTGTGGTACAATGCAGGCTACCCGCCATCCTGCTGCAGCCTGTAGATATTGTGTATGTGGTACAATGCAGGCTACCCGCCATCCTGCTGCAGCCCATAGATATTGTGTATGTGGTACAATACAGGCTACCCGCCATCCTGCTGCAGCCCATACATACTGTGTGTGTGGTACAATGCAGGCTACCCGCCATCCTGCTGCAGCCCATAGATAGTGTGTGGTACAATACAGGCTACCCGCCATCCTGCTGCAGCCCATACATATTGTGTGTGTGGTACAATGCAGGCTACCCACCATCCTGCTGCAGCCCATAGATATTGTGTATGTGGTACAATGCAGGCTACCCGCCATCCTGCTGCAGCCCATAGATATTGTGTGTGTGGTACAATGCAGGCTACCCGCCATCCTGCTGCAGCCCATAGATATTGTGTGTGGTACAATGCAGGCTACCCGCCATCCTGCTGCAGCCCATAGATATTGTGTGCGCGGTACAATGCAGGCTACTCGCCATCCTGCTGCAGCCCATAGATATTGTGTGCGCGGTACAATGCAGGCTACCCGCCATCCTGCTGCAGCCCATAGATATTGTGTGTGCAGTACAATGCAGGCTACCCGCCATCCTGCTGCAGCCCATAGATATTGTGTGTGCAGTACAATACAGGCTACCCGCCATCCTGCTGCAGCCCATAGATATTGTGTGTGCAGTACAATACAGGCTACCCGCCATCCTGCGCAGCCCATAGATATTGTGTGTGCAGTACAATGCAGACTACCCGCCATCCTGCGCAGCCCATAGATATTGTGTGTGCAGTACAATACAGGCTACCCGCCATCCTGCTGCAGCCCATAGATATTGTGTGCGCGGGACAATACAGGCTACCCGCCATCCTGCTGCAGCCCATAGATATTGTGTGTGTGGTACAATGCAGGCTACCCGCCATCCTGCTGCAGCCCATAGATATTGTGTGCGCGGGACAATACAGGCTACCCGCCATCCTGCGCAGCCCATAGATATTGTGTGTGTGGTACAATGCTGACTACCCGCCATCCTGCTGCAGCACATAGATATTGTGTGTGCAGTACAATACAGGCTACCCGCCATCCTGCGCAGCCCATAGATATTGTGTGTGCAGTACAATGCAGGCTACCCGCCATCCTGCGCAGCCCATAGATATTGTGTGTGCAGTACAATGCAGGCTACCCGCCATCCTGCTGCAGCCCATAGATATTGTGTGTGCAGTACAATGCAGGCTACCCGCCATCCTGCTGCAGCCCATACATACTGTGTGTGTGGTACAATGCAGACTACCCGCCATCCTGCTGCAGCCCATAGATATTGTGTGTGCAGTATAATGCAGGCTACCCGCCATCCTGCTGCAGCCCATAGATATTGTGTGTGGTACAATACAGGCTACCCGCCATCCTGCGCAGCCCATAGATATTGTGTGTGGTACAATACAGGCTACCCGCCATCCTGCGCAGCCCATAGATATTGTGTGTGTGGTACAATGCAGACTACCCGCCATCCTGCTGCAGCCCATAGATATTGTGTGTGCAGTACAATACAGGCTACCCGCCATCCTGCGTAGCCCATAGATATTGTGTGTGCAGTACAATGCAGACTACCCGCCATCCTGCGCAGCCCATAGATATTGTGTGTGCAGTACAATGCAGACTACCCGCCATCCTGCTGCAGCCCTTAGATATTGTGTGTGCAGTACAATGCAGGCTACCCGCCATCCTGCTGCAGCCCTTAGATATTGTGTGTGCAGTACAATGCAGGCTACCCGCCATCCTGCGCAGCCCATAGATATTGTGTGTGGTACAATACAGGCTACCCGCCATCCTGCGCAGCCCATAGATATTGTGTGTGCAGTACAATGCAGACTACCCGCCATCCTGCTGCAGCCCATAGATATTGTGTGTGCAGTACAATGCAGGCTACCCGCCATCCTGCGCAGCCCATAGATATTGTGTGTGGTACAATACAGGCTACCCGCCATCCTGCGCAGCCCATAGATATTGTGTGTGCAGTACAATGCAGACTACCCGCCATCCTGCGCAGCCCATAGATATTGTGTGTGCAGTACAATGCAGGCTACCCGCCATCCTGCTGCAGCCCTTAGATATTGTGTGTGCAGTACAATGCAGGCTACCCGCCATCCTGCGCAGCCCATAGATATTGTGTGTGGTACAATACAGGCTACCCGCCATCCTGCGCAGCCCATAGATATTGTGTGTGCAGTACAATGCAGACTACCCGCCATCCTGCTGCAGCCCATAGATATTGTGTGTGCGGTACAATGCAGGCTACCCGCCATCCTGCTGCAGCCCTTAGATATTGTGTGTGCAGTACAATGCAGGCTACCCGCCATCCTGCGCAGCCCATAGATATTGTGTGTGCGGTACAATACAGGCTACCCCCAGGGTGCGCGGCCTGAGGTTGTCTCATACTTCTTTATTATTTTAATTGCTTTCTGCATATATAGCACATGTTTGGTTTGTTTCTCTGCCTGTTTGTGCTGTCTTAGCTGCAGGCATTGATTTGAGCTCTCTGTATATTGTCATTCATGTTCTCTCACATCTGCGTCAGGACTCAGAGCACGAAGAAGAAGGTTTTGTAAATTATTTCTAAAAATGTGACCAGCTAGAAGTTTTGCATGCAAAAAAATGAAGGACTCCTATCTTTGTTTGTATGTTTTGACTGTGCAAATTGCAGGGCTCCTGTAGCTTAAACGTTAGGGACATCTTGGACATGGACAAAATGATTTTTCCCCATTACAAAAAAAATATCACATTACAAAAAGTTTCAGGCTGCACTCTTCATTCCTTCATTCATTTCCAGTCCCCCTGCTATACAGTATACACCCTGCTCCTATTTTCAGACTTTTCTCATGTAGATGTGTTCTTCCCAGTAATGCATGCTGGATCTGTGTGTCCAGGATACTGCTGTCTTTACTAGCTCTCATTTTTCAGCAGTGTTTCATTCTTAGACAGATCTCCACTTTTACAAATTGAGTGATCTCACCCCCCTTGTGTGTGGCGAGTCTCCCTTAGGTGCTCTGCTTTCTCTCTACTCTTGTACACAGCCGTTTGTGAGTCTTCATATGTAAACTTGCTTTTGTGTGCTTTCCTTCATTTATACCGCTTCCTCCTCCCCCTGCAAACTTTCTTGTGTGTGTGTATTTTTCCCTACCTACATCCTGTGTGATTCCCTCCATATTCAGACTGTCTTGTGTGTGCCTTTCCCTCTGTCTACAACCGTTGTCATCTGCTTTCCTTGGATGCTTTCTCCCCTCCAGACATCTGCCATCTACAATATCCTCCCCCTCCCTGCTTCTATCTCCTGCACTGAGGGGAAGAGGAGAGCAGAGAGCCATCAAAAACAGGAGCAGATCCCTGTCCTATTCTGCAGCCCCAGCGGCTAGGTGAAGGACTTACACACACTCTGCAGAGTCCAAATGGTGCACGATTTGTAATGAAGACTGTTTAGAAAGTTGCTTCATTTCCATTTAGTAATCATCTGAACAATAAAATAATCAGTGGAAAGGTGTCCAGAGACTTTAAGATTTGGCCTTTACTTATACGTTTACTAGTGTGGACACATACCTGCAGCTCTTTTCAAAAAACCCTTGATATTTGGTCATAATTTCCATAGCTGTCCACTTGTTTCAAAGTCCGTTTCCCAGGCCATTCGTGTAGGCTTAGCCTGAAGCTGCTGGGCCCTAATCAAAATGTGCAACAGCCGCTTCCCTCACGTACCATGTGCCATTTATAATACTTGTGTATTCTTATGTGGCATTGGGGTCTGGTAGATGCCAGATTATCAGAACTTTTGCTTTAAGGGGTTGTCCAGGTTCAGAGCTTAACCCCGACATAAGCTCCCCTTCGTTCATTGACCATGCATGAGTGCAGCATTGGAGCATTTTTTGCTTCGATACTTCCCCTTGCGCTGCGCTGCATCACGCAGGACAAGGGCTGTTTCTTTATTGCTGATGATGTACCAGGCTTTTTCTCAGTATGCTAGGCGGAGGCTTCCGCCTAGCAGTATTCCCAGAGACGTCACAGACACTAATATGCGGTCTTTAGCGCTGCCCTAGCCTGCAAAACAGCCTAGGTCAGCACTAAAGACCGCCCATGTGTGCCGGTGACGTCACTGGGATCACTGCTAGGCGGAAGTCTCCACCTAGTATACCCATGTGAAGCCTGGTACATCACCGGTAGTAAAGGAAAAGCATTTGCCCTGTTCGATGCAGGGCAAGGGGGTGCATCGGAGCAAGGAGTGCTGCAGTGCTCCACTCATACATGGTAAATGAGTGACGGGGAGCTTATGTGCGGGTTCAGTTCTGAACCCATATGACTCCTTTAAAGGGTTTCTGTCATCACGTTTTGACATTATAAGTTGTCTGACATTAGCTATGTGCTAATGTCAGAGCAGCTTGATAATGTCTTTTTTATAAAAATCCGATTAATATTCAGGCTAAAAAACATACTTTTATAATATGTAAATTAGCCTCTAGGAGCAGGGGGGGCGTTGCCCTGCTCCTAAAAGCTCCGTGCGGCAACCTGCTGGCACGCCCCTTCTTACTTTGACTGACAGTGCCGGGCAGCGATCCGTCTCCTTGTGAAATCCCGCGCCTGCACGGCCGCTCTGTATTCGTCGCAGGCGCGGTGAGCAGAGGACAGCAGGCACCAGCGTCCTCTGCTCACCGCGCCTGCGCCGAATACAGAGCGGCCTTGCAGGCGCAGGATTTCACAAGGAGACAGTGCCGGAGGATCACTGCCCGGCACTGTCACTCAAAGTAAGAAGGGGCGTGCCAGAAGGTCGCCGCACGGAGCATCTAGGAGCAGGGCAACGCCCCCTGCTCCTAGAGGCTAATTTACATATTATAAAAGTACATTTTTTAGCCTGAATATAAATCGGATTTTTATAAAAAAAGACATTATCAAGCTGCTCTGACATTAGCACATAGCTAATGTCAGACAACTTATAATGTCAAAACTTGATGACAGAAACCCTTTAAGAAAATTTATAATGCCTTATCCACCTTCACGGTAAATTTTTCTTTGTCCCAGTGCCTCTAAAATGGGAAAGGAAGTCATTAAAAATTCTGTATTATATTGTGTCTACAGCTCTTATGAGACTGTCTCCGTGGTAACAGACTACAAACAAAGCCTTTGTAGTCAGAACCTGCAGTCTTATTTTCTTTCCTGTATGCCAATGTAGGTTTATCAGGTAAAAAAAGTACAGATGGGACATGACTGCTGCATATCACACCACATGTTCATGTCCCCTAGTAAGCCTTAAAAAAATGTAAAATAATAACATTTTAAAAACTTTAACTTGTAAAGAATAAAGAAATTAACAAAATTGGTATTGCAGTATCCGAGAAATTCAGACTATTGCAATGTCTTATTTATACCACACAGAGAATGCCGTAACAAAAAAAATATATACATTTTTGTGGTCCCCTGGCAAGCCAAAAAATAGGGAAAAAAAATTATCTAATAGACATTTGTACCCTATCATCAGCAAAATAAAAAAGCTATGGTTGTCAAAATATGCAAATTTTATTTAAAAAAAACAAAACCCGCCACAGAATGTTGTCTTGTATAGTTCGTGGTGTATGCCGTAACCCAGAGTATCAAAGTTTTTTTTTTTTTTATTTACTCTCCACAAAAATAAAAAATAATAAAATCAGACCCACATGGTATTGCAGAAAGCACAGCAAAATGTTCCTTGTTAAGAGCGCAGCCCTCCTGACCCTGCGCTGCCTCTGAGGCCTCAGCCGATCTCTGCTGGGCTGTGCACTGTTGGATATCACATGTGGCCCACTTGGAACACAGTACACTATGCATACGTGTGTTATCTTGGGTTATGCAGAGTTTAAAGCAAGTTCTGCCATACTCTAGGGTCATGTAATAACTACAGAGCTAAATAGGTTTTATTAAAGGCGTGGTAATAGCTGACAACAGACCATATTTATTGTGTTAGCAGGGTGAATCGTATGTTTAGTTTTATCTGCCCTCAAATTCTTTTTTTTTTTTTTTGTAAATTGATTCAACATTCTGTGCTGATTAATATCTTAATATCTCCTTATCACTGACAGTGGTTTGTTTTTCTGATGTTGAGATCCAAGCATATGCCATGATAACCTTCTACTTCCTGCAGTCACCACTAGAGGGAGCCCGGGAGATTACTACATACAGATATATACAGCCACCACTAGGGGGAGCTCAGGAGATTACTACATACAGATATATACAGCCACCACTAGAGGGAGCTCAGGAGATTACTGCATACAGATATATACAGACACCACTAGAGGGAGATCAGGAGATTACTGCATACAAATATATACAACCACCACTAGAGGGAGCATAGGAGATTACTGCATACAGATATATACAGCCACCACTAGAGGGAGCTCAGGAGATTACTACATACAGATATATACAGCCACCACTAGAGGGAGCTCAAGAGATTACTGCATACAGATATATACAGCCACCACTAGAGGGAGCTCAGGAGATTACTACATACAAATATGTACAGCTACCACTACAGGGAGCTCAGAAGATTACTACATACAGATATATACAGCCACCACTAGGTGGAGCTCAGGAGATTACTGCATACAAATTTATACAGCCACCACTAGAGGGAGCATAGGAGATTACTGCATACAGATATATACAGACACCATTAGAGGGAGCTCAGGAGATTACTACATACAGATATATACAGCCACCACTAGAGGGAACTCAGGAGCGTACTGCATACAGATATATACAGCCACCACTAGAGGGAGCTCAGGAGATTACTACATACAGATATATACAGTCACCACTAGAGGGAGCTCAGGAGATTACTACATACAGATATATACAGCCACCACTAGAGGGAGCTCAGGAGACTACTACATACAGATATATACAGCTACCACTACAGGGAGCTCAGGAGATTACTACATACAGATATATACAGCCACCACTAGGTGGAGCTCAGGAGATTACTGCATACAGATTTATACAGCCACCACTAGAGGGAGTTCAGGAGATTACTGCATACAGATATATACAGCCACCACTAGAGGGAGCTCAGGAGATTACTGCATACAGATATATACAGCCACCCCAAGAGGGAGCTCAGGAGATTACTGTATACAGATATATACAGCCACCACTAGAGGGAGCTGAGGAGATTGCTACATACAGATATATACAGCCAGCACTAGAGGAAGCTCAGGAGATTACTACATACAGATATATACAGCCACCACTAGAGGGAGCTCAGGAGATTACTGCATACAGATATATACAGACACCACTAGAGGAAGCTCAGGAGATTACTGCATACAGATATATACAGCCAGCACTAGAGGAAGCTCAGGAGATTACTACATACAGATATATACAGCCAGCACTAGAGGAAGCTCAGGAGATTACTACATACAGATATATACAGACACCACTAGAGGGAGCTCAGGAGATTACTGCATACAGATATATACAGACACCACTAGAGGGAGCTCAGGAGATTACTGCATACAGATATATACAGCCACCACTAGAGGGAGCTCAGGAGATTACTGCATACAGATATATACGGCCACCACTAGAGGGAGCACAGAAGATTACTGGATACAGATATATACAGCCACCACTAGAGAGAGCTCAGGAGATTACTGCATACAGATATATACAGCCACCACTAGAGGGAGCTCAGGAGATTACTGCATACAGATATATACAGCCACCACTAGAGGGAGCTCAGGAGATTACTGCATACAGATATATACGGCCACCACTAGAGGGAGCACAGAAGATTACTGGATACAGATATATACAGCCACCACTAGAGGGAGCTCAGGAGATTACTACATACAGATATATACAGCCACCACTAGAGGGAGCTCAGGAGATTACTGCATACAGATATATACAGCCACCACTAGAGGGAGCTCAGGAGCTTACTACATACAGGTATATACAGCCACCACTAGAGGGAGCTCAGGAGATTACTGCATACAGATATATACAGCCACCACTAGAGGGAGCTCAGGAGATAACTGCATACAGATATATACAGCCACCACTAGAGGGAGCTCAGGAAATTACTACATACAGGTATATACAGCCACCACTAGAGGGTGCTCAGGAGCTTACTGCATACAGATATATAAAGTCACCACTAGAGGGAGCTCAGGAAATTACTACATACAGATATATACAGCCACCACTAGAGGGAGCTCAGGAGTACACTGTTTATATGTATTCGTATTGGACCCAATAATCAAACTGTATGTTGTGATCTCCCTTTAGTGGTACATGCAGGTAGCCAGCATGTAATCTTCTAAAGCTATTTCTATGCTCGGCATTTGGAGCTCTATATAAGAAAAGTGGAACTGCAGCCACTAAATATTAGTAAAAAAATATATATATGTGTGTGTGTGATATATATATATATATATCAAGAAACTAATCAGCACAGAATTTTGAACCTTAAAAAACAAGATGATGGAGATTCACGTTAAAGGGGTTGTCTCATCATGGACAATGGGGGCATATCAGGACATATTGACCCGCACCTAAATTGAGAACGGTGCCCCGCAAGTGACGGAAAGCGCATGCGCAGCTGCCCTCTATTAATTTTCTATGGGGCCGGTGAAAATATCCGAGCGCTGGCTCGGCTATTTCAGTCGGCCCCATAGAATTAATCGGGAGCAGGGGCCGCGCATGTGCGGTACGCTTCTATTCACTTCTATGGGGAGCCGGCTTGGTGGTGGCCGGACCGGAGTCCTCTAGCCACTACTTTGCGGAGCTCTGTTCTCGATATATGTTCTAGCGATATGCCCCCATTCTCCATGATGAGACAACCCCTTTAAGATCTGTTCACAAAGAATTATTTATCAAGCCACAATCCAGCACATGACCAGGACTAATTTTTATCCTCTGGTATTAAACAATGAAGTATCTCGTTTAATTACAGCATGCAGGGGTCTTGAAAGCTGTAAAATGTTAGAGGAAGTGTTTTAGAAGAATAGGAGTATTGCGTGTCCTATAAGACGCCTTACACTGCTTGGCGCTTGCCATCAGAAATATCACCCACAGATATTCCCTATATACTGATAAGGTAGCTATATTACGGGCGTTTTGCAGGAGTTGCAGGTGCCGTGCATTTATTTTATATCCATAAGTCCCACCGAGCTCCATGTACCGTGAGTGTAGATCAGAAGATGACTGTCCTGTTGCGGCACATTGGCTTCTCCTCGCCGTTGATTACATGTTGTGATTTGCAGGGCAGGATTAACCTTTTGCTTTTTTACTTTTTCAGAGAAGACCGGGAGGCCAGATTCCAGGCAAGCAAACTGGGGATTGTAGCAGCATTCCGGTCGTGGGCAGGTTGGTGCCAGTTGTTATGACCTTGCTGAGCCGCAGCAGCGTCAGCGTGAAGGGAAGGTGGTTGTCCGGTTTTTACTATTGATGACGTATCCTCCAGATAGGTCATCGATATCAGATCTGCGGAGGTTTCGACTCCCAGAACCCCTGCCGATCATCTGTTTGAAGAGAAGGAAGTGGTCATATGAGCGCTGCCTTCTCTACTCTGTTTACCTGCTCGCTGCAGCAATTGCAGTGGTGAGGAGGTGTAATTACAAGTACGGCGTCCCCATTCACTTCTATGGGACGACTCTGTAGTATTCACTGGAACATATGGAGCTGTCCCGTAGAAGTGAATGGGGACGCCATACTTGTAAATACACCTGCTCACCACTGCAATCGCTGCGGCGAGCAGGTAAACACAGCAGAGAAGGCAGTGCTTGTACAAGCGCTGCCTTCTCTTCAAACAACTGATCGGCAGGGTTGCCAGGAGTCGGACCCCCGCCGATCTGATAGTAATGTCCTATCCTGAGGATAGGTCATCAATAGTAAAAAGCAGACAACCCCTTTAACCGTCTTGGTGCCATGATCAAGCCTGACCATGGTACTGTGTGCTGCACTTGTAGCCTTGATCGCCACAGCTGCCATGACTATGGAAGACCAGATAAAGATCCCCTCTCTCTTGTAAAAGTCTATTAAGGCACACCAAAGGCCGTAGTATGGAAGTATATTTTAATTAAAGGAGTTTTCTGGGATTTTACTGATCGTTGGGTGGGAGATGTTTTGAGAAGGCACCGTGGCTCCTCTGAGCACCGTGGTCTTCTCTCATCTCACCAAGCACAGCGCCATACATTGTATAGCGGCTGTGCTTGGTATCACGCTCAGCCTTATTCACTTCTATAGAACTGACTGCCATACCAAGCACAGCCACTATACAATGTACAGCGCTGTGCCTGGTAAGCACAAAGAAGGCTGCGGCGCTCACAGGAGAACCGGTACCTTCTCAAACAGCTGATCGGTGGGGGTCCCAGGTGTCAGACCCCTGCCGATCAGATACTGATGACCTATCCTGAGGACAAATCATCAGTAGTAAAAATCCTGGAAAACCCCTTTAAAAATTATCTCTTTATGGGATTTTTAAAAAATTACACAACGCATTTTTTAATCAAAGAGCAGACTTTGGAGTGGTCCTCAGGGGTTAAATTAAGGGTTGTTAAATTTTTTTTATTTTCTTTTTTGTTTGGCTCATAGATTAGGGTCCTGAATGGAGGAATCTCCATCCTGTAACTCAGCTTTCTCAACCTCCTGACTCTCCCCATCTGTTCTATGACCGCCACTAGTCATTTCTGCCATTCAGGAGTCTGTGAATGCTTGGTGACAATCCTCGGGGTGGCTGTATTATCACAGGGCAGCAGTTGACACGTACAGGGACAGTAGTGTCACCTCTCAGGGCTGTGATGGTGTAAATGCTGCTCGTTACCAGCTAGGAAGATCCTGTCATTACCACAGGCTGATGTGTGAAGTGCCTGCTCCTGGTGCTTTCACACGTTCTCTGAATGTGCAGACGATTTCCTGTGAAGCACAGTCCATCTATATCTCGTCCCCGAGATGCAGATTATTTTGCTATATGCAGATGTTTTTGTCTATTTTTGCTCATTAAAACAACCCTTATGAAGAATCTGTATTTAAATGTCTTCACACAACCATTGGCGAGTATTAGGAGCCATCTTCCATAACTGCTTCTAGCTTCATGGGTGGATCCTGCCTACTCTGTCCTCTTCATTGTTAGACGCCCCCTATGTTGTTCCTTATGAGTGGAGCCTTCCTGTCCTGTTCTTTTCATGGGTGGAACCTCCCTAGGAAAAAAGATAATATTCAGCGTTCAAAAAAGTCTGTCTTTATTAAATCATGGTTAAAACATCCTTGCTGTGCCACATGAATGTCCTTATTAGCTGTCATTTCTCTATACATTTTATTTGAACCCTCCCTACCCTGCACTCTTCATGGGTGGATCCTCCCTACCCTGCACTCTTCATGGGTGGATCCTCCCTACCCTGCACTCTTCATGGGTAGATTCTCCCTACCCTGCACTCTTCATGGGTGGATCCTCCCTACCCTGCACTCTTCATGGGTGGATCCTCCCTACCCTGCACTCTTCATGGGTGGATCCTCCCTACCCTGCACTCTTCATGGGTGGATCCTCCCTACCCTGCACTCTTCATGGGTGGATCCTCCTACCCTGCACTCTTCATGGGTGGATCCTCCCTACCCTGCACTCTTCATGGGTGGATCCTCCCTACCCTGCACTCTTCATGGGTGGATCCTCCCTACCCTGCACTCTTCATGGGTGGATCCTCCCTACCCTGCACTCTTCATGGGTGGATCCTCCCTACCCTGCACTCTTCATGGGTGGATCCTCCCTACCCTGCACTCTTCATGGGTGGATCCTCCCTACCCTGCACTCTTCATGGGTGGATCCTCCCTACCCTGCACTCTTCATGGGTGGATCCTCCCTACCCTGCACTCTTCATGGGTGGATCCTCCCTACCCTGCACTCTTCATGGGTGGATCCTCCCTACCCTGTATTCTTCACGGGTGAATCCTGCGTACTTTGTACTCTTCATGGGTGTTAATCCATACCCTGTAATCTTTATGGGTAGGTCCTTCTCTTCATTGTTGGATGTTTCCTGCCATGTTCTCTTCATGGGTGGATCCTTCCTACCCTGTACGCTTTGTGGGCTGATCCTCTCTACTCTGTATTCTTCATAGGTGGATCCTGCCTACTTTGTACTCTTCATGGGTGGATCCACACTGTCTTGTTCTGTTCATGGATGGATCATCCCTGCACTTTACTCTTCGTTGTTGGGAAGTCCCTGTCTTGGTCTTTTTAGGGGTGGAGCTTGACTGTCCCGTTCTCTTCATAGATCAAGCTGGACCGTCATGTTCTTTTCATAGGTGGAACCTGCCTACTCTGTTCTCTTCATAGGTTGACCTTCCCTACCCTGTTCTCTCCATTGGTGGATCCCCACTACCCTGTACTCTTCATGGGCGAATCCTTCCTGTTTTTTTTATGATTGGATCCTTCCTACTCTTTACTGTTAATGGGTAGATGTGCACTGTCTTGTTTTGCCCTGTTCTCTTCAGAGGTAGATCCTCCTTATCCTATAGCCTTCAAGAGTGCATCATTTCCTTCTTTCTCTTATCATGGGTGAAGCCTGACTGTCCTGTTCTTTTCATGGGTGGAACCTTTCTGCTCTGTACCCTTCATGGGTGGAGCCTTTCTGCTCTGTACCCTTCATGGGTGGAGCCTCTGCTCTGTACCCTTCATGGGTGGAGCCTCTGCTCTGTACCCTTCATGGGTGGAGCCTCTGCTCTGTACCCTTCATGGGTGGAGCCTCTGCTCTGTACCCTTCATGGGTGGAGCCTCTGCTCTGTACCCTTCTCAGGTGGAGCCTCTGCTCTGTACCCTTCATGGGTGGAGCCTCTGCTATGTTCTCTTCTCAGGTGGAGCCTCTGCTATGTTCTCTTCTCAGGTGGAGCCTCTGCTATGTTCTCTTCTCAGGTGGAGCCTCTGCTATGTTCTCTTCTCAGGTGGAGCCTCTGCTCTGTACCCTTCATGGGTGGAGCCTCTGCTATGTTCTCTTCTCAGGTGGAGCCTCTGCTCTGTACCCTTCATGGGTGGAGCCTCTGCTCTGTACCCTTCATGGGTGGAGCCTCTGCTATGTTCTCTTCTCAGGTGGAGCCTCTGCTATGTTCTCTTCTCAGGTGGAGCCTCTGTGCTTTTCATAGGTGGAGCCTCCCTGCTCGGTTTTCTTTATATTTTGGACCTCAATACCCAGACCTGTGTAAATGATGGTCTGTAAGAACTGCCTTCAGAGGCAAGACTCTGGGTCACCAAGACAAGGAGTGATGCATTTGGTTGACATATGTAGACATGAGGACATGATTTGGAGCAGTGAACAGAAAAAATGACTGGGATCATTATAACTTGCATACAGAATATGTGCATGCTATAATATGTTATACCATGTAACTTGGCGTGTTGTACTGTATGTACTTCTCAGAGGTTGTTTTGTCACTGCACTTGAGCTGCCGTACAGTAGAGAGATCAGTCACCCGCTGATAGAGCTGTGAAACCACACCAGAGGCTCCTGTGGTCGAGCACTCCGCTCTAGTCTCCTCCTTTACTGTAACCTGGGAAAACAGAAACAACCGCCGCAACGGAAATAGAAAAATGAGTGTGAAAATGAAAGAGAAATCTGCTGTTCTGCTCCCTCACCGTGCA
The DNA here is from genome assembly GCA_033119425.1 of Bufotes viridis. Taxonomy (NCBI): domain Eukaryota; kingdom Metazoa; phylum Chordata; class Amphibia; order Anura; family Bufonidae; genus Bufotes; species Bufotes viridis. The sequence goes on from CM065589.1 coordinate 22,113,643, forward strand.
CATCTTGAAGGAGAAGATGTCACATGTAGCTTTAAAGCCGTAATAAAGAGACATTTCATTATTATCCGATCTGCTATTGAGCCAGCCTCCGTCTGCTGCAGGAAAAGCATTAGGATGATGAGCAAGAATCTGTATTCCAGAAAACCTCCGCATTAGGTTTGGATTGTGTCACTTATTCTTGGTGGCCCGTTAACCACAGGTGGCGAGAAGCGTTATGCTCTGTTGCTACATATGGAGCTGATCCATAGAAGTCTTATGTTGGGATTGTATTAGGGGTGGGGTCTTTAGTTTGGGCAATCGCAACTTTTAGGATGGTCTACTCTAGTGGGACCCTCAGCAATCAGCTGTGATCCTTGCGAAAACCTGGTAGTAAGTGTTGAATCTCCCTACAGCACCACCACAGGTGAAATGAAGTATTACACAGGGTCCATTCATCTAGCGGAGAGATCAGGATCCTGAGCTTGAGGACCCCCCCTATATTAAAGAATTTTCCTGGACATACATAGAATATGTGATCAATATTTGTTTGGTGGGGTCCTACTCCCGGGACACCCACTACTCAGGTTTTTTAAGCGATTGTGCCTTCTTCCTCAGCCTGTGAGGTCGTGTCTGTGGGTCACGTGGCCTCTATGCAGCTGTCCCATTCAAGTGAATGGAATTGAGCTGCAATACGGCTACAGCACTCGGCGGCGGGGGCCAATAGATGGACCCTCACATATATCAATGATCCTACATTTTTCTATATCATTAACCAGAGCAGCTTCCTCCAGATTCTTCTGACACGTAGGCCTCTTTCACACGGGCGTCACGTTTGACGCCCGGATAGGATGCGGGTGCGTTGCGGGAAAATGCGCGATTTTTCCTGCGCGTGTGCAAACTTTTGTAATGCGTTTTGCACGCGCGTGGGAAAAATCGGCATGTTTGGTACCCAACTCGAAGCCGGACTTAATCACTGAAGTCCGGTTTCGGGTTGAGTATTCTGGAGATTTAATTATTTTCCCTTATAACATGGTTATAAGGGAAAATTATAGCATTCTCAATAAAGAATGCATAGTAAAATGAAGTGGAAGGGGTTAAAAATAAAAAACTTAACTCACCTTAGCCACTTGATTGCGTAGTTGCCGATCTCTCTTCAAGCATTAGCTGCAGTCTAAAGGACCTGTGATGACATCACATCACATGGTCCAATCACATGGTCCATCACGGATCATGTGATGTGACATCATCACAGGTCCTTTAGACTGCAGCTAATGCTTGAAGACAAAAGAGAGATCGCCAACTACGCGATCAAGTGGCTAAGTTTGAGTTAAGTTTTTTATTTTTAACCCCTTAATCCACATTTTACTGAGCATTCTGTATTGAGAATGCTATTATTTCCCCTTATAACCATGTTATAAGGGAAAATAATAAAGATCGGCTCCCGTCTCTTAGCAACCTTGCGGGAAAATCGCACTGCATCCGCACTTGCTTGCGGATGCTTGCGATTTTCCCGCAGCCCCATTCACTTCTATGGGGCCTGCGTTGCGTGAAAAACGCACAATATAGAACATGCTGCGATTTTCACGCAACGCAGAAGTGATGCGTGAAAATCACCGCTCATGTGCACAGCCCCATAGAAATGAATGGGTCCGGATTCAGTGCGGGTGCAATGCGTCCACCTCACGCATTGCACCCGCGCGGAAAACTCGACCGTGTGAAAGGGGCCTAAGAACAGATCGTTTGGGGTTCTAGCAACCTCTGGGAGCACTACAGAGTCCAGGAATTGCACATTGCAATATCTATATGGATCTGTCCGTGCTTTATTCCTGGGAGGGTGTCGTACGCAGACTCAGCTCAGTTTCGCGCCGAGACGAGTTTGTAAAGTACATTCCTGTGAATCCATCACTAGTTAGATCTTTTTGATGCCGCTCTATTATAAATGTAGAACATGGAAGGACTGTGACGTCTGCCCGTTTACTGATCTGTCTGCCGCAGCCAGAGATTGTCTCGTCCGTCATTCTGCCACCAGCTCACATGTCGTGTTCTTTTGTAGGTATCATTAGCCTTTGCAAACCTGGAAACTCCGGCATCCAGTCCCTGATAGGAGTTCTTTGTATACCAAACATGGAGATACGGGTAAGTGAAAGCTTCTAGTGAAACCTGTTCTGATGTTATTTTACAGAAAAACATGGCTGCTTTGCTGCACAAACGGCACCACACCTGTGCGGTGGCGGAGTGAGGAATTGCAGGCATTGGGGCTGAGTTACAATACCAGACGCAACACACAGAGATTGCTGAAAGACTCGCTAATGTAAAAGAGGGGTTTTGTTAATTTTCCGTTTTTTCTTTTCTTTCGCAGTTTAGTTCCGCTTTAACAAAGCATTCCCATGACCTTAAATGTGTTTTGCAGTCCGCAAAAATAGGGATACCATCTGCGTGCACGCGCATCACCGTGCAGAACCATTGACTTCATTGGGTCCGTGGTCCACATGTTGCAGTGAAGTACAGGACGTATCATATCTTTTGGGAGCCCTTCCGTGCGCTTCCGCATCCATGTGGCCGTGCCATCAAAGATAAGACATGTCCTATACTTCGCTGCAACATACGGACCACATGGTCGTTTCCGTGTTTTACGGAGCGCAAAACACTTGCAATTGTGTGAATGCCCCCGTACAAGCATTGTGGGATAGTTGTAGATTATTGCACATTAGTTTCCTTTGAAGCCGTCATTACCGCTCGTGCTCTTGGCACACGTCCACTGACTTATGTTCTTCTGTCTTATTGCTTTCCATAGCGAGGTCTTCTCGAGGTACTGTATGAAATTTTTCGCCTCCCTCTTCCTGTGGTGACAAAGGACTTTATTGAAGCCCTGCTGAGTGTCGGTGAGTGGAGTAGCTTTTTTCCAGATAGTCCTCCTTGTCAGAGTAGAGAGCAGTTATAAAGAGCGTCTCTCTCTCTGGAGGACCTGTCCTGTCCAGTATTACACAGAAAACTATTCATGTGAATGAACACTGTGTAATACTATATTTCTCCTGTGGTGGCGCTGCAGGGAAACTAAACACTTGCTGCCAGGCTTCCTCATAGATTACAGCTGATCATTGGAGGTCCAGCAAGAGGGCACTTTACTATGAACTTATTGTAAAGGGGCCTGCTTTCCCCTAAAATCTCTAGGGGTCTACGTGGCCTTTCAGATTGCAGCCGCTGTGGCAATCAGCGGATTGCTGCGGGTTCAGGCTCCTGCAGACATTTTCCCTGCAACGACCAAGGCTGAGGATATGCAGGATTATATAGCAAGTCTTCAGATGAGTGGTAGTCCATGTAATACAGGGACTGTCGGAACCTGGCCGCGGTGGGGGCTGCTCTTACAGAAGAAGGTCCTAAGTGGCGGACCCAATCTATGACCTGGGAAAGCGCATAGAGACAGGAACGGTCTTCATGAGACAACCCCATTAATTAATAGCACAACCTTAATAACACGTATTTTTTTTCTTTATTCCTTAATTTAAGACCCTAGCCGCTTTCAAGAGTCTTGGAGACTTTCCGATGCATTTGTAGCAGCAGAAGCGAAGACTATTCTGCCTCACAGAGCACGCTCCAGGTACGTGTGGATATGGGGATGATGAGAATTCAGCCTTTCTGCCGGGTTTCTGCACGTTACTCCAGTGAAAGATTCTCACAATGTCTAGAAAAGGGCCTTGGAATGTAATTAAAATGGTCAGAATAGGTCATCAGCATCTGACCGGTGGGGGTCTGACACCCGGGACCCCTGCCAATCAGCTGTTTGATAAGGCACCAGCGGACTTGTGAGAACTGCAGCCTTCTCGCAGCTCACCAAGCACAGTGCCGTACATTGTATATTGGCTCTGCTTGGTATCGCACTCAGCCAGCATTGATACCAACCTCCAGGGTAGTACCTGGAAGTCTTGGTCATGCTCTTCAGACCAGTGTCGGGCATTGTCTTGCTGGAAGATTCCATCCGCCCCATAGAAGACAATCAGCATGTTTGGGTGTATGTGATCTGCAGACCCAAATCACCTGACTGCATTCCACATGGATGAGTGGGTCCAGAGAATGCCACAAAATCCTCCCCCAGTCCATAACGCAGCCCCCACCAGCTTGTGCTCTTCCAGCAATGGCTGCAGGGTGTTTGTTCTCTGATGTTCCTCTCTTGACAAGTCAACGTCCTTCCGTTTCGTGAAGTAGAAATCGACCCTTTGCCTATCAGCGGAGGCCCAATTCCGATACTGCTGTGACAATTGAAGCCTTTTCTTCTGATGTAACTTTGTTATGAGAGGTGCAGTGACCATCTATCCGCTTTGTGGCCCCATGCGCAGTAGGGTTCACTGAACTGTTGTTCTTTTTGGCGGTGAGCTGTTCCGCTGTAGTGTGTCGGTCCAACCTCGCACACGTACGTGGTGCTCCTCAGTTTCCACGTCGCTTACTCACAATGGTGCCATTTGTTCAGTCACCATACACTTTTATCTGGGCAGCATGAGAACAGTTCACACTGCGCAGTGTCAGAGATACTGCCAACCTTGGCCTTGATGATCTATACTCCGGATAGGTCACCAGTTTCTGATCGGTCACGCTCAGACACCCTGCACCCCCACAATCAGCTGTTTGAAGAGGCCGGAGTGTTGCGGCCTCCCCACAGCTAAAGCTACTTTCACACTAGCGTTTTTTGCGGATCTGTCAGGGATCTGCAAAAAACGCTTCCGTTACAATAATACAACCGCATGCATCCGTCATGAACTGATCCAGTTGTATTGTCTTCCATAGCCATGACGGACCCGTCTTGAACACCATTGAAAGTCAATGGGGGAAGGATCCGTTTTCTATTGTGTCATGGATCAGCAAAAACGCTTCCGTTACTGATAATATAACCGTCTGCATCCATTATGAACGGATCCGGTTGTATGAAAGTCAATGGGGGACGGATCTGTTTTCTATTATGTCAGAGAAAATGGATCCGTCCCGTTGACTTGCATGCTGCGGTTTCCTTTTGCTCTCCGGTATGAGAACGGAATGCATTTCGGAGCATTCTGTTCTGTTCAGTTACGTTTTGTCCCCATTGACAATGAATGGGGAAGCGTTTTTCCGGTATTGAGACCCTATGCCATCATAGTCTCAATACCGGAAAATATTAACGCTAGTGTGAAAGTAGCCTTAGCTGCGCATATGTCATGTGACGTCACTGGCTTCTCCAAACAGCAGAGGTGCGGGAAGTCAGACTCTGCTGATATTGATGAGAATAGGTCATCAATATATTAATCCTGGGAGACCCCTTTAAACAGCCGGGACCAAAGTTTTCTCTGCAGGAGCCCAGCTATCCATCCCGCATTTGCCATGACTTACATGCAGGCACGGTGCTGTAACCAGAGACCTCGCCATGACATGCATCCAGGGGTTGATATTAGTATTATTTTTACGTTGGATTGGTCTGCAGGCACATGAGGGTAATATAAGGTATGGGGAGTTATCTTCAGTGTGACGTATTCTCTTACAGGCCGGACCTTATCGACAACTATCTGGCTCTAGTACTGTCCACGTTCATTACTAATGGATTGTTAGAGGTAAGTGTCCAGCGGGTTGGAAATGCAGAAGAAGCCATGCGCTGCAGCTGCTAACAACTCCATGACTTTCCCTAGGGCCTGGTGGAAGTGATTACAAGCAGCGATGACGATGTATCTGTCAGGGCAACAATCATCCTAGGAGAACTCTTGCACATGGTAAGACGTCTTTCAGCTTAATCAGCAGCGTTCATATCACAAGATCAAGAGGGAACCAATCACATTGAACATGGTGTCGGATCCTCGATAGGAACTAATGTGCAGCAGCCTCCTATCACTTAGGAGGACGGGGATGCCACACACACACTCCGGCTTACCCGATCTCTCATTTGACCACAACATCGGAAGGGTTAAAAGTTCACAATGAGCGTTACCGCTTGTCGCGCACATTAGCCCCAGATGTCTGCTGTTCAAATCAGCAGGCACCTGGCGGCTATTGCGCCTGCTGCACACGTGACATATATATAAGTATATACTGCCAACGTAGGTATACGTAAGACGGTCAGGAATGGGTTGAAGGGCATCTGTCAGCAGTTTTGTTCTCTCAGTGCCTGGACATACCTGGAGCAATGGTCATGACCTCAAGTGTCTAGGAAGCTCCCTGCACTGAACAGACGTGTACTCTCTTGGCTTCGATCACACGTGCAGTTTCTGGTGCAGTTTTCTGATGCAGTATTTTGAGTGGATTCAAAAGGAATGGGAAATATGAAGGAATAACTTCTCCCTCCTGTAAATGAAGGATCGGCACTCGAGATTTGTAGTAAATCAGTTGCTATTCTATTGTCACATAATATACACTGTGACGCGTTTCGGCAAAAGGCATATCTTTTGCCGAATCGTCTCAGTGTATATTATGTGACAAAAAACTAGCAACTGAATCACTACAAATCTCGAGTGCCGATCCTTCATCTACAGTGCGGACTTCGGGTTGCCGACCCCAGGATACGAGCACCGACCACCGGATCAACACGCAGTGCCGACCAATCACTATTACAGTTCTTCTCTTCCTGTCGGATTCTCTTCTGGCTTTAGTTTTACAGGGGTTGTCTCATGTAAGACATTGGTGGCATATCACTAGGATATTCCACTAGTGTCGGATAGGGATTTGCCCCTATCTCCAGAACAGGACCCTCAAAGTAGGCAGAGAGCAGCCATGCTGTAAGACTCCTAATTGAAAATATTCTGAACGCCCACAGAAATGGAGAGCACGCCATGCATGTGCAGCTTGCTCGCCTTCACTTTCGGGGGCCCTTTTTGGAGATAGATGCGGGTCTCAGAGGTGGGACCCACACTTCTCTGACTTTGTTGACATATTCTAGCGGTATGCCATCAAAGTCCCCAGAAGAAACAACCCCTCTAAAGAACACTTCCCATGTTCACTCGTGAACTTTTGGTTCTTCTTTTCTTACTTCACAGTCGAACACAATCCTTCCCCATTCCCACAGTCATAACTTGCACTGCTTACCGACCCTGATGAATATGGCTGCATCTTTTGACATTTCCAAAGAAAAGAGGCTGTAAGTATGAAAACGTCATCACTTTGGGGGGGGGGGGGGGTTATAACATTGGCTACCGACTCACTCAATCATGGCGTCTCCCACTTGTTTCCAGCCGCGCAAGTGCTGCCCTGAACTGCTTAAAAAGATTCCATGAAATGAAGAAACGAGGCCCCAAACCGTACAGCCTGTATCTGGATCACATCGTGCAGAAAGCGAATGCCACTCATCAGAAAAGGGACCAGCACCTACGCGTGCAGAAGGACATATTTATTCTGAAGGTAAGTTCTCATACAACTTATTGTCTAGTCAGTAACCTCCTGGGGCTCACGTGTCATCGTGAGGAATGGGGCCTGTTCCATATAGTCAGAGATTTCATGCTCTTTCGGCGGCTTGATGTTTTCTAGAGATCTGACCCCTGAAAGACCATAAAATCTATATCAACACTTCATAAAGTGTGAAGGTCCTGCATGGTGGTACGGGTTTGGCATAGCAGGGAAGGGTAATATGGTCCCTGCATGGTGGTACAGGTTTGGCATAGCAGGGAAGGGTAATATAGTCCCTGCATGGTGGTACGGGTTTGGCATAGCAGGGAAGGGTAATATGGTCCCTGCATGGTGGTACGGGTTTGGCCCTGCATGGGATGGTAATATAAACCCTACAAGGTGGTACTGGTTTGGTACTGCAGGGCATGGTGATATGTTCCCTGTATGTTGGTACATGTTTCATAGATGCAATAGCCTAAGGCTACATTCACACTTGCGTTTTTCTTTTCCGTCATAGGGGCTCTATACCGGAAAAGAACTGATCAGTTTTGTCCCCATGCATTCTGAATGGAGAGAAATCCGTTCAGGATGTCTTCAGTTCAGTCTTTTTGACATTTTAGGACGGTGACGGCTTTAGCTCCGGCCAAAAATCCGGAACACTTGCCAGAATGCTGGTATCCAAAATGCGCTGACCGGTAAAAATGTGAAGAATGTATATAACGGATCCGTCTCTCCACATGACAAGCGTAGAGACGGATCCGTTCTTGTAATGCATTTGTAAGACGTATCCGCAGCCAGATCCGTCTTCAAATGCTTTCCGTTTGCATGCAGAATGACGGATCCAGCGGCGACGGAACAGCTTGCCGGATCACTCTGCCGCAAGTGTGAAAGTACCCTAAGCTATAAAGTTCTCTTTTTGACCTATTTACATCTTTAAAAAAAAAACTTTATTTAATTCTAAGTTAAAACGTCCAAAAAGAAATCAAACCCTGTGATTATTTATAAAAAAGCCTTATGTGAATTAAAAGCCATCAAAAAGCATTAGTATTATCTCTTTTGTTTTCTATTAAATCTCCTATTTTAGTCTTTTTTTCTGTTTTATATGTTATATTTATTTGATTGAAAATAACACATCCTTTTGCTCTAATATAGTAGAAAATTCAAACTGCGCTGTATGTAACACGTATAAAACAGTAAAAAGACTAAAATAGGAGATTTAATAGAAAACAAAAGAGATAATACTAATGCTTTTTGATGGCTTTTATTTCACATAAGGCTATTTTGTAAATAATCACAGGGTTTGGTTTCTTTTGGACATTTTAACTAAAGGTTATTTTTTTAAAGATGTGTAAATAAGCCAAAAACAGAACTTTTTAGCTTAGGCTTTTGGATCTATGATTTAGGAATAGTTTTCTGGTCCAAAAGGGTCATTATTTAGAAATATAATTGATACATGTTTGGCACTGCAGGGGGGGGGGGGCATTATGGGTGTTACCCCATGGTACTGGTTCCTCTGAGGCCCCGGCATCATGGCTTTGGCTGGTCAGGTCCGAGTAGAAAGTTTTGAGACGCCCTGGGCTATGTCTCAGTAATTCAGTCCGTCTGTCCTGTTCTACAGGAGGACGGCCATATTGACTTCACTTTTGATTTAGTCTCTGGAACGGATGGTAAAATTATTGCCAGAAACCGACAAAATTACAATTAGTAGTTCCTGACAAGTGAAAGCAAAGGTGACAACCAGTAGGGCCGCTCTTCCTGTTACCAAAACTAGCAACAAAACCGGGCAATGTTTTTGGCGCGGCCGTAACCTATAAGGTTCTGATATGTTGCAGGTTTTACAGTTTTCTTTCTATTACCTTATTTCTGCAATTCTTGCGCATGTAAAAGAAGACGTTTGGGGAAAGGGGCGAGACTTAGTGGCTGGGAAAAAGCTTGCTGGGGCAGAGAACCCCTGTCTTCTCTGAAGACACTAAAATGCTTATAATTTGTCTTTCTATCTAGGATACAGAAGATGCTCTTGTGATGAATCTACGCGATAGCCTGGTCCTCAATCATAAAGAGAACCTAGACTGGAACTGGAACCTCATAGGGACCATACTCAAGGTTCACAACTTCTTCTCACTTCAGTTTTTTATTTGTTTTCTTTAATAAATTAATTATATTGGTATTTGGCATTCTATATGACTGGGCAGCAGGACTGACAGGAGTTCTCTATGAGTGGTAGGGGAAGCAGGACTCACAGGCTTTCTCTATGAGTGGGAGGGGGCAGCAGGACTCACAGGCTTTCTCTATGAGTGGGAGGGGGCAGCAGGACTCACAGGCTTTCTCTATGAGTGGGTTGGGGAGCAGGACTCACAGGCTTTCTCTATGAGTGGTAGGGGAAGCAGGACTCACAGGCTTTCTCTATGAGTGGTAGGGGAAGCAGGACTCACAGGCTTTCTCTATGAGTGGGAGGGGAAGCAGGACTCACAGGCTTTCTCTATGAGTGGGAGGGGGCAGCAGGACTCACAGGCTTTCTCTATGAGTGGGTTGGGGAGCAGGACTCACAGGCTTTCTCTGAGTGGGAGGGGGCAGCAGGACTCACAGGCTTTCTCTATGAGTGTGTGGAGGGAGCAGGACTCACAGGCTTTCTCTATGAGTGGGTTGGGGAGCAGGACTCACAGGCTTTCTCTATGAGTGGGAGGGGGCAGCAGGAGTCACAGGCTTTCTCTATGAGTGGGTTGGGGAGCAGGACTCAGTCTTTATGAGTAGTTAGGGAAAGCAGGACTCACAGGCTTTCTCTATGTGTGGGTGGGAAACATGACTCAGCCTTTTTCTGAGTAGGTGGGGATGCAAGACCCACAGGCTTTCTAAATGAATCGGTGGGGGGAGCAGGACTCACATTTTTTCTCTGAGTGGGTGCGGGAGCCGGACTCACAGGCTTTCTATGAGTGGGTTGGGGAAACAGGAGTCACAGCCTTTCTCTATGAGTGGGTTGGGGAAGCAGGAGTCACAGGCTTTCTCTATGAGTGGGGGGGGGGGAGCAGGACTCACAGGCTTTCTCTATGAGTGGGGGGAGCAGGACTCACAGGCTTTCTCTATGAGTGGGGAGCAGGACTCACAGGCTTTTTCAATGAGTGGGGGAGCAGGACTCACAGGCTTTCTCTATGAGTGGGGGGAGCAGGACTCACAGGCTTTCTCTATGTGTGGGTGGGGGAGCAGGACTCACAGGCTTTCTCTATGAGTGGGGGGAGCAGGACTCACAGGCTTTCTCTATGAGTGGGGGGGGAGCAGGACTCACAGGCTTTCTCTATGAGTGGGGGGAGCAGGACTCACAGGCTTTCTCTATGAGTGGGGGGGGAGGGAGCAGGAGTCACAGGCTTTCTCTATGAGTGGGAGGGGGCAGCAGGACTCACAGGCTTTCTCTATGAGTGTGGGGGGGGGGGAGCAGGACTCACAGGCTTTCTCTATGAGTGTGGGGGGGGAGAGCAGGACTCACAGGCTTTCTCTATGAGTGGGTGGGGAGCATGACTCACAGGCTTTCTCTATGTGTGGGTGGCGGGAAGCAGGACTTTCTGTGCCAACCTGCCATCAGTAAGAAGAACTCACAGTTTGTATATCCGCTGTAATTCCCCTATTATTGGTTTGTGGCTTTTTTTTTCAGTGTGTAAATTCTGCTTCTTTACTAAATTTGTTTATATTTCAGTGGCCAAATGTGAATCTGAGGAACTATAAAGATGAGCAGCTGCACAGGTACAGACATGATGTGTATCCTCTGGGCTTAGCACTGCTGTGTAGTCAGGTTGGGTTCTGGATTAGTAATTTGCTCTGTGTTTTCCAAGCCTTAAACCTCAATGCGGTTCATTATTTCCATTCTTTTTCTTTCTGTTTTCAGGTTTGTACGTCGGCTACTGTTTTTCTACAAGCCCAGCAGTATGCTCTATGCCAATTTGGAATTGGACTTCAGTAAAGCGAAGCAGCTGACGGTGGTAGGGTGCCAGTTCACCGAGTTCCTGCTCGAGTCGGAGGAGGTGAGTCACATTTAGCTTGGGCTGGTCGCCACATAGAGCCGGATGCCTCACTGACACCGGCTGTGGAAGAGACAATGGCCTGCCCCGCTTAACCCTTGCTGTGCTTATGAGCCTTCCCTTCTCTGAGAAGAAGCATACATTGCTGTGAGATTTAGGCTGGGTTCAGACTTGAGCGTTTTACAGCGCGTACCTACGCGCTGTAAAACGCTCAACAGGCGAAAACCCATGTTTCCCTATGGGCATGGTTCTCATCTGAGCGTTTTACAGCGCGTACGAACGTGCTGTAAAACGCCCTACGCCCAAAGAAGTACAGAAGCTTCTTTGGGGCATATTGTCGCGCGTCCCCCATAGGGATATATAGCGCAAACGTGCGCACGACGCGCGATTTTTACTTTCATTTTCACAATGCGAAAATAAAAGTAAAGATAGAGCATCGTACGTGCGAAGCGGGACGCGCAGGTGTGAACTAGGGTTGTTTCGGGTATCGAACTTTCGATACCCGATCGATACTTTTCTCTGGTATCGCACTCGATACCAGGAAAAGTATTTTATCGATACTGGGCTGCACTACTGCACAGCCCAGTATAAGAGAGCATGGCTGCGCTGCTCTCAGCGCGGCCATGTTCTCCTCGGCAGCACAGGGAGAAGGAGGCAGTCTCTCCCTCCCCCTGTGCTGCCGCTTCAACCAATAGAGGGAGGGGGGCGGAGCACTGGCCAGCAATGCCGAGTAGTTTCTTATATAAATGCAGGCAGAAGACACAGCCTGCCGGCACCTGCCTGTGACCCAGCACTGCAATCAGAGGCAATTAACCCCTCAGGTGCGGCACCTGAGGGGTTAATAGCCTCTGATCGCAGCGCTCGTTCACAGGCAGGTGCCGGCAGCCTGTGTCTTCTGCCTGCATTATATAAGAAACTACTCGGCATTGCTGGCCAGTGCTCCGCCCTCCCTAGTATTAAAACATTGGTGGGCAGTGGGCAGTGTGCCCCCCCCACCCCCAGTATTAAAACATTGGTGGGCAGTGGGCAGTGTGCCCCCCTTCCCCAGTAATAAAATGATTGGTGGCAGTGGCCACAGGGTCCCCTCACCTCCTCCTCATTGGTGGCAGTGGCAGTGATCGGAGCCCCAGCACTGTAATGCTGGGGCTCCGATCGGTTACCATGGTAACCAGGGCGCTTCTGAAGTCCTGGCTGCCATGGTCTGCTCCCTGCTGCTGTGTGCACTGTGCACAGGGCAGCAGGGAGAGGGTGAGATCCTATTCACCCTGATAGAGCTCTATCAGGGTGAATAGGATGAGAATATCCCAGGTTCTAGCCCCTAGGGTGGAAATAGTTAATAAATAAACTGTAAAAAAAAAAAAGTTAAAGTACACCAAAATATTAATTATAAATCCCCCTTTCCCAATTTTACATATAAAATATATAAACAATACATAAATAAAATATTACATATCGCCACGTCTCAAAAGTCCAAACTATTAAAAAATCCACTTTTATGCGGTGAACGCCGTAAAAGAAAAAAAAAGAAAAATAAAAAATGCACGATTCGCCATTTTCTTTTAGTCGTCTTGTCCCCACAAAAAAGTAGGATAGGACTGTTGTATTATGAGCCGGCGGTTTCATAAAATGTGGAATGCACGCGGATTTTTTTGGTGTTTTTTATTTTTTTCGCGTGGTATCGAATGGTATCGAGTATCGCAATACTTTTTTATGGTATCGATACCGAATCAAAATTTTGGTACCGAAACAACTCTAGTGTGAACCCTGCCTTAGAGCATACAGCGAGTGCTTCAAATGATCAGCCATGCCTGATACTGACCGACAATACGGCCCAGTTACCAGCCCAATCTTTGGATCTGGCAGAAATATCTTGTATAGCTTATGCTGTCATATATGAATGAAGGGGGTTCGGACTCTAGGGCCCCTACTAATCCTGAGAATAAAGAGGCTATAGCACTATGTCCTCTTCTCATGTTTCCCTGTGCAGAGACGCTCCTTGCCACCCGGCGGTGCCAGGGAACCACACCAAGGCCCCAATAGCTTGAATGCAGAGGCGCAGTGGGTGGACAGGGTTCAGGGAAAATCCATGCAGCGCTGAACCAGCGTCCCCTGCATTCTTAGGATTAGGGGATTTTTGGTGTAGTAAAGGATACAGACCCTCTCTCCATGCACTTGCTAACCCGGCCCCTGACGGGTCTCCCAACAGCAGATGACCTAATGTGATGTCTAGGAAGGGGTTATTTAATTAATGCTGCTCAGATGTGCGCCACGGCTTAACGTTCCTTTTTTTCATCCCAGGATGGACAAGGTTACCTTGAGGAGCTTGTGAAGGACATTGTGCAGTGGCTGGGAAACATATCAGGAATAAAACAGGAGCGCAGTCTTCAGAATAACGGACTAATGAACACGCTCTGTCAGTACTACTTTCTCTTCATCGGTACTCTCTCCTGCCATCCGCATGGAGTCAAGATGCTAGAGAAGTGCAATGTGTTTCAGTGGTAAGTACTGAGATCCCAGGATTAATATCCACAGCCTGTCCTCTCCATACATCTCTGACCTCATCTCCTGATACCTCCTCACATGTAATCTCCAGTCCACAGCCTGTCCTCTCCATACATCTCTGACCTAATCTCCTGATACCTCCTCACATGTAATCTCCAGTCCACAGCCTGTAATCTCCATACATCTCTGACCTCATCTCCTGATACCTCCTCACATGTAATCTCCAGTCCACAACCTGTCCTCTCCATACATCTCTGACCTAATCTCCTGATACCTCCCCACATGTAATCTCCAGTCCACAGCCTGTCCTCTCCATACATCTCTGACCTCATCTCCTGATACCTCCTCACATGTAATCTCCAGTCCACAGCCTGTCCCCTCCATACATCTCTGACCTAATCTCCTGATACCTCCCCACATGTAATCTCCAGTCCACAGCCTGTCCTCTCCATACATCTCTGACCTCATCTCCTGATACCTCCCACATGTAATCTCCAGTCCACAACCTGTCCTCTCCATACATCTCTGACCTCATCTCCTGATACCTCCTCACATGTAATCTCCAGTCCACAGCCTGTCCTCTCCATACATCTCTGACCTCATCTCCTGATACCTCCTCACATGTAATCTCCAGTCCACAGCCTGTCCTCTCCATACATCTCTGACCTCATCTCCTGATACCTCCCCACATGTAATCTCCAGTCCACAGCCTGTCCTCTCCATACATCTCTGACCTCATCTCCTGATACCTCCTCACATGTAATCTCCAGTCCACAGCCTGTCCTCTCCATACATCTCTGACCTCATCTCCTGATACCTCCTCACATGTAATCTCCAGTCCACAGCCTGTCCTCTCCATACATCTCTGACCTCATCTCCTGATACCTCCCCACATGTAATCTCCAGTCCACAGCCTGTCCTCTCCATACATCTCTGACCTCATCTCCTGATACCTCCTCACATGTAATCTCCAGTCCACAGCCTGTCCTCTCCATACATCTCTGACCTCATCTCCTGATACCTCCCCACATGTAATCTCCAGTCCACAGCCTGTCCTCTCCATACATCTCTGACCTCATCTCCTGATACCTCCTCACATGTAATCTCCAGTCCACAGCCTGTCCTCTCCATACATCTCTGACCTCATCTCCTGATACCTCCTCACATGTAATCTCCAGTCCACAGCCTGTCCTCTCCATACATCTCTGACCTCATCTCCTGATACCTCCTCACATGTAATCTCCAGTCCACAGCCTGTCCTCTCCATACATCTCTGACCTCATCTCCTGATACCTCCTCACATGTAATCTCCAGTCCACAGCCTGTCCTCTCCATACATCTCTGACCTCATCTCCTGATACCTCCCCACATGTAATCTCCAGTCCACAGCCTGTCCTCTCCATACATCTCTGACCTCATCTCCTGATACCTCCCACATGTAATCTCCAGTCCACAGCCTGTCCTCTCCATACATCTCTGACCTCATCTCCTGATACCTCCTCACATGTAATCTCCAGTCCACAGCCTGTCCTCTCCATACATCTCTGACCTCATCTCCTGATACCTCCTCACATGTAATCTCCAGTCCACAGCCTGTCCTCTCCATACATCTCTGACCTCATCTCCTGATACCTCCTCACATGTAATCTCCAGTCCACAGCCTGTCCTCTCCATACATCTCTGACCTCATCTCCTGATACCTCCTCACATGTAATCTCCAGTCCACAGCCTGTCCTCTCCATACATCTCTGACCTCATCTCCTGATACCTCCTCACATGTAATCTCCAGTCCACAGCCTGTCCTCTCCATACATCTCTGACCTCATCTCCTGATACCTCCTCACATGTAATCTCCAGTCCACAACCTGTCCTCTCCATACATCTCTGACCTCATCTCCTGATACCTCCTCACATGTAATCTCCAGTCCACAACCTGTCCTCTCCATACATCTCTGACCTCATCTCCTGATACCTCCCCACATGTAATCTCCAGTCCACAACCTGTCCTCTCCATACATCTCTGACCTCATCTCCTGATACCTCCTCACATGTAATCTCCAGTCCACAGCCTGTCCTCTCCATACATCTCTGACCTCATCTCCTGATACCTCCTCACATGTAATCTCCAGTCCACAGCCTGTCCTCTCCATACATCTCTGACCTCATCTCCTGATACCTCCTCACATGTAATCTCCAGTCCACAACCTGTCCTCTCCATACATCTCTGACCTCATCTCCTGATACCTCCTCACATGTAATCTCCAGTCCACAGCCTGTCCTCTCCATACATCTCTGACCTCATCTCCTGATACCTCCCACATGTAATCTCCAGTCCACAACCTGTCCTCTCCATACATCTCTGACCTCATCTCCTGATACCTCCTCACATGTAATCTCCAGTCCACAGCCTGTCCTCTCCATACATCTCTGACCTCATCTCCTGATACCTCCTCACATGTAATCTCCAGTCCACAACCTGTCCTCTCCATACATCTCTGACCTCATCTCCTGATACCTCCTCACATGTAATCTCCAGTCCACAGCCTGTCCTCTCCATACATCTCTGACCTCATCTCCTGATACCTCCCCACATGTAATCTCCAGTCCACAGCCTGTCCTCTCCATACATCTCTGACCTCATCTCCTGATACCTCCTCACATGTAATCTCCAGTCCACAGCCTGTCCTCTCCATACATCTCTGACCTCATCTCCTGATACCTCCTCACATGTAATCTCCAGTCCACAACCTGTCCTCTCCATACATCTCTGACCTCATCTCCTGATACCTCCTCACATGTAATCTCCAGT
Organism: Bufotes viridis; assembly: GCA_033119425.1. Taxonomy (NCBI): domain Eukaryota; kingdom Metazoa; phylum Chordata; class Amphibia; order Anura; family Bufonidae; genus Bufotes; species Bufotes viridis. The sequence continues at coordinate 22,130,272 of CM065589.1, forward strand.
CCACAGCCTGTCCTCTCCATACATCTCTGACCTCATCTCCTGATACCTCCTCACATGTAATCTCCAGTCCACAGCCTGTCCTCTCCATACATCTCTGACCTCATCTCCTGATACCTCCTCACATGTAATCTCCAGTCCACAGCCTGTCCTCTCCATACATCTCTGACCTCATCTCCTGATACCTCCTCACATGTAATCTCCAGTCCACAGCCTGTCCTCTCCATACATCTCTGACCTCATCTCCTGATACCTCCCCACATGTAATCTCCAGTCCACAGCCTGTCCTCTCCATACATCTCTGACCTCATCTCCTGATACCTCCTCACATGTAATCTCCAGTCCACAGCCTGTCCTCTCCATACATCTCTGACCTCATCTCCTGATACCTCCTCACATGTAATCTCCAGTCCACAGCCTGTCCTCTCCATACATCTCTGACCTCATCTCCTGATACCTCCTCACATGTAATCTCCAGTCCACAGCCTGTCCTCTCCATACATCTCTGACCTCATCTCCTGATACCTCCCCACATGTAATCTCCAGTCCACAGCCTGTCCTCTCCATACATCTCTGACCTCATCTCCTGATACCTCCTCACATGTAATCTCCAGTCCACAGCCTGTCCTCTCCATACATCTCTGACCTCATCTCCTGATACCTCCTCACATGTAATCTCCAGTCCACAGCCTGTCCTCTCCATACATCTCTGACCTCATCTCCTGATACCTCCTCACATGTAATCTCCAGTCCACAGCCTGTCCTCTCCATACATCTCTGACCTCATCTCCTGATACCTCCTCACATGTAATCTCCAGTCCACAGCCTGTCCTCTCCATACATCTCTGACCTCATCTCCTGATACCTCCTCACATGTAATCTCCAGTCCACAACCTGTCCTCTCCATACATCTCTGACCTCATCTCCTGATACCTCCTCACATGTAATCTCCAGTCCACAGCCTGTCCTCTCCATACATCTCTGACCTCATCTCCTGATACCTCCTCACATGTAATCTCCAGTCCACAGCCTGTCCTCTCCATACATCTCTGACCTCATCTCCTGATACCTCCTCACATGTAATCTCCAGTCCACAGCCTGTCCTCTCCATACATCTCTGACCTCATCTCCTGATACCTCCTCACATGTAATCTCCAGTCCACAACCTGTCCTCTCCATACATCTCTGACCTCATCTCCTGATACCTCCTCACATGTAATCTCCAGTCCACAACCTGTCCTCTCCATACATCTCTGACCTCATCTCCTGATACCTCCTCACATGTAATCTCCAGTCCACAGCCTGTCCTCTCCATACATCTCTGACCTCATCTCCTGATACCTCCTCACATGTAATCTCCAGTCCACAGCCTGTCCTCTCCATACATCTCTGACCTCATCTCCTGATACCTCCTCACATGTAATCTCCAGTCCACAACCTGTCCTCTCCATACATCTCTGACCTCATCTCCTGATACCTCCTCACATGTAATCTCCAGTCCACAGCCTGTCCTCTCCATACATCTCTGACCTCATCTCCTGATACCTCCCCACATGTAATCTCCAGTCCACAGCCTGTCCTCTCCATACATCTCTGACCTCATCTCCTGATACCTCCTCACATGTAATCTCCAGTCCACAGCCTGTCCTCTCCATACATCTCTGACCTCATCTCCTGATACCTCCTCACATGTAATCTCCAGTCCACAGCCTGTCCTCTCCATACATCTCTGACCTCATCTCCTGATACCTCCTCACATGTAATCTCCAGTCCACAACCTGTCCTCTCCATACATCTCTGACCTCATCTCCTGATACCTCCTCACATGTAATCTCCAGTCCACAGCCTGTCCTCTCCATACATCTCTGACCTCATCTCCTGATACCTCCCCACATGTAATCTCCAGTCCACAGCCTGTCCTCTCCATACATCTCTGACCTCATCTCCTGATACCTCCTCACATGTAATCTCCAGTCCACAGCCTGTCCTCTCCATACATCTCTGACCTCATCTCCTGATACCTCCTCACATGTAATCTCCAGTCCACAGCCTGTCCTCTCCATACATCTCTGACCTCATCTCCTGATACCTCCTCACATGTAATCTCCAGTCCACAGCCTGTCCTCTCCATACATCTCTGACCTCATCTCCTGATACCTCCTCACATGTAATCTCCAGTCCACAGCCTGTCCTCTCCATACATCTCTGACCTCATCTCCTGATACCTCCTCACATGTAATCTCCAGTCCACAGCCTGTCCTCTCCATACATCTCTGACCTCATCTCCTGATACCTCCTCACATGTAATCTCCAGTCCACAGCCTGTCCTCTCCATACATCTCTGACCTCATCTCCTGATACCTCCTCACATGTAATCTCCAGTCCACAGCCTGTCCTCTCCATACATCTCTGACCTCATCTCCTGATACCTCCTCACATGTAATCTCCAGTCCACAGCCTGTCCTCTCCATACATCTCTGACCTCATCTCCTGATACCTCCTCACATGTAATCTCCAGTCCACAGCCTGTCCTCTCCATACATCTCTGACCTCATCTCCTGATACCTCCTCACATGTAATCTCCAGTCCACAGCCTGTCCTCTCCATACATCTCTGACCTCATCTCCTGATACCTCCCCACATGTAATCTCCAGTCCACAACCTGTCCTCTCCATACATCTCTGACCTCATCTCCTGATACCTCCCTCACATGTAATCTCCAGTCCACAGCCTGTCCTCTCCATACATCTCTGACCTCATCTCCTGATACCTCCTCACATGTAATCTCCAGTCCACAGCCTGTCCTCTCCATACATCTCTGACCTCATCTCCTGATACCTCCTCACATGTAATCTCCAGTCCACAGCCTGTCCTCTCCATACATCTCTGACCTCATCTCCTGATACCTCCTCACATGTAATCTCCAGTCCACAGCCTGTCCTCTCCATACATCTCTGACCTCATCTCCTGATACCTCCCCACATGTAATCTCCAGTCCACAGCCTGTCCTCTCCATACATCTCTGACCTCATCTCCTGATACCTCCTCACATGTAATCTCCAGTCCACAGCCTGTCCTCTCCATACATCTCTGACCTCATCTCCTGATACCTCCTCACATGTAATCTCCAGTCCACAACCTGTCCTCTCCATACATCTCTGACCTCATCTCCTGATACCTCCTCACATGTAATCTCCAGTCCACAGCCTGTCCTCTCCATACATCTCTGACCTCATCTCCTGATACCTCCTCACATGTAATCTCCAGTCCACAGCCTGTCCTCTCCATACATCTCTGACCTCATCTCCTGATACCTCCTCACATGTAATCTCCAGTCCACAGCCTGTCCTCTCCATACATCTCTGACCTCATCTCCTGATACCTCCTCACATGTAATCTCCAGTCCACAGCCTGTCCTCTCCATACATCTCTGACCTCATCTCCTGATACCTCCTCACATGTAATCTCCAGTCCACAGCCTGTCCTCTCCATACATCTCTGACCTCATCTCCTGATACCTCCTCACATGTAATCTCCAGTCCACAGCCTGTCCTCTCCATACATCTCTGACCTCATCTCCTGATACCTCCTCACATGTAATCTCCAGTCCACAGCCTGTCCTCTCCATACATCTCTGACCTCATCTCCTGATACCTCCTCACATGTAATCTCCAGTCCACAGCCTGTCCTCTCCATACATCTCTGACCTCATCTCCTGATACCTCCTCACATGTAATCTCCAGTCCACAGCCTGTCCTCTCCATACATCTCTGACCTCATCTCCTGATACCTCCTCACATGTAATCTCCAGTCCACAACCTGTCCTCTCCATACATCTCTGACCTCATCTCCTGATACCTCCTCACATGTAATCTCCAGTCCACAGCCTGTCCTCTCCATACATCTCTGACCTCATCTCCTGATACCTCCTCACATGTAATCTCCAGTCCACAGCCTGTCCTCTCCATACATCTCTGACCTCATCTCCTGATACCTCCTCACATGTAATCTCCAGTCCACAGCCTGTCCTCTCCATACATCTCTGACCTCATCTCCTGATACCTCCTCACATGTAATCTCCAGTCCACAGCCTGTCCTCTCCATACATCTCTGACCTCATCTCCTGATACCTCCTCACATGTAATCTCCAGTCCACAGCCTGTCCTCTCCATACATCTCTGACCTCATCTCCTGATACCTCCCCACATGTAATCTCCAGTCCACAGCCTGTCCTCTCCATACATCTCTGACCTCATCTCCTGATACCTCCTCACATGTAATCTCCAGTCCACAGCCTGTCCTCTCCATACATCTCTGACCTCATCTCCTGATACCTCCTCACATGTAATCTCCAGTCCACAGCCTGTCCTCTCCATACATCTCTGACCTCATCTCCTGATACCTCCTCACATGTAATCTCCAGTCCACAGCCTGTCCTCTCCATACATCTCTGACCTCATCTCCTGATACCTCCTCACATGTAATCTCCAGTCCACAGCCTGTCCTCTCCATACATCTCTGACCTCATCTCCTGATACCTCCTCACATGTAATCTCCAGTCCACAGCCTGTCCTCTCCATACATCTCTGACCTCATCTCCTGATACCTCCTCACATGTAATCTCCAGTCCACAGCCTGTCCTCTCCATACATCTCTGACCTCATCTCCTGATACCTCCTCACATGTAATCTCCAGTCCACAGCCTGTCCTCTCCATACATCTCTGACCTCATCTCCTGATACCTCCTCACATGTAATCTCCAGTCCACAGCCTGTCCTCTCCATACATCTCTGACCTCATCTCCTGATACCTCCTCACATGTAATCTCCAGTCCACAACCTGTCCTCTCCATACATCTCTGACCTCATCTCCTGATACCTCCTCACATGTAATCTCCAGTCCACAGCCTGTCCTCTCCATACATCTCTGACCTCATCTCCTGATACCTCCCACATGTAATCTCCAGTCCACAGCCTGTCCTCTCCATACATCTCTGACCTCATCTCCTGATACCTCCTCACATGTAATCTCCAGTCCACAGCCTGTCCTCTCCATACATCTCTGACCTCATCTCCTGATACCTCCTCACATGTAATCTCCAGTCCACAGCCTGTCCTCTCCATACATCTCTGACCTCATCTCCTGATACCTCCTCACATGTAATCTCCAGTCCACAGCCTGTCCTCTCCATACATCTCTGACCTCATCTCCTGATACCTCCTCACATGTAATCTCCAGTCCACAGCCTGTCCTCTCCATACATCTCTGACCTCATCTCCTGATACCTCCTCACATGTAATCTCCAGTCCACAGCCTGTCCTCTCCATACATCTCTGACCTCATCTCCTGATACCTCCTCACATGTAATCTCCAGTCCACAACCTGTCCTCTCCATACATCTCTGACCTCATCTCCTGATACCTCCTCACATGTAATCTCCAGTCCACAGCCTGTCCTCTCCATACATCTCTGACCTCATCTCCTGATACCTCCTCACATGTAATCTCCAGTCCACAGCCTGTCCTCTCCATACATCTCTGACCTCATCTCCTGATACCTCCTCACATGTAATCTCCAGTCCACAACCTGTCCTCTCCATACATCTCTGACCTCATCTCCTGATACCTCCTCACATGTAATCTCCAGTCCACAGCCTGTCCTCTCCATACATCTCTGACCTCATCTCCTGATACCTCCTCACATGTAATCTCCAGTCCACAGCCTGTCCTCTCCATACATCTCTGACCTCATCTCCTGATACCTCCTCACATGTAATCTCCAGTCCACAGCCTGTCCTCTCCATACATCTCTGACCTCATCTCCTGATACCTCCTCACATGTAATCTCCAGTCCACAGCCTGTCCTCTCCATACATCTCTGACCTCATCTCCTGATACCTCCTCACATGTAATCTCCAGTCCACAGCCTGTCCTCTCCATACATCTCTGACCTCATCTCCTGATACCTCCTCACATGTAATCTCCAGTCCACAGCCTGTCCTCTCCATACATCTCTGACCTCATCTCCTGATACCTCCTCACATGTAATCTCCAGTCCACAGCCTGTCCTCTCCATACATCTCTGACCTCATCTCCTGATACCTCCTCACATGTAATCTCCAGTCCACAGCCTGTCCTCTCCATACATCTCTGACCTCATCTCCTGATACCTCCTCACATGTAATCTCCAGTCCACAGCCTGTCCTCTCCATACATCTCTGACCTCATCTCCTGATACCTCCTCACATGTAATCTCCAGTCCACAACCTGTCCTCTCCATACATCTCTGACCTCATCTCCTGATACCTCCTCACATGTAATCTCCAGTCCACAGCCTGTCCTCTCCATACATCTCTGACCTCATCTCCTGATACCTCCTCACATGTAATCTCCAGTCCACAGCCTGTCCTCTCCATACATCTCTGACCTCATCTCCTGATACCTCCTCACATGTAATCTCCAGTCCACAGCCTGTCCTCTCCATACATCTCTGACCTCATCTCCTGATACCTCCTCACATGTAATCTCCAGTCCACAGCCTGTCCTCTCCATACATCTCTGACCTCATCTCCTGATACCTCCTCACATGTAATCTCCAGTCCACAACCTGTCCTCTCCATACATCTCTGACCTCATCTCCTGATACCTCCTCACATGTAATCTCCAGTCCACAGCCTGTCCTCTCCATACATCTCTGACCTCATCTCCTGATACCTCCTCACATGTAATCTCCAGTCCACAGCCTGTCCTCTCCATACATCTCTGACCTCATCTCCTGATACCTCCTCACATGTAATCTCCAGTCCACAGCCTGTCCTCTCCATACATCTCTGACCTCATCTCCTGATACCTCCTCACATGTAATCTCCAGTCCACAACCTGTCCTCTCCATACATCTCTGACCTCATCTCCTGATACCTCCTCACATGTAATCTCCAGTCCACAGCCTGTCCTCTCCATACATCTCTGACCTCATCTCCTGATACCTCCTCACATGTAATCTCCAGTCCACAGCCTGTCCTCTCCATACATCTCTGACCTCATCTCCTGATACCTCCTCACATGTAATCTCCAGTCCACAGCCTGTCCTCTCCATACATCTCTGACCTCATCTCCTGATACCTCCTCACATGTAATCTCCAGTCCACAGCCTGTCCTCTCCATACATCTCTGACCTCATCTCCTGATACCTCCTCACATGTAATCTCCAGTCCACAGCCTGTCCTCTCCATACATCTCTGACCTCATCTCCTGATACCTCCTCACATGTAATCTCCAGTCCACAGCCTGTCCTCTCCATACATCTCTGACCTCATCTCCTGATACCTCCTCACATGTAATCTCCAGTCCACAGCCTGTCCTCTCCATACATCTCTGACCTCATCTCCTGATACCTCCTCACATGTAATCTCCAGTCCACAGCCTGTCCTCTCCATACATCTCTGACCTCATCTCCTGATACCTCCTCACATGTAATCTCCAGTCCACAGCCTGTCCTCTCCATACATCTCTGACCTCATCTCCTGATACCTCCTCACATGTAATCTCCAGTCCACAGCCTGTCCTCTCCATACATCTCTGACCTCATCTCCTGATACCTCCTCACATGTAATCTCCAGTCCACAGCCTGTCCTCTCCATACATCTCTGACCTCATCTCCTGATACCTCCTCACATGTAATCTCCAGTCCACAGCCTGTCCTCTCCATACATCTCTGACCTCATCTCCTGATACCTCCTCACATGTAATCTCCAGTCCACAGCCTGTCCTCTCCATACATCTCTGACCTCATCTCCTGATACCTCCTCACATGTAATCTCCAGTCCACAGCCTGTCCTCTCCATACATCTCTGACCTCATCTCCTGATACCTCCTCACATGTAATCTCCAGTCCACAACCTGTCCTCTCCATACATCTCTGACCTCATCTCCTGATACCTCCTCACATGTAATCTCCAGTCCACAGCCTGTCCTCTCCATACATCTCTGACCTCATCTCCTGATACCTCCTCACATGTAATCTCCAGTCCACAGCCTGTCCTCTCCATACATCTCTGACCTCATCTCCTGATACCTCCTCACATGTAATCTCCAGTCCACAGCCTGTCCTCTCCATACATCTCTGACCTCATCTCCTGATACCTCCTCACATGTAATCTCCAGTCCACAGCCTGTCCTCTCCATACATCTCTGACCTCATCTCCTGATACTCCTCACATGTAATCTCCAGTCCACAGCCTGTCCTCTCCATACATCTCTGACCTCATCTCCTGATACCTCCTCACATGTAATCTCCAGTCCACAACCTGTCCTCTCCATACATCTCTGACCTCATCTCCTGATACCTCCTCACATGTAATCTCCAGTCCACAGCCTGTCCTCTCCATACATCTCTGACCTCATCTCCTGATACCTCCCCACATGTAATCTCCAGTCCACAACCTGTCCTCTCCATACATCTCTGACCTCATCTCCTGATACCTCCTCACATGTAATCTCCAGTCCACAGCCTGTCCTCTCCATACATCTCTGACCTCATCTCCTGATACCTCCTCACATGTAATCTCCAGTCCACAGCCTGTCCTCTCCATACATCTCTGACCTCATCTCCTGATACCTCCTCACATGTAATCTCCAGTCCACAACCTGTCCTCTCCATACATCTCTGACCTCATCTCCTGATACCTCCTCACATGTAATCTCCAGTCCACAACCTGTCCTCTCCATACATCTCTGACCTCATCTCCTGATACCTCCTCACATGTAATCTCCAGTCCACAGCCTGTCCTCTCCATACATCTCTGACCTCATCTCCTGATACCTCCTCACATGTAATCTCCAGTCCACAGCCTGTCCTCTCCATACATCTCTGACCTCATCTCCTGATACCTCCTCACATGTAATCTCCAGTCCACAGCCTGTCCTCTCCATACATCTCTGACCTCATCTCCTGATACCTCCTCACATGTAATCTCCAGTCCACAGCCTGTCCTCTCCATACATCTCTGACCTCATCTCCTGATACCTCCTCACATGTAATCTCCAGTCCACAGCCTGTCCTCTCCATACATCTCTGACCTCATCTCCTGATACCTCCTCACATGTAATCTCCAGTCCACAGCCTGTCCTCTCCATACATCTCTGACCTCATCTCCTGATACCTCCTCACATGTAATCTCCAGTCCACAGCCTGTCCTCTCCATACATCTCTGACCTCATCTCCTGATACCTCCTCACATGTAATCTCCAGTCCACAGCCTGTCCTCTCCATACATCTCTGACCTCATCTCCTGATACCTCCTCACATGTAATCTCCAGTCCACAGCCTGTCCTCTCCATACATCTCTGACCTCATCTCCTGATACCTCCTCACATGTAATCTCCAGTCCACAGCCTGTCCTCTCCATACATCTCTGACCTCATCTCCTGATACCTCCTCACATGTAATCTCCAGTCCACAGCCTGTCCTCTCCATACATCTCTGACCTCATCTCCTGATACCTCCTCACATGTAATCTCCAGTCCACAGCCTGTCCTCTCCATACATCTCTGACCTCATCTCCTGATACCTCCTCACATGTAATCTCCAGTCCACAGCCTGTCCTCTCCATACATCTCTGACCTCATCTCCTGATACCTCCTCACATGTAATCTCCAGTCCACAGCCTGTCCTCTCCATACATCTCTGACCTCATCTCCTGATACCTCCTCACATGTAATCTCCAGTCCACAGCCTGTCCTCTCCATACATCTCTGACCTCATCTCCTGATACCTCCTCACATGTAATCTCCAGTCCACAACCTGTCCTCTCCATACATCTCTGACCTCATCTCCTGATACCTCCTCACATGTAATCTCCAGTCCACAGCCTGTCCTCTCCATACATCTCTGACCTCATCTCCTGATACCTCCTCACATGTAATCTCCAGTCCACAGCCTGTCCTCTCCATACATCTCTGACCTCATCTCCTGATACCTCCTCACATGTAATCTCCAGTCCACAACCTGTCCTCTCCATACATCTCTGACCTCATCTCCTGATACCTCCCCACATGTAATCTCCAGTCCACAGCCTGTCCTCTCCATACATCTCTGACCTCATCTCCTGATACCTCCTCACATGTAATCTCCAGTCCACAACCTGTCCTCTCCATACATCTCTGACCTCATCTCCTGATACCTCCTCACATGTAATCTCCAGTCCACAACCTGTCCTCTCCATACATCTCTGACCTCATCTCCTGATACCTCCTCACATGTAATCTCCAGTCCACAGCCTGTCCTCTCCATACATCTCTGACCTCATCTCCTGATACCTCCTCACATGTAATCTCCAGTCCACAGCCTGTCCTCTCCATACATCTCTGACCTCATCTCCTGATACCTCCTCACATGTAATCTCCAGTCCACAACCTGTCCTCTCCATACATCTCTGACCTCATCTCCTGATACCTCCTCACATGTAATCTCCAGTCCACAACCTGTCCTCTCCATACATCTCTGACCTCATCTCCTGATACCTCCTCACATGTAATCTCCAGTCCACAGCCTGTCCTCTCCATACATCTCTGACCTCATCTCCTGATACCTCCTCACATGTAATCTCCAGTCCACAGCCTGTCCTCTCCATACATCTCTGACCTCATCTCCTGATACCTCCTCACATGTAATCTCCAGTCCACAGCCTGTCCTCTCCATACATCTCTGACCTCATCTCCTGATACCTCCTCACATGTAATCTCCAGTCCACAGCCTGTCCTCTCCATACATCTCTGACCTCATCTCCTGATACCTCCTCACATGTAATCTCCAGTCCACAGCCTGTCCTCTCCATACATCTCTGACCTCATCTCCTGATACCTCCTCACATGTAATCTCCAGTCCACAGCCTGTCCTCTCCATACATCTCTGACCTCATCTCCTGATACCTCCTCACATGTAATCTCCAGTCCACAGCCTGTCCTCTCCATACATCTCTGACCTCATCTCCTGATACCTCTCACATGTAATCTCCAGTCCACAGCCTGTCCTCTCCATACATCTCTGACCTCATCTCCTGATACCTCCTCACATGTAATCTCCAGTCCACAGCCTGTCCTCTCCATACATCTCTGACCTCATCTCCTGATACCTCCTCACATGTAATCTCCAGTCCACAGCCTGTCCTCTCCATACATCTCTGACCTCATCTCCTGATACCTCCTCACATGTAATCTCCAGTCCACAGCCTGTCCTCTCCATACATCTCTGACCTCATCTCCTGATACCTCCTCACATGTAATCTCCAGTCCACAGCCTGTCCTCTCCATACATCTCTGACCTCATCTCCTGATACCTCCTCACATGTAATCTCCAGTCCACAGCCTGTCCTCTCCATACATCTCTGACCTCATCTCCTGATACCTCCTCACATGTAATCTCCAGTCCACAACCTGTCCTCTCCATACATCTCTGACCTCATCTCCTGATACCTCCTCACATGTAATCTCCAGTCCACAGCCTGTCCTCTCCATACATCTCTGACCTCATCTCCTGATACCTCCTCACATGTAATCTCCAGTCCACAGCCTGTCCTCTCCATACATCTCTGACCTCATCTCCTGATACCTCCTCACATGTAATCTCCAGTCCACAGCCTGTCCTCTCCATACATCTCTGACCTCATCTCCTGATACCTCCCCACATGTAATCTCCAGTCCACAGCCTGTCCTCTCCATACATCTCTGACCTCATCTCCTGATACCTCCTCACATGTAATCTCCAGTCCACAGCCTGTCCTCTCCATACATCTCTGACCTCATCTCCTGATACCTCCTCACATGTAATCTCCAGTCCACAGCCTGTCCTCTCCATACATCTCTGACCTCATCTCCTGATACCTCCTCACATGTAATCTCCAGTCCACAGCCTGTCCTCTCCATACATCTCTGACCTCATCTCCTGATACCTCCCCACATGTAATCTCCAGTCCACAACCTGTCCTCTCCATACATCTCTGACCTCATCTCCTGATACCTCCCCACATGTAATCTCCAGTCCACAGCCTGTCCTCTCCATACATCTCTGACCTCATCTCCTGATACCTCCTCACATGTAATCTCCAGTCCACAGCCTGTCCTCTCCATACATCTCTGACCTCATCTCCTGATACCTCCTCACATGTAATCTCCAGTCCACAGCCTGTCCTCTCCATACATCTCTGACCTCATCTCCTGATACCTCCTCACATGTAATCTCCAGTCCACAGCCTGTCCTCTCCATACATCTCTGACCTCATCTCCTGATACCTCCTCACATGTAATCTCCAGTCCACAACCTGTCCTCTCCATACATCTCTGACCTCATCTCCTGATACCTCCTCACATGTAATCTCCAGTCCACAGCCTGTCCTCTCCATACATCTCTGACCTCATCTCCTGATACCTCCCCACATGTAATCTCCAGTCCACAGCCTGTCCTCTCCATACATCTCTGACCTCATCTCCTGATACCTCCTCACATGTAATCTCCAGTCCACAACCTGTCCTCTCCATACATCTCTGACCTCATCTCCTGATACCTCCCCACATGTAATCTCCAGTCCACAACCTGTCCTCTCCATACATCTCTGACCTCATCTCCTGATACCTCCTCACATGTAATCTCCAGTCCACAGCCTGTCCTCTCCATACATCTCTGACCTCATCTCCTGATACCTCCCCACATGTAATCTCCAGTCCACAACCTGTCCTCTCCATACATCTCTGACCTCATCTCCTGATACCTCCCCACATGTAATCTCCAGTCCACAGCCTGTCCTCTCCATACATCTCTGACCTCATCTCCTGATACCTCCTCACATGTAATCTCCAGTCCACAACCTGTCCCCTCCATACATCTCTGACCTCATCTCCTGATACCTCCTCACATGTAATCTCCAGTCCACAACCTGTCCTCTCCATACATCTCTGACCTCATCTCCTGATACCTCCCCACATGTAATCTCCAGTCCACAGCCTGTCCTCTCCATACATCTCTGACCTCATCTCCTGATACCTCCTCACATGTAATCTCCAGTCCACAACCTGTCCTCTCCATACATCTCTGACCTCATCTCCTGATACCTCTCCACATGTAATCTCCAGTCCACAACCTGTCCTCTCCATACATCTCTGACCTCATCTCCTGATACCTCCCCACATGTAATCTACGATCTTCACAAGACCTTCTTCTTCACTTTCCTCTTGTGTTCTCCTCACATAATCATCTCCAAGATTTCCCCTCTGTGCTGATCCCATACTGTGTAATTCACGTTAGACTGTTCCCCACCTCCCAAGTCCCAATTAAGAGACAGCCATTTTTTTTTTCTCAGATTTCTTTACGGTATTTCTAAACCAGGCGACCTCCTTAAGGGAAATCATCTTGGTTTCTTTACTACTACCTCTAGACATAGTGAAATATCTTACTCTGTCTCATTGTGTGTTTACACAGTTTGGTTGTGGGGCAGATTATCGGGGACGAACCTTCTTGTGAACGCTCCTTCCCGACAATCTGCCCTACTAAAGGTGAAACCGTCGTTCGTGCTGGCAAGTAAAGGATCATGCGGTCTAATCGGCACTCTCCTGCCCAAAGACAATGCAGCTGTATGAGGACAAGCGATCAAATAGCGATTGCTCATCCCCATACTAGTGAAGTGATTGCTGTAAATGCAGGACTTCATCCCAACGGAACAAGCAGCCTGATTGACATGTGCTTTAGAGGCGTTTACAGTATGACTTTCTTGGAAAAATCCTAAGTGCAAATCCTCAAGTCATTTTTTATGTTTCAGTCTGCTAAATCTTTGCTCGCTCAAAAACCAAGACCACTTATTGAAGTTGGCCGTCTCCAGTCTGGATTACAGCCGGGACGGACTTGCCAGAGTCATTCTGTCCAAAACCTTAACCGCTTCTCCGGATGTAAGTCTGATTTAATGCCGCTTGTTTTGCCTGTTCGCTAAATCACAAAACCGCAGGGATTTCGCGGAGTAATCGCGTTATCTTAAAGGTACAGTAAACCTATTGTGACACAAGTAAAATGGAGGTAACTTTGCCCTCGCCGGTTGTCAGTCTGCAGGATTTTCTGCAAGTTCCTCATCTAAACAAAGAAACCTTGCAGAGAACAGAAGGGTCAATCTCCTGATCGTTTCAGTTGTCAGATGAGGGGTGTCGGGGATTGACAAAGGAGATGGGATTTAACAATCTTTGTGTCCTACAGGGCAGTGGGGGCAGGCTCCTTCTGCAGCCACTTGTGCCTACAGCTAGACATAGGACTCTGAGGAGGGGGCGTGACCTGTTCTTTTTTTTTTAAGGTGGGACTTTGTTAAATCCCTCCGCCTTTGTTTCCTACAGGGCAGTGGGGGCAGGCTCCTTCTGCAGCCACTTGTGCCTACAGCTAGACATAGGACTGTGAGGAGGGGGCGTGACCTGTTCTTTTTTTAGGTGGGACTTTGTTAAATCCTACCGCCTTTGTGTCCTACAGGGCAGTGGGGGCAGGCTCCTTCTGCAGCCACTTGTGCCTACAGCTAGACATAGGACTGTGAGGAGGAGGAGGGGGCGTGACCTGTTCTTTTTTCAGGTGGGACTTTGTTAAATCCCACGGCCTTTGTGTCCTACAGGGCAGTGGGGGCAGGCTCCTTCTGCAGCCACTTGTGCCTACAGCTAGACATAGGACTGTGAGGAGGAAAGGGGGCGTGACCTGTTCTTTTTTCAGATGGGACTTTGTTAAATCCTACCGCCTTTGTGTCCTACAGGGCAGTGGGGCAGGCTCCTTCTGCAGCCACTTGTGCCTACAGCTAGACATAGGACTGTGAGGAGGAGGAGGGGGGCATGGCCGATCTCATGGGACGCACAGAGAGGATGTTTTATGTATTTCACCGTTTTAATTGTAATAAGAGACAAATCAGGATTAAAGGAAAGGAGATGACCAAGGAAATTCGTTATTTTTTATTTTCTCTGTTTTCTGTTCCGTTAATGTTTAGTCTTTGCGTTTGATTTTTTTTTTGTTTTTTTTTTTTTTGGTTTTTATAACCACATACAACCTCTTTCATTTTATTTACCGTCATCTTATAATTTCTGAAATGGATTGTCCAACTTATTAAAAAAAAATCTTCAAAGCTTCTATGGGATGAAATAATAAAGATCAGATACTCAGTTCTTACTTATTCTTTGACAATTCTATGGTTGTAGCATGTAACTCTTGCTGCGACCACAATCCGTTTTATGACCGGCCTTTATGTGGTCCTCTATGTTTGCATTGGGCAAGTGACACGTGTGCATTAACAGTTCATGTGGTCGGGGGGTAGCATCCATAATGCAGCTGTATTGCAGCCATCTGACACTAGTAAGTGTGTTTTTCTGGAGAAAGGGAAGCATGGGAGCTGACAACTTCTCTGTGCAAATTCTTGCCACCAAAGGTTGTCACCTTCCAAGCTCATTCAGATTCCGTGCTGCTAGAGTGAGATGTAAATCTTTACTGGCAGTGACTGATGCCGCAGGCTGTGCTCCTTCATCTGATGTTCTGAAGATGACGCGTCCTGTTTGTTAAGTCCCGGATGCTGTATTTTCTCTCTTTGGGCAGAGTTGTCGTCTGTACGCCACAAAGCACCTGAGGGTTCTGCTGCGAGCCAACGTCGAGTTTTTTAGCAATTGGGGGATCGAATTATTGGTGACGCAGCTGCACGACAAAAACAAAAATATCTCTACAGAGGCCCTGGACATTTTGGATGAAGCTTGTGAAGATAAGGTGAGTCCAGTAAAGTCCCCATACCTCCTGTATGGAAGGGAAAACGAGCTCTGACACATGGGTGACATGCACGTAACATAAATGTGGGGTGTACTAGAACATTCAAATACGACGGAGTAATTAATGGCAATGTCTCATCACAAACTGACTTTTTGACTTTTTTTTATTATCATGTATATAAAAATATAGATTATTTTTTTTATCTGACTATCCACATAAAAATAAGCTTGAAAATATTGCTGTTATCACACAGTTGGCCGCCCCTATACAGACAGTACAGGAAGGAAGTGTGTGTCTCCAATATGGATGGTCACCTCTACACAGACAGTACAGGAGGGAAGTGTGTGTCCCCAATATGGCCTCCTCTAGACAGACAATACAGGAAGGAAGTGTGTGTCTACAATATGGCCTGCCCCTATACAGATAATATAGGAAGGAAGTGTGTGACTCCAATATGGCCACCCTCTATACAGACAATACAGGAAGGAAGTGTGTGTCCCCAATATGGCCGCCCCTATATAGACAGAACAGAAAGGAAGTGTGTGCCTCCAATATGGCTGCCCCTATATAGACAATACATGTAGAAATTGTATTCTCCTAATATGGCCGCCCCTTGGTAGCAGATGCCCTTTAACAATAAAATATCTAACTCTTTTATAATAAAGAACAGGCACGTTATTTCTCGTATCCAGACTGAAATCTGACAAGTGAGGCTAAAGTGACATCCATGAGATATTCCCTTTAAAGACATCTGTCAGCAGTTTTGTCCCTATGACACTGGCTGACCTGTTACATGTGCACTGAAGGCGTCTGTGTTGCTCCCATGTTCCTATGTGCCCGCATTGCTGAGAATAATTATGTTTTATTATATGCAAATGAGCCTCTAGGAGTAACAGGGGCGTTACCATTACACCTAGAGGCTCTGCTCTCTCTACACCTGCTGCGGCCACTACACTTTGATTGACAGGGCCATGCTTGATGAAATTTACACTTCCTGGCCCTGACTATCAAAGTGCAGAGGGAGCGGCAGTTGTAGAGAGAGCAGAGCCTCTAGGTGTAATGGTAACGCCCCCGTTGCTCTAGAGGCTCATTTGCATATAGTAAAACATGATTTTTCTCAGTAATGCGGACACGTATGAACATGGGACCAACACAGACGCCTTCAGCTGCCAAGTGCACATGTAACAGGTCAGCCAGTGCCTTAGGACAGATCTGCGGACGGATGGACTTATACAGTCCTGAGTCTTCTATTCATTATTGTCCAGTACCAGACCGAATGTAACACGTAATGGACCCTTCATCTATCCCTGAATCAGAACATCTGTCAGTGACCATTTCCTCTCTTCCTCTAGGCTAATCTTCATGCCCTCATCCAGATGAAGCCCGCCCTCTCCCATCTTGGAGATAAGGGGCTGCTCCTGCTCCTGAGGTAGGTCCGGCCATCGCCTGCGTCAGCTCCTTCCCCATTTGCCGCTTCTGTGCGTTGACCCGTCGTTTATGTTGCAGGTTCCTCTCCATCCCAAAGGGCTTTTCCTACTTGAATGAGAGGGGCTATGTCACGAAGCAGCTGGAGAAGTGGCAGAAGGTACAGGACCCCAATTGTATCAGAATGGACCATGGCCATGCAAAAAGAAAGGCTTTACTCATGTTTAACAGGGTTTTGGCCTATCCTCAGGATACGGCATCAATATCTGATCGCTGAGGGTCCGACATCCGTCACCTCCACCGATCATCTGTTTGAAGACGCCCCTCATAACCTACCAAGCACAGCGCCATACACTGTACAGTGGCCGTGCTTGGTATTGCGGCCCAGGCTCATTTCCTTGTATGGGACTGAGATGCACATAGGCCATGTGAGCAATGAACGCGACGTCACACCTAAGAAGTGGCCTCTGCGCTCACCGGAACAGCTGTCTGGTGGCAGTGCCGGGACTCAGACCGCACCGATCAGATATTCATGAAGGTTCAGGAGGGAAGGGTTTTTAACCCCTTAACGGCCATTTATTTTATTGCACTGCGTTTTTACATCGTTACAGACCTGTAAAGCCTCTATTACACCTGCAGATTTTTCGGCAGGTGATTGTATATGAATGCTCGTTAGCGATCATCTCGCAGTGTAAGGCTAGGGCAACGTGACGACATTTGTCGCAGTAATATTGCGCAACATATTTTATAATGCTAGTTCACGGTCTCGCACTGTGACATGACAGTCGCAAAAAAAAACGAATCCAAGATTGTGTCGCAGTGCAACACCATAGACTAGCATTATACAATGTCGCGCGACGACATGTTGTGCCCTATACGTCGCGCGACACATGTTGTACCCTATACGTTGCGCTACACATGTTGTACCCCATACGTCGCGCGACACATGTTGTATAGGGTACAACATATGTCGCGCGACACATGTTGTACCCTATACGTCGCGCGACAGCATGTTGCCGTGTAGCCCTAGCCTAATATTGCACCCGATTGCGCAATGAACGAGCAAACGCTCAATCATTAGGCAATCCAAATCTTTTGACATGTTTAAAAAAATAATCATTTGCAGGCGGCAGATCATGGTGTCGAATAACGATCTGCCGCTGGTGAACCACTATACAGCATGAAGACGAGTGATGCTCCTCCCCATGATGCGGAGGAGATTGCTGCATGTAATAGCAGCGGTCGCGTCTGCTAGTAAGCAGACGATTGCCGGGAGGGAACGCTTCCTTCCCGACAATCGTCTGCCTCCTTGGGCTGTATGATACAGCCTTAAGTCCTGCCCGGGTGACTCACACTGCAGGCGATCAGCGGTCTGTTGTCAGCCCTGTTCCCGCAGCATTGACCTATTCGTCAGTAGCTGGAACTGCACAGCTCCATCCATTATGTAGTGGACAGAGACGGTAACTGCAGCGATGCGCCCTTTGAAGTGAATGATAACCAGCTCCGTCTACCACACGGTGGCACTTCAGCCTCGGCGCTACTCGGGAGCAGCTGATTGGCGTTTCAGATCAGGATTGATGGTCTGAAGATAGGCAATCAATAACAAAATCCTGGACAATCCCTTTAAGGAGTTGCTAAAGAGCTAGACACAAGAACAAAGGAGCACGGTCTGAAGATCAGAAGCGATGTCAGGAAATATCCTTTTACTGAAAGTGTAGTTGATGTGGGTGGGATCAGTGGCCTCAGTAGGTGACTGTAAACCTATCTGAGATAGACAGATATTGGAGTCAGTGACACCTTATCATCTGTCACATTGTATTATTTCTCTTCCTGTTCAGGAATATAATTTGAAGTATGTAGATCTCATCGAAGAGCAGCTTAACGAGGCTCTGACAACCTACCGCAAGCCTGTGGACGGTGACAACTATGTCCGGCGCAGTAATCAGAGGTAAGTCCGACGTGGACCGATGTTATTACTATGTAATTCTGTTAAATGAAGGAAGGGGCAATATCCATGCAGTGAAAGATTTGGAGAGAATTTTTATATGATAAGCATCATAAACATCAACAGTGACATCCATTATCAGCACCAACACGTCTGCTTTTCCGGTTTACAGGGTGCTGCGCCCGTACGTGTACCTACCTGTTCACCTGTATGGACAGTTGGTACATCATAAGACCGGCAGCCAGCTCTTAGAAGTCCAGGTCAGTGGGGAAAACAACGCATGACTAATACTGTCTGAATAACGGATTTATTTACTTTCAGAGTTTGCGCTTTAGAAAAAAACTGATTGTAATTAGATTTTTTTTTTTTCCGTTACTTTAGTATTTTTTGTATTTTATTTGATGTTAAAGTCTAACTACCGTTTAAAAATATTTTTTTTTTTTTTTTTTTTTTGCTAATGGTTGGGGCGAGTGATAGGTAACATTTTTCTAATATACTTTATTTATCCAAAACGTTTATTTTTATTAGAAAACTGGCAGCACTCTCTGAAATGAGCGCTTCTAAGGGCCACGCGTCTCTTATTTATAAAGGGGAGACGGGCTGTGCAGGCGCTGTGCTTCTGCCTCCCGTGCTCCCCCGGTGGCCACAGGCATTTTAGGAGTTAAAATTACATCTATATTCCCCCTTTCTATGAAATCGAATCCTCTTGTACATTCACTAACCTGCGATAATTACTCATGAAGCAGCCACCGGAAGTGAGCGCTGACCGCACACAATGCTTCTACTTCCGGTGGCTGCTTCATGAGTAATGATCGCGGGGATCGCAGGTCAGTGAATGTACAAGAGGATTAGGCCTAATTCACACGTCTGTAGTGTGTTTTGCGGAAACACGGATCCGCAAAACACGGACGGCAGCAATGTGCATTCCGCATTTTGCGGACCACACATTGCTAGCACTATACAGAGAATGCCTTTTCTTGTCCGAAATTGCGGACAAGAATAGGACATGTTCTATTTTTTTGCGGAAACGCGGATGCGGACATCACCTAGTGTGCTGTCCACATCCATTCCTGCCCCTTTGAAATGAATGGGTCTGCAACCCTTCCGCAAAATTGCGGATCCATTTTGCGGATGTGCGAATAAAGCCTTAGATTTCATAGAAAGGGGGAATATAAATGTCATTTTAACTCCTAAGACGCCTGTGGCCACCGGGGGAGCTGAGGAGGCAGACGCACATCGCCCGCACAGCCCGTCTGCCCTTTATAACCAAGAGACGGAGGGCCCTTAGCAACGCTCATTTCAGAGAGCGCTGCTAAGGGCCATTTCAGCCCCAGTTTTCTAATAAAAATAAACGTTTTGGATAAATAAAGTATATTAGAGAAATGTTACCCATCACTTGCCCCAACCATTAGCAAGAAAAAAAAAACGGCTGTTACACTTTAATGTTATTTTCTTATTTTATGGTGGTCATCTGTTATTGTGTTTTTTACTATTTTTAATTTTTATTACTTTATTATTTGAATTATTTCATAATTAATGGTTTTTATTTTAATTAGTGGTGTTTTGTTTTTTATTTTTAGTTATTATTTATTGCCGTTATTTTATTTGTTACCATTTGGTTTTTTAGGTCTCTGTTATATTTGTTTTATTTATTACCATTTCATTTTTTTTCTCTTAATCTAATTTTATAAATTTATATTCTGCCATGTTCACTTGTGGAGGGCTCTAGCTCTGTAGCAAAATCTGCATTTTCTGCTTTTTTTTTATTATCCATTATGCCAATTCTGCTTTACCTAAGCCTGGCACTTGTGTGTTTCCTACAGAACGTTGTTCCTGACCTCAGTTACACGGTCCGATCTCCGTCGTTGGATAAGTGGGAAGGAATCAAGCAACTAAAAGCAGCTCTTTGGTCATTGGTAAGAATAATGCTTAAAAGGGGTTGTCCCATAATTACCACAACTTATCCTCTTGCCACAATATAGGGGACAAGTGCCTGATGGTCAGGGGGTCAGACCGCTGGGGCCGCCGCCGATCTCGGTTTGAATGGACCGACAGTCACACATTTGTGCCGCCGCTCCATTCAGTTCTGTGAGGCTGGCAGAGATAGCCGAGCACTTGTACCATAGAGTCAGATGCTGCAGTGGACACACATACTCGTCTACCGGCCCATTCGGACAGGGTTGCTCTAGTAGTCGGATCGCTGCCTATCAGACACTTCTTTCCTATAGGCGATAAGTTGTCGTAATGAGACAACCCCTTTAAAGGGAACTAGATTTCTGTACAGTAAAGCACCAGCATGCCATTATAGGCCGTGCTGGGATTTAGTGTACAAAGCATGGCGAGGTCAAAACTCTGCCTTGTAGCACTATGTATAAAGAGAAGTTTATAGGTAGGTTTTCAGGTTAGTACTCCTGTGGTCACATCCCTCACAGAGAGACTGCCTGCCTGAATCCCTGCTGATGCTGCTGTAATCACAGGACTTTATTAACTCACTATGTCTACACAATCAGCTCAACATCAAGATGAAATCTGACGAGTGATGTGACTTTTGTAAAACACTCATTGCCCCATAAAGTCATTTGAAATGACAAATCTTTCCGACCGGTTTGTTTTCAGGGTAACATTGGTTCTTCAAACTGGGGTCTGAACCTGCTGCAAGAAGAGAATGTGATCCCGGACATCGTTGCACTGGCTCAGCACTGTGAAGTGCTGTCTATTCGAGGGTAAGGCAGCGATATTCTTACAGATCCCTCCATCAGTAAAATGCTCAAACTGCTGCAAAATTCTCAACTTTGGTCACTTGACATGGTTTTTGGATATGTTTAACTGGTTTTCAACCAGCACCAAAACTCTACGAGGTAGTCAGGTGCTGGTTCCCACTCTGCAACGCACATTCTCATCATGCTGATCTTATGGGTGCTCTCAGTTAGTACAGCAGCGTATTTTGTCAGTTATTGGGGGGGGAGGAAATGTGAAAAATGTTTAATAGAATGTTAAAAATATTTAAAAAATTCCCTGTATGCGTTGTTAGGTTAAAAAGAAAATAATTTTTAGGTGTTATTATGAAAATGTGGTAAAACATACAAAAAACCTTTTTAAAATTTTGTATCCCTGTAGCAGCGTACTCCAAAATGGTCCAATTCAAAAATAGAACTCGTCCGTTAAAAGGATATGGCCCTCAGAGGAAGAATAAATATAAGAAAAATTCCTTGGTCTTTGAGATTCAAAAAGGTGTGATCGTGAAGTGGTTAAATACATCCTGGATATCTGCAGCCACCACTAGGGGGAGCCTTGGAGCTTACTGCATACTGCTGAACCTAAATACGCAGTAAGCTCCCTCTAGTGGTGGCTGCTGGTAGCAGCAGGTTATCACTTCCTATAAGTAAGCAGGCTCGTGGATATAATTGTATTCTTGTGAGCCGGGGTACTTTGCAGATGTCACATACTCGGCAGCGTTAGCCTGTGACCTGTCGTAATCTTGCATTGCCTGCGTCCGGTGCATTATATTTCATTGGTTCTTTCATTTGTTTCTAGAACCTGCGCCTACGTTCTTGGCTTACTTTCCAAGACAAAGCAAGGATGTGATATCTTGAAGCAGCACAACTGGGATGCTGTAAGGCACAACAGAAGACATCCGTGGCCGGTGGTTCCTGACGACATGGAGCAGCTCTGTAACGAGCTGTCGTCCGTACCCAGCACCCTCAGCCTGAACTCCGAGTCCACCAGCTCCCGCCACAACAGCGAGAGCGAATCCGTGCTTCCCAGTAAGATATAATTATTGTCTTTATGCCCGGGCCCTGTATACAGATGTAGCAGAGCTGAGCTGCACCCCAAACGCTGCACTGCATGGGAGCACACGGCATTATTTTAACCCCTTAAAGGACCTGTCCAGGCTTAAAGAACACCGCTGCTTTCTATCTGTGGGTTGCGTCTGGTATTCCATCTCTGCTCCACTGAAGCTAGCGGAGGTGAGCTGCGATACCACACACAACCTGTGGACAGGTGTGGCGCTGTTTTTGGAAGAAGGACGGCTAGTTTTTACAGTTGTGCTTATAACCCTTGCACTGCTGCAGTACTGATGACTGGACATTTTTTGGAGTTTCGCTTCTATGGAATAAACAGTGATAACGTCTTTATTTTTTTCATTCGTCAGGCGCGGTGTCTTTTTTGCCTCCATTAGGCCGGCATTCATCGGTATATTGTGAGGAGTATACGAGGCCATTCAACCCCTTGGAGTCCCATGGGTTATGCATTTTTTAACATGGGAGCCTATGGGTCATGGTTTCTACTAAAAGGCACCTATCCATTAACCATATACGGGAAAATAAATGACATTCTACATGGCGGCATTCTTCTGAATGGCCAACCATGCAGTACTCGGACGGAGTTGCTCTTTGTTGCGGCTCATAGAAGGGGGTCGTGCGTGGGACCCCTCTATAGGACGCCCATTTGCCCTAATCCTGTGATGACCTCACACGACTTCTTTTTCTTATGTACAGGCATGTTTATCAACGAAGACGACCACTGCGGCAATTCCTCGTCCAGCCCCTTCTTCATGTGTGACGATCACGAACAGATGTTCTTCGACAAACCCTTAAAGGACAAGGACCGCAGCCCGTTCACACTCTTGGCTCACAGCAAGTTTGTGAAAAACAGATTTCTAAATTCCTTGACGCTGCCGACCAAGAAGTTCCGAAGCAGCAGCAGCAGCGATCCCAAGACCAATAAGCTGTTGGACAATAAGACCGAATTGAGGCGGAACAGAACGGTCACCGAGCACTGGTCAGATTCGGAGTTCCCCTCCATGGACAGTTTAGGGTCTGTGTTCAAAGTCCCCAAAATCAGCACCCACCGCTTAGACACCTCCGTCAGCAAGCACATGGACGACAATGGCAGCACTCCCAGTATTACCGAAAACGATCTCAAGCTTCCGAAAAGTCTAGGAAACGAAAACCACCGCGACCACGCCAGCAGAGAGCGACTCATCGGCGATGGCTCCACCACCACGCAGTTCAAGAGCCGCAGCTTGAGCTTTAATACGGACACCACGACAAGCGGCATAAGCTCCATGAGTTCCAGCCCTTCACGAGAGACTGTGGGAATAGACACTACAAACATCGACACCGACTGCGGTAGCCTGAGCACCGTCATCAGCACCAAAACCGTCAAAACCAACCTGCCGGCCATGCTGCACCCCAATCACCTGCCCCTGTCTAAGTCAAACTCTGTGTCCTTGGTTCCTCCGGGGTCTTCCCATACGCTTCCTCGGAGGGCGCAGTCACTAAAGGCTCCTTCTATCGCCGCCATCAAGAGTCTGGCCGATTATCACTTTAACTACACCAGTTCACGGGACGCTTTTGGCTATGCTACACTGAAACGGCTCCAGCAGCAACGTATGCATCCGTCACTATCTCATTCAGAAGCTTTGGCTTCTCCGGCCAAGGACGTTCTCTTCACAGATACAATAACCATGAAAACGGGAAGCTTAGACTCTAGACTGACCACAAGCAGGTAGATTTCCGAAAGTTATTGGGTGCCAATTAACCGGAATTCCTTCCCAAAATAATTTTTCTAGGATGCGTTGCAAAAGCCTAAAGCTCTACTTGTAATCACTTGAAAAATTTGCATTTCCCTGATTCAGAGCTCCAAATCCTCTGTTTTCCATCACACAATCTGCTAAATATTACCTGCCTCCAGTGACCGCAAGGGGGAGCTTAGGAGCATGACAATTGTACATTCAGTTCAAGAAACACTCAGCATGCAGTAAGCTCTAGGCTCCTCCTAGTGGTGGCTGTATATATCTGTATGCAGTAATCTCCTGAGCTCCCTCTAGTGGTGGCTGTATATATCTGTATGCAGTAAGCTCCTGAGCTCCCTCTAGTGATGGCGGTATATATCTGTATGCAGTAAGCTCTAGGCTCCTCCTAGTGGTGGCTGTATATATCTGTATGCAGTAATCTCCTGAGCTCCCTCTAGTGGTGACTGTATATATCTGTATGTAGTAATCTCCTGAGCTCCCTCTAGTGGTGGCTGTATATATCTGTATGCAGTAATCTCCTGAGCCCCCTCTAGTGGTGGCTGTATAAATCTGTATGCAGTAATATCCTGAGCTCCCTCTAGTGGTGGCTGTATATATCTGTATGCAGTAATCTCCTGAGCTCCCTCTAGTGGTGACTGTATATATCTGTATGCAGTAATCTCCTGAGCTCCCTCTAGTGGTGGCTGTATATATCTGTATGCAGTAATCTCCTGAGCTCCCTGTAGTGGTGGCTGTATATATCTGTATACAGTAATATCCTGAGCTCCCTCTAGTGGTGGCTGTATATATCTGTATGTAGTAATCTCCTGAGCTCCCTCTAGTGGTGGCTGTATATATCTGTATGCAGTAATCTCCTGAGCTCCCTCTAGTGGTGGCTGTATATATCTGTACACAGTAATCTCCTGAGCTCCCTGTAGTGGTGGCTGTATATATCTGTATACAGTAATATCCTGAGCTCCCTCTAGTGGTGGCTGTATATATCTGTATGTAGTAATCTCCTGAGCTCCCTCTAGTGGTGGCTGTATATATCTGTATGCAGTAATCTCCTGATCTCCCTCTAGTGGTGGCTGTATATATCTGTATGCAGTAATCTCCTGAGCTCCCCCTAGTGGTGGCTGTATATATCTGTATACAGTAATCTCCTGAGCTCCCTCTAGTGGTGGCTGTATATATCTGTATGCAGTAATCTCCTGAGCTCCCTCTAGTGGTGGCTGTATATATCTGTATGTAGTAATCTCCTGAGCTCCCACTAGTGGTGGCTGTATATATCTGTATGTAGTAATCTCCTGAGCTCCCACTAGTGGTGACTGTATATATCTGTATGCAGTAATCTCCTGAGCTCCCTCTAGTGGTGGCTGTATATATCTGTATGTAGTAATCTCCTGAGCTCCCTCTAGTGGTGGCTGTATATATCTGTATGCAGTAATCTCCTGCGCTCCCTCTAGTGGTGACTGTTATATCTGTATGCAGTAATCTCCTGAGCTCCCTCGTGGTGGCTGTATATATCTGTGTGTAGTAATCTCCTGAGCTCCCTCTAGTGGTGGCTGTATATATCTGTATGCAGTAATCTCCTGAGCTCCCTCTAGTGGAGGCTGTATATATCTGTATACAGTAATCTCCTGGGCTCCCTCTAGTGGTGGCTGTATATATATGTATGTAGTAATCTCCTGAGCTTCCTCTAGTGGTGGCTGTATATATCTGTATGCAGTAATCTCCTGAGCTCCCTCTAGTGGTGGCTTTATATATCGGTATGCAGTAAGCTCCTGAGCTCCCTCTAGTGGTGGCTGCTGGTAGACAGAATGTAATCATGTAACTCTGTTTCTCAAGGGATTTTGAATTCTGTATCAGGAAAATGAATCTCCAATATTCTCATTCGGGCACCCACGGCATATTAATAGATGCATGCGTTTTCTACAACTGGGACTCACTCCTGTCTCAAAAATAGGGCTTCCACATGAATGAAGAGCACAGCATGCATTGACGGTCACCCCTCCATTTACCACTTCCAAAAATGTCTGAGCCGTGAGAGGAAAAGGCCGCGCATGTGCAGGTTGCTGTCTATTCACTTTCAGGTCTTGAGTATGGAGTGGGTCCTAGAGGTGGGACCTATCGATTTGCCATGAATATCCAGAGGGGAATACCCCTTTAAGAAATGAACTGGAACTTAGTGTTGGAACTTATGAATACCATTTCCTTCCGTTTCCTGGTCTCTGTCCAGGCAGGAATGTGCCCTAACAAGGGTCCATTTCAGGCCTCTTTCACACTTGCGTTCTGAGGATCCGGCAGGCACTTCCGTCCCGCCGGATCCGTCAGAACGCAAGTTGCCTGAAAGCATTAGACGACTGATCATGGCAGCCAGGACACTATTAAAGTCCTGGTTGCCATAGTAGTAGTGGGGAGCGGGGGAGCAGTATACTTACAGTCCGTGCGGCTCCCGGGGCGCTCCAGAATGACGTCAGAGCGCCCCATGCGCATGGATCACGTGATCCATGCGCGTGGGGCGACCTGACGTCACTCTGGAGCGCCCCGGGAGCCGCACGGATGGTAAGTATACTGCTCCCCCGCTCCCCACTACACTTTACCATGGCATCCGGGACTTTAGCGTCCTGCTGCCATGGTAACCATTGAGAAAAAGCTAAACGTCGGATCCGGCAATGCGCCGAAACGACGTTTAGCTTAAGGCCGGATCCAGATTAATGCACTTCAATGGGCATTAATTCCGGATCCGGCCTTGCGGCAAGTGTTCAGGATTTTTGGCTGGAGCAAAAAGCGCAGCATGCTGCGGTATTTTCTCCGGCCAAAAAACGTTCGGTCCTGAACTGAAGACATCCTGATGCATCCTGAACGGATTTCTCTCCATTCAGATTGCATTGGGATAAAACTGATCAGGATTTTTCCGGCATAATGACCCAAAAATGCAAGTGTGAAAGGGCCCTCAGCCAGTAATTGGGTGAGGGGCCACATTTATCCTCTGGTTAGCTTACCAGCATCTGATCGATGAGGCTCCGACACTCAGGACTCCCGCCGATCAGCTGTTTTAGAAGGTTGTAGCGCTGCAGACTTCTCCAGCTTTTCCTAGGCCAAGTGATGACACTTTCATCGGTCACGTGGCCTAGACGCTATACAATGTTCGGAGCGCTGGTGCCTTCTCAAACAAGTGATCGACGGGGGTCCTAGGTGTCAGACCCCTACTGATGACCTATCCAGAGGAAAGGTCCATCCGTATAAAAATCTTGAAAAACCCTTTTAATACCAGACACTACCTGTGGACAGGTGTGGCGCTGTTTTTGGTAGACAGCAGCCATTTTTTTCTCATTCGGCACCACCCTTTAGTTAGTATGCCCTGGGACAGTGCAGGCGGCACATTGATGGCTTTTAACCAGTTGGCCCCAATGCGTCTTGATGAGAAATATCCTACCGTTTTGTGTGTACAGCTCCCATGCAGACCTATGTGCCCGGGAACTGCGTTCCCAAAATGGTAAGGTGATGTTAATCTCCCTTTAACCCGTTCCTGGCACTCGGATATAAGAGTGCCTCAGGTTGTCCCGGCACTTTGACGTAAAAGATATGATGGGTCGGCGAGGGAAGTGCCACTGTGCCCAGGTGATCACCGGTGGGTGAGTAAAGCACAGGGCCACAGCACCCACCAAAACTGCCTGGATCGGACATGCCTTAAGCCTGATCATTGTACAGTGAAGGACTGGACCCCTTTTAGAGATGATCGCTGGGGCTGGTGTGCTGTGGTTACGGACATTAGGGCACACCAGTGGTGCCGGTGTATATTTCTATGCGGTTTTCTCCTTCTCCTCACATATGCCGTCCATCCCTCCAGGTTCATGAAGGCGCTCAGTTACGCCTCTCTAAATAAAGAAGACTTATTAAGCCCAATAATCCAGAACTCTCTCCAGCGCTCGTCTTCTGTCCGCTCCATGGTGTCCAACGCCACCTATGGCAGCTCGGATGATTACATCGGCTTGGCTCTGCCCATGGATATAAACGACATGTTCCAGGTAAGTGACCCGTGCCGTGCGCCGCGCTGCCTGTGTGTCATGTGACGTTTAATAATGGGGGGGTTTCTGCTAATTTTGCAGGTGAAGGAGACCCCGTATTTTCAGAAGACTGTGCTGTCAAGTGACGACCGCGCCTCTAAAGTGTTCGCTCCTGAAGTAGGAGGTACAGTCAGAATTGCATTGGGGGGAAGGATACCCCTTTGGCACGGCTCAGAGAATTCTTTGACTGATGTCGTCATCGATTTGTAATGTCCATTGTGAAGATGCCGAGTCACAGAAATCTGAGTCGTGCCTAAAGGAATGTGGCGTTCTCAGATCAGCCACCACCATTATAATGTTCACGCGCGTCTGCGGTTCACTCAGGGGGGCATCTTGTACGATTTCTGGTATTTTTAACTAATGACCTATCCTCTGCTGTCTACAAATAGCTGTTCGATGTCGGATACTGATGACCTACCCTCAGTTTAAGGCAGCCAGCAGGGGTTTCCATCAGTTGTATTCCAATCCCTGTGTTTTGCAGGTATTTCTGGATCCGGGGTGCGGAGCCCTTACCAAGCGTTACGGCAGCAATTCAGTATTACAGAAATAATGAACTCGAGCCGCTCGGACGCCTCTCAGTACCTGGAAAACATGGAGGACACCGGCCTGCAGGAGCACACGGACGACAACTGCCTGTACTGTGTGGGAATCCAGATCCTGGGATACAACAGCGGCCTGGTAAACGAGTACAGCCGCTTAGGTAGGTGTCACCGCCTGCAGCGCGGTATGTGCTCGGGGGGCTGGCGGATCCTCTGTAGGGACACCACCAGGTAGAATGAGTGTGTCATCGCCTTCTCGTCATTGTATCATGCATTATACATTAACCCGGTGCCGGATGGTTCATACCTTTAGGATCAGACACCGTTTTTTAGTAAGCATTAGATTTTATGATTTTTTATTTATTTATTTTTTATTTTTTTGTGATTATTTTTCTTGTTATACTACTTAGGGCTCATTCACACAACCGTATGAATGGGTCAACATCCCATTCATTTTAATGGGGCAGCAAAAGATGCGGACAATACACAGTGTGCTGTCCGCATCCTTAGTTCCATTCCGTGGCCCTACAAAAAATATAGAGCATGTCCTATTCTTGTCCGCAATAGCAAAAACTATAGAGCATGTCCTATTCTTTCCACAATCGACGGCCATGTGCGGTCCGCAAAATGCAGAACGCACATGGCCAGTACCCGTGTTTTGCAGATCCGCAATTTGCGGACCACAAAGCCTTTACGGTCGTTTGAATGCACCTTTTTTGCAAGTTTTTTTTTGTGTATTTGTTGATTTAATTTTTGTCACTTATTTTTACACTATACCATGGATGGCCAACCTGCAGCTGTTGGAAAACTACAATTCCCACCATGCCCTGCCGTAGGCTGCAGTCTGAGCATGCTGGGAGTTGTAGTTTTGCACAGGTTGGCCATCCATGCACTATACTTTTCTGCCGGGTTGTAAAGTAGGGAAATCAGCCCGGTTTGCTATAGGGGTGCAGAGGTAGCAGTCAGGCCCAGGGCCCTGGAGTCTGAGGGGCCCACAGTGCACCTTTATTGTAAATGCATTGGGAGGAGTTTACACAGAACTTGAGCCTAAAATTCACAAATACTATGGACTCGAAAGGGTACAGCTTCAGGGCTGAGGGGTGCAGTGATGGTCACTCCCGACATGGCCTCCCTGGAAAATTTATTTTGTCCCTTTTCTTTGAATTCACTATTGTGTTTGCGCATTGTCCATTTCACTCCTGTTCAGCCTTTGCTCCAATGTTTATTCCCAGACTTTCCCGACATCCCATATTCTGACTGGTGTGCGCATAGCATCCCCAATCATTTAGAGGTGGTGTCCCATTCCTCCAAGTATTCTGGGATTTCAGGGTGTAGTGATGCTGTTTCCCAGGGCTCTGCAAGCAGCACCAAAAGTACAGAGTTAGTCCTAGGTAAGTGGCCGCACCAATTATTATCCTATCTCCATTGTCTGCTGAGCTGTGCTGACATTTTATAGGGGTCCTGCAGTCAACATGCATCATGTTTCATGTATGTACAGCATACTGTCTCAGTATATACATAGATATCTATGGCTGTATCTCATCTAAGGACATAATAGCCATCAATATCCGTTCCTCTGTTATTCCTGTTTGAAATGTATTAAGAAATTGACAACTGTGTCTTCCCAGTTGATGGTGTCACTGCACACTCCCGCACGCTCCAGTCTGCGCTGCCCAATGTCAGGCTAAATAGGGACATGTCACAGTTGGAAGATTATTCATATGATTGTAGGAGGAATAACCGAGAAATGGCACAATGCAGAGTCCTAGGCAAGAGGGCCCCAAAATGTTATGAGGAGTACAAGTATTTACTTAAACGGACGTGTCAGGAGAGGTGACAGGTCATCTTTTCACTCCAGATTCCCTCCTTCACTTCTCATAGCCATGAAGTAAAACACTGCCTGCAGCTGCCACTAGGGGGAGCTCCCTGCATACAGATATATACAGCCACCACTAAAGGAACTCACTGCATATGAAATATATGGCCACCACTAGGAGGAGATCACTACATACAGGTTATACAGCCACCACTAGGGAAGCTCCCTGCATAGAGATGTATACAGCCACCACTAGGAGGAGCTAAAGAGATTACTGCATACAAATGTATACAGCCACCACTAGAGGAAGCTCAGGAGATTACTGCATAGAGATGTATACAGCCACCACTAGGAGGAGCTAAAGAGATTACTGCATACAAATGTATACAGCCACCACTAGAGGGAGCTCAGGAGATTACTGCATACAGATATATACAGCCACCACTAGAGGAAGCTCAGGAGATTACTGTATACAGATATATATATCCACCACTAGAGGGAGCTCAGGAGATTACTGCATACAGATATATACAGCCACCACTAGAGGGAGCTCAGGAGATTACTACATACAGATATATACAGGCACCACTAGAGGGAGCTCAGGAGATTACTGTATACAGATATATACAGCCACCACTAGGGGGAGCTCAGGAGATTACTACATACAAATATATACATCCACCACTAGAGGGAGCTCAGGAGATAACTGGATACAGATATATACAGCCACCACTAGAGGGAGCTCAGGAGATTACTACATACAGATATATACAGCCACCACTAGAGGGAGCTCAGGAGATTACTACATACAATATATACAGCCACCACTAGGAGGAGCTCAGGGGATTACTGCATACAGATATATACAGCCACCACTAGAGGGAGCTCAGGAGATTACTACATACAGATATATACAGCCACCACTAGAGGGAGCTCAGAAGATTACTGCATACAGATATATACAGCTACCACTAGAGGGAGCTCAGGAGTTTACTACATACAGATATATACAGCCACTACTAGAGGGAGCTCAGGAGATTACTGCATACAGATATATACAGCCACCACTAGAAGGGAGCTCAGGAGATTACTACATACAGATATATATAGCAACCACTAGGGGGAGCTCAGGAGACTACTACATACAGATATATACAGTCACCACTAGAGGGAGCTCAGGAGATTACTGCATACAGATATATACAGCCACCACTAGGGGGAGCTCAGGAGATTACTACATACAAATATATACAGCCACCACTAGAGGAGCTCAGGAGATTACTGCATACAGATATATACAGCCGCCACTAGAGGGAGCTCAGGAGATTACTACATACAGATATATACAGCCACCACTAGAGGGAGCTCAGGAGATTACTGCATACAGATATATACAGCCACCACTAGAGGGAGCTCAGGAGATTACTGCATATAGATATATACAGCCACCACTAGAGGAGCTCAGGAGATTACTGCATACAGATATCTACAGCCACCACTAGAGGGAGCTCAGGAGATTACTGCATACAGATATACAACCACCACTAGAGGGAGCTCAGAAGATTACTGCATACAGATATATACAGCCACCACTAGGAGGAGCTCAGGAGATTACTACATACAGATATTTACAACCACCACTAGGGGGAGCTCAGGAGATTACTGCATACAGATATATACAGCCACCACAAGAGAGAGCTCAGGAGATTACTACATACAGATATATACAGCCACCATTAGAGGGAGCTCAGGAGATTACTGCATATAGATATATACAACCACCACTAGAGGGAGCTCAGGAGACTACTACATACAGATATATACAGCCACCACTAGAGGGAGCTCAGGAGATTACTACATACAGATATATACATCCACCACTAGAGGGAGCTCAGGAGATTACTGCATACAGATATATACAGAAACCACTAGGGGGAGCTCTAGAGATTACTGCATACAGATATATACAGCCACCACTAGAGGGAGCTCAGGAGATTACTGCATACAGATATATACAGCCACCACTAGAGGGAGCTCAGGAGATTACTGCATACAGATATATACAGCCACCACTAGAAGGAGCTCAGGAGATTACTGCATACAGATATATACAGCCACCACTAGAGGGAGCTCAGGAGATTACTGTATACAGATATATACAGCCACCACTAGAGGGAGCTCAGGAGATTACTGCATACAGATATATACAGCCACCACTAGAGGGAGCTCAGGAGATTACTGCATACAGATATATACAGCTACCACTAGAGGGAGCTCAGGAGATTAGTGCATACAGATATATACAGACACCACTAGAGGGAGCTCATGGTGCACTGATATATGCACTGAGCTGTACATTTTATCTAAATCTTAACGACCATGTTGCGCCCCAGAGCTGGAAATGAATAGTTTTTCTGAAAAGTGAAGTGAGAATCAAGAAATCTAAACTAATGTGGATTTTCTCCACAGGTGGAAAATCAATTCCTGAAGATACGCCTGTTTGCCGAATATTGCTTCGGAAGGAAGTGTTAAGACTCGTCATCAATTTAAGTAGCTCCGTGGGAACGAAGAGTCACGAAACAGGACTCCTAACGTAAGACACTGATCTCTTCACATCCATGAAATCTGACAATACATGCATACAGGGACCAACCCCTTATTCAGACCGGTCCGACCTGTGGCTGTCCAGCTGTTGCAGAACCTCCCAGCATGCCCAGGCACCTGCAGACCTTCAGCTGAAAAGGCTGGAGAGCCACAGTTCGGAGGCCACTGCCCTAGGGAATGGCAAGGACAATGATTCTTAGAGAGAAAGTCTTATCCAGGTTTTATCTTAATGTGTTATGAGGTTCTGCAGCAGCTGAGGCCACCTCCAGGTCTATAACTCCCAGCTTGTAGACTTGGTCAGTCGTTCTCAGAAGTGTGTGGACCACACTCGGACAGTCGGAGTGACCCCTGATTATATAATCCTCACCCAAGCTGCTGCAGAGCCTCTTTGATGTGGAGGCTTCATGTTGGGCTGTGGTTGGTTAGGTTCCATCATTGTGTCTGTGACTTTCCACTATGAGGGCTTCAAATCGGTCCATAATTTAGGAATAGGAAGTCTCCTCTCCCTCTCCCATGGGCTGGGGAGCGGTGGCAGCCATGGGTGAGGTTGGTTTTAGATATTTTCACACATTGCAGTTTTTCATTCAATTGTACAACATTCAACCCCCACCCCCCCAGTTCAGGGGTCTTCCTCCACAGATCCTCTCCCACACATTGGTTTGGTTAGATAGTGAAGTAAATGCTCCTGACAGCGAGTTTTCGAGCGTTGCTGTAAACCGGCGCTGTCACTAGTATTCACGTCATCTGTGTACATGACGCTCATCGATTCTGATGGGAGGAGAGGGTCATGCAAGGGGTAATTATATCAGAACATGGTCGGAGCAGAAGATCGCTGCAGGGGGAACGTAAAGTGGGAAGTAAAACGCAGATATTCTGAAAACAACATCGAAACTACAGGAAAGAGTCTCCAGCCACCACCACTTAAAGGGGTATTCCCTCCTTAACCACTTCCCTCCTGCAGTAGTACATTGTGGGTAGTTCCTGCACCACGATGGGGGGTGACTTTGGAAGCCATATATACAGCTGTCACTCTGCTGCCACAGCCAGGATCAGAGGTGCCTCCGATCCCAGCCGCAGTCAGTGCAGAGTTGAGAGGCTCCCTCCGCGTGCCCATCAGCACTCCGGTGAGGCTTTTGCAGAGTCCCTATAGGTTTCAGTGGCAGACAGCAGCCTAGCAATGACTCCCAGCTCGACTGCCGCTCTATACATAGTCCTCCTCACCGCGGGTCGTGCAGGTTAGGCTATATGCACACGACCGTTGGTGTTTTGCGGTCCGCAAATCGCGGATCTGCAAAACACGGAAGCTGATCGGAACGCAGCCCATTATAGAAATGCCTATTGTTGTCCACAAAACGGACAAGAATAGGACATGCTATATTTTTTTTGCGGGGGCACGGAACGGAGCAAAGGACGCGGACAGGACGCGGATGCTGTCCGCATCTTTTGCGGCCCCATTGAAGTGAATGGGTCCGCGGCCGAGCCGCAAAATATGCAGCTCGGATGCGGACCCGAACAACGGCCGTGTGCATGAGGCCTTATGTGCTGCGGGAGCCTCCCTGATGAAGCAATAAATGTATTTTGTGAAAAATGACTTGTTTCTCATTAAACGGTGCACATTATTATAGCTGATTTTTAGGAGGGTAAAACCATGTTGTCATTATGTGCTGCTAGACCTCGAATGATGCTTCTTTTTATTTGCCTTGGCAGCAGCTGCCTGACACTGGTTGCTCAAGTTCATCTAATATACCCAACTATGAAGTGTTAGATGTAGATGTGAGAAGTTTTGGTCATGGCCAGCGCCGGGCACGGGATCAGTTATCTTGTTGGTGATGCTTCTGTATGTGAGGACTGGACTTCTCCTATACATAGCCATATAGATAGAGCCCTCAGGCCTTGCATCGTCTGGTAATATGAAGGAACATTACATCTGACTTGTCATGTCACCTGACATGTGACGGTTTTGCTGCTGATGTTGCTGCACTAGTGACGTCTTCTTCGTTCCTTTGTTTCAGGATTAAAGAGAAGTTTCCTCAAGCGTTTGATGACATCTGCCTCTACTCCGAGGTCTCCTACCTATTAGCACATTGCACGTTTCGTCTCCCGTCTCGGAGGTTTATTCAGGAGCTGTTTCAGGATGTGCAATTTCAGATTGTAAGTATCAGGAGCAGTGACCGCATTGGTCACTGCTTCCTTCCCGACAATCGCCTGTAAAATCGGTCTGTCTAATACACCCTTTAGTCTCTGTAATCCCACTAAATTTTAAAGGGGGTTCTCCCAGATTTACATATTATATATGAGATAAGCGGGGTCTGACTCCTGTGGGACCCCCGCCAATCAATGCTGTTTGAGGGGGCTGCAGCATTCTGGCCTCCTTGCAGCTTGCCAAGCACAGCATGGTATAGTGGTTGTACTTGGTATCGCTGCGTAGCCTCATTTTATAAGAGTGAGACTGAGCTGCGCCCCCTAGGCCATGTGACCGAAGAATGTGACGTCACTGGCCTAGGAACCTAGGCACTCACGGAGCACTGCAACCCCTTCGTATAGTTAATCCAACTCCCAAGACCCCCGCTGATCTGATATTAATGACCTATCCTGAGTATAGGCCATCAATATGTAAATCCTGGACCCCCACCCCCCACCTTAAATGCATCTATGTAAATGGGGTTTTCGTCATATCCTCTACTTTGAGACAACCGTCCCTGTTTTACGGACCTGCATGTGTAATTGGTCTCTTTGTCTTGCCTTTTTTGTGTCTCTGACAGATGCATGAAGAAGCAGAGGGTCTGCTAGCTGTTCCACCAAAGCAACCAGTACTTTGCACCGACGCAGAATCCTGACTATAGATTTTTTTTTTTATATATTGTTACGACTTTGCCTGGCTGACCAGCGGACACCTGTAGGAGCATCTTCTCTCGTTCAGTGCCGACCGCCCAGCGCACAGTGAAGAACCCTCTTGTTTTGTGGGTTTTCTTTTTTTCCTTTAACCCGAGCAACATTGAATTATTTCACCTTCCAACACAAACCCGGATTGATCCCGAGATATGCAGCAGCCAAGCACTGAACCCCCCCCCCCCCCACACACACACTGATTGTATATAGCCGACGTACATGGACTTTTATTACACATTCTCCTGCATGGCCCCTCCACATCCGCCAATCCCCTAGGGGAGAGAGACCCTGATGTACGTTTCCAAAACACTACATGGTCGGGGGAGGTCAATGTGGACGAGAAGACACCCTGAAAGCTCCGGCAGTGTAGGTTCACTTACTTATTATAGATGGAACTTTTTCACTGTACGTCAGTGGTCGGTCTGAAGGGTCACATTCCTCAATTAGTGGGGGGACGCCCTGACTGCAGACTGACTCTGCTATGTAAGAGAGCGCTAAAGGTGCAGTGAAATTTCCAGAATCCAACCTCCTATAGTCCGGCACTGATTTGAGATGTCGCAGAGAGAAAGTTCCTCGGATTATAATACAAAATGATAGGAGCATTATTGTATTTTTGATGCCGGATTTTGCCGCTCACTTATCTTCAATTCCTCTCCTCTTCTTACCGCCATCCCCCCTGTCCGTCACTGCTGTCATCCGGTCCTCCTGCCGCCATGATGCATTTCACTGCAGCGTCGTAGGTCACGGGAAGCAAAGCAAGAAATCTGTCATTTTGCACATTCCGCGAGAAGACATAGAAAAAGACAATCTCTATCAATTTTTTTTTTCTTTTTATTTATCTGCTAGATGAATATTGGACGAGCCAGAAAATTTTCTAGCGCCGAACCCGCGTCTGTGTTTTATGTGTTTTTTTTTTTCTTTCCTTTATTTAATGCCAGTGTTCCTTGGAAATAGATTTTGCACAAGATTCACACAACGTTAAGGGTCGGAAGGGCCGCGGCTTCGATACGTGCACCTTTTCAGTTTTTTTTGTTCTTTTTCTCGTCTATACATATCTGTCTGAAATCGGATGGAAGTGTTAAAAAAAAAAAAAACAACAACAAGAAAAAACTTTTTGTTGCCAGATTCCTTATACCGTTGCAGCGCAAAAGTGTTGAGCGTTGTCTGGCAGCTAAAGGGTGAAGATATGCAAATATGTATATAAATCGCATGGATACCTTCACTACATGGCGTGTATGTAACTCACGTTTTATGTCGAATGGCTCGAGTGTATGTATATATAAATATATATATATCATCCAGCTGGACTGTTAGAATCCGTGCAAATGATGAATTACGTGTGAAATGAGCAGTGTAAATCTTCATCACAGACTGTGTCCTATTTGCTTACCAGAAATCAGAGGTTGGCATTCACGGTGATATTGAAAACTTTGTTTCCATGTGCGAAACAATGTATAAAATGCAATTAAAATTGTATATTAATTGAAGATCGTCTCGTTTGTTCTCTGCAGTTTTCAGACGTTCAGGCAAAAATGTGTAAAAATTCGTCAAAATTGTAGTCGGTGGTTTTATTCACTTTTTTTTACCATTTGCAACCTTTTTCTCTATGGACATCAAGGAGCCTGGACATTGGTGGTCATTCGCACGAGCATGCGTGTCTTGTGCCCGTATTGCAGACCCATTGACTTTAATGGGTCCGCAAGATGCTGAGCCATGGATCGGATGCCCATGGAAGCACTACGAAGCTTGAATGGATCCGCGGTCCGCAAGCGAAGGTGTGCACCGCCATAAAATAGGACATGTTCTAGTAATTAGGACATGACCCAAATGAATGGGTCCACATCCGTAAACGGCATGCACACGGACCGCAATTTATGGTCCACGGCAGCAGACGTACACGTTCATGTGCATGAGCCCTAATGCACACATTTCAGGGGATATGTGACCATGGGTGTTATGCTTGGGTATTTATTCTGAAAAAAAAATCATACTCATACATGTCCTTATCCTGTTACTATCCACATTCTACAGTTATCACCAAATTTTGAGACAAATTTAGATTTTCACAAAGTTTGCTGGCAATTTGCATTAACTCTAGGTCGTTATGAAGTGATCGGATGAATTACAGGTACTTGTAAAGTCATTCATAGCCATGAAAATTAACAATTACAAAAACCCAATTTCCACTGCATTTAAGCCCTGGCACAGAATAACCTGCTAAATTCTTTTCAGTGATCTTCTCGTTAACTCAGGTGAAAGTGTTAACAAGGACAAGACAGCTGATACAACTCTGTCATGCTGGTTGAATTAGAAGAGCAGACTGGTTGCTTTAAAGGGTTTCTGTCATCAACTTTTGACATTATAAGCTGTCTGACATTAGCTATGTGCTAATGTCAGACCAGCTTGATAATGTCTTTTTTATAAAAATCGGATGTATATTTAGGCAGAAAAACTTACTTTTATAATATGTAAATTAGCCTCTAGGAGCAGGGGGGGGCTGACGAATCCTGTTTTGTGCAGATCACTTGCATAGACTGGGACAGAATGAGTAGTCATTTCATCACTATAGGGTGGGGAGTTAATAACAAATCTGTTGTATTGCTGGAGGCCTAGGCTTTGTAAATAATTCATGACATTTCTCTGTCAATTAATGTCCCATAACTTACTAATGCTATAAGGCACAAACCCTGCTACACTGTCTATGCTTGATTTCTAACAATCTGTTTTCCCTTAGTCCTACCAGCAGCACGATAATGGGGTATTTCTGCCCCGTGTACTAGTAGGACATGGAATTTTTCATTTAATCAAATGAATGACTAATTAGAGACCTCTGAGCCCCCCTTCCTATCGTGTGTTTATTATAAAGAAGGAACATACTTAGGGTTGGAAGCTTGTGCTGCTGTTAGGACTAAGGGAAAACAGATTA
The DNA here is from genome assembly GCA_033119425.1 of Bufotes viridis. Lineage (NCBI taxonomy): Eukaryota > Metazoa > Chordata > Amphibia > Anura > Bufonidae > Bufotes > Bufotes viridis. The sequence continues at coordinate 22,169,760 of CM065589.1, forward strand.
ACATTATAAATCAACTATTTTCTCACGTCCTAACCAGCAGCACAATAATGGGGGAATTACCAAGCAGTATACCCATAGGGAGTGCCCTTTTGTGTGGAACTCAAATAGACAGCCACAGAGTAATCTCTACTGAGGACCGTAAATTCAACATGTAGTGCGAGCTCCATGCTACTCACAAAAATCTGATCCAGGGGGATCAGACTTCATCAACCCAATAGGTTAAGGCAGATTCTGACCAAGTGGTCAAGTCTAATGGCAGCCATAATATATCTAACAAGGGTACGTATGGCAGCTGTTAAGCTTATTGTTCCTTCTGGAAATTTAGTAATACATTCTTAATCTTCCTAATCTCTATGCTTCAGGCTAATTAAATCTCAGGACATTTTGAACTATCTAGGGAATGGAGATTATATGAAGATTATATTGCTCACTAGAGGAAAGCTCATAACAGACACTGGAAGGATCATAGTTACCAAAGAACAATCCTTAGGGCTCTTTCACACTTGCGTTCTGAGGATCTGGCGGGCACTTCAGGCCCGCCGGATCCGTCAGAACGCAAGTCGCCTGAAAGCATTTGAAGACTGATCAGAATCCTGATCAGTCTTCGAAATGCTTTCAGGTTACCATCGCAGCCAGGACGCTACTGAAGTCCTGGCTGCCATGGTACTCCGCAGCAGTGTACTCACCTGCGCTGCGGCCGCCGGGCACTCCTTCATGACATCACAGGTCCCCACGGCGCATAGATCAATGCCCTGCCCGGACCTGTGACGTCATGAAGGAGCGCCCGGAGGCCGTAGCGCAGGTAAGTACACTGCTGCGGAGTTCTTACCATGGCAGCCAGGACTTCAGTAGCGTCCTGGCTGCCATGGTAACCGATCAGAGCCCCAGCTTACACTGAGGCCCCGATCGGAACTGCTGCTGCCCATGCGCAGAGCTAAACGTCGGATCCGGCAAAGCGCCAAAACGACGTTTAGCTTAATTCCGGATCCGGATTAATGCATTTCAATGGGCATTAATTCCGGATCTGGCGTTACGGCATGTCTTACAGATTTTTGACAGAGACAAATCCGCAGCATGCTACAGTTTTGTCAACGTCCAAAAAACGTTCACATACTGAACGGAAGACATCCTGATGCATCCTGAACGGATTTCTTTCCATTCAGAATGCATTAGGATAATCCTGATCAGTTTTTTCCATCCTAGAGCCCCGAGGACGGAACTCTAGGACGGAAAGCAAAAACGCAAGTGTGAAAGAGCCCTTAAAGGTGCATTTACACAGCCCAAGAATCGGGCAGATTATCGGGAACGACCGTTCCTGCGAACAGTCATTCCCGACAATCTGGCTATTTAAATGTGCCACCGATGAACGAGCGAAACGCTTGTTCATCAGGTGATCATGTTGTTTGTGCAGGCACCACCGATCATGGCTTCTGGGCAGCAGATTGTGTGGGCTAAAGAGCGATCAGCTGCCCAGAAACCATGTTTCTGTATGAGGACAAGGGATCACAATAGGAGATTTACATGTAGCGGTCACCATCAGTGGACAAGCAGCTGACTGTCGGAAAGGAACATTTCCTTTCCATCAATCGTCCACTCAGTCGGCTCGTGTAAATCCAGCTTTAGAGTAAAGTCTGATAATACCATGGGCAAAAAACCTTGTCAGAGAGGAACCTGAAATACAGATTTCCTGACAACAAGACTAGGATCACCCTCTTATGGCAGATGTCATGGCCAGATGGTAGTAACTAGAGATGAGCGAATCGAAGTGGAGATCGATCCAAATTTTAGGAAAAATTCGATTTGCACCGAATCCGAATTTCCTGACGCTTCATGGTAACGAACTGCATTTTTTCCTAAAATGGCTGCTGCACATGATCACCCACAATACCATGCATGCAGCCAGTCAGCAGCCAGCCAGCCTTTTGATGTCTTAGCCCTATAAATAGCCTAAGCCATCTCGGATTCAGACATTTTCCAGTGTACTTAGTGCAGGGGGAGACGTCAGCAGGCGCTAGGGAAAGTGGTAGAAAAGACTTTAAAACTTTTATTTTGCTCAATAGAAGTTCAGGGAAAGATAGGAAGGAATTATTCCACAGTATAAAAGGGCAACAGGGTCCAATAGGGGAGTGTACAGCCTGGGTAATAGGAACAATCCTATTACACCTTGCTACACTGACTGCAGATCCAAATTGCCATTATACTACTGCTTTTAGGTTTGCAATAGCTGATATCTTTGTAATTCCAGCAAACCTTACTTGTTATTGGGGTGCAAGTGCTGTGTGATACAGACATTACCAGGGTGTACTAGGAAATATTTCTACGTCTTATTAGCTGTTCAGCGGTGCAGTTATATGTTCTAAAGCCTATTTTGACGTGTATTAGTGGAAAACAAAAAGGGCTTATTAGCTGTTGTGTGGTGAAGTGAGAAAAGTACAGCCTTTTTTGGGGCGTAATAATTTTCTTTTTATTTATTTAATCTTAACAGTATGTCAGACAGAGAAGTGCCAGGCCCTGCACAGGGGAGTGGCAGAGGCCTAAATGTTTCTGGCACAGGTCGCAGCAGAGTAAGGGGGCATGGCCGCAGGGGTCACTTCAATGAGGCCTGAGCTCCCGGTGTCATTTATCTGGTTGTCAAGTGTTTTCTGAAGTCTTCCACGCATCTGCAAGACATCCTAAAATGGCCAGGAAACTGCATGCACTTCAGCCACTCGTACACAGCAAAGCACACCCTCCTTGAGCTGCAGCGGCAGAATGGCATCCCCCAATATAGGCAGATATGCAATGTTTTCAACCTTTTAAATTCCTCCCTCCATATGTTGGACCAACTATACGAACATAGAAATGCCATAAATGATTTCTTGATGATACAGACGGACAGAGGTACTCCCTTGTGTAACTTCGTTAGCCAGTAGCAGCTCATGCATGACACTTGCCGTTTGCTCGTGCTCTTTCAGTTGCTTGCATAGTGACAGCTGAATTGTCACCATTCGGCAGAGGGATGACTACTGGCTCTCCATAATGTTAGACCCTCGCTACCAGTCCAAAATAGGGGTCTTTTTTACACCCGCTGAGAGGGAGGACAAACTGAACTGCTATAGAGACTTCCTATGTAGCCAGTTGGCCACTGCCTATCTGCACCATCGTCCATCCTCTCGCAGGTCTGACGAGGGGACCCTCTGCGCTCACGTTCCACTGCCATGGCTGTTGTGGCAGGGTGGGGGAGTATGAGCAGTTTTTGGGGGTTATTGTTCTGACGGATCAGAGGAAGGGCAAAATAATCAGTGACGTCAACACAAACTTACTGCTGACACCCTCTCCTCTCTGTCGGGGGGGGGGCTCTAATTGTATGAGCGAACATAGAACACATTTCTTTATACCTGAAGCTAACATTGACCTGTAAGGCTGAGTTCACACTTGAGTTATTTGGTCAGTTTTGGCCCCGTAACTGCCCAAATAAGTGAAGTGTGCAGTAATTCTAAAAGCTACACCTGTCGTGTGTGTCATACTGACTTAGTATTGTTTCACTACCACAGCAGACTCCCTATGTGTGTTACTGCAAGGCACAGTGTTCTACACAACTATACAGGCTCTCTGCAGCCAGGAAATAGCTGTTTTTAAGCGATTTGACACTTTTTGAGAAATTCGCTCCTCTCTAGTAATAACCTCTTTAGACTAGGTACTGACGTTGGACCTCATCCAGAAGTTCAAAGGAAGATGATCTTCTAGGACTAAGGCCAAGTCCTATTTTGACTTATGTAATGCCATATCTTAGCAAACCCTTTAGGAACCATTTCATCAAGGCCTCCTTTGACAAGAATACATTTGCAGAATTACTAAAATCCACAAGCAACCCATCTGTCCAAGTGCACACAGGACAGAAAAAAACAAAAGATAAGTAGGGGTTGGGTATGCTTATATAGGCTCACGGGTCTCTAATTAGTGATTAATTTGATTAAATTAAAAATTCCATCTGTCCTACTAGTACACAGGGGCAGAAATACTCACTTATTATGCTGCTGGTTAGGACGTAAGGGAAATAGACTATACTGGAAGGATATCTGCACTTTGGCCGCGTTTATATAGACCAGGCATGCTCAACCTGCGGCCCTCCAGCTGTTGTAAAACTACAACTCCCACAATGCCCTGCTGTAGGCTGTTTGGGCATGCTGGGAGTTGTAGTTTTGCAACAGCTGGAGGGCCGCAGGTTGAGCATGCCTGATATAGACTATACAGGAAGGAAGTGCAGCGCACGGGGAACGACCATGGGGATCCCTTTAAGTGGGAAAACGTAAATAGTTTTGTTGTGATGCCAGTTGCAACAGGGCCCCTTTTAGTGATAAAGATGGTGTGGTATAGGGTGGCCTATAATGTCCCTTAATGGTGTTACATGTGTCACGGTGCTCCTACCTGGATACACTGGAACCACAAGTGTTGTCGTGCGAAGCAGAGCAAGGGATAGTTGATGAAGGGGATGATGAAATAAATTGAGTCCAAACCTTGTATAGTGTTAAAAAGCAACTTTACTTGAATAAACTTGCTTCCAAACAATTCACAGGCTTGGTCTTGGTTACCAGCAGGCTTTGGCATAAGTTCTGACAGGCAAACACACTCGGCTCTGCTACATCAGTTGCTCTCTAGCTCTGCTGTACTAACAGGCTTAAATAGGAATCTTTTCCTTTCTTTTCTGCTGTACTTAACTTTCTTTAGTCTGGTCTGTAGCTTTCTCTTTATCCAGGGAACTCTCTTCCTGGCTTTTGAGACTCTTTGCTTTGGCCTCCTAATCCAGCAGTGCTGAAGGTGCTCTACTGGCTGGAACACAGCCTTCCCCTATCCGGGGGTTACTTCAGACTGACCTCTAACTAACTAAACTCCTCCCTTGAGGGAGAAAGCTAGAATGGAAAGGGGGGTTCTATTCTACGCAAGGTAGCTCTGCCATTAATGCCATCATCTGATGTTGAATCAGGTATATTACACTTCAACATAACATTTACATGGAAAAGAATATGCACGTTATACAGGACCTGTATATTAATATATAGGATGACATTATATTAACCATAGGAGATAGTGGAGAGGTGTAAAAGGAGTAATGCACCTCTGGGGCGTTACATTCTCCCGTACTTAAGAACCAAACCGCCCTCGCTTAGGCTAATTATATATATGCTCTCAGAGTGCCTGGAAAAATCAAAGTGCTGTATGAAAATAAAAGGATAGCTTCATCCTGTATTCCCTTCCTAGCACCAAGGTCTAATCATGCTTCATGCGTCGTCACCTTGATGACTGACCAGGTAGCTACACATCTTCCTTAAGGCGGTGCACAAGGCCTTAGACCAGGCATCCTCAAACTGCGGCCCTCCAGCTGTTGTAAAACTACAACTCCCACAATGCCCTGCTGTAGGCTGATACCTGTAGGCTGTTCGGGCATGCTGGGAGTTGTAGTTTTGCAACAGCTGGAGGGCCGCAGTTTGAGGATGCCTGCCTTAGACATAAATAACCTTGGTTAAGCACAAGGCTTTAAAACATATAACAATTAGGAGGCTGAGGCAAGGCACTCTAATCTCTCTATACACATAATTCAGCGGGTTACCCTTGACGATCTTAGATCTGCTTGTGACTTACCACTTATAGCAATGCAATGAGATTAGCTAACACGAGGCAAAGAAAGAACCATTAGTATTAACATCCTCAGCGGCAGTCCATGTAAGCAAAGAAGTAAGCTGCTGACTATCTGTCTAACAATATTATTTTACCAAAGTCCATACAAAAGTGCATAGGTTACATTGTTGTACCCGTATAAGAGTTCAGACAATGGGCTAAAGTGCTTAAACGTTGCTGAAACAAAAGGATAAGTGCAAATCACAATGCAAAATATTTAATGCAAATACAGAAGGAACGTTTTTAATGCAATAAAATAGTGCAATAATGTAATAGAAACACATTAGAGTCCTTTTCTTCAATGATAGTAGATAAAGTGCACTGGACTGGAACTTTAAGTGCAACAAAGTCCTTTGTAATCCACAGGAAATAATTATTTGTAATCTACATGAGGTAGCAAAGTTATTTGTAATCCACATGGGTATAAGGATAGCAACACAGGTTATGAGAACCTTTTGGCAAAAGGGGCTCCCGAATAACCTGAAAATGGGGAAAAAAGGAAAATTGGCACGGATGTGCGCAACTGGGAGGTAGATGAAGTTGGGGGGAGTCCAGACTCACATGGCCATCCAGGTGAGGGCTAAGAAACAGGGGCAACCTAAAAAAACATAAAAACGAACAACATGCCAACAGGACCTGACCTTTCAGGCACAGTCCACGAAGTAGCTACAAAACGTCTCTTTAGAGGAGGGACCTGACGTCCTCTTCACTGCTGGAGCGGCTGAAGCTCATCAAAGGTCTGTCCTGCCTTTGGTAGTCCAGTCTGGCTTGAGTTGTGGAGCACCACTGCTCTCCTGTGGCGGAACTGGGTATTGCCCGGGTGGTGACACTCTTCAAAGCAGCTGCCATCTTTTGTTTCACTGGAGCGGTTGCTCCTGCCACTTCAAAGGGATCCAGGATATCCAGCTGCAAGGGGGCCGGTAAATAGGTCTCCTCTCTATACGGCCTAATGGACAGCTCCGGGTTAATTTTCTTTATCTGTGGCTGGGCTTTCCAGGGCAGCTGGTACGACACTATCGTCAGGCTGAAGACTAAGGCTGCCTGGGCCATACTGCCCATTTTCTGGCCAATGGTTGGGGGTGCGGGCAGTCCCGGTATAAGGGGCTCCTGCTCTGGTTCCGGCTGTACTCTGTAACTCAGCACCCCATCCTCTGCTTCTTTTAAACGTCTGACCCGTCCCTAGGCAACTGGGTCTTTCTGCCAGTGCTCTGGAGTGGACACTGGGACGAGAGGCTTTTGTAGTAGGCTCACCCCGGTAGCAAAGGGGCCTTTAGGGGACCGCATGGGGGTGTACTCAACCTGCTCCTCTTTATATAGGCTATGTCGGACTTGTGGCAGGTACGGCCTTTTAACTGAACGCCAATGAACGAATAGTTCTGTCCCTGATTTATCATCATGCATGAACCCCGTACCTCTCTCAACGTTGAATCATAGCACAGTGGCGGTCCTCCGTTCCAGTACCGGCTCGTGGGGCAGCGGACGGTCAATTATTCAGACCCCCCAATCTTCTATTACCTTCCTATAGTCCCAGGCGTTGATGGCATTGGCCGTCACCATCAGGGGCACCATGGAATTAAGGGCATCGACGTCCTCGCTCTTTCTGGGCGGCGGCGTGGGAGTTCATGCCACCTCCGCCACGCCAGCCGGCACAGTGAATGCAGGTGTCTCCTTCCCCAATCCTCGTATAAGTTGTGACAGCCTGATCTCCTCCACCACTTCCTTCACTTCGGGAAAGTCGTCACCACAGACCATCTCTCCCCAATTGGGCTTTGGGAGAGCCTTCTTATCGTGCTGCACACTCACCATCTTGCCTTGCTGCTCACTGTCTGGGATGACTGGAGAAGAAGGCGGGGCCTAAAGGGAGGAGCTTCCTCTCCCTCTTTGCACACTGTAGTACCGCTCCCTGTAGGCAGGGCTAGATTTTCCCACTTTACCTAAGGGCGTTCCTGGATTTTCCCGCTCTGTTTGCTCACGAAGAAGTTGTGCATATAAAAATGGCGGTTTAACCCTTCAGATTCTGGTGTGCATACTATCTAAATAATTTTTTAAGATATCTTTGTAATTCTAGTAGGCTATACAGTTCATGGACACACAGATTTATCTTGTCCGCATCCTGTTCGTGACGCCATTTGTAGCGCACAGGTGACAACCATGGGGATCCCTTTAGGTGGGAAAAAGTCAATCAATTTGTCGTGACTCTAGTTGCAATGAAGCAACAAGGGCACAGTGCCCCTTTTAGTGATATAGATCGTGGTGGTACCCAGTGTAGGAATGTGTGGTATAGGGTGTCCTATAATGTCCCTTAATGGCGTTGCACGTGTCACGGTGCTCCTACCTGGATACGCTGGAACCCCAGGCGTTGCCGTGTGCGAAGCAGAGCAAGGGATGGTTGATGAAGGGGATGATTAAATAAACCATGACCTTGTATATAGTTGAACATCAACTTTACTTGAATAAACTTTCTTTTAAACGATTCACAGGCTTGGTCTTGGTTATCAGCAGGTTTTGGCATAAATTCTGGCAGGCAAACACACTCGGCTCTGCTACATCAATTGCTCTTTGGCTCTGCTGTACTAACAGGCTTAAATAGGAATATTTTCCTATCTTTTCTGCTGTACTTATCTTTCTTTAGTCTTGTCTGTAGCTTTATCTTTATCCAGGGAACTCTCTTCCTGGCTTTTGAGGCTCTTTGCTTTGCCTTCTAATCCAGCAGTGCTGAAAGTGCTCTCCTGGCTGGAACACAGCCTTCCCCTATCCGGGGGTTACTCCAGACTGACCTCTAACTAACTAAACTCTTCCCTTGAGGAAGAAAGCTAGAATGAAAAGAAGGGTTCCATTCTAGGCAAGGTAGCTCTGCCATTAATGCCGTCATCTGATGTTGAATCAGGTATATTACACTTGAACATAACATTTACATGGAAAAGAATATGCACATTATACAGGACCTGGAAATTAATATATATGATTACATTATATTAACCATAGGAGATAGTGGAGAGGTGTAAAAGTGGTAATGTACCTCTGGGGCGTTACAGAAGTGTCTGTCTCTAATATGGCTGCCCCTATAGAGACAATATAGAGAGGAAGTGTGTGTTTCCAATATGGCTGCCCCATAGAGACAATACAGGAAGGAAGTTTTCGTCTCTAATATGTCTGCCCCTATAGAAACAATGCAGGAACCGAGTGTGTGACTCCAATATGGCTGCCCCTATAGAGATAATACAGGAAGGAAGTATGTGTCCCCAATATGGCCCCCCTAGAGAGAATGCAGGAAGGGTGTGTCCCCAATATGGCCGCCCCTATACAGACAATACAGGAAGGAAGTGTGTGTCCCCAATATGGCTCCCCTATACAGACAATACAGGAAGGAAGTGTGCGTCTCTAATATGGATGCCCCTATATAGACAATACAGGAAGGAAGTGTGTGTCTCCAATATGGCCACCCCTATACAGACAATATAGGAAGGAAGTGTGTGTCTACAATATGGCTGCCTCTATACAGACAATACAGGAAGGGAGTGTGTCTCTACAATATGTCTGCTTCTATACAGACAATGCAGGAAGGTAGTGTGTGTCTCCAATATGGTCACCTCCATAAAGACAATACAGGAAGAAAGTGTGCACCTCTAATATGACCGCCTCTATACAGGCAATGCAGGAAGGAAGTGTGTGTCTCCAATATGGTCATCCCTGTAGAGATAATACAGGAAAAAAGTGTGTCTACAATATGGCTGCCCTATACAGACAATACAGGAAGGAAGTGTGTCTCCAATATGGCTGCCCCTATGCAGACGATATAGGAAGGAAGTGTGTGTCTCCAATATGGCTGCCTCTATACAGACAATACAAGACGGAAGTGTGTGTGTCCAGTATGGCCGCCTCTATACAGACAATACAAGAAGGAAGTGTGCGTCTCCAATATAGCCGCCCTATAGAGACAATACAGGAAGGAAGTGTGTGCGTCTCCAATATGACTGCCCCTATTCAGACAATACAGGAAGGAAGTGTGTTTCTCCAATATGGCCGCCTCTATACAGACAATACAGGAAGGGAGTGTCTCTACAATATAGCTGCTTCTATACAGACAATGCAGGAAGGAAGTGTGTGTCTCCAATATTGCCGCCCCTATACAGACAATACAGGAAGCAAGGTTGCGTCTCCAATTTGTTTTCCCCTATACAGACAATACAGGATAGAAGTGTGTGTCTCCAATATGGCTGCCTCTATACAGACAATGCAGGAAGGAAGTGTGTGTCTCCAGTATGGCCGCCCATATACATACAATGCAGGAAGGAAGTGTGTGTCTCCAGTATGGCCGCCCATATACATACAATGCAGGAAGGAAGTGTGTGTCTCCAGTATGGCCCCCTCTATACAGACAATGCAAGACGGAAGTGTGTGTCCAGTATGGCTGCCTCTATACAGACAATGCAGGAAGTGAGTTTGTGTCTCCAATATGGGGGCCCCTAAGCAGACAATACAGTAAGGAAGTGTCCATCTCCAATATGGCTGCCCCTATACAGACAATACAAGAAGGAAGTGTGCGTCTCCAATATAGCCGCCCCTATACAGACAATACAGGAAGGAAGTGTGCGTCTCCAATATGACTGCCCCTATACAGACAATATAGGAAGGAAGTGTGTGTCTACAATATGGCTGCCTCTATACAGACAATACAGGAAGGGAGTGTGTCTCTACAATATGTCTGCTTCTATACAGACAATGCAGGAAGGTAGTGTGTGTCTTCAATATGGTCACCTCCATAAAGACAATACAGGAAGTAAGTGTACACCTCTGATATGGCCGTCCCTGTATAGACAATACAGGAAGGAAGTGTGTGTCTCCAATATGTTTGCCCCTATACAGACAATATAGGAAGGAAGTGTGTGTCTCCAATATGGCCTTCTCTATACAGACAATACAGGAAGGAAGTGTGTCTCCAATATGGCTGCCTCTATACAGACAATGCAGGAAGGAAATGTGGGTCTCCAATATTGCCACCCCCTATACAGACATAGAGGAAGGAAGTTTGTGTCTCCAATATTGCCACCCCTATACAGACAATACAGGAAGCAAGAATGCATCTCCAATATGTATTCTCCTATACAGACAATACAGGAAGGAAGTGTGTGTCTCCAATATGGCCACCCCTATACAGACAATGCAGGAAGGAATTGTGCGTCTCCAGTATGGTCCCTTCTATACGGACAATACAGGAAGTTAGTGTGTCTCCAGTATGGCCTTCTCTATACAGACAATACAGGAAGGAAGTGTGTGTCTCCAATATGTCCGCCCCTGTAAAGACAATACAGGAAGAAAGTGTGTGTCTCCAATATGGCTGCCTCTATACAGGCAATACAGGAAGGAAGTGAGTGTCTCCAATATGGCTTCCTCTATACAGACAATACAGGAAGTCCAAACGTAAATTGTGATGGCGCATGTATAGTCAACATACCTGGTGGCCTCTGTTACTGCGTCATTGGTACAGGGCAGTGGAGGGGTTAGTTTCTTAGACTTTCGGACAGTGCTCTACATGGGGAGGATTTAGTCAGTGGCAGCCAAGAGGAAATGAATCCAGTGGCGGAAGAAGATCTGGACTGCATGGGAGAAACAGATGGCACCAACTATGTCGACTGCACGTGTCTTGTGTTGTCAAATTTTAGGTTTGGGCAGGAAAGTAACTTCAGGTGACAAGTTGGTGAATTTATTGCTTCCCATGATGTTAATTCTGTGGTTTTCCTGCAGCGGCTCTCCTCTTCCCACAACTCTCATGTCCCCCATGAAATCTCCATGGATGACAGTCAGTACCCGGCATGACCCATGATGTGGTGAGTGACATACTAATAAGGGAGAGTTCAGACGACGGTAGTGTTTTGCGGATCCACAAAACACGGATGCTGGCCCCTGTGCGTTCTTCAATTTGCAGGCGGCACATGGCCGGCACCATAATAAAAAATGCCTATTCTTGTCTTGCGGACAAGAATAGAACATGTTCTGTCTTTTTTTGCAGGGCTGCGGAAGGGAACTTTAAGGCTCTTTTGCAGCCCTATTGAAATGAATGGGTCCGCACCTGTTCCGCAAAATTGGGGAACTGGTGCGGACCTGTTCATACGGCCGTGTGAATGGGCCCTAAGGGAGAGTTCACATGACTGTTACTATCAGAAGAACAGACAAATGAAGAAAAAGCATCCTGTAAAAAAAAAAAAAGGAATCTTGTGCATCAAGTATTCGCATTTGTTCATCTGTTTAAGCTATTTCCGTCAGAGCTCCGTTTTTTACATGGTAGAGCATGCAGTACTTTTTTCCATCTAAACGGTAGCCAAATGTGCACAACTGATCCGTTTTTTTTTTTCTTAATTTTTTTGTTCTTCTGACAGATCAGAAGAACGGAAAAATAACGGTCATGTGAACGCTCCCTAACCCACTCTATAGGAGAGGCAGTCTCGCTCTGCAGCTTCTCTCCAGTGCCCAGCGATTTCGGCACGTCTCATTCTCTGATCTAAGATACGAGGCCCTGAGATGTTTCTACAGAGAAAGTGTATTCGGCCTGACATTATCACCCTGCAAGACTGGCTGCTTGTACGCAGTGGGACTTATCCGTGATCACCAGGTGTCATGGCCGCCTCAGTCCTGTGTTTGGACAAACTTTGCCCCGTCTGGTTTAACGCTGTCATAATATAAAATCCTGCGCTGTGGCGTCAACTATGAAACCAAATGAATTCATTTTAGATTAGATTTTTTTAGACACTCGGCTAAGCATTGTAGAAATTAGAATTCTTTATTGTGCATGAAATCATTTCATTGTACAAAATTCATCTGGAATATAAAAACTAGTATAAAATTATAATACGGTGCAGATGCCCAGAACACCTGTTGTAGGTGCAGAACAGGGTCAGAAATATCTAGGCCTGAATAGTGCCTGCAAATGGCTCAGCAAGCGACATAACTGCGTCTGTCCCATCAGTCCGGGCAACTAGCATGGGATACACGGTATACTTTATACCGATATACTGTGTAAATTCTGTCTGCCGCTCGGTGACGCTTTCTGCATTTTTTAGATCTCCCAATAAACTCATTGGGAACATATAGCTACGTGCAGTGAGCGCCCCCTAATAACATTTATGTATCGCTATGATGGTGTGAAGGCAATCAGCAGAAGCGGTTCACTGCCGTCATGTATCTGCCGTCATACATGATGGTGGTAGTGTCCAGGGTACCATAAAGAGGAATGTCTGCATGCTAAAACAAGGCAACGAGCCATCATAAAATACATCTGAAAGGCCGAGGAGAGGCAGAATTAGTGTTTTGGGCTAGCTAGTGAAAGTTAAACCCAATGGAGATGCCAAGGTAGGACCTGAAACAATCAGGTCATAAATGAAAACCTACCGAATGTTGGAAGTCAAGATGTGGGTTAGTTAAGGACCCAAAAATGGAAGCTGATTGTGGTCGGATCGAAGGATTTTTGGAGGCAGCTGAGTGGAGTGCGTCAATGGTTACGTTGGAGTCATCCATGAGAGACGTCAAAAGTAAGCAAGTTTAGGAGTGTGGTGGTGAAGTGGTCAGTAGATGAGAGCAGAGGAGACACATTGGATTTCCAAAGAAGGAAGTTTATGGATAGAATAGGCCGCAAGAACAGTTCTCCAACAAGAAAATGCAGTATTTACAGGTAGGATATAAGACATGAAGAGGTCACCGATGTTGCCTACAGAACTTGAGTTCCATAGAGCTCGGAAGAGAGGAACGGTCGAACTGAAGGTCAAGGTGTTTGGAGAACCTGGGCAGCAATGAAGGGATACAATAGTGGGGCCTGGAGCTGAAATTAGATGTGTCAACAGCAATAAGAGTAGGCAAGAGTGGGGGATGTGGGACATAAGGTCTAGTGCAGCAATACATGTTAAGGTGAGGATGAACTTTATGGTTTGAGGTAGTAAGGGAGACGCATAGAGAAGGAGGACAGCTATTAATTCATTCAGCAGCATTTAGCAATTTTCGAGTTGACCAGGGTCAGATATGACCTAGTGTCTTAGTATATAACATGACAAGTGTGCTACGGCAATCAAGAACATGTAAACTGTACTTCATCAGTTGGGAGAGGGAAGAAGGCCACTTTTTCTCAGGTTTGATCTACAGGTCCATGTCTTCAAATGAACATTCGCCGTTGAACCTACATAAACATTTACTTAACGTCTACGTTTAATGCCCAAGTGTCTTTTTAAAGTCCAACAATTTAATGCAGATAAAGTTCCCATCAGTCTACTAGTATGAATGCAGTTGACCCCACAGAGGTCGGGCTCATGGCTTCACTACCATAACCGACGCTATTAAAGCAGATTGATGTATTATCATGTCCTGCTTCTGAATGCATAGAATGCACAGCGTAGGGCAGACTATGTACTTGGGCCGAGTTCCTCTGCGGCCTGTATCCTGTTGCACTTGTGTCTTCTCTTCCATCCATTGTGCTGGTGTAGGTCTGGTTGAAGAACTCCAGGTAGGGAAGTGACTGGGATTTATATGATGGATCATTCATTGGTGGATAGAAAGAGTTCATCACAAGGAACTCATCTTCACAAGGAACATAACTTTCGCTGACGTCTTCGGCACACTCGCTTCCTTCTTTCATCTGGATGTTGGTGTGGATCTCATGTAGTTGATGTTCGGAGGATTCTTTCGGGTCTTCATGTGGTTTATGTCGACACTTTTCCTGGATGCTGACAATGTCCACCATTTGAGGTTCATGTTTGGTGGTCAGTAGGATATTTCTATTCACTGCATTCTGGTGATAGATAATCTGTGTTAGACTGTGGCTACAGCAATGTGACACTTATGGATATTATGTTTTTGATATATTAGGCTATCTAGCTTCACAACCAATTTTAATTTTTTAAGTTGTTCCAATGCATCTAAGTCAGGCATGTCCAAACTGCGGCCCTCCAGCTGTTGCAAAACTATAACTCCCAGCATGCCTGGATAGCCTACAGCTATTAGGGCATGTTGGGAGTTGTAGTTTTGCAACAGCTGGAGGGCCGCAGTTTGGACATGCCTGATCTAAGTGGAAAAAATTAAAGAACTCTATAAATATTCTTGATTAAAAACTCCTACTGTCTATAGCGCTTCCACAGACCAATGCGTCTCCATGACAACAGACTACAAACAGTCACAGTGTAGTCTGATTTTGCAGTCATACTCTCTGTTAATTGCTCCCTACAATTTGCAGTAAGGCTTCACATTTGCTGTAAACAGATCTGGCAGGGCATTCCGGCTGGGAACAGCTTACCCGAACCGTGAATACCAGGCACAACCATGCGCTGCCAATATACTGTCCGGCCTCATTCACTATAATGGGGACCGGCTGAGATCCAGGTGCTACCCGGCAAGTATGCCGAGGAGCGGCCGGAAAAATACCGCTGCACGCAGGAAGCGGCTGGATCTCACCCGGTTCCCATTATAGTGAATGGGGCCAGACAGTATCTTGGCATCATACAGTTGTGCCCGCTGTTCACGGATCCAGCAGGCTGTTCCCGGCCAGAATACCCCGCCAGATCTGTTTGCTGCAAATGTGAAGCCTTGCTGAAAATTTCAGGGAACAGATAACAGAGAGTATGACTGCAAAATCAGACTACACTGTGACTGTTTGTAGTCTGTTGCCGTGGAGACACATAGGTCTGTGGAAACGCGATAGACCGTAAAAATTTTTAAAATCAGGCATTTTTATACAGTTTCTTCATTTTTTCAAGGAGGGAACTTGATGGAAGGAATGTATGACTGCAAGATGCCTTTAGGGGTTCAGGAGGCCGGCAATCCGACAGTGGAGAAACCTTTTAACCAATGGCTTGTGAACATCTAGAATGAACTTGCTCAAATTTTATCTTTTACCTTTGTTCCTTGGAAGGAAAATATTTTGCTCTTGTTAGGGTCTGGAATATCAGGAAGACATATTCTCTTGAGCCTAAAATGAGAGTATTCTCAAAAAGGGTCCTTATGCATGGTTCTTATATAGCGCTAACATATTCCGCAACATCGCGCAGAGACTGTAACCAGGTTTTGCACCTATAGGTCTCTCGGATGTCCTGGCTGCTGTTTGCAGGACAATAGCATCTCTAGTGTGTGAACACTCACCAGGCCCTCTTCCAGCATCCTAGAAATAGTAGGATTAGTGCCAGCACTGACACGGTTATGATCGGCACAATTATGGAGAGTAGCGCTGCTCTGGCTGAAACAAAAGGGAGAATGATGAGGAAACCAGAGACTAGTGTAGGACATTTGGTCATCATGTGCTTCAAGGCAGCAGAGGGATAGAGATTGGCAGCACATAACAAGCAATTTTTAGTCCCTTGTTGCAGCCCCTGGATGTGCAACACAAGAAGTGTTATGTAGATTAGCTTACTGCACAAATACAACACGAAACAAAAATAAAGATACAATAACAGATCCAAACCTAAGGCATAGAGATTAGTAATAGATCCAAGCTCAGTACATAAATACGGTAACAGAAACAAGTCCTGAACATTCAGTACCAGATCCAAGTCTAAAACATTGATATTGTAACAGATCCAAGCTCAGAAAGTAAGGCTACCTTCACACTAGCGTTTTTGCTGGATCCGGCAGGGTTCAGCAAAAACGCTTCCGTTACTGGTAATACAACCGTCTGCATCTGTTATGAACGGATCCGGTTGTATTATCATAGCCAAGATGGATCCGTCATGAACTCCATTGAAAGTCAATGTGTCAGAGAAAACGGATCGGTCCCCAGGACGGAAAGCAAACCGCAGCATGCTGCTCTCCAGTATGAGAACGGAACGGAATGGATTTTGGAGCACTCCCTTCTGTTCAGTTTCGTTTTGTCCCTATTGACAATGAATGGGGACAAAACGGAAGCGTTTTTTTCCGGTATTGAGACCCTATGACGGATCTCAATATCGGAAAATATTAACGCTAGTGTGAAAGTAGCCCAAGTATAGGAACAGAAACACAGAAGATAAAATTTAGTACAGGTCCAAGCACAGTACATAGATACGGTAAGAGAAACAAGTCCTGAACATACAGATCCAAGTGTAAAACATAGCCACAGGAGCATCTCAATAAAATCAGCATCATTGAAAAGTTAATTTATTCCAGTAATTAAATTCAAAAAGTGAAGCTCATATATTCTATAGATTCATTATACACAGAGTGATCTGTATCAAGCCTTTATTTCTTTCAATGTTGATGATTATGGCTTACAGCTAATGAAAACTCAAAAGTCAGGATCTCAGAGAATTAGAATATTGTGAAAAAGTTCAATCTTGTAGACTCATGGTGTCACACTCTAATCATCTAATCAACACAAAACACCTGCAAAGGTTTCCTAAGCCTTTAAATGGGCCTTCAGTCTGGTTCAGTAGGATACACAATCATGGGGAAGACTGCTAACCTGACGGTTGTCCAGAAGACAGTCATTGACATCTTCCACAAGGAGGGGAAGCCACAAAAGGTCATTGTTAAATAAGCTGGCTGTTCAGAGTGCTGTATCCAAGCATATTAATGAAAAGGTGAGTCGATGGAAAAAATTTGTTAGGAAAACAGGGATAACCGCAGCCTTGAAAAATTGTCTGGAAAAGGCCATTCAAGAACTTGTGGGAGATTCACAAGGAATGGACTGCGGCTGGAGTCAGTGCTTCAAAAGCAACCACACACATACGTATCCAGGACATGGGCTAAAACTGTCGAATATCTCGGGTCAAGCCACTCATGACCCAGAGACAACATCAGAAGCGTCTTACCGGGACTAAGGAGAGAAAGGACTGGACTGGTGCTCAGTGCCTTGATTTCAAAATGAAATGCAAAATTTACTTTCATTTGAAAACAGGACTTTGGAGCTGCTCCAAAGTCCTGTTTTCAAATGAAAGTAAATTTTGCATTTCATTTTGAAATCAAGGTCCCAGAGTCTGGAGGGACAGTGAAGTGGCCACAGTCCAAGCTGCTCAAGGTCCATGTGAAGTTTCCACAGTCAGGGATGGTTTGCGGAGCCATGTCATCTGCTGGTTTGGTCCACTATGTTATATCAAGTCCAAACTCAGTGCACCCGTCTATCAGAGCACCTCATGCTTCCCTCTGCTGCCAAGCTTTATGGAGATGCTGATTTCATTTTCCAGCAGGACTTGGCCCCTGCCCACACTGCCAAAAGTACCAACACCTGGTGTAATAACCGCAGTATCACTGACTTTGCTTGATTGGACAGCAAACTCCTAAACCCCACAGAGAATCCATGAGAGACACCAGACCTAACAATACAGACGGGTTGAAGGCCGCTATCAAACCAACCCGGGCTTCCATAACACCTCCGCAGTGCCACGGGCTGATCGCCTCCATGCCACGCTGTAGTACTGCAGTAATTCATGCAAAGGAGCCCGACCAAGTAGTGAGAGCAAATACTGACAGACTTTTCACTAGGCCAGCATCTCTGTATTAAAAATAATTTTTTAATTAGTCTTATATAATCTAATTTTCTGAGTTCCTGACTTTTGGGTTTTCATTAGCTGTAAGACATGATCATCAACATCAAAAGAAATCAACGCTGGAAATAGATCCCTGTGTGTGTAATGGATCTATAGAATATATGAGAGATCCCTCTGTGTATAATGGATCTATAGAATATATGAGAGATCCCTCTGTGTGTAATGGATCTATAGAATATATGAGAGATCCCTCTGTGTGTAATGGATCTATAGAATATATGAGAGATCCCTCTGTGTATAATGGATCTATAGAATATATGAGAGATCCCTCTGTGTGTAATGGATCTATAGAATATATGAGAGATCCCTCTGTGTGTAATGGATCTATAGAATATATGAGATCCCTCTGTGTGTAATGGATCTATAGAATATATGAGAGATCCCTCTGTGAGTAATGGATCTATAGGATATATGAGAGATCCCTCTATGTGTAATGGATCTATAGAATATATGAGAGATCCCTCTGTGTGTAATGGATCTATAGAATATATGAGAGATCCCTCTGTGTGTAATGGATCTATAGAATATATGAGAGATCCCTCTGTGTGTAATGGATCTATAGAATATATGAGAGATCCCTCTGTGTGTAATGGATCTAAAGAATATATGAGATCCCTCTGTGTGTAATGGATCTATAGAATATATGAGAGATCCCTCTGTGTGTAATGGATCTATAGGATATAAGAGAGATCCCTCTATGTGTAATGGATCTATAGAATATATGAGAGATCCCTCTGTGTGTAATGGATCTATAGAATATATGAGAGATCCCTCTGTGTGTAATGGATCTATAGAATATATGAGAGATCACTCTGTGTGTGTAATGGATCTATAGAATATATGACAGATCCCTCTGTGTGTAATGGATCTATAGAATATATGAGAGATCACTCTGTGTGAAATGGATCTATAGAATATATTAGAGATCCCTCTGTGTGTAATGGATCTATAGAATATATGAGAGATCCCTCTGTGTGTAATGGATCTATAGAATATATGAGAGATCCCTCTGTGTGTAATGGATCTATAGAATATATGAGAGATCCCTCTGTGTGTAATGGATCTATAGAATATATGAGAGATCACTCTGTGTGTGTAATGGATCTATAGAATATATGACAGATCCCTCTGTGTGTAATGGATCTATAGAATATATGAGAGATCACTCTGTGTGAAATGGATCTATAGAATATATTAGAGATCCCTCTGTGTGTAATGGATCTATAGAATATATGAGAGATCCCTCTGTGTGTAATGGATCTATAGAATATATGAGAGATCCCTCTGTGTGTAATGGATCTATAGAATATATGAGAGATCCCTCTGTGTGTAATGGATCTATAGAATATATGAGAGATCCCTCTGTGTGTAATGGATCTATAGAATATATGAGAGATCCCTCTGTGTGTAATGGATCTATAGAATATATGAGAGATCACTCTGTGTGTGTAATGGATCTATAGAATATATGACAGATCCCTCTGTGTGTAATGGATCTATAGAATATATGAGAGATCACTCTGTGTGAAATGGATCTATAGAATATATTAGAGATCCCTCTGTGTGTAATGGATCTATAGAATATATGAGTGATCCCTCTGTGTGTAATGGATCTATAGAATATATGAGAGATCCCTCTGTGTGTAATGGATCTATAGAATATATGAGAGATCTCTCTGTGTGTAATGGATCATGTATGTATGGTAAGAGATCCAAGTTTACAACACAGACACAGTAACAGATCCAGGCCCAGGACACAAGTATGGCTACAAGTCTATAGAACACAGACACAGAGCCACGTTTAAGCTGATTACATACAGTCGGTTTGGTAACGGAAAGTAGTCTGGAACATAGATACAGAACCAGATCAATGCCCAACCCATACTATGTATATTTCTAGTGGTTGCAGCTACCACCTATTAACTATTAAGCACCTGCTACTTGCTGGGGGTTGTAGTTGGAGACCCACACCTATAGACTGTGTTTATTGTGAGATAGTAATCTATGTAATCCTAATAACGCTCCTCACACCTTATAGTCCCTGAGTAACGTGTTATAAGAACAACACTCACTGTCAGAGGGGGTATGAGCTTTAGAAAATTCTGCAGAGGTTTCTCCTCCACCAGTGATGGCCACAACAGCGACCTCATATTTTCCATTTGGTTTTAGACCATTGATCCTAATGTGCATTTTATGGGGATCTCCAATATAAAATCTGCAGACACGAAAGTCACCTGCAAAAGAGACAATAATGAGAATAGATAGATAGATAGATAGATAGATAGATAGATATGAGATAGATAGATAGATAGATAGATATGAGATAGATATGAGATAGATAGATAGATAGGAGATAGATATGAGATAGATAGATAGATAGATAGATAGATAGGAGATAGATAGGAGATAGATAGATAGATAGATAGATATGAGATAGATAGATAGATAGATAGATAGATAGATATGAGATAGATAGATAGATGGATAGATAGATAGATAGATAGATATGAGATAGATAGATAGATATGAGATAGATAGATAGATAGATAGATAGATAGATAAATATGAGATAGATAGATAGATATGAGATAGATAGATAGATAGATAGATAGATATGAGATAGATAGATAGATAGATAGATATGAGAGATAGATAGATAGATAGATAGATAGATAGATAGATAGATAGATAGATATGAGATAGATAGATAGATAGATAGATAGATAGATATGAGATAGATAGATAGATAGATAGATAGATAGATAGATAGATATGAGATAGATAGATAGATAGATAGATAGATAGATAGATAGAGATAGATAGATAGATAGATATGAGATAGATAGATAGATAGATAGATATGAGATAGATAGATAGATAGATAGATAGATAGATAGATAGATAGATAGAATAGATGAGATAGATAGATAGATAGATATGAGACAGACAGATAGATGAGATTGATTACCGAGCTGTGTGCGTTCGGTAGTTTCTCAGGTTGCAGTCCTTCTCTTTAGTTTCGGTCACATAGACGTTGTATCCGATGATAAATCCTTCCTGAGTTTCATCCGTCGGATATGGCGACCAATCCAAGAACATCGACCTGGGTTCAATGCTAGTGATTTTGACATTGGCTTGATAGAAGATACTAAAGATAGATGATACAGAATATCAGCTCATATCTGTGCGAATATATACGTATATACAGAGCGGAGATGCGGTATGATGGATGATGGGTGACAGTGATGGGGCTCCATGGGGCCCGACCAATGCCCTGAACAAGCAGGGCCCGGAGCTACAGGAGTGCCCAGAAGGGTTTCTCTTTACCCAAGATATGAGAGATAGATAGATAGATAGATATGAGATAGATAGATGAGATAGATAGATATGATGATAGATAGATAGATAGATAGATGATGAGATAGATAGATAGATAGATAGGAGATAGATAGATAGATAGGAGATAGATGGATAGATAGATAGATAGATATGAGATAGATAGATATGAGATAGATAGATAGATAATAAATATGAGATAGATAGATAGATAGATAGATAGATAGATAGATAGATAGATAGATAGATAGATAGATAGATATATACATAGATAGATAAACAGATAGATAGATAGATATGAGATAGATGGATAGATAGATAGATAGATAGATAGATAGATAGAGAGATAGATAGATATGAGATAGATGGATAGATAGATAGATAGATAGATAGATAGATAGATAGATATGAGATAGATGGATAGATAGATAGATAGATAGATAGATAGATAGGAGATAGATAGATATGAGATAGATAGATAGATAGATAGATATGAGATAGATAGATAGATAGATAGATAGATAGATATGAGATAGATGGATAGATAGATAGATAGATAGATAGATAGATATAGATATGAGATAGATGGATAGATAGATAGATAGATAGATAGGAGATAGATAGATAGATAGATATGAGACAGATAGATAGATAGATAGATAGATATGAGACAGATAGATAGATAGATAGATAGATATGAGATAGATAGATAGATATGAGATAGATAAATAGATAGATATGAGACAGACAGACAGATATGAGATTGATTACCGAGCTGTGTGCGTTCGGCGGTTTTCTCCAGGTTGCAGTCCTTCTCTTTAGTTTCGGTCACATAGACGTTGTATCCGATGATAAATCCTTCCTGAGTTTCATCCGTCGGATATGGCGACCAATCCAAGAACATCGACCTGGGTTCAATGCTGGTGATTTTGACATTCGGCTTCACAGAAGATACTAAAAATAATGATACCAGAATATCAGCTCATATCTGTGCGAATATATACGTATATACAGGGCGGAGATGCCGGTATGTGTGGATGATGGGTGACAGTGATGGGGCTCCATGGGGCCCGACCAATGCCCTGAACAAGCAGGGCCCGGAGCTACAGGAGTGCCCAGAAGGGTTTCTCTTTACCCAGTTCCTCTGTGTAGCCCTCCTTCTTCTCCAGGAGGTGTTCGCCATCTGCCATAGATCCGTATATTCTGAAGTCGTATCTCACTCCTGGTCTGAAGACATCTGAAGATATGAGACGAGGTGACACGTTACGTCTGAAATCACTTCACACATGACGTCCATTTATCTGCTAGCTTTTATCCGACCATGTGCCAGAATGGCCTCCACCAGGGGCTTCCAAAAATTAGTGGCAACGATATGAGATTAGAGGATATTGGGAGGGTATAAGGGGTCATTGTCCAAAGGCCTCCCCGTGACTTACTCCAGCCCTCCCCAGACACCTGCCGCCCCAAAGAGTCCATCACCCAATGCTGGTTCCAGTTGACAAACCCCAATAAGTCTAAGCAGGGTCAGCGTGAGCCATAACTATTAGCGCTCATGCACACAACTGTACCCGTTCTGCGGTCTGCAAACATGGATCCAGGCCGCACACAAGCACCATTTTTCTTTCAAGCTCCTCCAGAAATGTTCTATTCTTATCCACAAAATGGACAAGAGTGGCCCCATTGAAATGAAAAAAATCCAGATTTGATGAGCGGAACGGAGCCTTATTATGGGGTCACAGTAATAATTATGGGGTCCACAGAAAATAATGAGGTACAGTGATGATTACACCTGGTACACTGGATATTTGGGGGCCCACTGTGATAATTATGGGGTCCAATGGATATTATGGGGCCACTGATATTTATGGGGACACTGATAATTATGGGGTCACTGTGATTATAGGGTACACTGGGTAATATGGGGTCACATTATTATGGGGTACACTGGATATTATGGGGTCACAGTGATTATTATGGGGTACACTGGATATTATGGAGACACTGATAATTATGGGGTCGGTGTGATTATAGGGTACACTGGGTATTATGGGGTCACATTATTATGGGGTACACTGGGTATTCCATTGATTATTATGGGGTACACTGGATATTATGGGGACACTGTGATAAGTATGGGTTCGCTGTGATTATAGGGTACACTGGGTATTATGGGGTCACATTATTATGGGGTACACTGGGTATTATGGGGTCACAGTGATTATTATGGTGTACACTGGATATTATCGGGACACTGGGATAATTATGGGGTCACTGATTATAGGGTACACTGGGTATTATGGGGTCACATTATTATGGGGTCACATTATTATGGGGTATTATGGGGTCACAGTGATTATTATAGGGTACACTGGATATTATGGGCCACTTTGATAATTATAGGATACACTGATATTATGGGGTCACAGTGATTATTATGGGGTACACTGGGTATTATACAGGTCACAATTATTATGGGGTCACTCTGATTACTGTAGACGCCTGGTGGCTATGATGAGGTGAATTTTATGTGAAAGGGCAATGTCTTAAAGGGTATGTAGACTTTTGCTACAAGTTCTGTTCACTGACTGCAGTGAACTATTCTATCTGCAGAATCAGACTACACAGAGATTGGCTGTAGTCTGTCACCATGGAGGCACATGGGTCTGCACTGGAGCTGTATACACACATTGTATGACATTGTTTCCATCAAAACTATGGTTAAGTTGCTTTAATTTTTATTTCAGGTGAATTGGAGCAGAAAAAATTGCGTTGATTGCAAAAGTATAAACACCCTTTAAATTTGATTTACACAGTATTTTTATTATTGATAAGATGATGGTACATAGATATAAGGTATAAGTCGTTTTTCATGAATATGGTCTTACGTGATCTGATGACGTCACTCTGGATGCTGGAGTTGTACTTTTTCCATTGAAGGTCACAATGAGGAGATCTGGGCGCAGCGCACCATTCCACCACATATCCGTGTGCACCGCGCTCCTGCTGCCACGATAGGTACATTTCTCCATCTTTACCGTATGTTCTCTCAACTACGATCTGCTCTGCGTCTGTAGGAGACACGTGAAGGGTAAAAGTCACAGCTACCAAAACATTACAATAATCTGGCACCTGCCAATCAGTTAGGCGCTGGATTATAAACACTGTCATACGTACTGCAGATAGTTGTGTATACTGAATGCTGTTCTATCTATCTATCTATCTATCTATCTATCTATCTCAGGCAGTACTTGTAGTCAGGAACCAGGCCAAGGTCACGGCTGGGGAGTTCGGGCATATACGTAAAACAGGTCTGAGGTCTGGGCAGTGGAGTATCAGAGTCGATAGGCAGGCAGAGGTTTGGTACACGGACACTGCTGGTAACCTAGGAACTAGAAACCTAAGCTCAGGCAGCCCACCACTAGGGAAGGTGCCTTAAATATCATGGGACAGCCAACAATAGGTGAAGAATTTAGGTGTGTGTGTAGGACCTTTAAATGGCCAAGGGACTTGCCAGGTGGCCTCGTAGCACAACACCAGCTTTCGGAATCTGCCGGCCAAGAGAATAGGGAGACGATAGCAGTAGCCAGAAGCAATAGAAGTGCAGTGCCATGCACATCGGAGAAGGGGCAGTGGTGGTGGACAGGGGATGCCAGTGCAACATTTCGAAATCTTTGCTAATGTATTGAAAAGGAAAAACTACAACCTTCTATTGAAATAAGTCTTCAGCCCCTTTACTCAGGAATTAGGTGAAGCCCCTTTGGCAGTTATCACAGCCTCCAGTATTCTTGGGGATGATGCCACAAGGTTTGCACACTGCCATTCTTCTCTGAAAATCCTCTCAAGCTCTGTCAGGTTGGATGGAGACCATCGGTGGACTATGCTTGAAAAAGACTCTGAGGAGTCGAAACGTCGCATACTGGGGCAATAAAGAGGAATTAAAGGATTATTATAGGGTACACTGGATATTATGGGCCACTTTGATAATTATAGGATACACTGATATTATGGGGTCACAGTGATTATTATGGGGTACACTGGGTATTATACGGGTCACAATTATTATGGGGTCACTCTGATTACTGTAGACGCCTGGTGGCTATGATGAGGTGAATTTTATGTGAAAGGGCAATGTCTTAAAGGGTATGTAGACTTTTGCTACAAGTTCTGTTCACTGACTGCAGTGAACTATTCTATCTGCAGAATCAGACTACACAGAGATTGGCTGTAGTCTGTCACCATGGAGGCACATGGGTCTGCACTGGAGCTGTATACACACATTGTATGACATTGTTTCCATCAAAACTATGGTTAAGTTGCTTTAATTTTTATTTCAGGTGAATTGGAGCAGAAAAAAATTGCGTTGATTGCAAAAGTATAAACACCCTTTAAATTTGATTTACACAGTATTTTTTTATTATTGATAAGATGATGGTACATAGATATAAGGTATAAGTCGTTTTTCATGAATATGGTCTTACGTGATCTGATGACGTCACTCTGGATGCTGGAGTTGTACTTTTTCCATTGAAGGTCACAATGAGGAGATCTGGGCGCAGCGCACCATTCCACCACATATCCGTGTGCACCGCGCTCCTGCTGCCACGATAGGTACATTTCTCCATCTTTACCGTATGTTCTCTCAACTACGATCTGCTCTGCGTCTGTAGGAGACACGTGAAGGGTAAAAGTCACAGCTACCAAAACATTACAATAATCTGGCACCTGCCAATCAGTTAGGCGCTGGATTATAAACACTGTCATACGTACTGCAGATAGTTGTGTATACTGAATGCTGTTCTATCTATCTATCTATCTATCTATCTATCTATCTCAGGCAGTACTTGTAGTCAGGAACCAGGCCAAGGTCACGGCTGGGGAGTTCGGGCATATACGTAAAACAGGTCTGAGGTCTGGGCAGTGGAGTATCAGAGTCGATAGGCAGGCAGAGGTTTGGTACACGGACACTGCTGGTAACCTAGGAACTAGAAACCTAAGCTCAGGCAGCCCACCACTAGGGAAGGTGCCTTAAATATCATGGGACAGCCAACAATAGGTGAAGAATTTAGGTGTGTGTGTAGGACCTTTAAATGGCCAAGGGACTTGCCAGGTGGCCTCGTAGCACAACACCAGCTTTCGGAATCTGCCGGCCAAGAGAATAGGGAGACGATAGCAGTAGCCAGAAGCAATAGAAGTGCAGTGCCATGCACATCGGAGAAGGGGCAGTGGTGGTGGACAGGGGATGCCAGTGCAACATTTCGAAATCTTTGCTAATGTATTGAAAAGGAAAAACTACAACCTTCTATTGAAATAAGTCTTCAGCCCCTTTACTCAGGAATTAGGTGAAGCCCCTTTGGCAGTTATCACAGCCTCCAGTCTTCTTGGGGATGATGCCACAAGGTTTGCACACTGCCATTCTTCTCTGAAAATCCTCTCAAGCTCTGTCAGGTTGGATGGAGACCATCGGTGGACTATGCTTGAAAAAGACTCTGAGGAGTCGAAACGTCGCATACTGGGGCAATAAAGAGGAATTAAAGACCAACTACAAGAGTGCTGTGGTACAATCCTTTTGACCATCGGTGGACAGTCATTTTCACGTTGCTCCAGAGATGTTCCATTGGGTTCAAGTCAGGACTCTAGCTCGGCCACTCAAGGTAATTCACAGAGTTGCCCCTAAGCTGCTCCTGGGTTGTCTTGGTTGTGTGCTTAAGGTCCTTTGGCCCAGTCTAAGGTACAGAGCTCTGGATCAAGAATATCTCTGTACTTTGCTCCATTCAGCTTACCCTCCACCCTGACCAGTCTCCCTGCCCCCCCAGCATGATGCTGCCACCACCATGCTTTACTGTAAGAATGGTATTGGGCAGGTGATGGGTGGCGCCTGGTTTCCTCCAGACATGAGGCCAAATAGTTCAGTCTTGGTTCATCAGACCAGAGAATCTTGTTTCTCACCATCTGAGAGTCCTTTAGGTGATTTTTATTATTTTTTGCAAACTTTCATGTGTCTTTTACTGAGGAGAGGCTTATTTCTGGCCGCTCTGCCATAAAGCCCAGATTGGTGGAGGCTGCAGTGATGGTTGACCTTCTGGAAGTTTCTGCACACACGATCTTTGAAGCTCAGCCTGAGAGACCATTGGGTTCTTGGTCATCTCTATAGTTGAGCGAATTGGGTTTGGATTGCTGTATCTGAACCTGATTCTTTTAAAAACTACATTAAGAATAGGTTCCGTCCTACTGTAAAATGTATTGCCACCGAAAAGGTCTTTCCAAAGTTTCAGCAAATATCGCAAAACTTACTTCGTTTTGCTTCTGTCACGTGCCAGTTTGTTTATTCTCATAAATTACTGTATAAAATACGAAGCTGAACTCGCTTCATTAATGAGGCACAAAACTGGGTTCAGCTTCGTATTATGTAAATAATCGAAATGACACGTGATAAAGGCAAGACCACGTAAGTCTTGCGATATTCGCTGAAACTTCAAAAAGACCTCTGCGGAGGCAATACATTTTACAGTAGGGTGGAGCCGATATTCTTATCGTAGTTTTTAATACAGCAATACGAACCCAATTTACTCAACCCTAGTCATCTCTCTTAACAAAGCCCTTCTCCCCCGATTACTCAGTTTGGTGGGGTGGCCAGCTCTAGGAAGAGACTCCTGGGTGTCCAAACTTCTTCCATTTAAGAATTATGGAGGCCACTGTGCTCTCAAGGACTTTCAGGGCAGCAGACATCTTTTCTCCAGATCTCTGCCTCTACACAATCCTGTCTCTGAGCTCTACAGGCAGTTCTTTCCTCCTCATGACTTAGTTTTTGCGCTGAGCTGCATCGTCAGCTGTGAGATCTTATATAGACAGGGCTGTGTCTTTCCAAATCATGTCCAATCCACAGAATTTACCACCGGTGACTCCAATCAAAGTTTAGGAACATCTCAAAGGTGATGGAGAGAAAAGGGAGGCCTCCGAGCTAAATGTCACGTGTCATAGCGCAGAGTCTGAAATACTTATGTTCAGGCGATTTTCCTTTTTAATAAATTTACAAACATTTAAAAAATTCTATTTTCACTTTCTCATTATTGGGTATTGCGAGCAGATTTATGGGGGAACCGTTTTTTTTATTTAGGTACAAGGCCGCAACATAAAATGTGAAAAAAGTTAAAGGGTCTGAAAACTTTCCAAACGCATTGTATGTATCTATCTATATCTATCTCTGTCTGTCTGTCTATCTGTCTCATGCCTTCACGTCTCCTTACAGCATTGGGACACATACACATCTTACATAGTAGCTCATACCCATATGCACCCCTTGTTTCTGACCGTATCCTGTAGACAGTAATAATGCGGACGCACCATTTCCGTTTTTTGCAGGGATCCTCAGTTCCGCAGGCAGAGATCCTCCAGCTTTATTATGGGCGGTGACGCTGACAGCATACGCCTGCCTTCCTATAGATAATCGGGAGCTGTTCACCTCTGAGCCGCTGATCTCTCTTTCCACAGGAGTGCCCTCTAGTGGCAGGAATTTTATATGATAGTGAGAGATATTTCCATTCGCCCTAAATAGTGACGACGTCTGAAAAATTGTGAAGAAATAAGGATAAAATCTGTAAAAATGAAATCCACAAAAAATACGTCATGAGAGTACACAAACTTCCCGGGTAAAGCCGCCTAAGATGCCGTGGCATCTGAGGTGTTAAATGTCTACGATCAGCCTCATCACCAATCACAGGCATTAGCTCTGGGTGTCTGATGTGTGAAACAGAAGAAACCCGGCTGCTATGCATTTTTAAAGACCCAATTTCTGCCGTACAGCTACAGTCAGGAAGGGGTTAGTAAAGGTCTGCTCTAAGGTTAGAAAAAGAGAAAATAGCGCCACTCCAGTCCGTGTCTGGTAATGCAGCTCCAGTAAATGAGACTGAGATGCAATACCAGAAGCAACCTGTTGGCATGAGTGGCACTGTTTCTACAATTCCATGCTGGTCCTAACTGGATGCTATAAGCCATTGCTATGGGACAGGCCTGAACCCTGATTATATTATCCCAACATATAACACGTTTATATTGTGAGCAAGCCTCTCATTTGTTTAGTATAGGGAAAGTATTCATGCCCCCCGATAGCTTACTTTCCAGTAGAGGGTCACAATCCGTTTATCATCATCATCATCATCAATACGTCTCCATACATCCAGAGCTCCTGCAGGCGCTGAAAAGAAGCACAAAGAATTTATACAAATCTACCAAATCTACAAATGTTAAAATTCATATTATTTCTACATCATCATGGGTGTAACCAGAGCCGTGGCTGATACTGGGCCCAGAGTCTGAGGGGCCACACAGGAGCAGAACCACTGAGGAGCGCTCACACAAACACACTGTCAGCTTTTGAAGGCCATTTCATCAGCGGTGGTCATATTTGCCCACTAGAGGAAAAAGCACCAACCTATGCGCGCTCCCAAGATCCTGGCTTCGTAGAGGCCGGCACTTTTTTTTCTATAATGTGCAAGCATGACCACCAATGATGGATTGTAGGGTGGTCGTAACCTCTGGAAACGAGCAGTGCATAATGTGATGGAAAAATGAATCCAGCCAGCAAAGGAAGCAATATGGACAATCCCAATACATTAGTAAGTGGCTTGCATTAACTTCCTCTACATGATAAATGCCACTTGCCAAAGTCAGACGACCCCTTTAAGGCTCTTATTAGTGCCTCATCCACTTGCACGCACCGGGACAGTCTCTCTGAGGCAGAAGGACCTGCGCTCCTAGCTCGATGATGTCAGTGTGGTTACATCATTACGCTGAGAGCGCATGGTGACATCATCACACTTGGAGAGCAGGTCCTTCTGCATCAAGTGAGGAGAGACAGTCTCTGAGCCTGCAAGTGGATGAAGCAAGTATTTTTATTTTACTTTAACCCCATAAAGGCCAGTTTTCATTAGTGCATGAGTTTTTAATGTCTGTTAGACCGGGTGCACTTCTGTCTAAGCGGATGTTAAAAATGGCGCTATTGATTTCAATGGGATCCGTCTGTGAAAATGGGGAAAATTTTCTTTTGACGTCCGTTATTCTCTGGCCTTAAAAAAAAAATTTGGCCTGGTGACAGCAGTCATATAAAAGCCTATCGCACCGCCGTTTTTCACTGTTGTGTGAATGTAGCCTTAGCAGTGAATGATAGGATGCATTGCACCTGGGTCCGCCCCTAGGGGGAGCTCTTTACAGACAGATTCACAGTCAGTAGGAAGAAGTTTCATTCCTACTCCTTCTTGGTGCCGGATGAGTGTAAATGAAGATTACATAAACGCAGGATTGTCCCTCATATTGGACCAAAAGACGTGTAAAATTGTGGCAGGTTTACAGTAAAAGGGGCATTTCTGGTAGTGCTGGGCGGTCATATAGACAATACAGGAAGGAAGGAATGAGGATTTCCATTATGGTCACCTCCAGAGAAGTCCTTAAAAATCGATCACCTTCTTTGTATACTGCACGTACCGTCTTCCTGCGTCCTGACCACAAGGTTACTCCACTTGCTCCACCCTGCCAGTGATGATACCGCCATACAGCGCACTCTCGGTTCGTACTGTGTATACGGCTGTAACCCGCTGAGAATAACTCTGTATATCTCGGTTGAAAGTTTTCCCTTAGTCGTTAGATTGACCTAAGTGAATGGAGTTAAATTGCGTATTCAGCGTGTCCAGGATCTGTCAAATAAGAAGCATTACATACAAATAACATGCACACTACATACATATAACATACAGATTACATACATATACCATACACAAAAAATATCCATACATAAATACATATAAAATATACATTATATGCATATTGTATAGAACATGCACATAACATACCCAAAACATCACATGGATAAAACACACATTATATACATACAGTAGAACATACACATTATGTACGCAACATATAAAATGCGCATTACATATCCAAACCATACACATTACATACATGTATCATACACATT
This sequence comes from Bufotes viridis, assembly GCA_033119425.1. Lineage (NCBI taxonomy): Eukaryota > Metazoa > Chordata > Amphibia > Anura > Bufonidae > Bufotes > Bufotes viridis. The sequence continues at coordinate 22,201,215 of CM065589.1, forward strand.
ACATACAGATAAAATTCACATTACAAACATAACAAACCCATTACATATGAATAATATATATAAATAAAATACACATTACTTACCCAAAACATACACATTACATATAGTATACACACTAAAAACATAACATACCCATTACATATGAATGTGTTCATACATTCACTTCAATGGGGCCGCAAAAGATGCGGAGAGCACTCTGTGTGCTGTCCGCATCCGTTGCTCCGTTCCGTGCCCCTGCAAAATAAATAGAGCATGTCCTATTTTTGTCCGTTTTACGGACAAGAATATGCATTTCTATAATGGGCCGCGTTCCGTAAATTGCGGAACGGAATGCGGAGCAGCTTCCGTGTTTTGCGGATCAGCGGTTTGCGGACCGCAAAACACCGACGGTCGTGTGCATATAGCCTAATATATATAAATAAAATACACATTAAATATACATATAACATACCTATAGCATACACATTACATACATATACCACACACATTACATATACATGACATACATATTACATATACATATAACATACCTATAACATACATATTACATACATATACCATACACATTGCATACATATACCACACACATTACATATACATGACATACATATTACATATACATATAACATACCTATAACATACATATTACATACATATACCATACACATTGCATACATATACCATACACATTACACATACATGACATACATATTACATATACATATAACATACCTACAGTATAGCATACACATTACATACATGACATACATATTACATACATATACCATACACATTATATAGATATAACACATTACATACATATACCATACACATCATATAGGTATAACACATTACATACAGGAACATCTGGCCATAGTCATACAGTCATACATAATCTGACGCTCACTGGGTGGCTGTAGATCTTCTCCGCTGCAGACATCTCAGGGGCATGCTCTATCATAACGTCCAGCAGGTCAGAACATGAGGTCAGATTACCCGCCCAAATACTGGGTCATATCTTCAAAGAACACAACTGACTCATGGCTGACGGTATCATCACCTTTCATCTCATATCTCTGGCCGCAGAGTCACACGTGTAGCTTCTGGACCCCAATACAGAATCTGTACCGAGCCCCCTCCTACAATGTGGCTCCATCAGCCAGCTGATCGGCGGGGGTGCTGGTAGTCAGACCCCTGCCAATCTGATACTGATGACCTATCCTGAGGACAGTCGAAAAGGGAAGGGAGGACAGCACGATTGGTTGATTGGGTAATGGCTGCAGGTCTCCAGGGGACTGGTAAGCTTCCCCACATGGATCAGATGATCCGTAAGAGAGAAGAAAAAAAAATGGATGGAGACAGCTCGAAGATTTATTCTCCAGAGGACGTGCTGTCTCTATCCATTTTTTCTTCTATCCCGAGGACTTGTCATCCAGTCATAAAACCCCTTAGGTCACGCTTCTGACAGCGAGGGTGGAGATTATCTGCTGTCTGTTTCCAAGGGCAACCAGCAGGATTTATAATATAGGAGCAAAATTCTTAATTAAAAACAGATAAAAAATTAGCATAAAAACATAACAGCATGTCCTACAATTCTGAAGGAAAATTCTGGGGTCCGACGAGGAAGCGGTTATGGTGGCACCCACTTCCCTGTGGCAATAAGGCGGTCATTCAGATTACAAGCCTCACTCACCAGGTCCTCCTGAAGATCCACCTGACAATGGATCTGAAGAGACATGTAATCTGCTCTCAGTGACCAGGTTAGTGTAATGTGGGAGGCGTTCACGTCATCCGCTCTCAGACTGGAAGGAGCCAGAAGTAGAACTGGTAATTAATAAAAAGACTGGGGTGAAACATTATAGCATTTAAAGAGAGTGCTGCAGGCAAGTGATACATTGTTTCCAAAATACTCTCAGAAGGAGCCCTGGCCATAAAAGCTTGTAGCCCATAGGGAAGAGATACAAGAGGTCAGGGAGGCACGACTCTACCTGTGCTTCTTAATCACAGGAGGTCCTACAATGTCTGCAAAGTGACTTTAGGCTTTGCAGTAGGCCCTTTTAGGCTGCTGGAGGAGTTAAACTCTTGGAGTTGTCCCCTTTGTCTCACCACTTCACTAATCTGCACCTTTACTCACCATACAAAATGTACTAATGCTTTGTTATAAATGTTAGATTCTTGGCAAATACATTTTTGTACAAAATTATTTGTGCCTGTCCGCCAACGACAAGGCGATCTCTTTAGGACAGGAACATACACTAAATACTACCTCTTTTGTTGCCACAATGGTCTCCATTAAATTCAGGGAATGCAGGCTCCACATGCATGCTGAGCTCACACTAAATTATACCTCCTGGTGCCAAACGGCCTCAGCTTTATACTGGAACTAATTAAAATTAGCCTTTGAGACAAATAGACATTACCTGAATTGTATGGAGGCCATTGTAGCACCAAAAGAGGAATAACTTGTGCACTGGGATGTGCTGACTAACCCCCAGTCTGCAATGGAGGTGTAGCTGACTCCACTGGCCGCGCACTCCTAACTAACCTGTCTGTCCCATAGGCTGATTGTAATTAGTGCAAGTATAAAGCTGAGGCCTGCTCTCCCTGCCTTTAACGTAGGCCATTTGGCACCAGAAGAGGTATAATATAGTGTTGGCTCAGCATGCATGTGGAACCTGCAATCCGTGAATTTAATGGAGGCCATTGTGGCACCAGTGGATGTAGTATTTTGTGTAGGTTCCTGTTCTAAAGAGATCAACTTGTCGTTGGCGGACAGGCACAAATGATTTTGTACAAAATGTATTTGCCATGAATCTCACATTTATAACATACCATTACCATTAGTATATTTTATATAGTGAGCATGGCACTATTGTATTTACTTTATTATTTGTGTTTAAAGAGCGCTGTTGTATTGTGTCTGTTTTTGCTTTTGCGCTTTCAGCCATGGCGACGTGCACCTGTGCACAGGGAGGTGCTGACTGAACCCTATTTTTTTCTTTGCAGTGGCTCCCAATGTCTGTGACTTGCCACCAGTGTAATTTTCGCAAAATATAAAAATGAAGACATGTTTTTGGAAGAATGAACAGGATTACATGAGAGACGTTTCTGGGACTATTGGCTACAGCACATTATTTGGCATCAGATATAAAATAATAGTCCCTTTTATTACGCAGCCACAGAGCCGCTGGTCACAGGTGTATTAACATACCTCTCTCATGTAGATATACAAAGGAGCTGGTGCTTCTCTCCCCCATTATGTTTTTGGCAGTCAATGTAAAGTTATACATTTGCTGGTTCTTCTGAATCGGCCAATCGCAGTGATCTCTGAGGCAGGTATAGTTTTTCATGGAATACCTTGAAAAAATAATTAGATTTAAATATAGGACCGATGTAATAAATTTTACGTCTGCATCTCGTGGTTGCCGCTGCTCTACTATTTCGGACGGGCATGGGTGTCGATCCATTCACCCTGAGTCTCTTCATTGAGCTTCACTTCTTTGTGCAGTGCTGCAAGGTTTAATACACTCTTTGGCTCTGTGTGCTGCCGCTAGACTGTTTCCAATTTGCTAATTAGCATCTGCTATATATGCTGTGTTGTTTCTCTCACTTCTTGCCTGAGCAATTAGGTTCCTAGCTTGTTAGTTCCTTGCTCAGGTGTTTTTTCTCTGTTCTCTGCCCGTGTACTGACCTCTGCCTGTTTTCTGCATTCTAACCCTCCATTGCCTGACTCAACCTGTGCCTGTTTACCATTGTGATCCTCTGCTGCCTGCCTGATCTTGGACCTGTTCCACGTATTTGCATGGAGTCTGCTTGCCCTGACCTTGGCCTGTTACTGACTATGAGTTTTGCCTAACCCTTTGTAACATATAATATTAGGGGATAGTGTCATATTCCTCACCATCCTGTAACCAACAGGTCACTTTTCCCTGCCTTCAGGATCCCTATGAATATTTACAATCCTCCTAAGAGTCCATTCACACGTTCACATAAATAGGGCTGCATCCATTCAGCAATTTTGCGGAACGGGTGCGGACCTATTCACATCAATGGGGCCGCAAAAGATGCGGACAGCACACTGTGTACTATCCACATCCGCACTTCTGTTCCATGGCCCCGCAAAAAAAGATAGAGCATGTCCTACTCTTGTCCGCAGCCATGGACAAGAATAGACATTTTTATCATAGTGCCGGGCCATGTGCGGTCCACAAAATGCGGAACGCACAAGGCCAGTGTCTACGTTTTGCAGATCCGCAATTTGCAGACTGCAAAACACTTGCGAACGTGTGAATGGACCCTTTACGCATCAAAACATCTACAGTAATAAATAGCTGCAGCAGGTTCTTTCCCTCAGTTTCTGTATGCTGTGAGAGGAGGGGGATGCAGCTGCAGCAGGTTCTTTCCCTCAGTTTCTGTATGCTGTGAGAGGAGGGAGGAGGAGGATCACATTACAGTCCCTGTTCCTGAGACTGAGTGTATGCATGAGGGGAGAGGCAGCAAGAGGAGACATCTGATGGGCTCAGAACATACAGCACACCTCTGACATCACACCAGGAAGATCCCGTCCAGACAGACAGAGAATGTTCATTTGCTCAAATTTTTCAGATAGAAGGAAAACCCACTAAATCCGAAGACAACTCCTCCATAATTTACATCTACAGCTGCAGGAAGAGGGAGGAGGATTTTCATTTTGTTCTAATATTTACACTTTAGGTAAGGTTATCTTAAAGGAGCTATGCCACCTGGACAATCCCTCAGATTGGAGTTCTCCTGGTGGTTGCAGTGGATCTGACATGCAGCTGCTCATTCCCTCTGCAGCATTATATGGATCATATATGGACCCCTTTCAAATGTATGGTTGACCAAATAATAGTCACATTGAGTCCAGAAGAGTGGAATCAGTTCTATACTGTGGGTCACAGCAGGAGGTCCCAAGTAGTGGACAACCCCTTTAAGTAGTCTTTCTATCTGCCCTTTATTGTCCACGGATGCACAATTCTTGTCAATTTTAGAAGGACTTGCACAGAAATTGGCGGAGCCTCCCACACAAGTGCCCTATTTTTGCTGGCTAGAGATGAGCAAATTTCTCAAAAAGTCTATTCGGCCGCCAAATTTTCCAAAAAGATTTGATTAGATCCAAATTTATTCATGGCGAATCGCGTTAAAAACATATATTTCCTGGCTGCAGAGAGCCCTAATAGTGGTGTAGAACACTGTGCCCTGCAGTAACACACATAGGGAGTCTGCTGTTGTAGTGAAATAATACTGTGAGTCCATATGACATGTAGATGACAGGCGTCGCTCGTAGAATCACTGTATACTGCACTTATTTGGGAAGTTACGGGGCCAAAACTGACCAAATAACTCAAGTGTGAACTCAGCCTTACAGGTCGATGTTAGCATCAAGAAGAAGCGCACTCCACATAAATGTCTACAAAACCTGTTCTATTAAACACTTATACAAGTAGAGCCCCAATGACAGAGTGTAGAGGGTGTCAGCAGCAAGGTTGTGTTGATGTCAGGCTTCGATTTCTTGATCAAGGAAGAGGAGCAGTTCCTCCCCTGTGTGACTCCGTTCACCCAGGCAAACTAGGTGCAGTACAGTGTGACATTGCCGTGCCCTGCACATGTGGTATGCTGGAGGGGCACTGTGAATTGTCCATGCAGTGGAGGCTGAGAACACGGTGGAGGATGAGGAGGCAGAGGCGGACATTGTCGCAGGACCAACGACGTGACAATGTGGAGGCGGATGCGACGTCATCTGGCCAAGTTGCTGGTGTGGCTGTACAGGAACCACATTCACCCAGTGGGCCGTAAAATACATATATTGTCCTTGCTCGTAGTTACAGCTCCACACGTCAGCGTTGCCGTGCAGTTTGGTAGACATCGACAGGCTCAAGGACTGGCCCACCTTCTGTTCTACTTATATGTATAAGGCTGGTACTGCCTTTTTAGCAAAAAAAATTACGGCTTGGGACTCTCCACTTCGGCTCGGCACAAGCCATCAGTTCTCTGAAAGGTGCAGAGTTCACCACTTGGAAAGCGAGCGACTGCAGCACCAGTAACTTGGACAGGAGCACGTTCAGCTTCTGCGCCGTTGGATGAGTGCACGCATACTGTTGTCTCTTGGCGATCGCTATGGTGATCGATTGCTGACGGAATGACTGACGAGGAGTAGGAGGAGGAGGAGCATCAGGACCAGCAGATGATGGGAAGGACAGACAGCTCCCTTCAGTTGAAGTGGTGAAGCCTTGACTCCATGAAATTGGGTGTGTGCCACTGTGTATTGCAGCGGTTGCTGCCGCAGGCTAGACCACCAAATTGGAGCCACAGTTATCCCAGATGACTTTATGGTGACGCTGCATGTGTTGACGCAGGGCCGTGGTGGCCACGCTTTACCTTCTACCCACAAATTCGGCAAATGGCCATGTTCACTTCCTCCGGTGGCTTAACAAAAAATTGCCACACCGCCGAGTATGCCATTTTCCCCCCAACACTCTGCGCTGACTGCCTGCTACCGCTGCCTTGGTGAACCACTGCCCCTCTACTTTCTGGGCCAGTAGGCTCCTGCGAAGCTCCCGATGATGATGAAGCCCCTAATTCGCCCGGCTCCCAAGTGCGATCGGCTACATCATCATCCACTACTGTCTGCACATCATGGATGTCCCCCTCTACGGTCTTGGGGCCAGAAGCCTGACCGCTCGCAACACCTGCTCCCACGTGACTCTCCTCATCACTACTTGCCCGCCTACCGGATGAAGTGGCGGATGTCTCCTCCAGATCTTTGCTGGCCAGTAGCTTCTGACTGTCCTCTAGTAGCTCGTCCTTGCTGAAAAGTGGAGCTGAGCCTACGGCATATAATACTTCTCACGCTGATGGAACTGAAAAGGACAGAGGAAGGTTCAGGAGAGGTGAGGGCACAGGGCCTGCTCCCGGGCCATGGTAACTAAGCGTCATGTCAGAGGAACCCACAGACTCTTGGCTAGGGGTGTCTGATGTCACTTGTGACGAACTCGAAGACCGAGTCAACCATTCAAGCACCGCTGGGTTGCTGGTCAAGACACGACCGCTAGATGACAACGGGAGCCCAGGCCTCTCGCTGCGACTCCTGCTGCCACCACCAACCTTCTCCCCCCCGCCTTCTGCTGCCTGCGACAGAAACATTTTGGCCACTGCCCGTTCCCTTTGAAGGGCCTGTCAGCTGTCTGTCTGACATACTGTATAATAAAATAATTAAATTAAATTAAATAATACCCCCCGAAAAAAGGCTGTAGTACAATGTAACTTCACCGCTGAATGACAATAAAGACATACAGTTGAAACCAGAAGTTTACATACATGTCACGCTTTAGTGTGGGAGGGAAACACAACACCGAGCATAGGAGGGAAGGGGGGAACAGGGAATAAGGCCTGAGAACTAGGGAGGGAAAATGGACACCTCCTAGTGAAAACCCTAATCAAAATGCTGATTAACTACCAGTAACGACAGACTCCAAAGGTAGGTGAGTTCATACGCAGGAATACCTAGAGTCCTATCAAGCCCTATAGGACCCTGGTACTAATGGCAGAGACAAGACTACCTGTTCCTCCAAAAAGAAGGACGAACAGTAGTCTAATTCAGGCCTAATACAAACAATAGGGAAATGCAACACACAGAACCCAAATAAAATACAAAAGGGAAAGGAAAGACTTAACTTCAAAAGAGCAATGGAAGCACCAGGAACTCAGCCGAGATCCAACCACAATCTATCCAAAGGTCCAAACAGAAGCTCTAAACCGCCCAGCATAGTGGGAGAAGCAACTATAAATAAGGAAGGTTTAATGACCCTAATAACCCCACCTGGGGAAAGAAGGTGTGGTAGGCACCAGAAACAACACAGACGTCATTTGATCCAAATGGAAAACATGTCGGATCAAATCACGTGTTGCCAGTCTCACAGATCTCCTGCCACCTATCGCGAGAACGTCCGTGACAATACACTAAAAAGACACATATGCATGTTTTTCTTAATATTCAACAGGAAATCAGAATAAACCTTTCCTGTTTTTGGTCAATTAGGATTACCATAATTATTATTATTTGCCAAATGCCAGAATAATGAGAGAGAGAATTTTCAGTCAAAAGTTTATATATATTTCATTAATATTTGGTACCATTGCCCTTAACTGTATGACTTGGGTCAAACGTTTTGGATATCCTTTCACAAGCTTCTCACAATAGTTGGTGGGAATTTGGACCGATTCCTCCTGATAAAACTGGTGTAACTGAACCGTGTTTGTTGGTCGCCTGGCTCACACCGGCCTTTTAAGCTTTGATCATAAATTTTCAATAGGATTGAGATCAGGGCTTTGTGATGGCCGCTCCAAAACATTGACTTTGTTATCCTTAAGCCACTTTGTAACCATTTGGCGGTATGCTTCGGGTCATTGTCCATGTGGAAGACCCATTTCCGCCCAAGCTTTAACTTCCTGGCTGATGTCTTGAGATGTTGCTTCAGTATTTCTACATAATCTTCTTTCCTCATGATGCCATCTATTTTGTGAAGTGCACCAGTCCCTCCTACAGTAAAAGAAACCCACAACATGATGCTGCCACCCCTGTGTGTCACAGTCCTTTTTCCTCCAAACGTAACAATGGTCATTATGGCCAAAAAGTTCAATTTTAGTTTCGTCAGACCACAGGACATGTCTCCAAAAATGTAGGTCTTTGTTCCTGTGTGCATTTGCAAACATTGCTCTGGCTTTTTTATGTTTCGTTTGGAGTAATGGCTTCTTCCTGGCAGAGTGGCCTTTCAGCCCATGTTGTCACAGTACTCGTTTCACTGCGGATAGTGACACAGTCTTACCACCTTCCGCCATCATCTTCAAGGTCTTTTGCTTTTGTTCTTGGGTTGATATGCACAGGTCGGACCAAAGCACGTTCATCTCTGGGACACAGAACCCGTCTCCTTCCTGAGCGGTATGAGGGCAGGACATTCCCATCTTGTTTGTACTTGCGTATAATTGTTTGTACCGATAAACCGAGGCACCTCCAGGTACAGTATCTTGAAATGGCACCCAAGGTTGAGCCAGACTTGTGCAAGTCCACAATTCTCTTCCTGATATCTTGGCTGATTTCTTAAGACTTTCCCATGATGCTACACAAAGAAGCGGTGTGTTTCAGGTGTGTATTTAAATATATCCAAGGGTGTGTCTCTAATCAACAAACCTAACAGAAGCTTCCATGACATCATCATATGGGCAGTCCAGAATTGTTTAAAGGCATAGTAATCTTAGTGTATGTAAACTTTTGACATTGCAGAAAGTAATAAAAAGGCCTTAAAACATTCTCTCTCTCTCTCATTATTCTAGCATTTCGCAAATAATAATAATTATGGTAATCCTAATTAACAGGAAAGGTTTATTCTGATTTAATGTCAGATATTGAGAAAAACATGCATATGTGTCTTTTTATATAGTGTCTGTAAACTTCTGGTTTCAACTGTATATATATACATTTTTTCTGATTAACAAACTCCCAAAAAAAAATAAAAAAATCACAATTCACCACAGAACGGCAATTAAGATGTATTCTTTTTCCTATTTCTACACCCCCAAAAAAGAAATATAACAATCACAATTCACCGCAGAATGGCTAATGGGATGTACGCACAGCCAGAGCTACCCTAAGGCAGACCAAGCGGCTGTGTTAGGGCGCACCCGGCGCAGAGAAGCGGTGGGCGGAAAAAATCCCTTGAAAGTTGCACCGCCCGCCGCAGCAGCCCTCACTGACAGAGCAGCAACACGGTCAGTCACGGCTCAGGTGGGGTCATGTGACTGACGAGTGGCGCTGCGCGGGAAGCAGGAGGCACTGGAGGCTGGAGCTGTGTTAACTCACACAGCCACTGCAGTAGGTGAGCAGGGTGCATGAATTACAGCGGGGTGGCATGATGGGAGGGGGGACAATGTAGTCTGTGCCATGGAGGTGGAGAATGAGTAATGTGACTGGGGGGGGGGGAGGGGGGGAAGGTCACACAATAGGGGGTGATGATGTGGCACAAAGGGGGTTATTTGACATGAATGGAGGGGGAAGAAATGTGACATGGAGGGCTGATGGCTGACATGGGGTGCATGATGGCTGACATGGGTGGTTGATGGCTGACATGGGGGGCATGATGGCTGACATGGGTGGCTGATGGCTGACATGGGGGGCATGATGGCTGACATGGGGGCTGATGGCTGACATGGGGGCATGATGGCTGACATGGGGGCATGATGGCTGACATGGGGGCATAATGGATGGGGCTGATGGCTGACATGGGGGCTGATGGCTGACATGGGGGCTGATGGCTGACATGGGGGCTGATGGCTGACATGGGGGCATGATGGCTGACATGGGGGCATGATGGC